>CM044891.1:18286881-18886881 GCA_024500025.1 Syzygium aromaticum
TGGTCACTGGCTTGAGTGTGACGAGGCTCCATCATAAGTGAAAAGGTGAATGAGTAGACAAAGAACAAAGAAAAAAAACACTTACAAAGTTAAGGTGTTTGGTAACACAATCCTAAACCCTTATAGGCAATATTTGAAGATTGTTGTGTCATAGATTGGGTTGGCCGTTGACTAAATACATTCTTTGATTTAAGTTGATCGTGGAAGATGCTATATCCTCTCGACAATTCCAAAATGTGATTGACTAACCACGTTGGCATCCCACATTATATTATTCAAGACTCTATTGTAGTATCAATGTGAACATTAACATGCGTGTAAAAATGCAAAAGGTAACTCATTGCTAGGCACAGAGACTTCATATTATTTGCCAATTTAGGGCATAGATTGCTCATTTGTTTGAGGACTCAAATGAGTTTCACAATGGTACGCAAACGCACGCTCCTTTCTCTCTGTTTTGTCAATATTCCTTCCACCATGGCCATTGATCTCCAATAAGAAATTCTATTGCCAATAGAAGTAGAGAGAATAATAGCTATGTTTTAATAGATGCTTGTTCTGGGTCTCAAGTCCTGGCCGGTGTTGACATTGGGCTCGTTTGGTTTGGCATTTGGAAAAAGTCTTTGGCCAAATGCAAAGGCATTTAGCACAAACAACTTTGGAGAAATGCAAAATGCAAGATTGTTTGGAAAACTGTAATTGAAAAGTGCTTTGGAGAAATACAAGCTATTTGGTGAACATATATATGGAATGTCCTTTGGCGTGACCAATTTAAGTTTTTTAATTCTAATTGTTTAAAATTAAAATTTAAAAAAACAATGATGGTTACCTTTATATTTACGCGTTGAGAATAATGTAATAGAAATATATTAACAAATTGCTTTTTGAAAAAAGAGTTATTTCATTATAATACATATGATCACATGTCCGTAAGAATGAAACACATTATTCTTAAATATAACAAACATCCTTAACAACTTTATAAACTCATGTCTATTTGATCACGTAATGTATCATGTCAGAAGATACATTATCATTTGAATCACTCATCCCCTCATTTACATCATCATGATCAACCAAATATTCATAATTAGGATCCAATTTTGCACTTTTAAAATCCGTATCGGTCACGACATTTCTTCGTATATAATTGTGCAAAGCCATTGTCGCTATGACAATTTGTACTTGCTTTTCATATGGATAACTTGGCATATTTGTAAGAATCTTCCACTTATTTTTTAATAGGCCAAAGGCTCACTCAATTACCGAGCATAGCGAGGAATGAGCATGATTAAACACTTCTCCATAACCCGTAAGTGTAGGACCTTGTCAAAATTCTAGCAAATGATATTGAACATCTTTATATGGCCCCAAATAACCTGTGAGATTTGGATATCTAACATCTATTAAATAATATTTACCTACAAATATAATATAAATTAATCAACACATGGCACATAGATAAATATGGATGTATCTAAACATTTAATTAACGAACCTAGAGGAGGATGAGGAAATTGTGCATCATCTCTTCCAGTGGCTTTGTAGAAGATATAGGTATTATGAGCTTGTCCCTCCTAATTGGCGCAAGTATAGATAAATTCCATGTTAAAATTACATACGGCTAACACATTTTGAGTTGCTATTCCTTTTCGACTAATAAAACGATTTTGATCGTATGTGGGTACCACTATTAGGATATGTGTACCATCCATAACTCCAATACAATCCTGAAAAAAAGAACGAAATATTATGTGATTTACATTTAGTTTTTTCTTTATATTATAAAATCGTAACTTACCTTAAAATATGGTTAAAATCATTGATCTTTCTTGATCTTCTCTAGAACTTCCTTAAATTACCGATCAGTCGGTTGGATCAAATCTTTTCTTATATCACACACTTTATCTAAAACTAAGCTAAACTGTCTACTTATAGTTTCCCCAGAGCACTAGAAGTGTCTTTGTACTAATCTATTACATAGACCATGTCCCAAAATATGAAGAAACATACTGAGCATTTCTATAGCATTAGTATTCCTAGATCCTTGAAGACCATAGTTTGTTATAAAGTGATGCATTAAATTATTTAATACATCCATGTGCATTCTAAACACATGATAACACCTTATTGGATGAACATCTTTGCCTATCAACTCTCTTAACCATGCATCGCCTATATATAATGAGGTCATGCAAGGTTTTTTGCAAAGGTACATTGCTTCATAACCAATTTGCGTTCCAAGCTATTGTGCCATGATAAATCTCTTCTCTTTCTTTCCTCAAGCTTGCCTCATTGAAGTTTGCGCTGCTCTTTTATGGCTCTAAGTTCCAATTGATTCAACAATGGTTTCACTCACATGACACTCCAAATTTTCATTGTTAGATCCCACGCCATCATCGATACTAGGTTGTGTGGCCTCAACAATATCCTCACAAATATATAAACCTTGTCTAGGATTCCATGTGATTCCTCTATTAGCAACTGTATCTCTTGTCACGCCGCGCTTCCGCGCGTTGACGAGATACTTTTATTTTGTCACGAATGAGGAAACTATCCTCGAATGAGCTACTAAGGTTTGAAACGGATATTTTGCTCAAACATTCCACAGACATCCAATCACTAGACAAACGAGGGTCTCTCCTAGATCATACCTCACGAGACAATGAGTAATTGTTTTTTAATCTTTTCTATTTAGCCTAAGTTTTAATTTGGAGTCGCCACTAGTCATTATTGGTAGGTTGATTAGAAACCTAATTTAGGTATGGGAGAAATACCACGATTCTATGAACTAGAGATTACATGGGTAATGGGACTTGGTTACGCTAATGATCTCAAATCGAGATCTCTAACGCCCTTTCAGTACCTAAAACGATACAAAGTGTCAAACATGTCACGCGAGTTCGCAAGGCCTATCCAATAATTCTAACCATTCTAATCAAGAGAAATCAATTAATCAGTAAGAAAATGTGTAATCAATTTCATTCAAACACAACTTTCCTAAAATGGTCTCTAAAATGAAAATCAATCAAAACACTCAAACCCTAGTAAAGCCCTAAAAGCTTATTTATTCAATGAATTGTGTTGTTTTAGGGTTTTTTAGGGGTTGAGAACCCTTTTGGGGGTTAAATAGGGTTTTTTAGGGGATAGGACCCCCTTTTAACTCCTAAACTAAGGAGCTCCTAAAAATACCATTTATGCACTTCAAAAAATTTAAATTTCACTCAAATAGGGTGGCCACAGGGTTTCTAAGTCATTATGTGAATTCTTTTTTTTGGAAAAGTTTTTATGAGAATTACCACTTTCTCGAAATCTATTTCTTACATTTTCTGAAATTTTATTATATTTTTTATGGATTTTCTAGAATTTCCAATTTTTTAGTGGTTTTCTTAATTTTCAATTTTTTATCACATTCTGATTTTTTTATTGATTTTTTATGATTTTACTATTTTTTTATAATTTTTCCGTAATTTTCTAATTTTTTAATGATTTTTTCGAATTTTTTGATTTTTTATGAATTTCCTAATTTTCTGAATTTTTTATGATTTTTTTTTATTTTTTTGAATTTTCCTGCCGGAAATCAGATCGGGCTAAACTGGTTAAGACTGATCTGACCAAGTCGGACCGGCCGGCATCGGTGCCAGCCAATGCTCCAATGAGCATAGCACCAAAATGGTGCCATTTAAACCTTTTTTCTTTTCGGCATTTTGCCGAAAACCTGGTGAGCGTGATTTCTTGTTTTCCATTTTCAAGGCTGCGACCTTGGACCAAGCTCCAGCAACCTTCCGGTGAGTTTCCGATGATGATTTTGACTTCTATGCTAACCTCTTATCATTCTCTAATCTCCTGGCCTAATCAGTTCGTCACTGGATTATCGCTAGCCGGCGAAAAACCAATCCAAAAACACTAATCTGCAACTAATCTAATAAGCTTTTCTTATATCCAGATCATCATGCACATTGTCCTAGTAGTTTCTAGGACTCACACAACAATCAAAGCAATCGGAGAATAAGGAAAACTAACTTGAAATGACCATTGGCCATCGAGAACACTCCGGTAGGGTTTGGAAGCTTCAGTGTGGGTATTTATCGAAGCCAACTCAATGCAAGTTTTGTTTCACTGATAAAAAATGCATCGTTTGAATAAATCATTGATCAGAAACATATAAGAGAGAGTAACAATCACAAATATATCAAGAAAATTTTGAAAATACACTCGGAAAACTCTAAGCAATCACTTGGACAGTTTGTCAAATAGTTAACATGCGAGTAAGAAGGATGTTTACCTTCTTCAATGGAGGTCGAATTGGAAATTCCGAGCTGAACGTAGGCTACGAGATGGTTCACCGTCACACCCTCTTCAAGCTAGTGGTACTCATCTTGCCAGGAAGGTCCTCGATCGACCTGAAAAGCTTTAGTTTCAGGCTCTCACGGTTAGCCTGTTCTACTGAAATGAGGAGGGGAGGTATCGGCCAATTCACGATTTGCCGATGCTTCGTCATCTAAGGCGGCGCCAGACACTCGAGAAGGGACCTCTGACCCTCTCTCTCTAGTTTTCTCTCTTTTGTTTCACTCAATTTCTCTCTCTCTCTCTCTCTCTCTCTCTTAGGCATTTGGTCGAGCATGTGTTGTGTAATTGGATAACAACTTTTTATGATTTTTATCCTCTCCCCCGAGTCGGTTCCAGCCTCTAACCGACTTCCTAATTAATTAGAACGGATGAGGATGGATAGCTGGAGATTTTCTAGTTGTCCATCTTGTTTAACACGTGATGGAAATAGAGATTTGAGTAGGCAAAGTAGTGGGCCAAGTCGGAATTTTTCCTTTCTCGCGTGTGAAGCTCGGCCGGGTGAAGAAGATGACCAACTCGGTAGACTCGGGTCGGTCCAAACTCGCAAATTAAGCCCCATTTTGAACCAATTTTTCAATTTTGACCCCAAATTTCGACTCCTTGATACACTTTACATTAAAATATAACATCAATTTGAATTTTTATTTCAATTAGACTAAAATTCCCAAATTTTGAATTTGGATCAATTGGGCTTTTGTTCAATTCAGTGTCCAAATGACCTAATTAGGAAAAATTGAGGGCAAAATTGAATTACCCATGACTTATTAACCCTAGGGAAGGTATGGGTCTTGATTGAAAATCTCAAATTGAATAAGATCCCCAATTTGGATCTTAAAATCCCTAATTTTCAATTAATTTTTGGGGCTTTTCAATTATTTTGTTAAATTGTGAATTTGGACCAACCACTATGCAAGTCAAGGTCCTAGCATCAATTGTTGTGAAGACATTATGGCCTAAACATGACTAAAAATGACTCAATCAAATTTTTGGTTTAATTATGGTATGAATTTACCCAATTTTGGGAAAACATATCCCCAGATGAAGTTTTATAAAATTGACACTGTAGTGATGAAATTGGAATTAAAATAAGGCCAATGGATATTTTTGTGGAATTTTTGAGTTCCATTTGGTATTTTTCTTGATTTTTCACTCATTTTGGCCAAAAGAAAATAAGGAAAAATTCACGAAAATTCTAAAAATTTATTTTTGGTTCTAGAAAGGTTCCTAAGGATGGCCAAGGTTCCTAATCCTAATGTTGTGATTTTTAGGAAAATTTGAAAAATGAGCAAAACATCAGGTGTCAATATATTTGATCATCCTATCTAACAAAACTGTAAGATCAGGATATATGCCTTTCATCATAAAAGTCTTAAGCTTAGGATTGGCTTGTTATTATATAGCATGTCACGCTCCGAACCCTATCGAGCTAGCGATTTCCCTCTCCTCGGTCAAATGAGTGCGACGTCTCAAGAATACGTTGCCGACCTAATAATCTCATCAGAGTTAATTTGCGGCAGAAACAATCAAATATACCTAGACAATAAAATTGGAGAACACTAGGAAGAAATAAACTAGCTCGCCGAACCACTAACATTAAAACATTATATTCCAAATATTTACAACATCCATTTACAACGTACTTGTACCCTTTCGCCATTTCACTAGTCCATAGAGTATACATGCACACCCACTATTGTTCATAGACACTACACCACAAAAGGAGTAGATACCCTAGGTTCCCTATTCTCCAAAAATGATACCCCTCAAAAGGCTTGCTCCAAACCTCCTCACTATCCTCGGTGTCCTCGAGACAGCGTCCACTCAGACTCCGACTCACTAGCATTCGGATCTAACTCTTCTTGAATTGACGCGTCCACTGAGGACTCTGACTCGTCTTCGATCTCTATCGGGCGATCTATGTTCCCTGACTCCCCTAGGACCTCATCCCGCTCTTCCTCGACGGGCTCCTTGACTGGCTCATCCTTTGGCACATAATAGGGATTGTAATCGTACACGGGTACGCCTTCCTGTTCACTCTCAGACTCTGCTTTTGGGTTTTCTTCTCCTCCTTCATGGTCTTCCTCGCGAATCACCTCAAGATCTACATCTATCGGATCGTATAACGCTTGGGATTCTTCTTATTCCTGCTCATGCTCGGCTTCCGAGGGTTCGGGTACTGCTGACGCATGGTGGAGCCCAGACTGAGTCAGACTAGTCTCCAAGCTAGTTAGCTCGCCATAAGGTGGGGGTATGGTTGATGGATCCCAATCCCCAACTCTATTAAAGGGGCACATCAAAGCCTCGAACATGACTGAACTCATCAATCCCGTCTCTAAACGTCCATGCAGTATAAGTGTAAGCCTGCCAAGGGGGTAGTCATACGTCTACCCACATTGTTGAGGTATGCTTGATCCAGGTGTAGTGCCTATCTATTGGGTACTTCACAAAATTATTATTGGCGTGTATCACTATACCAAAATGCTCTGGCGGCGGCTGGTTCATTGCTCAGGCGGGTGATCTGAAATGGTTTAATTGAAACAACTATTAGATACTTCTTAATAAGTTGCAACCTAAAACCATACCTAGGCTATTACGTAATTCCAGATACATCTAAACACACAACCAAACAAACTACGCAACCAGCAACCAAACATTCATACATACCTGGACTCTCTGCATATGCAATCTGCACGTTAACCCACAAACCTAACATACAATTCTCATGCATATTGTCACGCTCCAAATCCCACGGCACGCAATATCCCTACCTTGGTCGATTTGTGTGCGATGTCTCAGGATGCGTCGCCAACTCAACGCCCAAATAGAGAACAAGGCACAAGCGAAAGCAGTATGTAAACAACCCTGACAAAACAATATGAGGTAGCAGATAGCCAAAACAGCAATCAACACAGTTGACAATATATACACTTTGTATTGCTATTAAAAGCTCTTTTTACAACACTCACTAATACAAACCAAACCAAACAAAGATCCAATAGTCTGTAGCCACGACTAGTCAAAAAGGGTAGGGTGGCTAAGGTGAGTCAAACTAAACTTATGAGGAGAATCACAGTAAAAAAAGGTACGGCCTCCACTCCTAAATTATGGCCTGCCCTAGGGCTCCCAATTTGGATCTAAGGACTCTGTAGGATCATTCAAGGGCTCCTCTGAAGGCCTCTCGCTAGACTCTGACTCCTTCAATTCCATGTCCTAAGCAGCAGCCCATTCATCCTCTGAATCTGGTTCCAGCTCTAGATCAAGGTATAACTCTAACTCATCATCTAATCTCCACTCTACATCGGATCCTAGCTCAGTGACTTCCCCATCCTCATTCGGATCTTGTTTCATAGCCTCAGGTGCATCCTCCTCATTATCCATCGGCTCTAGATCGGCAAGCAATACCTTTGGCTCCTCGGGATCTTCATCCTCGTCCATGGCAGCAGGCCTATTAACTGTGTCATCGGAAATAAACCAATCAGGAGTGGCTGAGGGATTTAAGATCTCGCCATCAGCCATATGAGGTATCATAACATTGTTCCCATCTAATGGAACATCAAAAGTTCTAAGAGGCAGTCCTGTCACTCCATCAGCACCCCTATAACACCAGGCCACATATTCCTGAGTTTGGTAGTATTGCTCACCCACATGTATAAATAGCACCGAGTAGTATCTCACATAGGCTGCTTCGTCCCCGCAGGGGTGTACACTAGACGTCCGTTGGATCTGGTGCGGAATTCCAAAAAGAGGCTGCGGCGTCGGCATCTCAAGGCTGGGGGTCTGAAAAGTTGGGTTATTATAATCGTGAGAAAAATCTCAGCGAGTAAAACCCCTAAACCTAGGCTAGGCTAATATGCATCCTCCTGACAGGCATACCATAGCAAACATAGCAATGCAATTCACAATTATTCTCCAACCTAGGTCCTGGGGCCCAGATCACTTACCTGGCTGATCCTGTATGTTAAGCATTTCGATATAATAATCAAATCACATATACAAACACACTATTCATATGTACATCATACGCATGCTCACACTCATTAGTGTTTGTATCAAATGCCTTTCACTGAGTCTCGCATACTCGCACACTAGCTCATGCACTCTTATGCATGCAAATGTATCCTCATACCATATTCATGTCCCAGCTCACTAGCCCATACTAGCACACTGGCAAATGCTCAATTATTAACTCAGAGTTCGACTCGCGTAAAATGCATCAGGTCCGACCCGTGCCAATGCAACAGGTCCACAAAATCACAACACTCCGTGGCCAGCGTAAATATGCCCTAGGCCCAGTGTCTTCTAGCCCGCGTCAAAACGCATCAGGTGCAACACCGCTCTCCCTATGAACCAAAACCTGCGTAAAACATATTAGGTTGGTCGTCTTCTGGACATATCGGACATCATCCCACGTAACACGTATCAGGATGGGTTCAACCCTGCATAACATGCATTAGGGTGCATTGTGATTACACAGTCATACAGCCAGTTTTTATCTGAACCCCGCGTAAAACGCATCGGGGCATTTTAGGTGATCACATGCTTATAGCAGGCACGCATTCTCACACAATTTCATCTCATGCTACACTCTCGGCATACATAATGCGTGACCATGCAATGTAACACAACACACCATGAGTATCAAGCATAATTCAAGCATCCGGTCAAATTAATGCCATAACAATGTGCTCAATTTGCAACAACATACTCACTTGGCCAATTAGTACAGTGCGGCCCAATTCACAATTTTCAATTTGGCACTTTATTTCAAGCCACAATTGGCCAAACACATATCGCACAATTCCAGCCATACGAGCACATAACATGGTATATCACACTCTATCACAATAAAGTCCAACAGATCACAATTCAATCGATAATCAGTCATTCCGAACAATCCCGGTAATTTCTACTAGTCTATTCCCAATTCGCATGTTCAATTCCAAAAATCCTTCAATGGACCATCACCAAACCAGCCACTCCGAGGCCAAAATTTATCCCCAACTAACTCCTATTAATTTGCCAAATTTATCTCGATGACATCCTCCCTCAATCGATTCCCAAATTTTCTTAGTATCCACTAACATTACCCAAACTAGTCCAGAAAACGCACTATCAGTCATAATCCGGGTTTAGGAGGTACACTCACAAACTCCTAAGTCAAGTCGATGGGAACGGGCAATCGATTGTCGATGAACGGCAAAAACCAGCAGCAACATTCCAACGGCGGCGGCGGCGGCGACTGTTCCGGCTCACGGCAGCCGGCGGTATGGATGGCAGTCCTTGGCATTCGTACGGCGGCTGAGGTGGTGAGAGAGGGAGAGTGGGTCGGTGAGGGTGAGTGGCGACGGCGGTGGTGGACGGCGGACGGCGATGAGCGACGACGTCTCGGCACGGTGGCGGTGACTCCGACATCCTTGGCGATTTTGTGGCCGAGAGAGAAAATGAAAGGGAGAGAGAGAGAACGAGAGGGTGGCGGTGATGATGGGGAGTGGTGATGGTGGTCGAACGAGGCAGCGGCAGCGGCGAACGGCGACTCACGGCGGCCCAGTGGTGGCGACGGCGTGATCGGCTGAAGGTGAAGGAGAGAACGTGGACGGAGTTGGCTGGCCAAGGGGGAGAGAGAGAGAGAGAGAGAGAGAGAGAGAGAGAGAGAGTCAAATGGGTTAAATATAGTGGTTGGTGGGTGCCACGTGTCGCCGATCTAACTGTTTTGACTATTTTGCCCTTGATCCAAAAGTTGTGATTCAATCTTATCCAATAATTGAGGGGTATTTTGGCCTATTGCTTCAATAATTGAGCTGAAATTAAATTACTAATTATCTCAAATAATTTCCAAAATTCGGAATCCAAAAATAGGCCAGGGGCAAAACGGTCATTTTTCTGATCCCGGGTCGAAATTCCAATTTTCGCCCGTACTAACCCCAAATGTATGTGGCCAACATAATATGATGTTGGAATCACGAAAATAGTCGCACAAGCCCTCGAAAATCGACCTTGAAGTCCGGGTTCAATTTCGTGATCAAAACTCGCTCAATTTTTTATTTTAGGATCTCTCACTAATGAGTGGCTGTTTAGGAGTTACGCATATCGACCTAGGGTTATCCAAGTCATAACGGTCCCAATTATTGAGAGAATGAGAAATTATCACTAGTTTTAGAGGTTGCGATCGCTCGGCTTATGTTTGAGACTAGTTGGCCACGTGCACTTTCGGTTGTGCAGAAGCACTTGCGATACGATTGTACATCGTTGGCCTTGGCTAAACCCAATCCGTCACTTTTCCTAAGATCGGCCCACGTTGGCCCAAAATATTTTTTCACTGTTTCTCGAGATCGGTGGCCGATTCGTGATCAGGTCCCTAGTCCACTTGCCGTTTTCCTAGTTATCCATTCCCTATTGGTTAGTATCCTAAGAGTGATCAGCTCTAGGCGAGACTTACTAAAATGAAATGCGAAATAATGTCAATTTTATTGATTCCTGATTTATGTCGAAATTTGGGCTATTACACATATGCCAAAACACACGTACTTTCCACATATCAATTCACACGTCAATCACACCACATTTCTTGTCCACTTGTCTTACCCACACTTATTCAATCACTTTCCCATAAAGTCTATTTCTTCCTTAAGCTCCACATGATTAGGCACGTATAATTGTCCTCAGAACTTCAATATCCTATTCTCAGATACTTGGAAGTCCGGTTTCCTTTTAGTAGTATCCATCTCCATAGTCTTATGTATCTCTTTATTCATAGACTGCAAAGTCTTGATTTTAGATTGAATTTCCGGTTCAATCCTCAGTGTAGCTAATAGGCTCGAGACTTGACTTACTTCAAATCTAAACTCCGAGTCTCACACTTTTTCCAATAAAGTTTATTTCTTGACCATCAAGTGCGCGATGCTTAACTTTCTACTCAACGCATCCGCTACCCGGTTTGCCTTTCCGGGGTGATATAAAATATCACAGTCATAATCTTTCAACAACTCCATCCAACGACGCTGCCTCATATTTAATTCTTTTTGAGAGAATAAATACTTGAGGCTCTGATGGTTAGTACAAATATGAAATTTCTCCCTGCATAAATAGTGTCACCAAATCTTCAGAGCGAACACTATTGCAGCTAATTCCAGATCATGCGTCAGATAATTCAACTCATGCGGTCTCAATTGCCTTGACACATAGGCCACAACTTGTCCATATTGCATGAGTACATATCCAAATCCTTTTATTGATGCATCACTGTAAATTTCATATTGACGGAATAGTCAACACCGGTGCCGTCGTCAATCTATGCTTCAACTCCTGAAAACTTTTCTCACATTTGTCAGTCTATTCAAATCTCGTTTCCCTTTTCAACAAATGTGTCAACGGTGTTGCTATCACCGAAAATCCTTCCACGAAGCGTCTATAATATCCGGCCAGACCCAAAAAACTTCGAACCTCAGTTACCGTCATTGGTCTCGGCCACTTCATTATTGCCTCAATTTTCGCTGGATCTACTGAGATTCCTTCCTTAGAGATCACATGTCTAAGAAGCGCAACTCGATTGAGCCAGAACTCGCACTTGCTAAACTTAGCATATAGTGCGTTCTCTCTCAAGGTTTGCAAAACCTTGCTCAAATGAAACTTATGCTCCTCTGAATTCTTCTAATACACCAATATGTCATCTATGAAGACTATGACAAATTGGTCTAAGAATTCCTTGAACACCCTGTTCATTAAATCCATGAATGTAGTAAGGGCGTTTGTCAATCCAAACGGCATTACTGTAAACTCGTAATGTCCATATCTTGTCCTGAATGCCGTTTTCGGTATATCCTTTTTTCTAATCCTTAACTGGCGATATCCAGTCCTTAAATCAATCTTAAAAAATACCAAAGCCCCTTGTAATTGATCAAACAGATCATCAATCCTTAGTAGAGGATACTTATTCTTAATCGTCACCTGATTCAATTGACGATAATCAATATACAATCTCAACGATCTATCCTTCTTTCTTACAAGTAAAACTGGCGCTCCCCATGGAGACGCATTTGGACGAATAAATCCTCTGTCAAATAACTCCTACATTTGCACTTTTAATTCTTTCAATTCCGATAATGACATCCTATAAGGCGCTTTCAAAATTGGCTCAATCCTTGGGGCCAATTTGATCACAAATTTCACTTCCCTTTTTGGTGGCAATCCCGGCAATTCCTGAGGAAAGACATTGGGATAATTGCACACCACAACTATATCCTTTAGCCTCGGCTCCTCAGCCGCTGAATCAACTACAGCCGCTAGAAATCTTTCACATCCTTCGTCCAACAATTTCGTTATTTCCAGTG
The DNA here is from genome assembly GCA_024500025.1 of Syzygium aromaticum. Classification (NCBI taxonomy): domain Eukaryota; kingdom Viridiplantae; phylum Streptophyta; class Magnoliopsida; order Myrtales; family Myrtaceae; genus Syzygium; species Syzygium aromaticum. The sequence continues at coordinate 18,299,559 of CM044891.1, forward strand.
ACGAAATCCAAGGAATCGAGGTTCCTCCTCGATTTCTAACAAATTTGAATTCCGGATGTCCAACAGCATTAAATTGGATCACCCTACTACCACAATCCATCACTGCCCTTTACTTAATTAGTTAGTCTATAACCACTATCACATCAAAATCATACATGGCTAAAACCGCTAAATCAATTCTATATTCCCTATCACTAATCATGATCTTGCAATTCGAGCACCCCAACGAAACTAAAATCTTATCGTTCAACGGGGTGGTAACGCACAACATCACATCAGGCAATCTCGGTTCCATGCCAGTCAAGTTAACAAATTGTTCAGATACAAATGAATGCGATGCCTCCGGATCAAATAAAGCATATGCATCATGATCACAGAGAGAGACCATACTTGTGACCACGCCTGGCATATTCTCAGCTTCCTTTCTGGCCATTGCATATACCCTTCCTTGTGTTGGTAGCCTATTCTGGTTCGGGGGTGCAGGTGGCCCAACCTGATTTCCAACTCTGGGCAGCGGCGGTAACGCTGGCAGTCTAGCCTGTCTATTATTGGGACAGTTCTTCGCCTGGTGGCCCTCTCCGCCACATCTATAATACACCATACTCCTACTTGGACACGGTCCAGTCCCATGTCTTCCTCTACATACCCGAGATGGACCATTTTGAAAACGTGCCAGTTTCCCTATATTCCTTTTAGCGGAAGGGACAAAACGTCAGTTATCCATCATCAGCCTTTTTTCCAAATTACGATTATCCCTACCTTGGGCAAACCTCGACCTAGAAGCGATAGTCCTATCCGCTATATCCCGCTCAATCGCTTGAGCTCGTTCATAAATCTCATTATAGTTCCTCGGGTTCTGAGAAATCATCTGACTGTGAAGATCATGTCTCAAACTGTCTCTGAACTTTCGAGCCCTATCTAATGGATTCTCCACTATTCGCGGGACAAACTTAGCCAACCAAGTGAATTCAACCTCGTACTAATCCACTGTTCTCTGCCTTTGACGAAGTCTCATAAACTCTGCCAACTTCTGTTTTTGGGCATACTCCGAGAAATACTTACTATTAAAGGTCTCTACGAACATCGCCCAATTTTGTGTAATCCCAGCCGAGAATACTTGTCCCTTGGTGGCCTTCCACCAATCATTTGCATTCCCTTGCAATTGATATGCTGGTCATGTCACTTTTTACTCATCAGTACATCCCAGTACTTTGAAAGCCTTTTCCAACTCCTCTACCCACAGTGATGCAGTCTCAAGGTCACCTTTACCATCAAACTTCGGGGGTTTTAACTTTAAAAATTGTTCAGCTAGTTGATGTAATAGTCGATTCGCATTCACCTGCCCCTGTTCTTGATCTTTATTATTACCATTTATAGCTGCGACTATTGCGGCCTCCACAGCCTGGGCAATAGTGGCATTTTGCTCCTGAGTCTGCCTACCCATCAAAATTCTAACTTCCTCGAGGGCTCTTAAAATCCTACCTACTCGAGGATCTGCTGCAACCCTAACATCCACTCTGAGGTTTTCTACAGCTCCAGCACTAACTTCCAGGTTTTCTACCGCTCTAGCACCCATTCCGAGATTCTCTATAGCTCTAGCTCGAGCACGACCTCGACTTCTGATTCCTCTTCTTATGCCCTTTCTTGGGCCTCTTCCTATACTTCTTCCTTCGCTACTCATTATACCAGCCTTCTACTACTCTCCTACATGTTATAATTCTATACAGGAATTAGAGACCTAGGCCAACTGATCCAGTCTAGTCCTAGGCAGTGAATTAACACAGTAATCCACTTAACAGGAAATCATTCACTACCACAACACTAATCACAAACAACGAGGTTTGAGCACATACCTTGAGTCTAGACGCACCTATACACCAATCATTATCACATTTAATCATCCACAATCACAATAAACAGTCTGGAATACGTGTAGCACTAGGTATAGCTATGGCTTACTAAGGTTTCTCTAACTAACTATCACTATCCTGAGTCTCCACCCCTTATCACTCAAAGCTTTGATCAACTTAAATCAAGCAAACCTTGCTCTGATACCAATTAAACTTGGGTTGTTACACCCTGAACCCCATCGAGCTAGCGACTTTCCTCTCCTTGGTCAAATGAGTGCGACGTCCTAGGAATATGTTGCTAACCTAATAATCTCATTAGAGTTAATTCGCGGCAGAAACAATCAAATATACCTGGACAATAAAATTGGAGAACACCAAGAAGAAATAAACTAGCTCGTCGAACCGCTAACATTAAAATATTATATTCCAAATATTTACAACATCCATTTACAACGTACTTGTACCTTTCCGCCATCTCACTAGTCCATAGAATATACATGTACACCCATTATCGTCTATAGACACTACACCACAAAAAGAGTAGATACCCTAGGTTCCCTATTCTCCAAAATTGGTACCCTCAAAAGGCTTGCTCCTAACCTCCCCATTATCCTCGGCGTCCTCGAGACGTCGTTTACTCAGAATCCGACTAGCTAGCGCTCGGATCTAACTCTTCTTGAATTGTCGCGTCCACTAAGGACTCCGACTCGGCTTCGATCTCTATCGGGTGATCTATGTCCACCGACTCCCCTGGGACCTCATCCCGCTCTTCCTCGACGGGCTTCTCGACTGGCTCATCCTCTGACACATAATAGGGATTGCAATCGTACACGGGTACGCCTTCCTGTTCACTTTCAGGCTCTGCTTCTGGGTTTTCTTCTCCTCCTTCATGGTCTTCCTTGGGAATCACCTCAAGATCCACGTCCATCGGATCATATCCCGCTTGGAATTCTTCTTATTCCGGCTCATGCTTGGCTTCCGAGGGTTCGGGTACTGCAAGCGCAGGGTGGAGCCCAGACTGAGCCAAACTAGTCTCCAAGCTAGTCAACTCGCCATCAAGCAGGGGTATGGCAGATGGATCCCAGTGCCCAACTCCATCTAAGGGGACATCAAAGCCTCGAACAAGACCGAACTCATCAATCCCGTCTCTAAACGTCCACGCAGTATAAGTATGAGCCTGCCAAGGGAGTAGTCCCACGTCTACCTACACTGTCGAGGTATGCTTGATCCAGGAGTAGTGCTCATCTATTGGGTACTCTACAAAATTATTGTCGGTGTGCATCACTATACCAAAACGCTATGGGGGCGGCTAGTTCATTGCTCAAGCGGGTGATCTGAAATGGTTTGATTGAAACAACCATGAGACACTTCTCAATAAGTTGCAACTTAAATCCTACCTAGGCTACCACGTGATTCCAGACACATCCAAACACACAACCAAACAAACCACGCAACCAGCAACCAAACATTCACATATACTTGGACTATCTGCATACGCAACCTACACATTAGCTCACAAACCCAACATACAATTCTCATGCATATGCCAAAACACACGTACTTTCTACGTATCAATTCACACGTCAATCACACCACATTTTCTGCCCACTCGTCATACCCATACTTATACAATCACTTTCCCGGCCCACGTATTCACGCCTCAGGCCCACTCGATCGTGCCCCAAGCATCACATGCCTTAATCCAATCCTACTTTCACTTTCCATACCACACGTCTCATTCTCAATCATATTCCCGGCCCGCGTATTCACGCCTCAAGCCCACTCGATCGCGCTCCAAGCATCACACGCCTCGATCCGATCCCACTATTACACTTTCCTCAGCCTTCGTCAAATGCGATAGGCCTATGTGATTGTGACCTGAGCTTAGAATGCCTCGGCCCGATTCCAATCTCACCCGAGCTAGTTGTGCCTTGGGCCAATCTCATTTCCCATTTTCTCATTTCTTAGCCAACACCAAATGCGATAGGCCTACGTGATCGTGACCTAAGCTTAAAATGCCTCGGCCCAATCCCAATCTCATCCTTTCCTCAGCCCCTGTTAAATGCGGAAAGCCTACATGATCGCGACCCGAGCTTAACATGCCTCGGCCCGATCCCGTTCTCACATTTACTGACATTTGCATTAAATTACGTGCACACAATTGCACCCAATACATCACGACAACACAGTCATATCACGAACACGCGATAAACACACAAATTAGCATTTTTCCACATCCAAACTTTGTCAAATCAATTCCGGTCCCTCACGGCACTTTCACGAAATCTCAAACCGGACCTAATGGTACAAACCACGCATTGAACAGCATGCCACAGAACCTCAAACAGCCATTCACAGCCAACACTTAGCCTCTAAAATTCTTCCAAAAATTCCCAAATTCAATCTTATTGGATTATAAACAGAGCTTACTTTTAGAAATAAGAATTCTGTTCCAGTGAACTGTGTTTAGTCTGTCTTTGAGCTACTAAAAATGGTGTCTACAGAGAGATTCAGATTTTGTGTTCTTCATGAAAAATGCTTGTTAAGGCCTTGTTTTTGTTAAGGCCTTGTTTATGACATATCCAAATTTGAGAATTTTCGGAGCCCATTTACTATGTTTTCAAGTTCGATTTCGTGAACAGTACAAAGCCATTCGGTTTTGTCATATTTCAAAGATTCATCATTTTCTATTCGAGAACATTGGAATTTCGACTTGATGTCTTCTGGTGATTTAAATTACATGTTCTGAGCTTTCAAATGAGATATGTTATGCTTTGATTGGAGGTCGGTCCAGGGGGAAACCGAGAGAGAGAAGTAAGCTTGGAATTGGATGATTCTAAAGAAGTCAAAACTTGAAGCCCAAGGTTGGAAATGAATGGCCAAGAATGAAGCTTGTTCAAGAAGCCTAATTAATGGCCATAAAGACTTTAGGGACCTACTTCATGATGACAAGCATTAATAGTCTTGAGTGAGGAGCAAGTTTGGAATTTTATAAATAGAAAGAAAGGCCATTCGGCCAAGGAGAAAAAGAGAGAGAGAGAGAGAGAGAGAGAGAGAGAGAGAGAGAGAGTAGCCGTGAGGGAGAGGAAGAGAGAGAGGGCCAATGAGATTAGGATAAGCTTGGCCTTCATCATTTTCTTTGGCCTTAGTCCATTAAGGGCATTTAATGCCATGCCATCATGAGTCTTGACTTTGGTGGCCCTTCATGATGGCTTGCATTAATGAATCAAGACTTTAGGGCCCCTCCGTGATGACATGCATTGATGGCTTAGAGTGATGACTAAGTAAGAATGTCTATAAATAGGGAGAGAGAGAGAGAGAAAGGAAGCCTCACGTGAAACCCTCCTCCCTCACGCCACTTCCTCTCTCAAGCTCTTTTGCCATTTCCTCTTCATTCTCACAAATATTCTTACGCCCTAGAAGTCCCTAACCGGCCCGTGTTTCTCCTCATTTTCTCCCAAGAGTCCATGATTTAGCCTTTGTGTGCCTCGTATTAGTCGGCCAAGCAAGGAGAAAGCTCAAAGATCACCTGAGCTCGCCCGTTTCTAACTCGTTCTCTAGTTTTGTTTGTCATTGGGTAAGTGAATTCCTTAATATCGGGAAAGGAAATTACAATACATTGTAACATGGGTTAATTGGCCTGTTTCTTGGTTTCATGGTTGTTCGTTCTTTCTCATCTAATGATGTTCACGTGTGATACTCACATTTGATGTTTATTTTGTTGGTTTCGTAGCATGACTTTGCTATTTGAATTGTCATTGATGCCGGTACGGTAAGAATCGACTTATGTAAACGACGATTGTCTCGTCATCGCTTGATATTAGTGTTTTCACTTGCTGAGTCTTCCCGACTCATCCCCCGTTGTTTCCCTTTCTCAGGTCCGCAGGATGGCATCTCCCCTAGTCCGCGTTGGCAATCCCGTGGAGATGAGAGCTGAAGTGCTCAACGTGATAGATGTTAGAGAAGACCACGCCTATCGTCGAATCACAATGCTTGTGATGTTCGATAAGGGCCTAACGGACTTGGTGCCTCATTTGTATGTAGCGTGGTGTCGCTATGCGAACGGAAAATGGGTTGGATCCTTATGTGGGTTCAACGGTGCTTTGGCGATACGAGCAGGCCGGCTTCGGGATAAAGCCACAGGTGGGATGTGAGATGGCCAGGTGGACAGGACCGGGATGAAGATGAAGAAGCGAGAAACGAGAAGCCGTAGTGGGTATAAGATAACCCAAGTCAAGTTTTGCTATTTATAGTGCGTGTGAAATATACATTGTTTGCCATGGCCCGAAGGGCTTGTTAAAACATATATTTTTTTAAATAAAGACTTGTTAAAACATGTTTGCATGCCCTGTAAGCATAAGATTTGCCCATGATGTCTCTTGTCTTATTTCCGCTGTATGAATTAATTGTGATTGTCCCGAGATGACTTTTCTTCTTCTGCAAGACTTTTCCCAGGCCATTGGAATCATTTACCTATATTTCATAGGAAAACCTGCTGATCTTCTTGAACTCAAAAGAAGAGAATATTTTGAAAGAAAGTGTTGTTCTCTTCAAAAAAGACACCTAGATCGCCATTACAGAGAAATGCTTAAACTCTTTTATGGCCTAGGAGCTGATCCAAATTTGAAACAAGTCTTCTTAGTCTCCATTCCTAAAGAACTCTTCCAACAGGTTGAGAGATCTTTTCTCAACAAGCAAATAAGAATTATTAATATTCCCTTTGGAGAACTGCAACAAGAAATTCATCTTTGTCTTGATGAACTTTGCCTCCGAAGACAGATGATGAAAAACTACATCAGAGACAATCGTGAACTCGATGGTGCTTGCTCTAAGCAATATTTGAAGATCAAATGTTCAAAGAAAGATTGTGACGGATCCTGCGGAGAATATTCAAAGAAAAGCAAGCACTTCAAAATGTATCGAGTCAAAAGATCCAAGTATTTCAGAAGGAAAAAGAAATGGCGATTCCTGCGGAAACGAAGAAACTTCACAGGACACAAAAAACCAAATCGTTGCTTCATTTGCAACAAGAAGGGCCACTTTGCCAAAAACTGTCCCCAAGTAAAGAAAGGTCAGAATCATCTCATTTATAACATCGAATTAGAAACAGGAATTTCTCTTGACAATGATGATATTGAATTCCTGTTCTCTGTCGATGAAAATCCCACTGATCAAACACTTTGCATCATTCCTTATTATCACACCCCCAGTGAAACAGATTCTGACTCGGAACCTGAAAAACTTTTCCATCTATCATCACAATTAGAAAATCAAGACCCTGGTATACATTCCAATCAACTTCATTGTCCCCACTTCCCAGTCAAAATTTATCTCTCAAAGTTTGCCAAACCAATTTCAGTCATTGCTCTCATAGATACTGGTGTTAGTGCTTCAATCTTAGACACTAAAGTTCTCCCTGAAGAATACTGGACTTTCTGTGTTCGGTATTTCAACTTTGCTTCAGGAGACACTTTTTCTACAAATGTTCGCACCACACCTATGTCCATTCAGTTTTTCCCACAGTGCTCCATTACCACTAAAATTCTTGGATCTAGTCTTCCTAATAAAGACTTGATTATTGGGTGGGATATCATGACTCAGCTTCCGGACTTAAGGATTGCTCCTGGAAAAGGACTTAGGTATAAAGACCAATTCTCTGAATTCGTCAACATCCAAAAACTCTTTTCCATTCAAATGAGTCTGTTAGATCCAATCATGCAGAAACTATTGGAATCATGTTCAGAAAATCATTTCGAGTTCTTCCAAAAATGTTCTCATCCTTTGTGGAAAAATCCAGAATTCTATGCCCGACTCCCCTTCAAGAAAAATGAGGATATAAATCCTACAAAGGCAAGTCATTCGGGAATGAATCCAGAGCATTTGGCTCTTGCTAAAAAAGAATGCTTAGAATTGTTACAACAAGGCCTTATTGAAACTTCAAATTCTCAATGGGCTTGTGAATCCTTCTATGTCAATAAACGTGCTGAGCAAAATCGGGAAAAATGAGATTGGTGATCAACTACCAACCTCTCAATCTTTTCCTCCAAGATGACAAATTCCCTTTGCCTTCTCGAAATTCCCTTTTTGCGGGAATCACTAAAGCCCATATTTATTCAAAGTTTGATCTTAAAGCCGGATTCTGGCAATTGGGCATTCATCCTGATGACAGACCAAAGATGGGATTTTGTATCCCCAATCAACACTTTCAATGGCGAGTTCTTCCATTTGGTCTCAAGGTTGCTCCTTCCTTATTCCAAAAGGCTATGTGTCGCATATTCTAGCTAATCTTATCCAGCACAGCTGTCTATATTGACGACATATTGCTCTACAGCCCAGACAAAGAATCCCACTGTCAACTTCTTGAGCAGTTTGCAGAAATTGTGAAGAAATATGGCATCATACTTTCTCAAAAAAAGATGACCATTGCCCAAACAGAAGTTGAATTCCTCAGCATACACCTTAGCAAAGGTACATATTATCCAGGAGCGCACATCGCCAGGGATTACTAAAATTTCCTGAAAATAATTTTACAACCCAGCAAGTTCAACAATTTCTTGGGATAATCAATTATCTCAGAGATTTTGTCCCGAATATTGCAAGGTTGTTAATTCCTTTGCAACTAATGTTAAAAAAACATCCAGTACCATGGGGAAAGGCACAAACCAAAGCAATTGCAGAACTCAAAGAAATTATACAAGATCTTCCCCCTTTGCAAATCCCATCAACAGGGAAGAGAATTTTATAGACTAATGCCAGTGATGAATATTGGGCAGCCATATTGTTCGAAGAACTTCATGGTAAGCGACATCTTTGCGCTTACAAAAGTGGCAAGTTTTCTCAGGCAGAAATGTATTATCATTCTACCTTCAAAGAAATTTTGGCAGTAAAGAATGGAATAAAAAAGTTTGAATTCCATCTTATTGGCCATCATTTTTTGGTAGAACTGGATATGGCTTCTTTTCCCCAGATGACCAAATTCAAGCAGAAGCAAATTCCTCATCCTCAGCTACTTAGATAGGCTGAATGGTTTTCGAAATATTCTTTCGAAACCAAACATATTGCAGGAAAGAAAAATGTGCTTGCAGATTTTCTCTCCAGACCGAAAGCATTGGCAGAAATCAACATGTATATTCTCAGGCATTCCTTCCCGCTCCGGGCAGACAAGTACAAGATTGAACGGTTCCGAGATTGGCCAAGCCTGGACTATCCTCAAGAAATAATTGAGCAAATTCAAAAGGATAAGCTCATTGAAAATCTTGACAATCTCATGTAGCAATGCCACATAGACCTTTTTCGTCACCATGGAGGATCTATTCTTGACTCTTCTGGATTACACTCGAGGTACCCTTTCATTCACCCGTTACTTTGGAGAAAAAATGATTTCCCTAACAAACTTAAATGGCTATTATGGTATCTAACCAACAAGTACGTAATAGCTATTGAGTTTCCTATCAGAAAATTTATTCTCCAATTGACCAACTTGCTTCTGGCTAACCATGTCCAGCTAAATGAACACGAGAAAAACCTTTTAACTGTGCTCAAATGGTTTTACCCTCATGTTTATTGGAAACGACTCTTTCTTGAAGAGGTGAAAAAGTTCGAGATGATCCGGAAATACACACTGTTGTACTCCTCCACCATCCTTAGACTTTTGTGCATAATAATGGTACAATTTCCAATACTCCTGCCGTAGTAGGTACTACTACCTACAAGCCTCGGACAGAACTCCAGTTTGCACGTGTTTATAAATCGTTCCCCAGTCGCATTGGTTCTGTTTAATATAATTACAGAGAACTTCAAAGGATCCTATACCAAGAAAATCGCATTATTCCCGAGGAAGTATGGGATTACTTCACACCCGTCTCATGGGATCACGAAGGATCTTCCTCTACAACAAGACAGGCACTTAGAGAATACGAGCACGAACAGGCACAGACACAACTCGGATTATCACAAGATCACGAAATGTTAGATATAGGAGATCTAGCACAGTCATCTCAAGATCCATGGGGTGGACCACTCTCTCAAGACCCCTATGACTATGAACCATTGTCCTTATCCGTTGGACTTGACGCCAGCTCTTCCTCTTACTATACACAACTAGGAAATTGGCCCCAACCAGTACCACAAAACGCTCCAAACACTGCTCTTCCAGACCTTTCGACACATGCATTCTCTTCCTCGAACCCAGCGCCAATTATCACTGAAGATAACTTCGAACATATTTTGACACAGAGACAGATAGCAGAATACGAGCGTGCAAATAGTTCAGACAGTTCGGACTATGACTACAACTCTGGATGGAGATAAGCTTGTACTAAAGTCCTGTTCCACCTAACCTATAAATTTTAAGTGTTCTACGAGTGAGGGTGCCAAATAATGTACTTAGTTAGGTAAAGTTTGTGTGTTTGTGGACACGAGTCCATTATTGTACCCCGTTGTAAGTGTGCTTTGTCTTACCTAGACCCTCATCCAGCATGTATTCCCCAACGCCTATATAAGGCCGTGTAATCCTTCGGTTTGAATAAGAGGGAAAGTTGTAAAATTTCAATCCTCTCACTTTCCATGACTCTCTAAAATTCTTTTCTTCAAAGTCTGGCATGATCCTCTAAGAAAGGCAGCTCGGCCAATTAGGCATAACATCATCCTGGTCACTCTGAGCATCTCTATACTCTGAGCTAAATCTCCGGGTAATTTTGCAGCTAAAAGGCAGTTCCTGAAGGGCTTGAACAAGAGGTTCGCCCATGTGAAATAGCATACCTACTGTAAGCTGACATGGTTTTCCCTGGCTTTCAGTATAGATCCCCTCATTGGTATCAGAGCATGGTTTTATGTCTAGCTTGGTTCGTTCTATGCGCTTAGTTGGTAATTGTCTAGTGCTGCGAAGAATCCTTTCTCCTCATTATGATCGACCCAGATACAGCTCCAATCGCTCTTACTGCTTCTCTTACTCCATCGTCTTCTTCTTCAACTTTAATTGAGTTCCGTACTTCACATGTCTCTAAGATAGATTATCTCTATGAAGTCTCTCTTAGTGATGAAACCAAGATTTCCGAAACACAACTTCCTCTCATGAATCCATATTTAGCCTTTGCCAAACCTGCTACATCTTTTTCACCCATCAGGTCTATAAGACATCTCATCCGTCAAACTCCGAAAGAAGTCAAAGAATACGTCCAATCTTCCAAGTTTGACCAGCACCCAATTCCTGCTTCTGAAAAGGAGTACTTTGTTACTCTTTAAATTCCTCCTGAATTTCCCAAACAGTGGATCCAACAAGGGTATTCGTATATTCACTATGGCGCAGTTCGTCTTGCTCTTACCTTTCATGGGAGAAAAGGTTTGTCTGTTGTAGCAAGAATAGCTCTTTTGGATACTAGGTTCCTAGAATACCAACATGCTTGTATTGGTACTATCCAAACCACCTTAAATGCTGGAACAGTCTTCGTAACCCTTTATCCAAATTTCAATATTGCCCTTTCCGATCCCCAACTACTTTCTTTCTTGAAAGTACAACTTCAGCTTACTGGAGCTCCTCAAACTGTCGATTCCATTGCCGCAACTCTTCATTACCAAATGGTGTATAGAGTCCAAAATCATGCCTTAGATCTGAATTTCCAACATAGAAATGAAGATGCACTGTTCATCTCCATACAAAATGATCAGGCTTCTTATATTCATGTTCCTCGGTAGATCCCAAAAGAAAAGTTAGCCAAGCTTCTTCCCGAATCTTGGATTATAAATTATGAAAAGCTCTACCAAATTAGCCAACCTCTTCAATCTTTAGAATATGAATTTGTCAGACAAAGAGATGGTACTGTAACCATCAAATTCCACAAAGAAAAGGAAGAAACTCCTTCCATCTTTCCTACTATCTTTATGATAGAACCCTGTGTTCCTAATCCAATTCCTGAGGAACCAGACCCAAAAAAGTTGGTCCAATACTTCAAAAGTGACGGACATCCTGTCCATCACTACAAAGACCCTTATGGTCATTGTTTCTGGGATCCTTTTTGCCAATGTTCTTCATGCACAAACTCCCCAGATGAAGTAGATCCAGCTACCAGGCTCAAGCGAAAGGCTAGGAAGGCCAAGGACAGCTTCTACCAAAGATATTTAGATGGAGACCCTACCATTGATACTCTTGAAGAAAATAGTGGATACCAGTTTATGGTTTCATATGGTACACCATCACCTTCATCATCCCCATCAACTCCATCACCTCCATTATCCCCACCATCACCTCCAGTTTCACCCATATATAAAAAATCTGTTGTTTCTCCTTTTTACAAACCCATCCATAAGTGGGCAAAGAAAAATTCTTATCCACTTGAAATTCCAGTCTTTCCTGAAAACTCAACTACTGAGCAACTTCCATCTATCTCCATGTTTAATGAAGCTAATTTTCCTTCTCTAAATCCTGTTGAAAGTTCTCAACTTTCTTTTCCTGCTACTGAGGAATTTACTGATTCACAACGAAGATACCTTCATGCTCCAAAAATCCCTTCTCCCATTGATGTGGATGAATGTGGAAGACCAAAAAGAACGCCTGTTGCTGAGGCTGTTCTCAATTGGCAGTCGGAAACTCTCTTGGCATAAAATCAAGCTTTCAAGACGCTTGACTCCAAAATCATTGATGTACAACAAGACATCCGAAGGTACGATGAGTCCATCAAAAAGTTGCTTGTGGATTTCCAGAAAAGACTTCATGCTCTAGAATCAGGCCGGCATCTCAGCTACCATTATCTTGAAAGTTTGAAAAATGAAATAGAGAAACTCAGAAAGCAAATCAGTCTTCTTGAAGAAGGAAAATTCAAGCCTACTGATTTTTTCTCTATTCCACGAATCGGATACTCTTTTCCACCACCGCAAAGTTCTCCAGTTTTTGCTGCAGTTGCTCTTGCAGCCAAAACTTCTACTCAACGAGACAGAAGTGATATGACAGAAATGCGCAATTGCATTCGGGAAATAGAGAAGCTCCGAAAGGAAAGAATGAAAGAAAAATCTGTTTCTGAATCCTCTGAAAAACCTGAAAAGAGTTCTGACCTGCAGATGATGATCTCAAACCCCTTGGAATCTTTTTTGAGGGATTTAAGCAAAGATCAACAACAAAATCCAAAAGCTGATTCAGACCAACATCTACCAAAGTACACTTCTCAAAAAGTAAAGGTATTAAATTTGCTAAGCTCAAATTCAGAATCTAACTCCCTATCATATTCCTCTTCGTCCACTTTCTCAATTCCTTCCATTGAATCTTTCCAAGTACCACCAACTACTCCTCCAATTTTCATGGCTGATCCACCAGAACAAGAAATGGAACCAAATCCATCTGAACCAGAAGTTATCCAAATCAATAACCCATCTCATATTTCTGTTTCCTCATTCAAACAGTTTTTCACTCTTTACAACACTCCTTATTCCAAATGGCCAGAAAGATTGGATGAATTCCATACTTGGTTGAACACCAGAGCTCTTACTGTTGAAAGTAAATATGATGTTCTAGAATAACGAAAGATAATAATGAACGGGACATCACGTTTATAACCCCGAGGTGGGGGAGTTACAACCTTCACGTTACCCATCTCAAAGTGCACTACCCACGGCTCGCGTCAATACGACCATTTGCACAGTTAATCGTGTTATCTCCTGGCATAGTCCGCGCATAGTCTTTGGTGGACATCATCCTTAAGAATACCCGTTTGATCACTCATCGCATGAGGTGATCCCTCAATGAACTTGATATGCTCATCGAGTTCTGTGAATGATTTCCCTAGGCCATTTAGGAAATTCAACTTAGTCTCTTAATCCTTAATTCGTTTTCGATCTTTGGTCACGACTGCAATTCCAAAGTCTTTCGCCATAACTTAACTCTAATATCAAATGTCATGGTTCGAGCCGTGGCCCAGCTCAAAGGATCATGGGGCAATCACGGGTAGTATGCTAGCTGATAGACCTATTAAATGGATGGGTCGGATCCGATTTGGGTTGGGTCATAAATGGCCCAACTCAAATTAACCCATTAACCTGTTTATGACCTATTTATTTATAATGTAATTATCCCGACCCATACCCAACCCATATCCAACCCAATCCATATAACTAAAACACTTCTATATTTAACTCAATATAGAAAAACTTATTTCTTATGACTTTTTTTAAAAATTATACTACTAAAGCATTTTCATACAATGCAATTTTTAATTTTTAAAATTTTTTAATTTTTTAAAATCCAATTTATAATTATTTTTAATTTTTCTTTTATTTTTGGTTGGTGGCCAGTAACAACAACAGCCGGCGTTCGGCCACCGGTGAGGATGAGCTCACCGGAGGTTGGTGAAGCTCAAGCTCGCTGATATAACGAGGTCGAGGCCTCGCCAGCCTCAAGCAAGCCTGGAGCTTGAGTCTTGTCGGATCTGGCGAGGCCTCGGGCTCGCCGAATCTAGTGAGGTCGAGCTCGCTGACCTCTGGTGAGCTCGACCTCGCTTAAGGTCGACGAGGCCAAGGCCTTGCCAAATCGGCGACCTTGAGTCTCACCAGATTGGCGAGGCCAATGAGGTCGAGCTCACCCAATTCCGACAAGCCCGAGGCTTCGCGGACCTGTGGCGAGGTCATTCCTCCCTTGTGGCCTGTGGTCGATTGCCGGCCGTCACCGTGGCCAGCCGCCGACTAAAAAGAGAAAGAAAAAAATAAAATAAAAAAGAAAGAAAAGAAAAGAAAAAATAAAAAGAAAAAATTCAAATTTTTAAAAACATATTTTTATAAAAGGGGGCGGGCTTAATGAGTGGGTTGGAAATGGGTTCCACACTCAACCCATTAAGACCCATTTATAATAAGTTTAAAACTTTAAGACCCATCTAAGATAGGCTCTTCAAAATTGTATTGACCCATTTATGATCCATTTATTTTTTAAAAGGCTCATATATGAGTTTTAAGACCCATTTAAAGGTCTACTGGCCGACTTAGGTGAGCAATGCTCCGATGTTAAGGCACACGCAGTTCGCAAGATTGTTTGTGAGAAAGAAAGGATGAAAACAGTTAAGAAGAACATATCCTACTAAGGTTTATTAATCAACGTGCCAGCAATAAATATAAAGGGACTATCGGAATAGTAGAGTTTGAATAGTTGAACTCACTAAAGAGCTTTTAGATATTATCTATTCTAATATGAGTAGACATTACAGTTGCTTTGGTTGGCACAATGTAGAAATTACGAAAAATAATAACAATATGTAATGTCTCATATAGCGTACACTTACGATATGATGACGTGTGGTTAACCAAGCGGCCATGGACAATATGCCGTGGACAAACCCGGATCAAGGATCTCGCAAAGGGTTTGTGACAATTTGCCATGCAACAAAAAGTGATGAAATGTCACCATTGGTCCCTCTACTTTTGTTCGAAAATAAAAAACCATCCATCTAACCTTTTTTGTTTTGGTTTAGAACCATCTCTATACTTTTCAAAATGTGCCATCCTTAGTCATTCTTTTTTTATTGTCAGTTGATTTCTGGACAACCAGATTATTGAGATGGGTGTCGAAGTACACGAATTCCCCCGCACCAGCCAACATAAAACTTTGAGAGAGAGAGAGAGAGATTGGGAGCTTGAAGCCATAGTAGTGGGGCATCTTTGAGATCACAGCCATGCCGCTCAAGCTTCCTTGAGCTCAACCATGGCCCCTGCAATTTTGTTGAGCTTAGCCATGGTTTTTTCGAGCTTCATCCAGTTCGACCATGGGTCATGGCGGTTCCAGTTCGACCGTGGGTCATGGCGGTTGAAGCTTCTTCAAGCTCATGACCATGGCTACTCGAGCTCAGCAATGGCCGATGGAGCTTGTTCAGGGTCACGGCCATGGCCGCTCGAGTTTTGTCAAACTTAGTATAGCTGCTGGAGCTTTTTCGAGTTTGTGGTTATGGTGCTCAAGCTTCGATGAATTTGGTCATGGTTGTTTGAGCTTTCTCTAGCTTGACCATGACTGCTCGAGCTTCATCAAGCTCATGGTCATAGCTATTCAAGCTTCTTCGAGCTCGTGGTCATGATCACTTGTTTTATCTGTTAGAATCATAGGAAAAGAAAATCTCGGAATTTCGCTCACATACTATAATTATAAAAGGGATTTCCTAATCAAAGTTTTTCGCCACATCTAGGCTCACAACAAGGAAGAACAAAGCTTTGAAAAATCTCTGAAAAAACATGCAAGAAGTCATATAGACATGTTCACAAAGTTATAACGGTCCAACTCAGCCTCCAAAATTGAAAAAATAGATAGAGAATGAGGTACAAAAAGCAAGCACTAACATTTTTTGCAGCCATAGTCAACACATTTCCACAAGACTTGAACTTAGGGCCGACAAAATGGGTCATGTACCCATTTTATAACTCAATTTTAGAAACCCAAATCTATTTAGGTAATTCACTTTTCCCTAAAATGGGCTAGAGAACAGATAAAGCCCAAAAAAAAACATGTCAACTGACCCATATTTTCAATCATATTTTCTAAACCACCCATCCACCTATGAGCGACCCACTCCACTCCACTGCGCGCCAATGCACGCTTTGCTCGCATCTACGCTTCATTGCAGGCCGCTCATCGCACTTTGCCGCTTGCCGTGCTTCGCGTCATCTCCATTTCCCTCTTCTTCACCATAGAGAAAAAAAACTCACTTCACTTCATCAGAGCTAACACTAGGGTTTCGGCATGTTCACGATGGGAAGGTGTTTGTTCAGATTTTCGTGGTCTTTCTTGGGGGGGTTTTTTGTGTTCGTGTGTGCTCATTGAGTTTGGGATTTTTCATCGTCATTTTCTGTTACCAAGCAGCTCTGTTCCCAAATTCAAGTTCCACCAAAATTGCTCTGTATGCCTAACGTTGCACTTTGTGGATCGACAAAAACTTACTAGAACTTCCAATCTCAGGCCTGACGGCTGGACCTCCACTGACCTCGGAGAGCCATGACCGCGCCAGCTCCACCAAGCCCGACCATGGCTGCTCTCCCGGCCGGCCATGCCAGTGTCGACCTCAGGCATGGCCGCTCGAAGTTTTGCATCGGTGGGAGATATCAGGTTTTGTGGGTCTTGATTTGGCTGATGTGAGGCTTTCAAGTTAAAAGGAGAAATAGAACACGGTGACGATCACCACCAACATGGTGAATGGAAGAGAGAAAGTGCCAACATCAAAAAAAAAAAAATGAACAATTCAAAAGTCAACAAGTTTAGAATCGCATTAAATCATGTCCCCTGATTTCTATCGATATCAACACCACGTCATCAGATGTTTGACTATTTTCTCGTGCAGGACGACCACCGGCGGCGACACTTTCTCAAAAAGAAAAATAAGGTAGATTTCTTACAAAAAGTTGACGGTACGACGTCATTAACCCAAAGAACAATACCTATCCTGTCGCTCAATAATACCATTACTCTCTCTCTCTCTCTCTTTCCTCCGTGATCTCTATCTCCCCCGACCGAAGCAGGCCAATCCCTGTTCCATTTCGCCCGCGCGAGAGCGGCGAGAGATCTCCCCCCCGATGGCCCCTCACGGCGACGGATCGGGCGCTGCGGAGGAAGCCGCGGCCGCCGGAGACGAGGAGCGCCCTGTCTCGACCGTCGTCGTCGTGATCGGTACCTCGTTCGTTTCCCCTTTTCGTTGCTGCCCGTGGGAATCCGTTTCGTGTTGGGTAATTGATGGCGTGTTGCTTTCTTGGGTGTTTCTTCCTTTGGTTGGATTTTTGGGTGGGTGTGGGTGGGGCGAGCGTGCGCAGCTATGCAGACTGAAGCGCTTCCGGTGGTCAACAGGTTCCAGCTCGTCGAGGATCGAGACTCCTTGTGAGTTTCTTGATTAGCTGCTGGTTTTTGCCGCTTGTTCAGTACGCTTTTTTTTTTTTCGATCAATAGTGGGCGTTCAGGAGTTGTGGTGTTACCGTCGAATGCTGTTTAAGGTGTGGAAAATGTTAGGATTTCGTTTCTGTCGCTTCTGTATTCGACTATATGCCGCTGTGAGTTTTTGGGTCGTTTAACGTTACCTGTCGATTCGGGCCTGGTTTATGGTTGAGACTGAAAAGCAAAACATCTCAAGGGAATTAGAGGATGGAAAAGGCAAAACTTTTGCCGGGCGTCGGGATGATCAGAAACTAACCTGCAAGTATATATTCTTTTTATCTCTCTGCTTGGAGTAATACGATATGGGCGATTCTTGAGTCGTTCGAGAGATTGATTTTGGATCTTTTAAGTTGCTAAGTTTTCAAGTTCTCTTTATTTGGGGCATTACTTGCTTGCTTGATATTTTGCATTAAGTTTGATATGTGGATCTGACACGCTACAGGTTCCCTAAGGGCGTCCCTTGGGTTCGTTACCATGGTACTTACAAAAACTTGAACATAAATTTGATCTGGCCTGGAAAAGATCCTTCATTTGGTACGTAGTTTATTTGTGTTCCTCAAAAAGAAATCGCTTTACTTGCAAAAAGTAATTTGACTTGAGGGGCTTTTGCTTTGTAATACTTGCTTATAGTATATCTTTTTGTGTTTGATACATTGTAATGCTGACAGGGGTCGACAGTGTTGGCACAATTTCTGCATCCCTGGTGACTTATGCTTCTGTTCAGGCATTGCAGCCTGACCTAATCATAAATGCCGGTACCGCTGGTGGCTTCAAGGTTTTTTTTTTGCTTTGAAGGAGTTGTAAATGATTGTAGCATCCTATTCATATTAATCCAAAGTGACTGGGTTTGCAATTCATTGGTGTTGGTACAGTCCAGCCAAAATATGGTTTCATTTATTTGGCTTTCCCTTCTCTACCTATTTAGACATCTGGGTGTTGGAAGAAGGCCACTAAGAATTTAATTGTATATCATGTATGAATTGTTTCCTTCTGAACTTTTCCACATCTCAGAGTTTACATTTCCAATAGCATGCAGCGTACTAATTCGTGTTAATTCCCATTTGCCACAGGCTAAAGGAGCAAGCATCAGCGATGTGTTTCTGGCGTCTGAGGTTGCTTTCCACGATAGAAGAATACCTATCCCTGTAAGTCATTTTTCATTATACTCTTTGTTATGTTTAATTGATAAAATGCTTATTTGGATCTCATTTTCTAGCATTTGACATTGTGCTGGTGCTGACAAAATGGTGTCAGTTGTGTGACAGCGCATAGGATTAGGCTGTTTATCAATGTTTCTTCCCTGAATGGCATAGTGTCTTTGAGTATGTAGTAGGTCGTAATGTCAAAAAGACAAGCGTGAGCTGTTTATTTGGTTGCTTTTCTGCCTTACGTGCCTTACCTCTTGTTTCCAGATTTTTTTGCTCAGTAAATGCAAATTTTCTCGTGTGCATATATTCCCTTTCTGTCTTGGTGCTAGGTCCATAAACATTCATACTGATATGAATACTAGCTTTTTTCTTGGTCAAAAACATAT
Source organism: Syzygium aromaticum (assembly GCA_024500025.1). Lineage (NCBI taxonomy): Eukaryota > Viridiplantae > Streptophyta > Magnoliopsida > Myrtales > Myrtaceae > Syzygium > Syzygium aromaticum. Next base: position 18,318,823 of record CM044891.1, read on the forward strand.
TAGTTCAAGCTCCGTTTCTGCCTCCACTGTCTTCTGCAGGTTTTTGATCTGTATGGAGTTGGGTTGCGACAGGCATTCTCAACACCAAATCTTGTAAAAGAGCTCAACTTGAAGGTAAGACCATACCTTAATTGACAGACATCTCTTGCTTGAAATGTCAGAACTATTTGCTTGGTGAATATATTTTTCTTATCTTAATTGAGTTTGTCTGGACTTTTTGAATCATAAAAGGAAATGGCCCAGCTAACTGGATGGCCAAGCCAGAGAAAGTTTTGTTGTGAATGCTATTTTTTCTGAGATAACCCGTGGTTAGGTTTTTTTTTTTTTTTTTTTTTTGGGGGGGGTGGGGGGGGGGGGGGTCAGCCTTTGGCAAAGTAAGCTTTTCCATGTTACATTTTTTTTTCTTTCAATCAACTGTAGTTCACTGTTGATGTTGATCAGAGGTTGACAGTGAAGAGGAAAATGTCAAGTTGATCAAGTTACTGGAAATCACCTTGAGGACTATTTTTTTGGCAGTTTTCCCTGGGTCCTACTGCTTAATTTTTGCAAAAGTAACTCCTTACTGTTTATTGGAATATTGTCTAATGTCTAGACACAGGTGTCACCTACTTGATGCTCCCTAGGCCTGTGGTGATATGATTACTAGCTTTGCTAATGGTGCTTCTACAATACTCGTAGAGCAAGTCCCTCAGGATCGGTTTGTTGGCAAAACAAGACATTCTTCACCCTATATCCTTACTTTCTGGTGGGCCTGGAGGCTGCTTTTCCAACCAGGGCATTTCTATTTCTGCATGACTGCTTAACGAGGCATTTTTTCTTGTTAGACTAGATAATATCATTAGCTGTATGTGAGTTTAACTTTTGGATTCTTCTATCTTCAAATGCTATTTGGCTAATTTAGAGCTATTCGTTAACTTAGAACCTGTTTGGCAACTTGCCAAATAGTGATTGATTATGTTCTTTTGTTTCCAAAATCGGTTTGGGAACAAAAATCCATTTGTTAAATTTTTTGTGCCTGGGCACAATTTTGCAAAAAATTATGCCCAAAATTAGTTTTGGAACAAAATCAAGAATAAAAAAAAAGTAGCTTCTTGATTCTGGAACAATTTTTTCAAAACTGATTCTTGGTTTTTTTTTTCTTTTTTTTGGTTCTTCTTCAGCCCCACCACCCGCCGGCGACCGGCCACAAGCCAGGGCGCGTTGCGGCCCTTGCCGGTGGCCGACGAGGGCGGCTCGCGGCCTCACCCAGCCAAGGCGAGGCCGACCTCGCCATCGCCACCCAAGTCCGTTGCCTGGTGGCGACAGTGAGGCAGAGCCTCGCCCTGGCTAGGCGACAGCGAGGGCTGCAACGCCCTCACCGGCCCTGGCCTATGGCCGGCCATTAGTACCGGCGGCCAGCCATGGCCAAGAAAGGAAGGGGAAAGAAAGAAGAAAAAGAGAAAAAAAAGAAATAAATATTAAAAATTTCAAAATATTATTAATAAAAAGAAATTTTGTGTAGTTACCAAACACATTTCTTTTCTTTTTCTATTTTAAGAACAAAAATTTTAGACAGTTACCAAACGCCTTCAAGTGCTTTAGAACTTGTTTTCGAGCACAGAATAAAAAAGAATTATTTTTGCCCAGAATCAAATTCTGAGCACAGAATGGTTGCCATGCGCAGCCTTACTCTTTTCTCAAAAGTAGAGTTATTATGATCGTATCCCTCATGGTCAAGATTTCTTTGCATTCACTTGCACAATATGGTAAATCCTGCTTCTCTTTCCTTTGTTAAGCAGTATGCAACTGTTAAGATCATCTAGTTTCTGTGCTCAATAATGCATTTGACTTTTGAAACAAACTTGCATCAGATAGGCTGCACGTATATGGTCTTATCTCTGTTTCTTGTGGGTTATATCAGAGTTGAGTCAGCTTCATTAATTTTCTGCGTCTTTCAGGTTGGCAAGCTGTCGACTGGAGACTCTCTGGACATGTCCCAACAAGATGAAGCATCCATTTTTGCAAATGATGCGACAATCAAAGATATGGAGGTATTCTTTTATTCCCTTTCTATCTGTATCTGTCTACACATGAATGGATAGCTAAGAGTTGCTACCAACTCAACCTATGTAAGCACATGCTATTGATTTCTGACAAGTAGCATGGCAATTGTCTTACAGTTGACCATTTTTGGTTTTGGTTTATGTCATTCTATAAAGATATTTTTGCTGTTGTGTACCCGTAACCAACATTACATCAGAATCGTTTGTTTTTTTTTTTCATTCTGTTAATTTCTTGTATGCCTGGCATCTTGAAAATGTAGGGTGCAGCTATTGCTTATGTAGCCGATATCTTGAAAGTTCCTGCAATATTTGTAAAAGCAGTGACTGACATTGTGGACGGTGACAAACCGACCGCGGAGGAATTCTTGCAAAATTTGGCGGCGGTTACTGCCACCCTCGATCAGACTGTCTCTCAAGTTGTCGAATTCATCAATGGGAAGCGCCTTTCTGAGCTCTGAGGCATCAATCAATGTAGAACTTATCAATTTGTATGTAGATGACATTAACGCGCGCCCATTGGAATTCAGCTTCATACAGCTATGCAGGTTGAGGGGGACTGAGGACGGTGTGCGCAGGATATGTACTACTAGATGCTTCGTGTTTGACATGTACGGAACTTGATTTTTTTGCGAGAGCCGTGGAATCATTTGTACGTCGAAATCTTCCTGGTCGATTGAATCATTTGCTTTACGCCGGGCAGACTTATTATCTTGAATCATCTGTACAAGATGCATTTGGGACATTTATGTGGTTTCGGTTGCAGTAATGTTTAAAATGACAACAGTCACATGGGGTTATGACAGTAATCACGTTCTTCAGTTTAAGAAATGGAATCGCCCGCCCGGCTTTGACATTCCCTTTTCCTGATTGACCCATTTCGGACTTTGTCCTGCATCATACTGCTCGAAAACGCAGGCGTTTCAGGCTGAAGATCAACTCTACTTGCGCTTTGAGAGATTCTTGGGTACACCGGGTGATGAGCCAAACGCATCTCGATCTTTATACCATGTGGGTCTCGTGAGGCATTCACAAGTCGCAATTATCACATGCAAACTCGTGCCTTTAACAAAATTAGAATAAAACATTGAATTTCTATTTTTCTCAGAATAAAAGTCGTATGGTGGATAATGTTTTTTTTTTATGAACATGTGAAGAGGAGAAACTACTAAATACGCAAAAGACATCGATTACTTTATCGTTGCGGTCTGAAAACTTGGTTCTTTCTTACAATCTAGATGTACTTCTTGTCTCTATTAGCGAGGTGAGTTGGATATTCAACGAGCGTATTCTCCTTTTCATAAATCTTGCAACGAAAATCGCTAAAAAGAAATTGAGGCCCCGCTTATTTAAGATGATGACCACAGATTGGTGTAGTAAACTAATTAACCTAATTTTCATGAAAAAGTCTCCCCATCTTTTTACCGTAAGTTTGGAAGTACATGAAGGACATGGTAGGCACCCATTCCAGAAAACAAAAGATTACAGAGTTCGATTTTGATGACGATACAGTTATTGTGGGATACACTTTGCTAATATTACGACGAAGAAAGGGGGAACAGATGCACGTCGGCGTAGATTAAAAGGGAATTTTATTAGGTTTATATCGGCATAAAAAAAATAAATTACAGTTTCATCATCAGATAATTGATGCATCGACATAACCGATTATATAATTGTCTCTAATAAATGTGTCATCCGTTCAACAGTAAATGTGCAAAAGGTTTTCTATATTGACAATTGCGGTGTACTAAATTCATAATATGTGGCACTTCGTAATTAAATTGGAGGGGCAATAACGCAAACTGTTCATAAATTTTGGCTCAATGTGCAATGTGGTCCATGAACTTTTAATTTGTTCAATGTGATCCCTAGACTTTTGATACGCAGTCAATGTAATCCTTGAACTATATGAAAATGTTCAATATAGTCCATGAACTTAAATCAATTGAAAGAATACATTGAATATTTACATATAGTATCAAGGTCTAAATTGAACATATACAAAAAGTTCGGGGACAATATGGAACAAATTAAAAATTCATGAACTATATTGTACATTGGGTTAAAGTTTAAGGACCGCATTGAACTAATTAAAAGTTCAGGGATTGTAGTGTACTAAATTCATAATACGTGGTACTTCGTAATTAAATTGGAGGGGTAATAACACAAACAATTCTTGAATTTTGGCTTAATGCGTAATGTAGTCCATGAACTTTTAATTTGTTTAACATAGATCATGGACTTTTAGTACATATTTAATATAGTCCCTGAACTATATGAAAATGTTCAATGTAGTTTCTGAACTTAAATCAATTGAAGGAATACATTGAATATTTACCTATAGTATTATGAACTAAATTGAACGTGTACGAAAAGTTCGGAGACGACATTGAATAAATTAAAAGTTCATGGATTAGTTGAAATTCAGGAACTGCATTGAAGCATTTAAAAGTTCAGGGACTACAGTGTACTAAATTCATAATATGTGGTACTCCGTAATTAAATTGGAGGGGTAATAATACAAACAGTTCCTGAACTTTTGCCTAACGTGCAATGTAATCCATAAACTTTTAATTTGTTTAATATGGTCCATGAACTTTTGGTACATATTCATTGTAGTCCATGAACTTAAATCAATTGAAGGAATGCATTGAATATTTACATATAGTGTCAAGGACTAAATTGAATATGTAAAAAAAGTTCGGGGATGACATTAAATAAATTAAAAGTTTATGGACCATATTGCATATTGAGTTAACGTTCAGGAACCGTATTGAACCAATTAAAAATTTAGGGATTGCGGTGTACTAAATTCATAATATGTGGTACTCTGTAATTAAATTGGAGTGATAATAACACAAACAGTTCCTGAACTTTAGTTTAATACGCAATGTAATTTATGAATTTTTAATTTGTTTAATATGATTCATGAACTTTTGGTATATATTCAATGTAGTCCCTGAACTATATAAAAATGTTCAATATAGTCTCTGAACTTAAATCAATTGAAGGAATACATTGAATATTTACATATAGTATCATAGACTAAATTAAACATGTATTGAAAGTTCGGCGTCGATATTGAACAAATTAAAAATTCATGGACCATATTGCATAATGGGTTGAAGTTCAGGGACTGTATTGAAATCAATTAAAAATTTATGGACTATATTGTATATTGGGCTGAAGTTTAGAGATTGCTCGTGTCATTTTATTTAAATTGGATGCAGACTTAATAATATACGTTTCATAAATAAAAAAAAAAAGAAGGTAATTAAGGAGCACGTGCACATTTTTCTTTGGGGGTCGGAGCAGAGCATGCGCATAAGCATGAGCGCATTTTCCTGGCCATGAAAATGCTGACTTTTTATCGAGAGGAGGGAGGAGAGAGAGAGAGAGAGAGAGAGAGAGAGAGAGCCAAAGACAGCAACGAGCTAGAGCTCAGTGCAAAAGCTTTCTGCTCTCTGACTCGTGGCTGCGCGTGTGATAGTTTCCGCCCTTCTTCTTGGGTTCGATCGCCGTCCTTCCTTCTCAATGTCGCTCCCTCACGTCGGATCAAGCGTCGCCTCGAAAGATGACCGCGAATGCCAAAGACCCATCTCCACCATCGTCTTCATCATCGGTGCTCTCTCTCTCTCTGTCTCTCATTAAACGTCTCAGATGACTGGGAAAGACCCATCTCCAGCATGTCGTGTTTGCTGTGTTAATTGGATGAGTTAGAGATGTTGGTGTTTGCTCCGTGTATTCATAGAAATCGCGAGTTCTGTTTATACAACTTGTGCGGCGGTTCATGAGTTTGCGGATTCTTGCAAGTAATTATGTTTTTGGTCTCGTAGTTGGCGTTTTATTTTGGTTTTTCTGGGTTTTCTCACTGGGGTCTAAATTGGGTTGTAGCTATGGATGCCGAGGCTCTTCCTATTCTGAAAAGGTTCAATCTTGCTGAGGACAGCACATTGTAAGCTTCTTCTCTTTCGTGGATGATCATGATGTTGTCATACTTGCTTTGCTCTCATTAAAAGTGGTTTCTTTTGGGACTTTCAATTCAGGACCTATCTTTCTATAATAATTGACTCTATGGTCGATGTCCTTAATGATTACTTTAATTATTCGGTTGCACTTTGCTTTGACTGTGATCAGTTCAATCACTTTAACAATGATCTGGCTCAAGACGAGCCTTCTGTTTTTTTTTGTTTTTGTGTCTTCAATGTCGTAAAGGAAACGTCGAACCTCATAGATAAGTCTGCAGTCTGGTAAAACCTTCAGATTTTTTCCCGACCCGCCGAATCAGGATTGGTGGAGACAACTTTTTTAGTCTCATGTTACTGGCTCTTGCATGCTTTCACCTTTTGTTTGCTTTATCATGCTTTCTCATTATATCCCTGCAAGCTCTTAAGGCATTTGACCGCTTCTGAAATTTCTGGATGTAAGTTCCCTTCCATAATGCTCGATGCCATGATGTCGTGGACTTCTTGAAGTTTTGCCATGAGAATTCTGCAAGATGTCTTACCTCAGACATTTCTTATCTTCGCATATGACAAGAAGTAAAACACATATGCAGTTTTCCAGGTCTCCCATGGATTCGGTACCATGGCTTTTACAAAGGTTTGCAACTGAACGTGATTTGGCCAGGGAAAGATTTAGTTCTTGGTGGGTACCTAACAATGCCTATCCCTTGTCCATTATTTCCCTGCTCTTAGGCCTTATCCACACAAGTCAATATAGGAAAGCTTTTGCATATTATCCTCAGCCACTAGAATGAAACTTTTTCTTACCACAAGGTTTGAGTAATATGGCTGCGATGAAATGCGGTACACCTATTTCAGGGTCTACTTAAAGAGTGGTTACAGTATTGAGAAAATGCAACTTTTATAGAATTTTTAGACCTATAAGCACCGTGGTGATACCATTTAGTCTACTTTGCTAGATTTCAGTGTTATAGATATGCTAGGAACAATTAAGTTCCCTCTTCTTGACTCTTGAGTCAGCTAATTTCCCTGTGACCAATATTTACCATAATTTGCCTCTTTCGATGAGTGTTTCCTAGCTGCAGAATGTCAACATCAGAGAATAATTTGACTTATGGTGGCATAGAACAAGTTTTGCCTTCCTATCAATATTCATTAAATTCGACACTTCATGTGCATTAAGATGACACAAGCTTAGTAATGAGTTTCTTCCTCTTCTTGTTCATCTGTAGCCACACACATAAGCACATCAAATGAACTTCTGTAGAGTTCTCTTAACATGAGATAGCATATCTAAATCCTCTGTGGGTCTTTTCTAGCTGAAACATTTCTTTTTCATTACCTAACTCAGATTCGCAAATCTCTATCGTATAACTTCAACCTGAAGTTACCTGTTCTCGACAGCACATGAGCCTTTGACCAGAAGAAGTATACAAGGATCAGTATCATTTGTTTAAGACCAACAGATAGAATTCAGTAGCTATCAGATGCCCTCTGCAATCAATTCATGAGCATTGAATTTGATGCTCATTTGCCCATGAGGGACTTACCAACTCCTCTCAGTTTCTCTCTTCAATAGGTGTTAATAATGTTGGGACTATTCCAGCAGCACTCGTGACCTATGCATCTGTCCAGGCATTGAAGCCAGACCTCATCATAAATGCAGGCACAGCTGGTGGCTATATGGTAAAGCTGCTTATAATGAGGATTTTGAAACTGTATAATTTATAGAGGTTTCTGAAATATACTCATATGCCTTGTAGCATCTATTCCAAATTTGTAAAGTGGATTCGTTTCTCCTCAATGTAGGGGCCATCAGTTTCCTTTTCATGAAATTCTTTCTTCAGCCTTTATGCATATGACTTTCAATGTTGTACATACTTTATGCTTTCCACTACTTTCTTATTTGCTCTTTAGTAGATAGAATCCAAGAGGATAGCTTGCTCTTAAAGGAGCAAAAGATAGGGATGTAAGATTTACATAGCGCCTAAGCACACATGTCTAGAAGACATAATCACTTTAGGTTATTTTACTGACTTTTGGCGGTTTCAGTCGAAAGGAGCAGACATCAATGATGTTTTTCTTGTATCAAGTGTTGCTTTCCATCATAGAAGGATACCTCTTCCCGTAAGTGATCTGAACCTTCTGATTCTTAAATGCTTTTCCTCTTGATAAACACAAGATATGTGCAGGGAGGTGCATCTACCTTTATTCCAAATGTCAGTTTATATTATTTATATCGTGGTGGTGATCAGATCCTTGGCAGTATAGGAGGTGTCTGCTAAGTAGAGCAATTGCATTATGTTGAAATTTTGACAACTTCTGCAATTTAAGATAATAAGTCATGCTTTTTTCTCTGCAGGGTCGTGATCTGTATGGAGTTGGCCGGCGACAGTCCTTCTCAACGCCTGTTCTTTCAGCGGAGCTTCAACTGAAGGTCATCATGCAGAGATCGCAGGCTTGCTCAATATGTATTCATACTTAGGATGTTTTATCATGTTACCTGGCATAGAGCATTTGTGGCAGTTTTTGTGAATGACAACGTGTTTTTCTTTTTATATATCAGCATTAATGCTTGCAACACCTTGAGAAACAATAATATAGGATTTATTTAATATGCTCACCTCCCTATGTTACATTACTTAGGCTTGATATATATTATATTGAAGAACTACATGATTGCATTACTTTATTATCAAGGTAATCTTCACATGAGAATTGTCATCTGCAGCCTCAATCACGATATAGAGATGCGCTATCATGGTCGTTGGATTTTAGGCTTACTTGTATTGACTGAGGTGGAGCAGTCTCTAGTATTTGATGGATTTAATGAGAAAGCATGTAATCCAAATGATTTTAAGATCTTTGGTAATCTGCAGAATAGTTCACCTTTAGTCTGGTTTATCGGTTATGTATTGCAACTCGGTTATTCATCATAGTTTGTTCTTATTATTTATTACCCTCTACATTTCTTTACCTATAACTATCTTATACAGAATTTTTATTTGGAGTCACTCAATATTCCAGGCTGGAGTACTATCCACTGGAGACTCCTTTGATATTTGCCCACCGGATGAAGCATTCATTGCCACTAATAATGCAAACCTTGTAGACATGGAGGTAACCCTTTTGATCAATGTATGTCTTGACATCATTTTGAGCATGTCCTGACACCAATTTCCGACACGCACTTCATGTTTCTCAAGTTATCTTGATGCATTAAAGTTCCTGCTTTATGGCAGAATTATGACCGAGAGAAGTGAAAGTAACATAGAGAAGGATTGTTTTGGTGATATAGCCACACAAGTCTGAAGGTGACATTGTGAAGGGGTATTGTAGAGGCCAGATTTTAGATCCTCAAGTAGTTCTGGAGATGTGGTCACTCAGATATTTCTTGACTTGATCTGATTAGACCAGCAAATTAACATGTCCAGAGTCTTATTATTTGTTCAAAGCTTCACAAAAGCTGAAGTATCAGCTTCTTTTTTAGGAGGATGATGAATCAACAGACTGCTATGAGCTATTTCAGAAAATGATAATCACAGTTTTATAGTTGTCATTAAAGTTAGAAGAATCAGGGATGGATTTGGTTTGCAGGGAGCAGCTGTTGCCTATGTGGCAGGTCTATTAAACGTCCCTGCTATATTCTTGAAAGTTATGAGCAACGCCGTTGATGGTGGCAAGCCATCTGTAGAGGTATTTCACCAGAATTTGGCAGTGGCGACATCTGCCCTCGATCAGACAGTTGCAGAAGCTGTGGACTTCATCAGTGGGAAGTGCCTGTCTGAACTGTCCGTCTCTGAAGCATCTTCTCTGGGCTCTACGAGATCGTCCTGACTAAAACTATAGTTGTCTTAGTTGTGCACTTGATCTTCTCTTATTTGAATGTTATCGCAGTTTGCTCATTCATGATATAACTGTTGAATCACTGGGAGTCCAGAGTCTTCATGATGGATTCTACTGGTGAAGCACGCAGGCCATTGACTGCTCACAAGCCATCCGTTGCAATGAGCCAAATTCGGCCTGAGGCATCTCTAACTTTCCTCATAAATGAGACATATGTCTCGTATTTCACTGAGAATGCTATCAATGCTGTTGATCATTCCCTGAAATGCAACACCAGTCTGCTATTTCTGAATGTGATGAGACTTCCATGTGGACCAAAGGCCAGAATGGCATTATTCAAGTATCATGTTGCTCTTTCATCTCTAGATGGACGTGATGGCTTTCCTCATAAGGACGAGTTGATTGAGACTCCTCCTGTCCCATGGAGAATTTCTTTGCTGAATTCCGAACACAACAGTTCCAATGCATTCGCTGCTGTTTATTTTTAAAAACAAAAAATAAGAATTTCTTATTATGTCATAATTACGAATTACATCAGTATATATAGCGAGTATTAGGGTTCATTGACAATGAAAAAGACTAAAATATCCTTCAACGCTCCCTCTCGAGTTGGGGCATAAATATTTAAAGAGCCCCAATTTGTTACATAAAGTAGTCACTCTATTACCTCGCATTGACTTAGTAAAAAGATCAGCAAGTTGGTCATTGGTCCGTATGTATTGAAGTGTTATGTCCTTGTTCTGAATCTTTTCTTGCACAAAATGACAATCTACTTCAATATGCTTCGTGCGCTCATGAAAAACTGGATTTGAAGTGATATGCATGGCGAATTGGTTATTACAACACAAAATTGAGGAACCTGAAGATGGCATGCTAAGTTCGGATAATAACATCCTTAACCAAAGTAACTCACTAGTCACATGAGTCATAGCTCAATATTCTGCCCTCTGCACTTGATCAAGACACCACCTATCGCTTCTTACTTTTCCAATTCACAAGATTACCTCCCAAGATCACACAGTAGCCAAAAGTTGATCTCCTGTCAATAGGGCGTCCTGCCCAATCAGCATTAGAGTAGCTAGTGACATTAAGATGTTCATGATTCTTGAACAAAATTCTTTACCCGGTGCTCCCTTCAAGTACTTAATAGCACGTAGCACTGCCTCCCAATGTGTAGTGCGAGGAGTACTCATAAATTGACTAACCACGCTAATAGCAAAGCAAATCTTTTGTCGTGTGAGAGTTAAATAGTTGAGCTTATCCACTAACCTCCTATACTTACTAGGATCATGAAGTAAGTCTCCATGCTCTGCATCAAGTTTCACATTAAGATCCATCAGAGTCTCGACAGGCTTAGCCCCAAGAAAACCAACTTCACTGAGAATATCCAAAACATATTTTCGTTGTAATAATGAGATACCATCATGTGAGTAGGCCACTTCAATGTCCAAGAAATACCGCAGACGATCAATATCTTTTGTACTGAACTCTGTCCGTAAAAACTGTTTTAACTTTTGTATGCCCACATAGTCACTACCAGTGACAATAATATCATCCACATACACAATTAGGAGAACACATCCTGCAAAAGAAGTGGAACTAAATATAGAGTGATCCATGGGACAACGTTGCAAGCTAAACCGAATAACTACATTACTAAAGCAACCAAACCAGGCACGAGGAGATTGTTTCAATCCATATATTGCCTTGCGCAGGCAACAAACACTAGTAGAGTCCCCCTAAGCAATAAACCTCGGAAGTTGCTTCATATATACCTCCTCTGCCAAGTTGCCATGAAGGAAGGCATTCTTGACATCAAGTTGATGGTGAGTCCAACCATATCGAGTAGCAAGAGAAATGAAAACACAAACAGAAGGCATCTTTGCAACAGGAGAAAACGTGTCATCATAATCCACTCCATAGGTTTGAGTGTAACCTTTGGCCACTAGACGCGCCATTAGATGCTCAACAGAACCATCCGGTTGAAACTTCACTGTAAAAACCTAACGACACCCCACAACCTGTTTGCCAGCAGGTAATGGTGTAAGGTGTCATGTTCCATTATCCTATAATGCCTGCATTTCATCCTCCATAGCTCGTCGCCAACCTAGATAAGCAAGGGCCTCTGCAACAATACTTGGCACAGACACAATAAATAAAGAAGCAACAAACGAGGAATACGTTAGAGAAAGATAATCATAGGATAAAAACTTAGAAATAGGGTGACGAGTATGTGTATGGCAAGATAATGCAATATAGGGGGTAAATCAGGAATTGGGTTGACTGACGTAAGAACGCGTACCTTTGCGCAATGCAATAGGAATATCAGTAGTAGGATCAGGCTTAGAAGAAACTGGCGGATCAGAAGCCGAGGCATAAATTGGCGAAGAATCATGTATATCCAATTTGGGTGGCGACTTTACTACCTCACATTGAACAGGACGACGCCATTGATAAGTTTTGTTGGCAAACTAGAAATTAGGTGGTGCCTTAGGTATACTTGGCAAGGAAACAGGCAGTAAAGGAGCTATGGTTGAGGACAATGTATCTTCGGAAGGAGTCACCGGTTGGGTAGTAGAGGAGTAATATGACTAATCCTCGAAAAAAGTTACATATGCCGAAACATACAACCGCCGACTAACAGGATTATAACACTTGTACTCTTTCTAAGTTCGAGAGTACCCAAGAAACACACATTTATCAGCTCGTTGATCGAGCTTGTCATGACTAGGACCAAGATAATGCATAAAACAAACACAGCCAAACACATGGAGTGGTAAAGAAAAAAGTGGATTTGTAAGATAGAGAGTAGAGAAAGGTATGCTTCCACGAAGCGCAGAGGATGGGAGACGATTTATAAGACAGCATGCCCCCAGAATGTTTTGGGGAGGTTCATATGGAAAAGAAGACAACGAGCAACATCCAAGATATGGCAATTTTTTCATTCCGTCACCCCATTCTGTTGGGGAGTGTAGGGACAAGATGTCTGGTGTAGAATCCCATGAGATATAAGAAATGATTGAAAACCAAAGGAAACAGCCATATATTCTTTGGCATTATCGGAGTGCATACATTTAATAGAAACATGATACTAATTAAGAATCTCTAAGTAAAACATACGAAAACAAGAAAAAACTTCAGTATGATCTTTTATTAAATATAACTACGTTACACGGGAATAATCATCCACGAACGTAACAATGTACTTATAAGCAGACATATCATTGACACGACACGGTCCCCAAACATCAAAATCGACTAACTCAAAAGGACTTGAGACACGACTCTGGATACGGGAAGGGAAAGATACTCGATGATGTTTGCCAAATTGACAAGCATCGCACTAGATAAGACTCTTAAATGATGAAACAGGAGAAAAATGACGAAGTATGTCAGGCGGTGAATGACCCATACGACAATGCATCCGAAAGAAGTTTGAGGCAGTACTCTTCTGAACGGCAGCAGCAATAATGTCTTTGTTTTGGTAGTATAACCCATTGGACTCGTGCTCTCCACCAATCATCCGTCCGGTCCTCAGATCCTGAAAGACACAACGAATGGAAGTAAATGTCACAAAACAATTTAAATCTTTGGTAAGGGAACTAACGGAAAACAAGTTATATGGGAAAGCTGGTAAATGGTAAACAGATGAAAGAGAAAGAGAAGGACCCAATGTTACATTCCCTTGACCAGTGATACGGGAATGTGAGCCATCAGCAAGTGTAATAGGACTAGGTGACATAGGGATAATACTAGATAATAAGTTAGAATTACCGGTCATATAATTGGTGGCACCCGAGTCTACTACCCAGGAAGTAGGTGCAGACGAGAGTAAACAAGACGAACTACCTGAAGAAGTCTATGTCAAAGTAGCAGTAGGAGCTGAGGAACCCACCATCTGATGGACTCATACTCGGCGCGAGACAACAAAATGGTACTGGCAGTTCTTGCGACTGATTAGGAACCTTTGCATTGGGGGCTCACTCACATCGGCATAAGCAACCTGTGGACGAAGCTCGGGATGTAGAGTATAACAATATGCCTCAGTATGGCCAGCTCGTTGACAATGGTTGCAATAACGTGAACTTCTAGCACCCCTATTGCCTTCACGACCACAACTTGGAGAGAAACCAAATTTGCCACGGCCACGAGAACCACACCCCCAGCCTCCACGACCACTAGAAGACTGAGAAACCATAGCACTTGCTACAGGTGCAAAATAGAGTGTAGATGATGAATTAGGCGTGTATCGAAGGACCTGAGAGAAGACCTCATCAACTGATGGAAGAGTACTCTGAGAAGTAATTTGCTATCGGAGAGAAGAATGAGTAGGACCAAGCCTTCGGAGAAATAACATAACTCTCGTATCTTCTTGACGTTTGGCCGACTCTCTAATGTCATTAGTGGCAGGCAAATAAGTGTCCAGTCTCTCGCAAAGAGTGGTAAACCTAGAATAGTAATTGGGTATAGACATATCCCCTGCACGTAGATCAAATAACTCCTCCCAGACATCACAAACGCGGGTCATGTTATCTCTTCCTGAAAACATAAGAGCACACTTTGTCCCAAATGGCTTTGGCTGATGTACACTGCATAAACTGAGGACTAATCTTGGGATCCATTGTATTCCACAACAACGTTCAAATAGCAGCATAGCCAGAGCGCCAATCCTCCAACTTCGTTTTATCTATTTTATCCGAAGGTGGAGGTGAAGTCAAATAACTCAATTGTTTGGTGGCCAATAGGTATGTCTCAACCGCCATAGACCAAGAAGGATAGTTGGTCCCATCTAGTTTGACAGAACTTAGCTTCAGACTAGCAATATTAGCATCCATGCTCACACTAGGTCTAGAGTTTCCATCCATAACTCAATAATATATAGAGAACTTAAATCAGCACTAACATAAAGGGACTAAAAGAAGAAATAAAGCCAGATATTGGCACATAAAGGCCTAACCAAACCAATTTGAAGAAGCTGTGCATACAAATTTTGTCTGCAGCCGAGGAACTAGGAGCACTCACCCCAATTTCTAGTTACGCCAAAAGACGCTTAGCAAACCTCTACATAATCAACCTCCTTAACCATCGAGGGAATTCATTAATCATAAAAAGGCCACCAAGCACCAATCAATCAAAGCTATCCTAAGGAATAACCTTCTGGACTTCGGCATAAACCATAACTTAATGGTAAAAAAGGACAATCTTCAGACCTAGCAGCGGGCCCACAAGGAAATCACGCCCCTTCCACAAGGGAATGACGCATGCACCCACTTCGGACTAGGTGGATTCAGATGGCGACGCACGAACGCAGCTAAACCAAAGAGCGCATCAACACGAACCGTCGATCGGGCTCCGATGTCAAGCCTCCGTGCAAGGACTCGACTGGCGAGTCCGTGCAAGGACTCGACCAACGAATCCGTCACGCGCAAGGACGGAGTTTATGCCGAAACCGGCGACAATGATTTCTCCGGAGATGTAACGATGATCGTCGTCGGCTAGGGCAAAAGGTTTTGTGGCTCTAATACGATGAAAACGAAAGATAAGAATTTCTTATTATGTCATAATTACGAATTACATCAGTATATATACAGCGAGCATTAGGGTTCACTGACAATGAAAAAGATTAAAATACCCTTCAACAATGTTGGTAGATCCAGGTTGAACCCACATGATTAATGGCCGTGATGAATTTGAGCATACAAGTTGGGTGCAGACAAGATTTTTCTCAGCAGAAAATTCTTCTTTCAAACCAGGGTCATCACTTGAGAACAGGGGCAAATCACTTTTTGCTTCCTAGATTTAGGCACTTGTTGCTAATTGCCTTTGTCTGAAATTTTGTATTATCTTTACGAAGTCTTGAAATCGATTGCAATGTCCCTCTTGAAGATATATGGCTTGTAAGGATTAAAAATTTGATTTGCTAATATAATAGTATTTATGGTCAAGCAGCCAAAAACCATATAAAATGTTTTTACGCAAACATTACATTAGCAAAAATAAGTTAAATGTTAATCATTGCTTTACTAAGCAATTCTTTGTAAACTTTTTCTTGTGTATTCGAATGTCGTCATTGCATGATTTTCAGTTAATATATACAGAACTCTATTCGAATTCAATATTTTCTCAGTTTATTCTCATTATACATAGCTAATCTTTGCCTATAAATATAATGTTTTGTCTATTTTGAGTTAATAAGATTTGATATGGGGCTTTTATGTGTGGGAACAAGTAGATAGTGGAAGTAACAATTTGACCGATGCTATTACAATTTTTTGCAAGGAAGCTGCGCGGACGCGCACACGAACACACACATATATATATTTATTGATTTTGCAATATAGAATTTGTCTGAACAATGTAAGCAAGACATTGCATCAATAGACAAAAATAATCTAAATACAAGTTTTTAAGTACTATCTTTTGTCAAATTTGTATATCGCTAAAGCAGTTCCTTTTTTTTTTTTTTTGTGAAATAATGCTTGCTCATTAATATATTTATAAATAAATTGATAACTCCACAAAAAAAAAAGGTATGGCCCCATGCAATTTTCATATTTAATAATTGATAGAATCATTATAAACGAAGAAAAATCATATAAAAATTCTCAACCGGTGGCTATCATTTCAAATTAAATCCAAATCAATTATTGCAAATTGATGTCTACATATTATCCAAGTATCATTATATTACATTAAGTAAAAAATTACTTTTTTTTCATTAATCAAATAAAAAATTCCACATGTAACACATCCTCCAAATTCCCAAGCAACTGATAATATTTTCTCCCAAATATTGTCAGTATTAGAATGCGCGAATGCAATCGAATCAGAAAAGAAAAAAGAATTAGAAATTAGAAGATGGAAAAGGCAGACATACAGGAAAAAATCTACATACCAGCATTGCTTAGACAAAAAGACAGGAGGAGTTTGTTCAGAGGAGTAAATTTTGAATGACAGGAAGTAAAAACTCAAAACAAGTCGACGATTGATGAGTTGCAGAAAATGAGAAAGAAACATGAATCTACTAGAAAGTCCAAGAATTGGATCTCCTCATAACCGGCTTCGTCTGTCTGTCTTCCTCAAGTGATACCATACCTATATGTGAAGGGTCTTCCAACATCATCTTTGCCACTAGGTAACCAGCGATTGACCAGGTTTGGAATTTGCGAGCCTGCTTCCCGACGTAACAACCGAGCTTTCCATCATAGTACTCTGGCCAGCTGTCCTTGAGTAGCCTCGCTTCTGCAAGTTCAATGGCTCTTCTTGCGATCAGGGGTCGTCCGGTCTTGATACACGCGGCAGTCAGAAGCCATAGAAGCACTGCACACATTGTGACCGCAAACAAATTTTGAGAATAGAGGTTGATTTGAAAGAGTCATTCAGAGCGAAACCTGAACACGTGTATATCAAAGAAATTTGTAGCAACTAGCAAAGCGCACTTTGACCATGTAAAGTAAACCGTGTTAATTTATCAATCAAATACAATTGAGGTTATACAAATCCCTCAGAGGAGATCAATGGAAACAAATCAACTTCACTTCTCATGGCCAAGTTTCAGGAGCATACCTGGCCAAGATCCTCCATTGTGGTAGCTCCATCTAGTGTTCTTCGGATCACACCCTGTAACGATCCTCCATTCATGGTTTTCTATAGCTGGATAACAAACTTTCAGAGGCATTTCTCCGACTAACTCCTCCCAGCGTGATTCTATTAAATCCATTATGGCAGTGGACTGTTCTGGCGTCGCCAGTGATGACAAAATGGCAATACAGTTACCCAAGCAGAACCAACGGAAATCCATTCTAGCAGGGCTAACGTTACCGACAAAATATCCGCCGCGAGTTGGCATAAAATCAAAAACCCATTCTGGAAGAGAATCAGGAATCACGTTGAATTTGTTGACTGCTGTATGAGAATACTCCTCTGTCTTATAACGATAAATATCGTTAAGCTGCTTTAAGTCTATCCAGAAGTAACCCCTCATGTGATAAGTTAGGGCATGAAGGCGTTTGACAATACGTTCCACAAATTCCTTTCCCTCCACATCTTGCTTTAGGAGAAGCAAAGCACATCTTAGTGCCATAAAAAAGAGTGCTTGTATTTCAATAGGATAGCCATAGACACCCTGCAAAATACAAACAATTTTGAACTGAGTTAAAGTAAATGAATAATGAGAACAAGTAGATCCATAACAGTTTTATCATTTCTAAAAGTTGCAGGATGTGCTAGCTCCTCATGGACCTTGATTAGGCGGAAAACAGAGACATTTGATGACATCAAACTAATTTCATTTTTTCTCTTGCAATATTAATCAAACATTTTGAGCAAGTTAGATGATAACAATTCTCTCTTTAGATCATTCATAAAGCAGCATGAAAAGACAAGTGTAACATTTGAAAGAAAATTACAAGTCTCATCTATCACTCATGTAATGAACCTACGAGGTTGCACTACTTACTATTTGTTCACTACTGCCAATTATTAGTTCATTTCCGGCATGATGATGCACCTACATATCGTCTGCCTGTGAACCAGTCTATACACTTGGATTATTTAGAATAAAGAGCAAGCATTTCAGTTCGATCAAATGTAAGGAACCCTCGAACAACAATCTTGTGAATCCCTTCACATTGTGAGAAGAGAAGTATGATGTTGCAATTGAATATCACTTTGTGGTTAAAACAGAATTGGCTCCTCTACATGATTGAAATTAGAAGATTGATATTAAACTACTATGTACCTTAGCAAAGTCATAAGATAGTGATGCTATGAGAAACTCACCATTCTACGGTCAATCATACAACATCCATCAGCACAGAGAAGAGTTGGAAAGGTGTCAAAGCCCTCTGACAGACACAAACTCAGAATTAGACGCATGCCCTTCTGGCATTCAGATAGTTCGGCCAAGGATGTATCTCCTGTGGATTTTGTATAAGCTCGGAGCAGAATAATCCACCAAAACCCAGAATCAACAGGAGCAACCCTTCCTATCGCACTCTCTCCAAAATCAGCTATCAGAGTTTCGTTATTCCTGACTGGATCATGGAGCACTTTGAAACTAGCTGGCATTACTCCTTCTCCTAGCTGGAATCTATCGATTTTCTTCTCCCATGATTGTAGGCGAAGAGTCTTCAATATGAAGTTTTTGACTATTTCAGATTCTCCATTCATCAGAAAAGCCAACGCACTAGGAAAAAAATCTCTCACAAAGACCTACAGAGCCAATGAAAAAGTTAGCATTCACTCCTTATTGAAGCTGCCAACGCTCTGAACCATGTCCAGAAAAATACTTTCGCCTTTGACTTACTAGAAACCTAAAAAAAATCCTGTACACCAAGTCCATCAACAAGTAAATGGATAGCAAATATTGGACTACAAGTGGATCATATGAGCTATAAAGTAAAGATGCCACGATGCCCCGTGTAAATAAGAATTTCTGGAACAGAATATTGAAAGTAGTTACCCTGACTATTCTAAAGTACATGACAGTTTGTAAAATGGGAACAATTAGGATCGGTCAAGATGCTGATTGAGTTGTAACCAAAAAAGATGACTCATCGAGGGGAGCATGTGGTCTAAAATATTCAGTACATGCTTATTTACAAACAAAAGGGTGAAGAAAACAATCTGCACAACCAACAAATTACTTCAACCAATACAATTGATATGTGTTTTCCCAAACCATTCATGTTCAGTGGACCAAGAAGGACAGATGCAAGCAGTGGTGATGATCACTAAATAGGACGAAGTTGAAGGTACTCCATCATACAATCCAGAGATAGTACTCTTTACCTGATCATAATTAAGGTTCTCTCCAGAATTATCCAATGCGGCAATAGTCCCAACTGGTCGACCGCGAAAATATACTAATGATCTCCTAAGTGCTTCCCAAGCATCAGCAACCATAGGATGGGTCTCAATTCCATTCTCTGCCCTTGGGGTATTATAGCCCGACCTTCTCTCGGGAGATAAAAAGTAACCAAAGGGGTCGGTCAAACGGAATGAATTCTCTGCATTTCTCAAGGAGAGATGAGGAGACAGTGCAGTCGACAATTCATTAAAGGATCGTTCATCGAGTGACCTCTTCCTTTCCATGTTCAAAGGCCTCGGCCTCTCCATCAATTTCGAGAAATCACATTCTTCGGTCTCGGCTAAAGTACATAGCATATCAGATCCTCTTGCATTTCCGTTTTCAGAAACATTGCCCTTCCGCTGCATGTCCATACTAAGCGTAGACAATATTCTCAGGGTTCTTGAGCGAAGTTAAGTGAGCCCCGAAAGTCGAATGATATGATCCACTCTGTACAAAACAACATAATTAAGCTACATAAAAACCAGCAACAGACACAAGTTCTCATGTACGTCCTGTGCTAAGGTGTTGGTAGTTGCCCATCTCATCATCTGTGAAATAAGTCTACACAGTACTTTTTCAGCGAAACTCCAATTCAGATCACGAATGAATATAATTCTCACTGAATCACTTGATCAATGACACTAGAAACAGCTATGTATGGCCAAACAGATGCTACTCGGAAACAAGTCGTTCCTGCGTAGAATACATCCAATTCCCTCCAAATCTACGAAAACACTCGGAAACAGGATCGAGAAGGGCATGTGCATTTACACTTACTCCCATTGAACCATTAAAAAAAGCATGTAAGAGCGCATCCACAATCAAAACTTCGTAGACGATGAAACCATTCCTCGAGTCACGATCCTGATCCCCCATTAGAATAGTTTATTCTTAACAAACACACGAAACACGCATTACAATGTCGAAAATCAGCACATGCAGCAGCGTCAGAATCCACTGTTCCAAACCCAAGAAAGACCAGATTCGCATTGATCCCCAGCACCAAAAATGCAAGCAAGCACATGAAACCGAGACGTCCTAAAAAGAATCCTCGACCCTTTTGCTTGTTCTTTCGAAACGCCACATCCCAGTATATACGCCTCCCCAGATCTCTCACCAGATTCACGTACGGTTCGATGGAAACTAACCTCAGGAGATCGATCGTCCTCGTGCTTTTAGACCCACTTTCAAGAATCGACTGGACCGAATGAAACAAGCCGTGCGTTAACAGTGATGGGTTAGATGGTGGTGGGGGCAAACATCTCGTGGCAAGATTTGCAGTGGCAGGTGTTTTTCCTATTTTTTGCTGTTTGTCATTACTTTACTTTTCTTTTTTTATTTAACGTTTGAGAAGATGTGTACGTGTATAGTTCACGTGATCATGTCTCAATCATGAAAATTTTGTGTTGTCTTGCTTGTCGTTTTCCTCTAAAGAACATGGACGTGCGACGCGGCACGTGAACATGGGTCACTTGGATCATAGACATTTTATTTTGGTGTAATTTGTGTATAATGATGATTACCGAAAAAAAGTTATAGACTCGTTGAAGAGTGTCAATTCAGTTCTGAACTTTTTGATTTAACTAATTTAATTATAAATTTTTTAACGATTTGCTAATGTAGTCCTTTTTACTCAATTTTGGCCGAAAAATCCTTGACATGGATGTCGACCGTCCTACATGGCACAACATGGATAATATTTGCAATTTTTATGAAAAATTTATAATTTTTTTATTTGTTTTTTCCATTTTTCCTTTTTTTAAAAGAAATTTAAAAAAGGAAAAAGTTGTTCACTTCAACATCGGCCATGCCACATATAGGATGGCCGATGTCCACGTCATCAATTTCTGATCAAAATTGGTTGAAATTACTATATTGGCAAATCATGAAAAAGATTATAACTAAATTAGTTAAATTAAAAAGTTTAGGATTGAATTATGTCTTTACATGTTTAGGACTTCTTTCTTAAATTTTCCCATTGTTATACCATTATCCGGATTTTATTTTCAAATTATGTGAAAATGTACTTGTATTTCAATTTGATTAAAGAATTTATTTTATTATTTTTAATATATGAACAATTCTTTTCATTAACAAAAACTTAATTTAATTGTTTAAAAAAACCGGGCCCGGGGGGGTCACTAACGTCATGGCTGATAAAGAAATAGCACAATTTATCGTGGTTTGTGTGACACATATGTTTGGCCTAGTTACATAATGGATCCTCTCATTTATTGATTATTAATTACCGTGATTGTCATTGGATGCCTGAAATATGTATCAATTGTAATTTTTGTATGTCTAGTCTAGAAAACAAAGAACATCTATTCTTCTAGTGTGCCTGGACTAGAAGCATTTGTCCTACAGAATCTGCTGTTCTTTAGGAGAATGGAATGATGAACTCTAACGGATGATCAAGGCTACTAAAGGCAAGGACTTGGTGGCGAGGCTTCTCAAGATATCTTTCCTAGTGGTTATCTATTGCATTCGGATAGAGCGTAACCGTAGATGTTTCCAGTACAAGTCAACTGATGCCATTATCATCTTGGCTAAAATTTGTAAACTTGTCAGAGGGCAAGCTTCGCATTACAAAAATTTTAGACCCCCCAGACAAATATAACATTGGTTACTATATGGAGACTCCCTTACTCCATTTTAGACCCATTGAGGACCTTCTCTGACTTCACACTGCGTTGCCATGAGCAAGAGAAATAACAAGAGAGCATAGATACAATGCTCGGTATATGCTAGCTAACTCTATCTCAATCATCAAATTATATGAGCTCTATATGAGATTCAATACCATTCAGCGATTGAGATGAAATGGGCATGCATGTTCCATATACATATAAGAATTTTTCTACCTCACGTGTTCTCCTGATCTCCAGTGACATTTACAATGCCCGCTATTCGATCCCCATTCATTGCATTACCCTCTTCTTGATCTCTCTATGAAATATGAAAGGCAACAACAGTGATGAGTCGGAGAGAGGAAATGTTTTCATTTGTCACGTTCTCTTAATTTCTTCCACCATCCTGCTTTCTCTCCCCATGCTTATATATAAACCCCATTTCCATCCATCTCTCTCCACACACTTGAAGGGAGACCAAGATTGATCCCGTCTCTTTTAAAGAAGAGCGAAGGGAAAACAATGATGGAGGAGAGAGCCATCAAGAAGTGACTGCATGGAGCGGCGATATTGATGGTGGAGGTGCAAGCATCGTTCGCGGGAGTGAACGTTGTGTGCAAGCTGGCTGCCAAAACCATAATTTCCATATTTATCCTTGACATAGAGCCCGATTTCAAAGATGAGAATGTAAATGACAAAAAACGAATTACATATATATACATGATAAGGAAAGACGAAACTCTTGAATGAACAACAAATTGAAGCAGCGACAATCCAAATGGTGGCAACGGCAATTATGTATATATACCTCAAAATCCATCTCCAAGCTTTACTTGTCATGTCTTCCCATCGAAATTCCCAAAAATTTATCCGTTCTTTCAGTAGGAAATCATCGAAATCAATCCATGAGAAGTCCAAGATAGTACACATGACGTGCGTGTCTTGTGCACACTCCGTGCATGCCCCGTGCACATGTCGTGTGTGCACCGCGCATGTGTAGGCTACGATATGCTCATATTTAGTTATTTATCAACAATTAGACCAACCTCCTTCCGGTTAAGGTTAGTAAATGGCTCCAGCTAAGCAAAATGAAGCACCAGGCGATAGAAAGGAATACCAGGGTCAAACAGCCCTAGGTATCCAAGGTCAAACAGCCCTAGGTATCCAAGGAACTGCACCATGCTGACTTGACCTTGCTCTTCACCATCACCAGGTAGTTTCTTCCTAACCAAGGTGTCGGAAACACATTCTCAAAAACAATTCATAAAATGCGGAAAAACGTGTCTATTCTATATTTGAATCATCGATCGAGTGAGGCATATTATATAAACGAACATACCTCTTTGTCATTGATTAAATGTCTACCGATTTGCAGCCTTGAGAGAGCATTCCAATTTTGGGAATTTTTTTGCTGAGCGTTGTTTTCTGGAGCCGTAACGTGAAAAAGAAGAGTATTAAATATTTTCATAATCAAGTTCTTAAAAGATAACTTCCATCTTATCTTCTTTTTGAACTCCCAAAGAAGATGGGCCTGCATGATGGATCATGGGTTGAGTTAGCCCAACATGGGCGGCCCGTATATATAATATCTTTCACAAGGTGACATACACAGCATACAGGCATATGAGACGCTCCAAGAAGAGCAGTGTCCTTTAGGGAAGATGCCAACTCCGAGTCGCCCACACTAACACTGATCATTCCTCTTGTGCATAGAAGAACACCGATCAGCTTTACCCACGTAAATTTCTCTCCCAAGAATGCCAGAGAAACCAAAAATGGGAACATACTTGATGAAGTGCTCAAGATAGTGTTTGACGTGATGGTAGTGTACTTTGGGGACAGATTGCAAGTGAATTGTGCAAAAAACCAGAATGGGCAAATGAGATGTTTTGTGTCTAATTGTTGTTTGGAACTTTTCAATCTTTAGCTTGTTGTTCTCCATTTGATATCCTTTGCGTGATGCAGGTGAGCAATGTCATTTTTTCTCTTAGTAAAGCTGCGAGACTCTAGGCAATTTGGGACGTTAATGATGAGATCAATCCTAAAATGGTTGTTGGCACTCATGCCTCATATGATGCATATGTTAAATCAGTGGGAATGGTACTGTTCTCGCAAGAATTTAAGGTGACTGTTCATAAAGCTATCTCATCCATACCAGAGGGGCAAGCAAGTGGATGCATTCAGCAGTTGGCAGATGATATATCAGATAGGGATGAAACTTTGTTGCTCCAAGAATGTTGAAGAAGGATCTGGCTGCGGGAATTTACGAAGATGCGCTATAATTAGCTTCAACCTGCACTGTGAATTGTTGGGTAAAGTTTTGTTTGAGATATGCAGTTGTTTACTAGATTCCATCACTGTGACAGCCAGCAACAGTGTAGCAGTTGGATCTTCTATAAACAACTTGATGGCAGTAATACGTCCTAGCTTGAGTAGTTTGATTGAACCACAGTTGGGAAGCTTAAGTGAGTTCCTGTTGTCATTATCAGGAAGTAATTTTGATAAGAAATTGATTAATAAAATTATGCCAATGAAGCATGGCTTGTCCAGCTATTGGGCTTTTGTGTTCTTCTTTCGATGTACTTGTCATGTTGAAGTCTATACAGACAAGCAATAAGCCTTATGCCCCTAAATCATCAATAAAGATGTCAGCTTTCATGGGCGTTTCATTTACATCATGTTCCGGAAAAGAATGGACTGAGAGGGATGATTTGCCAGATGATGGCTATTTTTCATGGGTTGTCAAGCCTTCAGCTTCTGTTCTGACAGTCATTCAATCTGTAGCCGATATTCATCTTCAAAATGGTGTTGCAGATTGCTGTTGTCTGGTTTATATATCTTATGCCGTGGCACTTCGGAGACTAGCCAATTTGATCAGGCAGATAAAATCTGCCGGGTGTGCTACAGAGCAAGAAGGAAATGCTGCTTAACATTTCCCTTGGCGTTGCAGACCGTTCCACTCTGTGCGGAAAATGTCAAAAGTGGGAAGAGAACATTGTAAACTTGAGACAAGAAGCGCAGGGCCTTGCTGATTTCGTAATGTGATACCTGACTTCTCTGGTGAATGATCGATTATTCTCCACTTATTCTGAGGCAAGCACTAATACATGTGCCCAGTCTCCGCATGTAAGTCGTCAGTGGAATTTTGGTCTAGGCTCTATAAATGAAAAAACATTGCTCACTGCAATTTGGTGGATCATATGCCAGAGCATAGATATCTAGTGTATTCATGCTTCTAAAAGGAACGTGAAGATGTTCCTCTACATTTTGATCCAATCTTCTCTTCCTGCTATAACTGAAAGTCTTTTCAAGTGCAAAACTTCCAGTGAGATGCTTTACAAGTCGGTGCACCAAATTTCATATGAAGTTCTACACGACTCTACTTTTCATGAGCATAGAGTAAGAAATTGCCCATGGTCTTTCTATGATTTGATTACTCATTTTATGTTCAATTGCAAAAGCATATGAAAGAGAGGATTTTCTCCTTGTGTTTTCATGTATCTTTGTCTGCTGATATGTCCTTTTCTTTACTATTTACACTGCTTTACTTACCCTTATTTTGTGTTGGTATCAATAATTGTCAAGGGATTTTAATCGTCTTTTGCATTAGTTTGTCCACAGGAACTTGGCATCAAGGCTTTGTTGTGTGATGGAGAAGTTAGCAGGGTCATCATTTCGCTATGCTTCATCAAAGAAAGTTGATCTCCACTCATCACCTAATTTGTCTCATTGTCTGATGGAACTTTAGAAGTCATTATCGGTCGATTCAGGCGGCAAAAGCCACAGCTATTATACGAAGCAAACTGCTCCCTCATTCAATAAAGATCCAATTGATGATTGTCACGCCCCGAACCCCTCGGTACGCAGCATCCCTATCTTGGTCGATATAATTGTGACGTCCCAGGAAGCGTCGCCAACCCAACGCTCCGACAGAAATCAAAGCACAAGTGGAAGCAATAAATAAACAAACCCCGAATAACTACAATATGAGCCAAAGATAGTCAAGCACCAATCACCATAGCAGAAACTAAATACACATTTTATATTACTATTAAAACCATTTGTACAATATTTACAGGTACAGCAAAAAGATACAAATAGACAGTTAGTAGCCACCAGATCAAAAAGGGATAAGTGGCTAGGGAGGTCGGGCTGAAACTCAAGGAGAGGGTTATAGTCCAAAAAGTAACGGCTCTCACTACTAGCTATGGACAAGGGATGACCCTAAGGCTTCCAATCAGGGTCGGATGACTCGGCAGGATCATTTGACATCTCCTTGGAGGCATCCTCACTACATCTTGACTCCTCCGACTCCATGGCCTGAGCTCGCTCGTCCTCAGAGTCCGGCTCGAACTCGGGGTCAAGGTAAATCTCGATCACCTCTTCGTCTAATCCTAGCTCCGCAATCTCTCCGTCCTTGCCTATGCCCTGCTCCATGACCTCGGGCTCATCTTCCTCCTCCTCCATCGGTTCTGGGTCCTCCGCTATCACATCAGGCTTCTCATCCATCTCCTCCTCTTGCATAACCCACTCGGGTGTGACCTGAGGATCGATCACCTCACCATCGGCTATAACTGGCTCCATCAACCCAACCTCATCCACCGGGATATTAAAGGTCCTGAGGGGCTATCCCTCATTTCCATCGGCATCCCTATGGCACCAGGGCACATACTCTTGTGTCTAGTAAAAGTACTCGCCCACATCTACAAATAGTACTGACCGGTATCTTACAAAAGCCTCTCCGTTCCTTGAAGAGTAAGTACTAGTATACTGCTGGATCTGCATAGGGATCCCAAAAAGAGGCGGTGGTCTCGCCATCCTTACGGCTAGGGGTCTGAAAAGTTTCGGTTTACATAACCGTGAGACGAATCTCAGCGAGTACAACCCCTAAACCTAGGTTAGGCTAACATGCAATCTCTTGACCGGAAAATAAACACCCAAAGCCACAATATAACAATAATCACAATTATCTCTGACTCTGCAGGTTAGACAGTTCGATATATAATAATCACAGCACATACGTGGCACACATAGTCACATGTACGTCAAACATATGCTCACACTTTTCAATGTTTATACCACATGCCATTCACCGAATATCGCACACTCGCACATTGGCTCATGCATCACCATGCATGCAAATGTCATTGGTACATGACTTATCGGCCCACTGTCCCACACTAGCACACTGGCAACTGCTCAATTCATTAATATTTATTACGACTCAAGTCAACCAATTTCACGGCCCGGTGCGTCTAACCTACTTCAAAGTGTATGAGGTGCAACACCAATCTGGCCCAATGCCTCTAGCCTGCTTCAAAGTGCATGAGGCGCAACATTGATCTCCTTACAAACCAGAGCTCGCGTAAAACGTATCAGGATGGTTGTCTTCCGGACGAACTGAGCATTGTCCTGCTTCAAAGTGCATGAGGAAGGCACACCCCGCGTAATACGCATCAGGGCGAAAATGTGATCACACGTACACACATTGCCAATTATTGTCTGAACCCCGTATAAAACGCATTAGGGTATTTTAGGTGATCACATGCTCATGGCGGGCATGCATTCTTGCATAATTTCATCACATGCCTCACTCTTGGCATACACAATGCGTGTCCATGCTATGCAATACAATGCACCACGAGCATCAATATAATTCAAGCACTCAATATCACCACACGTGCTTAATTGGCCCAATTAATACCATGTGGCCTAACGTGCGATTCATAAATCAACAATTAATTTCAAGCTAATCACTGACTAATCGCACTCCACAATAGTCGACCACACAACCATGCAACATTACAATACACAATTGACTACAATTAAGCACAATTAATCTCACAATCGATCAACTCGGACACACCCGGCAATTTCACCAATGGACTCCTAAATTAGCCAATTTAGTCCAATAATTCTCCCCATGGACAGCCATTAATTCCGTCATTCCAAGACCCATTTTGTCCCCAATTAATCCTCATTGAACCACCAAATTTGTCCCGATAATAATTTCTACCAATCAGTTCACCAATTTCTTCCGGTATATACTAGCATTCCTAAACAAGTCCAGAAAATGCACTACCGGTCCTAACACGGGTTTAGGAATTTTACTCATTTAATCCAACTTAATGACGACGAGGAACGGCGGCTGATCACTGGTGAATAGTAGTACTGACGGCGGCGTTCCCGACGGCGGCGATTTGACCTACGGCAACAGCTCGGCTTCCCAGCGTGGTGGTGGCTGTGTACGGTGGTTGAGGTGGCAAGAGGGAGAGTAGGTCGGTGAGGGTGGCAAACGGCGGCACGGTGACGGCGATCCTCCAAGCGGACGGCGTAGCCGGCGGTGGTCCTCACGGCCGACTAATCGGTGGTGATCCTCACGCCGACGATGGTTGGGAGAGAGAGAACAAGGTGAGATGGGTTGGTGGTGAGGCTAGGCAGCGCCAGCGACCAGCAGCTCCGGTGAACGACAACTCCAGCGGTGGCGGCGGCGGCGGCTCCGGCGTCCTTCATGGCCGAGAGACAATTCGGGAGAGAGTCTTCGGGGGAGGTTGGCCAAATGGGGGAGGTGAGGAGAGAGAATGGGTCCAACCTTGGTCAAAAAGAATGGCTAGTGGGGGCCACTTGTCCAAAATCTAGCCACTTTGATCAAAATGCCTCTCATCCAAGGGCTCACATTCAATCTTATCTAATAATTGAGGGGTAGAATGGTCATTTGCACCTATAAATATGACAAGTCCAAATTTAATTAATTTCCTTAATTATCCCCAAAAATTCGAAACTAAAAATGACCTAGGGGCAAAACTGTCATTTTTCCGGTCCCGGGTCGAAGTTCCATTTTTCGCCCGTACTAACCCCAAATGTGTGTGGCCAACATAATGTGGTGTCAGAATCGTAAAAATAATCGTGCAAGCCTTCGAAAATCCAAGTCGAAGTTCCAAAGGCAAAATAGTCATTTTTTTTCCAATTTCGATTGAAGTTCCAATTTTTGGCCACAACAACTCCAGATATGCGTGGCCACCCAAGATGGCATCGGCCTCGAAAAATTATCTTATTTGGCCTCAAAAAGCAATACTGGTGTCTAGAGGGGCAAAATCGTAATTTTTCACTCCCGGACCGAAATTCCAATTTTTAACCATACTAACTCCGAATATGCGTGGCCAGCATAATATGACATTAGATTCCCAAAAATAGTCTCTTAAGCTCTCGAAAATCGACATCGAAATCCGAGCCCAATTTCGTGAACAAAACTCGTTAAACTTTCTATTTTAGGGTCTCTCACTAACGGGCGGCTGTTTAGAGGTTACACGTATTCACCTAGGGTTATCCGTATCACGATGGTCTCGATCATTGAGAGAATGAGAAATTATCACTAATTCCAAAGATCACGATCATTCGGTTCAAGTTCAGGACTGGTTGGTCACGTACACTTTCGGTCTTGCAGAATCACCTGCGTCCCTATTGTATATCGTTGGCCTTGGCCAAACCCAATCCATTACTTGTTTCTTAGATCTGCCCACGTTGGTCCAAAATATTTCCTTAACTTCTCTCGTGATCGGTGTCCGTTTCACGATAGGGTCCCCGGTCCACATACCATTTTCTAGTTAGCCATACCCCTTTAGTTAGCATCCCAAGAGTGATCAGTTCTGGGCGAGACTTACCAAAATGAAATGCGAAATAATGTTAATTATATTGATTCCGGAATTACATCGAAATTCGGGTTGTTATAATGATTGCATTGAAACAAGAGCATCTCAAAGCATGGGTTTTGCTGCTTGCATGGATTTGTTTAATCTGTTTAGTCGGATGCCAAAAGACTACTTCAGTTCTAGATCATTCAAGCGCTATGCAACTCACATTATTAATGTTGAAAGGTAAATTTGATTTCTGTCAATCTATCAGTTGTTCAACACAACTTCTAGCTGAGATTTGGTGTCGGTTTGAAAAATTTTAACAATGATGATGGATGTCAAGAGTTCTGAAACTTTCGAGGCAATCCCTCCATACAGTCAGTATGTGAGAACTTTAAGGGAAAACTGAAGAGTGCCTGGAGAAGATTTTGGATGATTGATATCTTCCTCTGTCCCTTTCTCTTTCTGTTGGTTTTGTGATTTATATCGTACCTTTGTTTGGCCTATAGTAGTTGCTCAATACAATTCTCAGATGATGAGTTATTTGTTGTTCTTTGTCTTCTTTTCAAATAGCATTCATACAAATTCTGATCGAGTCTTTTTTAGTACTCACAAGTTTTGAGAGTAGAAGCCCTGAAACATATACACGTGTCCACTTAAACCTGTGTACGTATATCTGTTGTAGAATAATGAAATGGCCTTTGTTGGCCAAAAAGCAGAAAAGAATTGGCATTCACGACACATCAGAGACAATTGCAGCTGTAATCCTCTTAGTTTCGCTTGTCGCCCATTCTCCTTTGCCAAAATGCCTCTCTTTGAACATTCATGACCTGAGTCAGACATAAATGTGATGGGAGAAACCATTGAAGATGCATCTGGGGAAATTTATAGTTTAGGCCTATAATGCTATGTTTCTTATTGAAAAGTGTTCATGATGCGACATGTTTTTTGTTACAGTGGTATCTCAAAACAATTCGTGAGCTTCGAGAGTTAAGTTAGACAAAAGCTGGACTGAGCTTACTTAATAAATTTCCCCTTCAAATGTTTCAGTCTTTCCTTTTCTTTCTTAAATAAGTTAATTTTCTGAACAGATCAAAGGCTTATTATTTGTTTTTTGTTTTTTAGTCTGCCTTTTAGCTTTTCTTTGAGGATTAACTGGTTCCTTTCTTTCTCAGACTCGCAACTAGCAGCTTACTGGATTTTCCAGGTGCCTCATTCTCATCTAAGCATAATAAGCACTTCAAGTTGTTCTTATATTGTCGAAAGGCTTTAAAACCTTCAGTTGAAGCATCTTCCAGAGATAATATATAAATAACTGAACATCCACTGTGTGCCCTTATATCTGAAGGATTATTTTCTCTTGTATGGCTTTTAAAGTCACTAGTTGTTGTGAGTGGGCTTCAAGATGAATGGGGAGAATATAATTCTGGCAAAGTGAATCTATATTTAATGGACCACACATCATACATATTCCTAATGTTGAGCAAGTATTACTTTTGTCAAGCACTTTCCCTGATTGTAAGTCTAAGTGGCACTGTAAGAGAAAGAAGGTTCTGACATTGGCCAGGGGGAGGCAAATTTAGTTGAACCAGGTTCATGTTGGGATTCTTCTGCACATTCTGAAGCTTGGAAAAGCATCTGCCTTGTTGCACAGAGTATGAAAGAAGAGACACAAAGCTTATTTTGTTCTCTAGAGGACTCTTTTCATGCTAAAAAAGCAAATGCTGGTGAGAACTCCTCAGATATGACTAAATTATCTACCATTATATCTTGCCTGAGTCGTTTCTTTTGGGGCTTAGCATCTGTTGTTGACCACATTGATGCAAAAGATCGGGTTCACAAAGTTATATCCTCTCATTGGAAGCATGACCCTGTTTGCAAACTCAGCCTCTTTAAAGGTCATGAGCAAAGCAGTAAAATGTCGAACTACAGCCAGGACATATTGGGAACTGATGTTTCGTCACATAGTGACTCTTGACCTGTCCCTAATATATCCAGCCGCAGTGAACAGAAGGACGTTGTGACAGCCTTCGTAGAGTCATCTGGCTTTACTAATCAGTCAGTGGTTACTGATGTTGGCCCTCAGTTATCACATGTGGAAGGTGAGGACTGTGTTGCGAGAATTTCAGATGAAGTTAATTTGCTTGACCAGCAATATTTAAATAAGCCTTTCTTACAGCACTTGCTTAAAGGTGATAACCCTGAAGCAGCACTTTTGCTCAGGCACTTATTTATTGGTTATTCAGCCATTCTAAAGCTGAATTTGAAAGACCAGACTCTTCTCTTATGTACAACTTTGGTGCGAACTTTTATGGCAATGGCGCAGTTCCTGATCTTGGAGTTGGTTAATGGTTTTGAGCTGCCACAGGCATCATTTGTTTGCTTAGATGGTGTTCTGAAGTATCTGGAAAAGTTAGGGAGTCATTTTCCCAACACTAATCCCACATTATCTAGAAATGTGTATGCCAGACTGATAATATTGCAGTTGGTGGCTCTAGGTAAATGCATTGTGTTACAAGGGAAAAGAAATACTTTAATGACTCATGAGACTGGGCCAAGCACCAAGACAATTCCTGGTCTTGTGAGACTAAATGGATCAAAAGATTATCTACTGGAGTGTTGCCTGGATGACATGACATGAAATCAAGGTTGAGAACGTCATTTACCATTTATATTAAGAAGGCTGCAGAGTTGCAACTCTTATCCGCAGTCCAAGCTATAGAGAGAGCATTAGTTGGAGTGCAGGAATGCTACACGGCTGAGTATGGCATTACTTTTGGAAGGGTAGGGGGGACTGTCTCACCTGTTGTTGCAGCTAGCATTGACTTGTTGGATATGCTCCTAGAAAATGTTTCAGGTAATAATGCGTACATATGCTTAAGGCGTGGTTGAGGGGAAGAAGTTATGTACTCTCGGGCACTTTTTTCAATGAGTAACAAATATATGAATAAACTCTCCTGAATTGACTTGATAATTCTCTTTGCCTTTGTTTATTGAGGAAAGAAAGAATTTGATGATCCATGGTTGTTTTACAAAATAAATTTTATAAAATGGAAAGAAAATCTGTCAGGAATATAATGGGAGTGAATAATATTAAATCAATGTCATAATCTGATTCCTGGGTGATTTTAAATAGTTATTGTTTCCCTTTCTCTTCTCCTGTTTCAACAATCTATGATGGCTAGAAACACACACATTGAATGAGTCAGTGGTCCAATAATCTATACTTTGCTGTATATGTCCAGAAGTGTCATTTAAAAGATAAACAGAAAGATTAGCCATGTCTCCCTGTAATTATAAATCTGTATCAGGTGACAACAGTGTATCTTTACATATAGATTAAAGTAAGCCTCAATCCTTGAATTCCTTCTGTAGGTCGGAAACGTTTGAGTGTGGTCAGGAGACACATTCAAAGCTTTGTGGCTGGTTTGTTCAATATAATTCTGCATGTACAAAGTCCACTAATTTTCTATGAGAGTTCACCTGTCAAGGGCTTCGGTGATCCTGACCCAGGATCGGTCATGTAAAATATAGGTTCCGAAAAAAAAAATAATAATAAAAAAAAAATCAACAGTCAACAAGTCAAAAGAAGAATAGTGATGTTCGGCTCTTCTTTAAGAAGCCAAGGGCAGCACGAAACAGAAATAGAAAAACAGAGAGGAAAAGAAGAGAAAGGAGCGGAAGAGAAGAAGAAGAAGAAGAATAATATGATAGCAAAAATGAATATAGTGCAAGTACTTATGTCTGTAGCAGTAAATCATGGATGGCCTTTGTTCCAAATAGATGTGAAGAATACCTTTTTACATTGGGATTAGAAAAAGAAGTCTACATGGATTTACCACATGGGCATTCATTACAGGGTAAGGATGGAATTGTTTGTAAACTGAAGAAAGCTATCTATGGCCTTAAACAGTCACCTAGAGCTTGGTATGGCAAGCTTAGTGTAGCACTAATCATATTTGGGTTCAAGAGAGGTGCTTCTGAGTCCTCTATGTTCACTAAGTCAAATGACTAGGGCATTTTATTATTTTTGTGCATGTTGATGATTTGGTCATTACAGGTATTAACCAACCTAGGATTGAAGCACTCAAGCGTCATTTGAGCAAGGAATTTGATATTAAAGACCTTGGTAGTTTGCTTTATTTTTTTTGACATTGAATTGGCACATTCTTGCAAAGGACTGTTTTTATCCCAGAGAAAGTATCTTTTTGATTTATTAAAATAGATTGGTAAGTTGGGAGTTAAACTTGCAATTGTCCCTATGGAGTAGAACAGCAAAGTTGTTTCTAACAGTGTACCACTACAGGATGTTGGTCAGTTTCAGCATTTAGTAGGATGCTTGATTTACTTAACTATCACTGGACCTGATATTGCATATGATGTTAGTTATGTGAGCCAATTTTTGCATAATCCCACTGAAGGTCACATGGGATTGGTGGATCATCTTCTTCGGTATTTGAAAGCTTCACCAGGAAGGCGAATCTTGATGAAGAACAATTGTCACATAGATATAGAGGGCTACACTGATGCAAATTAGGTTGGAAGTCCAATGGATAGAAAATCCACAACTGGTTTCTGTACGTTTGTTGGTGGTAATATTGTCACTTGGAAGAGCAAAAAACAAACGGTCGCTGCACGTTCAAGCGCAGAAGCTGAGTATCGCGCTATGGCCACCATTACTAGTGAAATTGTGTGGCTGCGTTTTTCACTTCAAGAATTGGGATGTAAGCCTACAGCTACACTTACAAAGCTGTTTTGTGATAATCAAGTTGCAACTCACATTGCTTCAAATACGGCATGAGAGAACCAAACACATAGAAGTGGATTGTCCCTTTGTGAGAGAGAAGGTTTAGGATAAAACAATTAAGACTCCGTACATTCGTAGTGAGGATCAGCTTGCAGATGTCTTCACCAAAGCGTTATCAAAAGGAGTTCTCCAAATTGTGGTAGACAAGTTGACATCCGACAAAGTTTTCGCCCCAACTTGAGGGGGAGTGTTGGCAAGATTTTTGTCTCCTATTCTTGGAAAGGAGATATTTTTGCTATCATATTATTCTTATGGTGTCTCCTATTCTTATGGTTGTCTATTGCCTTGTTGTAAGCAAGAGTATGTTGTATATATGATGAATAATGGCAGACCTACTCTCTATGAAAATAAGAAGAGAGGGAGAGTTTTTTGTCCGTGGATGTAGGCATATTGTTGAACCACGTTATTTCCTTGAGTTATTATTTGTGTGTTTGATTCTGCTAAACTTCAACACTATGGTTGTGTATTTTCTAGTGAATGCGAAAGAGACATTGCTTTGCTTCAAGAGTCCACTTCTGTTCTTCTCAATTGTTTGGAGGCTGTAAACATGGACCTGGTGGTCAGGTGAGGCTATCTTTCATGTGATGTTCAGGAAGGGGTCAAATGTGCATGTTCCCTCCGGAAGATTTATGAAGAGGTGATTTTGTAATAAAACCGTTTGCTTTGTGTGGTGTTGATACGCTGCAATGATTTACTTGTGCTTTATGTTCATGGAATGCATATTCTTGTACGCGAGTTGCTCTTTGGTCTTTATAATGCTAGCAATGAGCATGTGGGGATGCACACCAACTTGGCCCAGAGTTCTTTACTAGATTTTGTGAGGCTTGCATATTGTTCAATTATGGCAAATGTCACCATCGAAGCATTTGTTACATTATTCTTTTTTTTGTGCTCAATCACTCCTCATCTCATTGACATGTTCCCACCACTCATTTGAGTCCCTCTAACTATATGCTTATTGATTTCCTATCAATAATAAAAGGTTAGGTTTCTTTCGCTGGAGAACTTTTTTTTCCTTGTAGTGTGTTCAATTGTTCATAATCTCATTGATGAGTTCCTCTTCTTTTTTCCTCTGTATGACAATTTCTTCAAGCAGAGTGGTTCATTCAAACCAATTGCAATGACCTCATGGACCTTACTGTTGGGGAGAGATTTACAAAGTTTGTGTCAAGTCTTCATGCATTAGCATTGAAGGAGCTAGTTTTTTGAAAATGGGTATCTGACCTACAAAATGCTGGGAAATTCACAAAACTATGCGACTTTAGGATCCAAATTTGATCTAGTTGTAGGAGGATGAGAGGTAGTTGGTGAATTATGCTTTTTCCCAGCAATAAGTTAATAAGCCAGTGCAAGAAGTGCAAGAATGCATTCATCAATTGACCAATCATCGGATTGCTTTATTTTACATTTGTCTGTATCCAAGCCTCAAAACAGAAGGGGAGTGTTTAGTTGGCACTTAACAGAAGATATCAGAATCTCAGTTTTAACCCTTTATGTCCTAGAATGATGATTTATATATGTCTTGGAAGTATCAATATCCAAACCATGATTTTCATGAATATGGTACCATCTTCTGTTTAGTTTTCTTATGTTTTGTTGTTTTCATCCTTTTACAGTTAAGGCAGAAGAAAGATGTATATGGGCGTCAATGTTTGAAGTTCTTGTCCAGTTACACATATACATGATCGGAATGCGGTCCTTAAGGCTGGATTCAGAAGGTGCCTTCCTATGGTGTTTTGCTTTAAGTTTGATTAAGTGAGCCTAGTTACTATTGGTTCGTGTTTTGATACTAACAGAATGGGTGTACCTTTTTACTCTATCACAGAGAAATGGATGAAGCTTTGAGACCTGGGGTGTATCCTTTAATTGATGCTTGCTCAGCAGATGATCTTTAATAACTTCATACAGTATTTGGAGGTATGCTTTTGTAGCTGACCTGGCCGCAAACTATTTTCAATGGACAACATTTTCTTTTTCAAGTTTCATATGTTGCAATTTCCTTCTACTTGCAGAGGGTCCTTGCAGAAACACTTTGGCGTCTCTGCAGCATGACTACAAACTACAAAGTTTACTTTCAGTACAAAGGAAAGGTTTGATGTGAGCGTACTCCCTTTGGATTGGTATGTTGGTTTAAATCATCTTTTTTGGTTTTTCTACAGTGAAGACATTTTGGTGGGTCTTGTTGCTGCTACCTTTGGCAGGGGAGACAAATTTTGCAAAATATGATCCTGTTATGAGGACTATGAAAAAGTGCTGTGAAGACAGGAATGATTACAGTAATTTGTGTCGCTCTGTTGCGACACATTAATCACATGACTGTACTATCATCGATTCATCATATGCTTGAAGAGAAATGTTGTTGTGTATCACCAAGATACGGAAGAGCTATTGGACAGGAAAGACGACCTTTTCTCGTACTTCCCTGAAGTTACAATAACACTTCGATAAGAGCAGACAATTTGACACCCAGGCATGAACCAAGTTTTATCAGGAGATTGGATTATAGGCGAGTAGGTGATTCATGTACATTCGATTCGAGTTTTAGGCTTATAGTGGAGTTAAGATTAGTTAATGGCTGTACCAGGCGATTTTGAGTATCCTCCAGTCTAGTGTAAATGGCCTCACTAATATTGTAACATTTGTTATTTGTTTCTGTAATTTTTTCCCCGTCTGTATCGTATTTTTCGAAATAAAAGTTGTACACTAGTACAGAAGTAACGATCACGAAGTATGATTTACTTTGCTTATACATGCTTTTCATAGTTTTTCTAGTCGAAAATGAAGTCTGATCTCGCTTTGGATTGACCCACCATACTCTTATCTTTATATATTTCTCAGCACACGATGACGCGAGTAAGGAGGATCCTCTGATCAGTACAATTCACCGTCATCGGAATGTAACGCTTGACCTCATTTTGACTAAAATCGTAAGAAGCAAGGAAGCCAAAAACGAGAGGCTCTTGTTATATGCTGTCTTGAATCATATTTTCTCAACACCGACTGTTGTATGCAGCCGACTTATCAGATAGTTCGGTAGTTGTGAGTCCCGGCTCGCCTTTACACATGGCTGATTCATACAACTTCGAGCCCCTCGTTTAATTTATCTTCTATGGAAACTAAATAAATCAGGTAGAAAAAGGCCTTTCAGTGTCGCAGCCCAACACGCTTGTTTATGATCCTATAAAGTCTGTCAGACAGAGACAGAGAGGGAGAGAGAGCATGTATTTATGCTCGATGTGCCCTGTTGCTTGACCTTTTTTAATTGTCTACCCTGTGTATTCTCATCGAGAACCAGAAGGATTCTAAATGGGTCACTGTCACTACCAGAAATGCAGACCTCGAGGACCTTTGCCATACCCAGTTCTCCTTTTTTTGGCCTTGCTTTTCCTCTTCATTGCCTTGTCGAAATTGATATCGTTCGACTCGCTCTTTGAAACTCCTGAGATCAAGATCAACTGGGCACTCTTGGCTGTTCCGATAGCCATCCTAGCCTTGGTCCACTGGATTTCTAGCACGGAGAAACGGCGGGCGCCGTGTTACCATTGCTGGACGACCCGCCAATGCTATTGCTGTTAATCACCGTTGGTGGTGCCAGCGGCCATACTGCTGGTCAATGTTCGTCCTGACTCCTGAAAGTGCCTGCGTTCCGGTACTTACTCGTGCATGAATTACTTCTTGTTTTTATAGCTGTGTAAATTATATCTGTCAACAAGCCAAGAGCTCCAGAAAGCGGCTATTAGGTTCCGTTTTGTCATAGTCTCGAACAGCGAAAAGAAATGATCTTAATCAATACCGATCTGTGGAATTTTTAATTTGCGTATGCTCTTTCCACTGAATTCTGAATGACTCTCTTTGGAGCAGAATTCGGTCACGGTGTATGTTCCGCCTTCATAGGTTTCATTCTCCAGAGCGCCAAGAAACTTATACGGAAAGATGAGTCGAAGACATATTTAGTTTTCATTTAGAGAAAAACAAGATTATTTTCCCGATCTAGCCCGATAAATCTCAACGCTCATTTGGGGAACTGAATTATCTTTATCTCAAACTGTCATGAGAACAATCAAAGCATGGTCATCTTCTTCCCCCGTGTTTATGTTCTGCAGATTGTTTTTTCCCCAAGTTTGCCACATGTTGATATTTTTCCTTCAACTAAGGTAAAAACTGAATGATAATGACTACTAAGGTAAGTTCCCTCCTAACGTAAGTTAAAGCTTTATTGGGTTGGCCAATTTGAGTAACCCCTAAATCAATCTGTCACAACAAGCAATTATATATCTGTCATTATCAAACCCTAGTGGAAGGAATCATATCGGGTTGCGACCATTCTCGTCGAAGGGACCTCCTTCACATGTTAACACTTTCCATTTTTCTCATGGAAAAAATGTGACATTCTGAAATTTTGCCCGTTTGGGGATTTATTAGATGAATTATTTATTAATGTACTTGTAGCTAGTTTTCACCCAAAACTGATCATTCATGAGATACTAACCTATAGGAAAAAGGCTAATGAGGGATTTAAAATTCGTACGACTAGAGGAATTCAACCGTGAATTGAATTTCGATCATAAAATCGTTGAGGTGACATTTTTGAGCCAGTGTAGGCCGATCTTAGGATAGTGATGGGCCAATTCGTTATTGTCATACACGTGGATCACGGGTGATTCCGTTTGATCTCAAAATGAACTGACGAACGACCCCGAACCTATTCCGAACGATCGTACTCATCGGAACTAGTAATCGATCCTCGCGATTTATTGACAACCGAAATCGTTACGGTCTGAATAAATTGCACGTGACTCAATTTAGTATCAGTCACAGGTCGATTCTGCGAATTTCCCCGAAAGCCGCCTGTTAGTCAGAGATATGCACGAGTTACATTATATATGATTCAATTAATAAATTGAGACCAAATTGGGCATCAAAAAATTAGGAAGTCACGACAGAACGTTAGAACGACGTTGTGGTTGTAACGTGCAATTTTGAGTGTGCCCGAATCCTTTTGAAAAATTCGATTTTGGCGAAAAACGGAGAAAGTGACCATTTTACCCTTAAGGAATTCTAAAGGGCTAGTTTTATGGACAAAGGGCATTTTGGTCATTTTACCCTCAAATTTGGAAAAGACAATTTTGCCCTTGGACTTTTTGAGAAATTCCAAGATTGTCCTTGG
Source organism: Syzygium aromaticum (assembly GCA_024500025.1). NCBI lineage: Eukaryota > Viridiplantae > Streptophyta > Magnoliopsida > Myrtales > Myrtaceae > Syzygium > Syzygium aromaticum. Next base: position 18,358,764 of record CM044891.1, read on the forward strand.
ATATTTTTGATGAGATTTGATCTAGGCCGTTCATTTCAAAATAAGATCGAATCTGGACTGTCGGATGAAAAAAATTAGAGAGGGGCATTTTGGTCATTTTGCAAAATTGGGTCAAAACTTAGTTAATAAGCCAAGACCCATTTCTCTCTCTCCCCATATCTCTCTCTCCCATTCTCGGCTCCATCTCTCTCTCCCCTCCCGACCGCCCTCTCCCTCGCCAAACACCGCCGCCATGCCGCATCGCCGGATGCCGCTCGTCGCTGCCGCTCCACCGCCTCACCACCTCACCTCCATCCCATCGTTCCCTCTCTCTCTCCCTTTCAGTCTCTCTCTCTGGCCATGAGCCTTGCCAGGAGCCGCCACCATCTGTCGCACGCCGATCGTCGCCTACCGTGGACCGTACGTCACCGCCGATTGATGCCCGTTTCACTCTAGCTACTTAAGTCTAGAGTCGGGTAAGTTCAATCTAAACCTCGCCTAGTATATCGAGTAAATTTTGAACCCGTTTAGACGCGGTTTGTTAGAAATTAGGAGCTGATCGGAATAACGGGCCGTAAGGTTGATTTCGGAAAATTTCGGAGGAATTGTAGAGGACGCGTGTTGGCTGTGTTGGGCTGTTTGATGGGCTGTGAGGTGCTGTTGGGTACGTGGATGGTACTGTTAGATCTGGCTCAGGATTTTATGAAAGTGCCGTGAAGAGCCGGGAGTGAAATATTGAGGTTTCGGGTGTGAAAAAGGCCAATTGATGGCTGTGACGTGTTGTTTGATGTGCTATGGGGCACCGTTTGTTGCGTGGTTGGTACCATAAAGTCCGTCTTGGAATTTTATGAAAGTCCCGTGAAGGATTGAAATTGATTTGAAAATGTTTGAGTGTGGTAAAATGCTGATTTGTGAGTTGATTGTGTGTTTATGATGTGACTGTGTTGTTGTGGGATGTAAGGTGTAATTGTGTGCACAAAATTCGATGTGATTGTATGCGAGCGTGAGATGGGGATCGGGCAGAGGCATTATAAACTCGGGCCACGATCAAGTAGGCCTACTACATTTGGCACAGGCTGAAAATTGAGAAAGTGAGAAATGAGATTGGCCCGAAACACGATCAGCTCGGGTGAGATTAGGATCGGGCCGAGATGTTCTAAAACTCGGGTCGCGGTCACGTAAGCCTATCATATTTGGCTCGGGCTGAGGAAAGAAAGTGAATGTGGGATCGGACTGAGACGTGTGATGCACGTGTGATGCTCGGGGCGCGATCGAGTGGGCCGAGGCATGTTGACGCGGGCCAAGAAAGTGTTTGAGTAAATGTGGGCACAATGGGTTGGTTGTATATGTAGTGTGATTGACGTGTGAATTTATATGTGGAAAGTTTATATGTTGTGGCATGCACGTGAGGATTGTTTGTTGTAATTATGGGCTAATGTGCAAGTTGTGTGTGCCGTGAGTCCAGGTATGTGTGATTGTAAATTGTTGTTTGTGTGGATTGATTGGTTGCTTATCTGGATGTGTCTGTAATTACGTGGTAGCCTAGGTAGAGTTTAGGTTACAACTTATTGAGAAGTGTCTCATGGTTGTATAAACCAAACCATTTCAGATCACTCGCCTAAGTAATGAATCAACCGCCGCCACCGCCGCCAGAGCGTTTCGGTATAGTCATGCACACAAATAATAATTTTGTGGAGTACCCCGTGGATGAGTAGTACACTCGGATCAAGCATACTTTGACTTTGTGGGTAAACGTAGGACATCCCCCTTGGCAGGCTCATACCTATACTGAATGGACATTTAGAGATTGGCCTGATGAGTTTGGCCTTGTTACCGATTTCGACGTCCCCTTTGATGGAGTTGGGGACTGGAATCCAACAGCTATTCCCCCGCCTGATGGAGAATTGATGAGTACAGAGTTTAGTATGGTTCAGTCTGGACATCACCCTATTCCAGCAGAACCGGGTTCTTTGGTGAATGACTTAGACCCAAACCCGGAGGGGTCCCAGGCAAGATTCGACCCTATAGATATAGACTTGGATGAGATACCGGAGGGTAAGCCGGAGGAGGAGTATGGCAAGGATCCAGGTGAGGACGAGCCAAAGGCAAAGCCTGAGGATGGCGAGGAAAACATACCTGAGTACGACTACAATCCCTACTTTGTGCCAGAGAACGGGTCAGACGAGGGACCAGCTGTAGAGGAGCCAGATGAGATTCCCGGGGAGTCGGGTGACATAAATCACCCAATAGAGATCGGAGTTGAGTCGAAGTCCTCAGTGGAAGCGACGATCCAAGAGGAATCAGATTCGGGTGGCAATGAGTCGGATTCTGGGTGGACGCCGTCGCGAAGACGTCAAGGTTGACCAGGAGGCTGGAAGTAGATGTTGAGGGGTACCATTTTTGGGAAATTGGATGTTTACCCCTTTCGAGGTGTATGACTATAGTTGTTAGAATGTGGTGTATGTTTTCTTGATAGACCGAATTGGTAGTGAAGGGTACAAGTGTGCATATAAATGGATATTGTAAATATTTGGTGCTGTAGTGTTCTAAGTGTTGGCGGTTGGGCGTGCTAGTTTAATTCTGGTGTTCTCCAATTTATTTGTCTGGATTTAATTATTTGTTTCCGCCACGTTTAATTCTGACGTGAAAAAGTTGAGTTAGCAACGTAATCCTGGGATGTTGCACTATTTGACTCATGATGGTGAGGTATGGAAAGCATTAGTTAAGTCGAGGCGTGATAACCCAGCTTAATTGGTATCAGAGCAAGGACATCTCAATTTAAGTTTATCAGAGTTTGGAGTGATAAGGAGTTGAGACCCAGAATAGTGATAGTTGGTTAGAGAAACCTTAATGAGCCATAGATATACCTAGTGCTATACATATTCTAGATTGTTTGTTGTGATTGTGAATAATTGTTTGTGATAATGGTTAGAGTGCAGGTGCGTATGGACTCGAGGTAAGTGCACGAACCCAATTGATGTGGTTTGGTGCTGTGTGATTGGATTGCCTGTTAAGTGGATTACTATGTGAATTCACTGCCTAGAGTTAGACTAGATTAGTTGGCTTAGGTCTCTAATTCCTGTATGGAATTATAACAGGTAGTAAAGTGGTAGAAAGCTGGAACTATGAGCAGCGAAGAAAGAGGTGTAGGACGAGGCCCAAGAAAGGGTGCAGGAAGAGGAGCAAGAGGTCGAGGTCGCGCTCGTGCTAGTGCTGTAGAGGACCTCGGAATGAGTGCTAGAGCAATAAAAAACCCTTAGGTTGGTGTTGGAGCTGCAGTAAATCCCGAAGTTGATATAAAGGTTGCAGCGGATCCTCGAGTGGATGGAGTGATAAGGGCCCTCGAGGAGATTGGGGTTTTGATGGGCAAGCAGACTCAAGAGCGAAATGCCACCATTGCCCAAACTATAGATGCTGCATTAGTCGTGGCTGTAAATGGTAATTATAGGGATCAAGGATAGGGGCAGGCAAATGCTAATCGACTAATGCATCAGTTAGTCGAGCAGTTTCTAAAGTTGAAGCCCCCTAAGTTTGATGGTAGAGGTGATTTAGAGGCTATGTCACTATGGGTAGAGGAGTTGGAGAAGGCTTTTGAAGTACTGGAATGTAATAATGAGGAGAAGGTGACGTTAGCAGCGTATCAATAGCAAGGGAATGCAAATGATTGGTGAAAGACTACCAGGGGACGAGTATTTCTTGCTAGGGTTGCACCGAATTGGGCAATGTTTGTAGAGACTTTTAACAGCAAGCATTTTTCTGAGAGTACCCAAGAACAGAAGTTGGCGGAGTTCATGAGACTTCGTCAGGGGCAGAGGACAGTGGATCAATACGAGGCTGAATTCATTAGGTTGGCTAAGTTTGCCCCACGGATAGTGGAAAATCCACTAGATCGGGCTCGGAGGTTCAGAGATTGGTTGAGATCAAATCTTCATAGTCATATGATTTCCCTGAACTTGAGGGACTATAATGAAATTTATGAGTGAGCCCAGGCGATTGAGTAGGATATAGCAGATAGGACTACCGCTTTGGGATCGAAATTTGCCCAAGGTAGGGATAATCGTCGTTTGGGGAAAAGGCCAATGATGGATAATCGACGCTTTGTCCCTCCTGCTAGAAAGAATATTGGGAAACCTGCTCGTTTTCAGAATGGTCCATGTCAAGTATGTGGAGAAAGGCATGGGAATGGACCATGTCCAAGTAGGAACATGGCATGTTACCGATGTGGCGGAATGGGCCATCAAGCGAAGAACTGCCCTAATAATAGACAGGCTAGACCGCTAGCGTTACCGCCGCCCCCTAGAGTTGGAAATCAAGTTGGGCCGCCTGTACCCTCGAACCAGAATAGGCCGTCGACCCAAGGATGAGTTTATGCGATGACCAAAAGAGAAGTAGAGAATGCGCCAGGCGTGGTCACAGGTACGGTCTCTCTCTGTGATCATGCTGCCTATGCTTTATTTGATCTAAGAGCGTCGCATTCGTTTGCGTCTGCTCAATTTGTGAAATTGACTGATATGAAACTGCGACTACTTGATGTGGTGTTGTGTGTGACCACCCCCTTGAATGATAAGATTCTAGTTTCGTTGGGGTGTCTCGATTGCAAGATTATAATTGGCGATAGAGAAGAGAGAATTGATCTAGCAGTCCTAGCAATGTATGACTTTGATGTGATAGTGGGGATGGACTGGCTAGTTAAACAGAGAGCAGTAATGGATTGTGATAGTAGAGTGATCCAATTTAATCCTGTTGGACATTCGGAATTCAAATTTGTAGGAAATCGAGGAGAAACCTCGATTCCTTGGATTTCGTCACAAGAAATGACGAAATTGTTGGACGAAGAATGTGAAGGATTTCTAGCGGCTGTAATGGATTCGATGGCTGAGGAGCCGAGGCTAGAAGATATAGCTGTGGTACGCAATTATCCCATTGTCTTTCCTCATGAATTGCTGGGATTACCACCAGAATGGGAAGTGGAGTTTGTGATCGAGTTGGCACCTGTGACGGAGCCAATCTCGAAAGCACCTTATAGGATGTCGTTATCAGAGTTGAAGGAGTTAAAGGTGCAAATGCAGGAATTATTGGATAAACGATTTATTCATCTAAGTACGTCTCCATGGGGAGCGCCGGTTTTGTTTGTGAGGAAGAAGGATGGGTCACTGAGATTATGTATTGATTATCGGCAGTTGAATCAAGTGACCATTAAAAATAAGTATCATTTGCCAAGGATTGATGATCTGTTTGATCAGTTGCAAGGGGTTTCGGTATTTTCTAAAATTGATTTAAGGACTGGATATCACCAGTTAAGGATTAGGAAAGAGGATATACCGAAAACGGCATTCGGGACAAGGTATGGACATTACGAGTTTACTGTAATGCCGTTTGGTTGACAAACGCCCCTACTGCGTTTATGGATTTAATAAACAGGGTGTTCAGGAAATTTTTAGACCAATTTATCATAGTCTTTATAGACGATATATTGGTATATTCGAAGAGTCCAGAAGAGCACGAATTCCATCTGAGCAAGGTTTTATAGACCTTAAGAGAGAACGCACTGTATGCTAAGTTTAGCAAGTACGAGTTCTAGCTTAATTGAGTTGTTTTTCTTAGACATGTGATCTCGGGAGATGGAATTTCGGTAGATCCGGCGAAAATTGAAGCTGTAATGGAATGGCTGGGGCCAATAACCGTAACAGAAGCTCGAATCTTTTTGGGTTTAGCCGGATATTATAGACGCTTCGTAAAGGGGTTTTGGGCAATAGCAACACCGTTGACACATTTGTTGAAAAAGGAAACGAGGTTTGAATGGACAAACAAATGTGAAAGGAGTTTTCAAGAGTTGAAGCATAAATTGACAATGACACCGGTGTTGACTATTCCGTCAGGACCTGGAGGATATGAGATCTATAGTGATGTGTCGTTAAAAGGATTGGGGTGTGTGCTGATGCAACATGGGAGAATAGTAGCCTATGCATCAAGGCAGTTGAGGCCATATGAACTGAATTACCCGACGCATGACTTGAAGTTAGCCGCAATAGTGTTCGCCCTAAAGATTTGGCGACATTATTTATATGGAGAGAGATTTCAAATTTATACTGACCATCAAAGCCTCAAGTATTTATTTTAGCATAAAGAACTGAATATGAGGCAACGACGTTGGATAGAGTTATTAAAAGACTACGACTGTGATATTTTATATCACCTCGGAAAGGTAAACCGGGTATCAGATGCGTTGAGTAGGAAATCAAGCATCGCGCACTTGATGGTCAAGGAATGGACCTTATTAGAGAAAGTGCGAGACTTGGAATTTAAGTTTGAAATAAGTCAAGTCTCAAGCATGATAGCCACACTCAGGATTGAGCCGGAAATTCAGGCTAAAGTTAAAGCCTTATAGTCTACGGATTCAGAGATACAAAAGATTATGGAGATAGATGCTACTAAGAGAAAACTGGACTTCCAAGTATCCGAGAACGGGATATTGAAGTTCCGAGGTCGTTTATGTGTGCCTGACAATGTGGAGCTTAAGGAAGAAATTTTGTCGGAGGCGCATCGGAGTAGTTATAGTATCCATCCGGGGAGCACGAAAATGTATCAAAATCTAAGACAATACTACTGGTAGAATGGCACGAAAGTAGATATAGCCAGACATGTGGCTAGATATCTGACTTGCCAGCAAGTGAAAGCGTAACATTGTAAGCCAGGAGAATTGTTGCGACCTTTGGAAATCCCAAAATGAAAATGAGAATATATCACAATGGATTTTGTGATGGGATTGCCAATGAGCCAAAGAGGCCACAATTCTATATGAGTGATTGTCGATAGATTGACTAAATTGGCACATTTTTTGGCTGTGCGAAAGGATTTCACACTAGATCGATACGCTGAGTTATATGTGCAACAGAACGTTAGATTGCAGGGGGTGCCAGTGACTATTACATCGGACCGTGATCCCAGGTTTACTGCCAATTTTTGAAAAAGTCCGCAGACGGCGTTAGGATCGAAGTTGCAGTTTAGTACTGCTTATCAACCGCAAACGAATGGCCAGACTGAGAGGACGATTCAGACTTTAGAGGATATGCTTTGGACGTGTGTGTTGGATTTTCAGGGTAAGTGGGAAAAACAGTTACCCTTAATAGAATTCGCGTATAATAACAGTTTTCAGCAGAGTATTGAAATGGCGCCGTTTGAAGCACTGTATGGTAGGGCATGTAGAATGCCTGTATGCTGGAACGAAGTGGGAGAAAGGAGCCTAACCGGACCAGAGTTAGTGAAACAGTCGGTTGAGGCTGTTAAGATTATATGCGAAAGGTTGAAGACTGCGCAGAGCCGTCAAAAGAGTTAAGCAGACAGACAGTGAAAACCTTTGGAATTCCAAGTGGGGGATCACGTGTTCCTTAAGGTATCGCCTATGTGAGAATAATCCCGATTTGGTAAGAAGGGAAAGTTAAGTCTGAGGTACGTGGGACCTTTCGAGGTGTTGGAAAAGATTGGAGATTTGGCTTATCGCCTTGCGTTACCGCCAAATATGTTGCAGGTATATATCGTGTTCCACGTATTGATGCTAAGAAAGTATTGTAACATCCTCAATTTCAATCCTTGGGAAATGGCTATGATTTAAGTTTGGTGGTTTTCCAATCAGAACAAAATGTTTTACTCTTATTTTGGAAAACCCAATTTCGAATCCTTTATACCCCTTCATTTTGTTATTTTTAGGGAAACTTTTGTGAACCGAATTTCCAATACTTTCTTCTTGAAAGTTTCTCCAAACATCTTGAAGTTTTACATACTTTAATTTCATAATTTTTGGAGTTGATTTGGGTTGGACGACAGCCTGATTTTCGGACCGTGTAAAACTACCCAGAATGGGTATTTCGGTGATGTTCACACTTTATTGATTTTCTACAAGCTTTTCTGGGCCAATTTTTCAAAAGTTTCCTTCACAAAAGTTGTGGAGAACTTCATTTTCTATAATGTGTATAAATTTGGGAATTTTTTGAGATGATTTGGATTCTGAACAAAGCTTAATTTGAAAAACCAGAATCCTGTTTCAGCGAACTGTTTTTAGTCTGTCTTTGAGCTACTAAAATGGTTTTTATAAAAAGATTCCAAATTTGTTTCTTCACAAGAAATGTTTGCTAAGGCCTTGTTTATGACATATTCAAATTTGAGAATTTTCGAAATCCATTTAATATATTTTCAAGTCCAATTTCATGAACAATGCAAAACTGTCCGATTTTGTCAGTTTTGTTAGATTTCAAAGATTTATCAATTTCTATATGAGAACGTTGGAATCTTAACTTGATGTCTTTTGGTGATATTTGAAGACATTCCTGTGCCAAAACTCAGGTTGGATAGAATTATTATGCTGTCCGGTTTTGTCAATTTTGTTAGATTTCAAAGATTTATCAATTTCTATATGAGAACGTTGGAATCTCGACTTAATGTCTTTTGGTGATATTTGAAGACATTCCCGTGCCGAAACTCAAGTTGGATAGAATTATTATGCGTGTTTATTATGGAAAACCTTCAGAAAATATTGTGATTAAATATGGCGTGGGTTGTGGTTTTTGGCCAATTGATCTATTTTGTGTGACCCGATTGGCCCGAGTCATTTGCGTGAGAATTTAGTAAATCCAGAAGACTTTAGGGAGTCCATAATTCGGGAAATTGGTAGAATAATCTAGAGGATAAGGCCTTGACCAAGTCAAAGCTTATCCTCCAAGCTTCATTATGGCCTTCATTTATTAAAGTTGGACTTTGGTGGCCCTTCATGATAGCTCGCAATAAATGAATGAAGACTTTAGGGCCCTTCATCATGACTCGCATTAATGGAAGTTGGACTTTGGAGGCACTGTCATCATGACCTAATGAGGTCATCGCTTACCTCACGCACCCGATGACACGTGCGTTTACCTTATGCACTCGATGACACGTGCGCTTACCTCATTGGACTCCTAAGCTTGGTGACCAAGTAAGGCTTCTATATAGAAATAGGAAGAGAGAAAGAGAGAGAAAGAAGCCTCAAGTGAAGCCCTCCATGCCTCTCTCTCTCCTCTTTCACGCCCCGAGAGCTCCGGCCAATCTCCCCTTTCATGCCCCGAGAGCTCCGGCCAATCTTCTTTCTTAATTCTTGTTTTGTATTCATGGCCGAGAAAGAGAGAAAAAGAAAGAGAGAAGAAGCTCACCGGCTGGCCCGTGTCTCTCTTGTGGTTTGATCGAGTGACGAAGCCACGTCCAAGGCCTGAGTGTTCATGTTCAAGCCCGAAGTTTTCTCAAGCTCACCCGTTTCTAGCCCGTTCTCTAGTTTTATTAGTCGTTGAGTAAGTGAATTCCCTAATATCGGAAAAGGATGTTGAGATGCGTTGTGACGTGGTTTGCTGGGACCGTTTCTCGATCGTTTGGTTGGTCGTAATTGGTTCATTTCCTTAGTTTGATCATGTATGATGTTGTTTTGAGATAGAACCGAGCATTGATTGGTAAAGTGTACATGATGTGGCCGTGCGTGATGTTCTTTTGTTTGAACTTTGCTATTGATCTGTCATCGATGCGGGTGCGGTTATTGATCTGTCATCCATGCGGGTGCGATAAGGGCCGACTTATGTTAACGGCAATCGATATATCCTCGCTTGATATTAGTGTTTTTACTTGCTGAGTCTCCCCGACTCATCCCCTGTTTTTCCTTTTCAGGTCCGTAGGATGGCATCTCCCCCAGCCCGCGTTGGTAATCCCGTGGAGCAGAGAGCCGAAATACTCACCGTGATACATGTCAGAAAAGACCGCACCTATCACCAAATCACGACGCTTGTGATGTTCAATGAAGGCCTAACGGACTTGGTACCTCATCTGTACGTGACATGGTATTGTTATGCAAACGGAAAATGGGTTGGATCCCTATATGGGTTCAACGGTGCTTTGGCGATGCAAGCAGGCCAGCTCTGGGATAAAGCCACGGGTGGGATGTGAGATGGCCAGGCGGACGAGACCGGGGTGGAGATGAAGAAGCAAGAAGCCATAGTGGGTATAAGATAACCCAAGTGAAGTTTTGTTATTCATAGTCGGCTATAAAAATATGTGTTGTTTGCCATGGCTCGAAAGGGCTTGTTAAAATATGTTTGCATGCTCTGTAAACATAAGATTTGCTCTTAATGTTACTTGTCTTATTTCCACTGTGTGAATTAATTGTGATTGTCCTGAGAAATGCTTTCGCTTGTGTGTAAAGAAAGATAATAATAAACGGGACGTCACATGAATAACCCCGAGGTGGGGGTGTTACAAGTATGAACCGGGCCCAACTCACATGGTTAATTATGAGGAAATTCAAGTCGACGACAAGGTGTCGTATACCGAAAGACTAATAAGAATCGAAGATCGAAAAGAGCGTATTCTAAGGAATAAAACGATTCTGATGGTTAAAGTGATATGGGAACATCACGGGACTAAAGGCAACTTGGGAAAGTGAGGAAATGATACAACGTCATTACCCCCATCTACTGGAATACTAGTTGAATTGTAAATTTCGAGGACGAAATTTTTGTAAATGGGGAAGATTGTGACATTCCGAAGTTTCACCCGTTTGGGGATTTATGAGATGAATTATTTATTAATGTACTTGTAGCTAATTCTCACCCGGAACTAGTCATTCCTGGGATACTAACCTATAGGAAAAGGCTAATGAGGGATTTAAAATTCGTACAACTAGAGGAATTCGACCGTGAATTGAATTTCGACCATAAAATCGTTGAAGTGACATTTTGAGCCAGTATAGGCCGATCTTAGGATAGTGATGGGCCGATTCGTTATTATCGTATACATGGATCACGAGTGATTCCGTTTGATCCCAAAATGAACTGACGAACGACCCCGAACCTATCTCGAACGATCGTACTCATCGGAACTAGTAATCTATTCTCGCGATTTTATTGACAACCGAAGTCATTACAGTCTGAATAAATTGCACGTGACTCGATTTAGTATCAGTCACAGGTCGATTCTGCGAATTTCCCCGAAAGTCGCCCGTTAGTCAGAGATATGCATGAGTTACATTATACAGGATTCAATTCATAAATTGAGACCAAATTGGGCATCAAAAAATTAAGAAGTCACGACAGAACGTTAGGACGACGTTGTGGTTGTAACGTGCAATTTTGGGCGTGTCCGAAATCCTTTTGAAAAATTTGATTTCGGCGAGAAACAGAGAAAGTGACCATTTTACCCCTAAGGAATTCTAAAGGGCTAGTTTTATGGACAAATGGCATTTTGGTCATTTTACCCTCAAATTTGGAAAAAACAATTTTTCCCTTGGACTTTTTGAGAAATTCCAAGATTGCCCTTGGATATTTTTGATGAGATTCGATCTGGGTCGTTGATTTCAAGATAAGATCGAATCTGGACCGTCGGTGTAACATCCCGAATTTCGAATCAATTTCCGGAAATCAATAAAACGAGTCTTATCTATTATTTCATTTTCGTAAGTCTCGCCCGGAGCTGATCACTCCTGGGATACTGACCAAATGGGAATGGCTAACTAGGATAACGATACGTGGACCAAGGACCCGATCGTGAATTGGACACCCATTCCGAGAAACGACGAGGAAATATTTTGGGCCAAAGTAAGTCAATCTTCGGAAGGTAACGGACTTGGTTTGGCCGAGGCCAACGATGTATACTCGGATAGCAGGTGATTCTGTAAGACCGAACGTGCATGTGGCCGACCAGTCCCGAACTTAAACCGAACGATCGTTATCTCCGGAACTAGCGATAATTCCTCTCGTTCTCTCGGTAATCGAGGCCGTCACGACTCGGATAACCTTAGGTCGATACGCGTAACCCCTAAACAGCCGCCCGTTAGTAAGAGATTTGAGAATTGAAATTTAACTAGTTTGATCGTGGAATTTGATCCGGACTTTGAGGTTGATTTTCGATGGTTTACTGATCTAGCTTCGCAAGGACGACATCAATTTGGATTGGCCATTTACATAGAGGGTTAGTCTGATCGAAAAATGGAATTTCAGCCAGGAATCGGACAAATGACGACTTTGCCCCTCAAGCCTATTTAGTGTTCCGAATTTTTAAGTGATTTAAGGGGATTATTTAATGTAAATTAGGGACAAAGAGACAAGATGTTAGTAGAGTGAAGAATGACCACATTGCCCCTCAATTATTGGTCTAGAAGATATGGTAGCCATTGGATCAAAGGGTGAAAAGTCTAAGCCTTTGGATTTGTGACATTTGTCACCTAACCCCAACAACCCCACTATAAACCATCACCTCCTTCTCTCTCTCTTCATTTCTTCTCCATCAAGCTAAGACACTCTCTCTTCTCTCTCTCTCCCTTTTGCTCTCTCCTCACGCTAGCCACTCCCCTCCACCGGTTCGCCGCTTGTCACCGCCGACCGTGCCACCATCGCTCCGTTGCCGTCGCGTCACACCGAGCCACCATCGTTCCCGCCGCTGTGACACCACCACCATCACCATCTCCCTCCCGTGCTCTCTCTCTCTCTCTTCCCTCGGCTGTGCGGTTGTTAGAGCCGAGACCGCCACCGTCTGCCCGTCGTTGCCGCCACGCCGCTCGCCCATAAGCGCCGCCGCCGTCCGCCATCCACCTCAGCCACCTTCGCCGACCCTTTTCTCTCCCAGCCGCTTAGAGGCCACCGTGATCGTGAGCCCATCGTCGCCGTGAGTGCCGCTGCCGCCATCCACCGCCGCGCCGCCACCTCACGTCGTCGACCACCGTCCACCGTTCACCACCATGCCGCTGTTCATCCGCCGGCCGTGACAGCCAAGGGAGCCACCATGAGCCGCCGCTCATTGGGAATTCCGCCGTCGATTTACCGTTCACCGGTAGTTGGCCGCCATTCCCCGTCATCCCAATTCGAGTTTAGGTGGGTAAAACCTACTAATCCCTAACTAGGACAATAATGCCCTTTAGATCGGGTTAGGGTGTCGTAGTGGATAATTGACGAGTAATTAGATGGTTTGAGGTTGATTAAGGAATTCCGTCGGATTAATAAGTGCCGGGATAAAATTGATGGCTTGTTAAATGGATTATAAGGAGGAGTAGGGGCCGGGACAAGGCCAATTGGTTGCTGTCCATACCAGAAATCAATGGATTAAGTGTTGACGAGTTGACGGATTAACTTGATTGAGGTGTCGGGATGGCCCGGGTATTTGATTGGATAGTTGTAGTACTCAAATTGGTTGATTTGTGTGTTATGATGTTTATTTGCACCTTGCCATGTCGCGTGATCGTGTGATCAACTTCGTGCGGAATGTGATTTGGGCAATTGAGCACATTGTTAGGTGATGTGTTTGAGATCATTGTTCGATGATTGATCGGGTTTATGCTTATGTAATGATTAGTGCTCATGTGTATTTCATATTGCCCGAGCATAAACATTCATGGCTGCGCATTATGTGTGTGCCGAGTGTGAGGCATGTGATGAAATTTGTGCGAAAATGCGAGTCTACCATGAGCATGTGATCACCTATAATTGCCCGATGCACTTGACATCGGGTTCAGATAAAATTTGGGCAGTGTGCCGTGTGATCACTAAAGGCTTTCGGGTCATGGCCTTCGGGTCGATTCCGTCTTCATGCACTTTGTAGCAAGACGATGCCCAGTGTGTTCGGAAGACGACCAGTCTCATGCACTTTGTAGCAGGCTTGGTTCGTAAGGAGATCAGTGTTGCACCTCATGCACTTTGTAACAGGCTAGAGACACTAGGCCGGGGGCGTTTTTATGCTGGCCACGAAGTGTTGTTTATGAGTTTGGGCCAGTGGGCCGCGGAAAGATCAGATAATCAGATAATCTGTAGAGTATTAGATTATGTGGTGGAATTGCTAGGCATCGTATGGGATGTGCCCAAGTGGTTCCATCTTATAATCCAAATACGCGTGCTTGTACCACATTAATGCATTGGCATACATAAGAATGCATGGTCAAGTATGTATATGCGTGAAACTCGGTGATGGGTATGCGGTCTAGACATTATGAGCATGAGCATGCGTATGGCGCACGTGTGACCGTTTATGCCCGAGGATGTGCTTGATTATTATTTTAAATTGCCTAACCTGCAGAGTCATTGGTAAGTGTGATCTGGGCCCGAGGGCCTAGGTCAGTGGTTGTTGTTTGATTGAGTTGTGTTCCCGTCCGGAGGTGCATGTTAGCCTAGTTTAGGTTTAATGGGTTTTTACTTGCTGAGATTTGTCTCACGGTTGAATAACCCAACTTTTCAGACCCCAGACCTTGACGATGCCAGAGGTGCCCGATGCACCGGTGCGACATGGGATTCCGCAGCATCTCGAGTACACCATGTCGGTTCACCCCATAAGGAATGGGGAAATGTTCCTTAGACATTATACCTTAGTTTGGGTAGATATAGGGGCCACACATTTTAAGACCCACAAGTATGTGGCATAGTGCTTTAGGGATCGTTTTGGAGAAGAGTACGAACCCCTCCGTTCTATAGATATCCTGTTCAACGAGAAGGACGAGTTAGATCCGCAATGCCCTAATAGGGACATAGTTGATCCCGATACAGAGATGGAGGTGAGTTGAGAGATAGATGAGGGACCCAAGCTAAGAGAGGAGGACGAGGAGTTGGGAGGTGTGGATTTTGAGCCCGAGATTGTCGATCTAGCCTCGGAGCCGATGGACGTGGAGGCAGAGGAGCCTATGGAGGTAGACGAGGACCCGGAGATGGAGACCGAGTCCGAGGCAGTCAGTTTTGATGAGGACCAGGAGATATCCGAGAGTTCTTCGGAAGCGTCGAGCTCAGACCCCAACTGGGAGCCCTAGAAGAGATCCCCTTTTTAGTGTAGTGTAGACTGACACTTTTTGGGATTTAGTCATCTGTTTCCCTTTTGTCGATAGTTCCCCCTAGCTGCCTCTCCTTTTTGCCTAGTGTGGTGGCTGTGATCTGCTTTTGCTATTGTTTTTGGGATTGTATATTTTGGTTGTAAATGGATATTGTAAAGGCTTTTGTATATGTATAAAAGTGTATATTTTGTAATTAGTAATTTCTGTTGTGCTATCCTTGTTCTCATATTGTTTTCTGTCCGGGTATTATTATTAGTTCTGCTTCCGCTTGTGTATGAATCTCTATGTTGGGTGTTGGGTCGGCGACGCTTCCTGGGACGTCGCACTCAAATCGATCAAGAGGAGGGATATGGCGCGCCGTAGAGGGCGTGGGGCGTGACAGTCGGATGAAAAAGATTAGAGAGGGGCATTTTGGTCATCTTGCAAAATTGGGTCAAAACTTGGTTAATAAGCCAAGACCCATTTTTCTCTCTCCCCATATCTCTCTCTCCCATTCTCGGCTCTATCTCTCTCTCCCCTCCCGACCGCCCTCTCCCCTGCCAAACGCCGCCACCGTGCCGCGCCGTCGGACACCGCCCGTCGCCTCCGCTCCACCGCCTCACCACCTCACCTCCATCTTGCCATTCCCTCTCTCTCTCCCTTTCAATCTCTCTCTCTGGCCATGAGCCTTGCTGGGAACCGCCGCTATTCGCCGCACGCCGATCACCGCTCGTCGTGGACCGTACGTCGCCGCCGCCGCATGCCACTGCTGATTGATGCCCGTTTCGCTCTAGCCACTTGAGTCTAGAGTCGAGTAAGTTCAATCTAAATCTCGCCTAGTATATCGAGTAAATTTTGGACCCGTTTAGACACGGTTTGTTAGAAATTAGGAGCTGATCAGAATAACGGGCCGTAGGGTTGATTTCGGAAAATTTTGGAGGAATTGTAGAGGTCGCGTGTTGGCTGTGTTGGGCTGTTTGATGGGCTGTGAGGTGCTGTTGGGTACGTAGATGGTACCGTTAGATCCGGCTAGGGATTTTATGAAAGTGCTGTGAAGAGCCGAGAGTGAAATATTGAGGTTTCGGGTGTGCATAAGGCCAATTGATGGCTGTAATGTGTTGTTTGATGTGCTGTGGGGCACCGTTTGTTGCGTGATTGGTACCATAAAGTCCATCCTGGAATTTTATGAAAGTCCCGTGAAGGATTGAAATTGATTTGAAAATGTTTGAGCGTGGTAAAATGCTGATTTGTGAGTTGATTGTGTGTTTACGATGTGACTGTGTTGTTGTGGGATGTAAGGTGCAATTGTGTGCACAAAATTCGATGTGATTGTATGCAAGCGTGAGATGGGGATTGGGCCGAGGCATTATAAACTCGGGCCACGATCAAGTAGACCTATTGCATTTGGCACAGGCTGAAGATTGAGAAAGTGAGAAATGTGATTGGCCCGAGACACGATCAGCTCGGGTGAGATTAGGATCGGCCCGAGATGTTCTAAAACTCGGGTCGCGATTACGTAAGCCTATCATATTTGGCTCGGGCTGAGGAAAGAAAGTGAATGTGGGATCGGACCGAGGCGTGTAATGCTCGGGGCGCTATCAAGTGGGTCGAGGCGTGTTGACACGGGCCGGGAATGCTATTGAGCATGAAATGTATGAAGTGGAAAGTGAGAATGTGGGGTGGGACCGAGGCGTATGATGCTCGGGGCGCGATCGAGTGGGTCGAGGCGTGTTGACGCGGGCCGGGAAAGCATTTGAGTAAATGTGGGCACGATGGGTTGGCTGTATATGTGGTGTGATTGACGCGTGAATTTGTATATGGAAAGTTTATATGTTATGGCATGCATGTGAGGATTGTTTGTTGTGATTATGGGCTAATGTGCAAGCTGTGTGCCGTGAGTCTAGGTATGTGTGATTGTGAATTGTTGTTTATATGGATTAATTGGTTGCATGTCTGGATGTGTCTGGAATTACGTGGTAACCTAGGTAGGGTTTAGGTTGCAACTTATTGAGAAGTGTCTCATGGTTGTATAAACCAAACCATTTCAGATCACCCGCCTGAGTAATGAATCAGTCGCCACCGCCACCGCCAGAGTATTTCGATATAGTCATGCACACAAATAATAATTTTGTGAAGTACCCTATGGATGAGCAGTACACTTGGATCGAGCATACATCAACTTTGTGGGTAGACGTAGGACATCCCCCTTGGCAAGCTCATACCTATACTGCATGGACATTTAGAGATGGGCTTGATGAGTTTGGCCCTGTTACCGGTTTCGACATCCCCTTTGATGGAGTTGGGGACTGGGATTCAACAGCTATTCCCCCACCCTGATGGAGAATTGACGAGTACAGAGCTTAGTATGGCTCAGTCTGGACATCACACTATTCCAGCAGCACCAGGTTCTTCGGTGAACGACTTAGACCCAAACCCAGAGGGGTCCTAGGCAGGATTTGACCCTATGAATATAGACTTGGATGAGATACTGGAGGGTGAGTCGGAGGAGGAGTATGGCGAGGATCCAGATGAGGATGAGCCAGAGGCAGAGCCTGAAGATGGCGAGGAAAACATACCTGAGTACGACTACAATCCCCCATTTGTGCCAGAGAACGGGTCAGATAAGGGACCAGTTGCAGAGGAGCCGGATGAGATTCCCAGGGAGTCGGGTGACATAAATCACTCGATAGAGATCGGAGTTGAGTCGGAGTCCTCAATGGAAGCGACGATCCAAGAGAAATCATGTTCGGGTGACAGTGAGTTGGATTTTGAGTGGACGCTGTCGCGAGGACGTCGGGGCTGACCAGGAGGCTAGGAGTAGCTGTCGAGGGGTACCATTTTGGGGAAATTAGGTATTTACCCCTTTTAAGGTGTATGACTATGGTTGTTAGAATGTGGTGTATGTTTTCTTGATAGACCGAGTTGGTAGTGAAGGGTACAAGTGTGCATATAAATGGATATTGTAAATATTTAGTGTTGTAGTGTTCTAAGTGTTGGCGGTTGGGTGTGCTAGTTTAATTCTAGTGTTCTCCAATTTATTTGTCTGGGTTTAATTATTTGTTTCCACCGCATTTAACTCTGACATGAAAAAGTTGAGTCGGCGACGTAATCCTGGGATCTCGCATCGTTCGACTCATGATGGTGAGCTATAGAAAGCATTAGTAGAGTCGAAGCGTGACAAAAAAGGCATTTTCCATTGTTGTTTGGCTTCCTAGTCGATGTGAAGTATTCACTCAGAGCCCCTGCTGTAGTGCCAAACTCTTGAATGCCATGTTGTTCATTAGGCCTTCACTCAATAGAGTGGACTAGTATGCTTCAAATCAACCCTTGACCCCTTCAACACTACAAAAAAAACATGTAATTTGTGACAGGATTTAGCGACGAAAATTTGTCATTGCAAATTTGCGACAAACTTTGCAATGGATTACATTTTCCATCGCAAATTTGCGACAGATCAATTAGTATACGTCACAAATTTACAACGGAAATGCAATCGATCTGTCACAAATTTGTGACGAATACTAATTGATCCGTCGCAAATTTGCGACAGATACGTAATAGTTCCGTTGCAAATATGCGAGGGAATACTAATCCGTCGCAAATTGCGATGGAACCATATTCCGTCGCAAATTCGACCTCGCCACCACCCACATCCGAGCGATGGCGACGTCGAACGTGCCGGATCGGCAACTGGAGAAACGTAATGGGGAAAAAAGAGAAAAAAAAATTGGAAAAAACTGGGAAAAAATTAAAAATTATTAAAAAATGATTATTAAGTGATTAATTTTTTTAGGTACGTGTCCAATTGAAAGTTTGGCAATCCAAGTGGACGTTGCAATTCTCGTCAAATTGATCACTTTTTGCTACCAAGAGTTCAATTAAATATTTTGGGTAAGTTGTATTTACATGGTAATTTTTTCAATTTTTGCAATTTCAAAGTAATTGTTGTGTGAATAGCAAAAAAATAATTTTCATAATTTCATGGTTTTAATTAAAAACAGTAAATATGATATTTTAAATATTTGACAAGAATTTTTTATTTTAATGCAGACACAATGCAAAGAGAAAAGGCTTGGATGTATAATAAGAACTTACCTGGACGTCGAGGTTTGATAGATGAGTTTCGTACTGGATTAGAACTATTTTTAGACTTTGCTAGTAGTAAATATGAGTTCATGAATGGAAATAAGTTAAGGTGTCGGTGTAGAAAGTGCGGTAATGGTAAATTTCTTGCGTGTAATGAGGTTAGATAACATCTTTGTAGATTTGGGTTTACTCCGAACTATTATAATTGGACTTCCCATGGTGAACCATTTATATCTGATGAAAGATATCGAGAAAGTAACCAATTTTTAGTTAGGGAGAATGTGGCTATTATGATCAATTGCACCCATACGAGAGGATGGTGATTGATTCAGCTAGTCAGAATTTTGTTTCAGATTCGAATCGTGCAAGCACTAATTTTACTCCTACACGTGAACAAGTGGGTACTAGTCATGCATCACGATTGGAAGAGATAGGAGTAACGGGTTTTGATGAAAATGTCTATCATAAAACTTTTCCATCGTCTAATCAGTTCTGGGATGTGTTGAAAGCAGTATATGAACCTTTATGGGTAGGTTGTGACAACCACAGTCAGTTATTTGTGATAGTAAAATTGTTAAATATCAAAGCAGAGCATAACGTGTCTAAAAATTACTTCAACTCTTTTGTTGAAGTAATGTAGAAAACATTACCTCGTAACAACATCATGCCAAGTGATTTTTACGATATGAAGAAGTTAGTTTATAACTTAGGTCTTTCAGTTGAACGGATTGATGTTTGTAGTAGGGGTTGTATGTTATATTGGAGAGATGATGAAAATACAGAATCTTGCAAATTTTGTAGCCAACCTAGATACAAGATTAACAGGAGGCAGGGTTGTAATTAGAAGCGTAGATCATGCAAGCAAATGTTTTATCTGCCCTTAATCCCCAGATTGCAAAGGCTTTATGCGTCTCAAGCCACCGTTGAACACATGACGTGACATGCAAATTATAAAACAGAAGAGGGTCTAAGGTGTCATCCTTCAGATGCAAAGGTATGGAAACATTTTGATAGAACATATCCAGAGTTTGCGATAGAGTCTTGAAACATCAAGTTAGGTCTTTGCGCTGATGGATTTACGCCATTTGGAAAATCAGGAAAAAGTTATTCATGTTGGCTAGTTATCTTAACTCTGTACAATTTTCCACCCAGTATGTGCACGAAGACACCTTATATGTTTTTGACATTGATCGTACCTGGCCCGCAAAACTCGAAAAAGTTGATAGATGTTTACATGCAACCATTGATTGAAGAGTTACAATGACTATGGGTTGAAGGTGTCACTACGTATGACGTTTTATCCGATCAAATATTTGTAATGAAGGCTGCTCTTTTTTGGACAATAAATGACTTTCCAGCTTATGAAATATTATCTGGATAGAGTACAGCTGGGATCTTAGGATGTTCGATATGTTTAGAGAGATCGAAGTCATTTAGATTAAGGCATGATAAGAAGCCCAACTATTTTGACTGTCACATACAATTTTTGCCGCCGAATCATACATTTAGAAGGAACAAAAAAGAATTCATCAAGAATAAGACTGAAAGAATACATCCACCATTAAGGTTGACTAGCGATCAAATTTGGGAGCGTGTTCTGGACTTTCCAACTGTTGTTAAAAACCTGCACGGCACGACTTTTGCGTACGGAAGTACACATAAGTAGACAAAACGCAATATATTTTGGGATCTACCATATTAGAAGGCCCATTTTATTTATCATAATCTTGATGTCATGCACATAGAAAAGAATGTTTTTGACAATGTCATAAATACTGTGATGGATGTCGTCGGAAAAACAAAAAACAACTTAAATCCAAGAAAAGATATGAGAGATATTTGTGATCGACCAACACTAGATGTGGATGCAAGCAGTAGGGGATCAAAACCAAAAGCAGTTTATACATTGGATAAGGATCAGAGGCGAGTCGTTTGTCAATGGTTGAAATCTGTGTGGTTTCTTGATGGCTATGCTTCGAACCTTAGGAAATGTGTTGATTTGAATGAATGCAAGTTGATAGGTTTGAAGAGTCATGATTGTCACATATTTATGGAAAGACTAATTTCAATAGCTTTCAAGGAAGTTCTACCGAACTTTGTATGGGGCGCCATTACAAAGTTAAGTAATTTCTTGCATGATATTTGCTCGACAGTGTTATAAGCATCGCACATGGAGAAACTAGAGAAAGATATTTCAATTATTCTTTGCAACTTAGAAAGGATATTTTCTCCGTCATTTTTTAATTCGATAGAGCATCTCTTAGTTCACTTGCCTTATGAGGCCAAAGTTGTAGGTCCCGTCCAATTTCGATAGATATATCCATTTGAGAGGTAATTTTTTTAAATAAAGTTCAAAATTACTTTATTATATATTATGTTCCGATAAGCTTCTTTTTATTGCAACTAGATTCTTATATCATTTGAAGAAAAAAGTGAAGAATAAGGTACGTGTTGAATCTTCAATTTGTAATGTATATATTGTGGAAGAAGTAACAACATTTGCATCATACTATTTTAAGCCGCACGTGCAGTGCAAGAGGTAGAGAGCAGGCAGAAATGATAAGGGCCCCATTGATCCCAATTGCAAAGCATTATCCATTTTTAATTATTTGGGTCGACCAAGCGGCGCATGTCAGTTTTGTTACTTAACTGGCGAAGAATTTCATGCAGCCCATACATATATTTTACTGAACTGCCCAAAAATCGAGCTATACTTTAAGTAAGTGTAAATTTGCAAATATATGTATTGTGTGTCAAATATTTTCTAATATATATATGGTTTTTATTATTAGGATTTTCCAAACTTCAATGACTGGACTACAACCAAATAAGTTTGACCGTTTCTGCGATGAACAATTTGTACCATGGTTCAAGACATATGTAAGTTGCCTATGGACCAAAATCAAGTTATTTAAATGTTGTACAACATTTAAATAACTTGTATATTATTGCCTTTGCATGTATAACCTTAGATGCACAGTAATTATTATGAACTTGGAAAGCAAGGATTGCTATATTATCTATCATAGGGTCCACAGTTAAGAGTTCGAAGTTGGCCAGCATATTTCATAAATTGATATAATTTTCACACTCAAGAATATGGAATGGGAAAGGCCACAATAAATAGTGGTGTGTCTACTCACTCATCCAATGGTGGCAGTTTTAAAGATGATTTTTATGGCTTATTGGATGAAATCATAGAGATAGAGTACCCTGACCCATTAATGATGTGGGTTGTGTTATTTAAGTGCACGTGATTCGATCCAGTAAAAGGAATGAAGGTGCATACGAAGTTTAATATGGTTGAAATAAATCACAAGAAAAAGGTATATGAAATATGAATCATTTGTTTTGGCACAACAAGTAATTCAGGTATGTTATGCATCTTATCCTAGTTTGAAATGTGACAAAGCTAATTGATGAGCTGTATGTAAAATCAAAGCACGAAGAAAAATCGAACAACACTGGAAGGATACAGCCTACCAACAAGAGGAAGTGTGTAACACGGTTGAAATTGAGGAATATAACATTCCTACTTTACGAGATCCTTGTGGAGCAATGATAGATGTGGATCCAACTGAAATTTATGAATTACATGTACAAAAATGTTCATAATCTAATTTTGAGACAGATGATGAAGATGAAGATGAAGATAAAGCTGAAAATGAAGATCAAGACGAGGACAAAAACGAAGACGAAGACGAAGACGAAGATTAACATTTTTGTGACGAAATACTAAACATGTGTATTATTAGTGCGACAAGTGTTATTTTGATTGTCATCATTATTATTGTTGTTGTTGTTATTATTGTTATTGTTATATTGCCGATTATTGTTATTAATTTAATTGATCATTGGAAAATTTGTCGCTAAATGACGACAAGTAAAATATTATTCGTGCGATAACATTGCGATATTCAATTTTCCATTGCATTTGGATCGTTGTTAATTTCGTCATTCATTTGTAGGCAACAACTTATTTGTCACTACTGTTCATCGAAGAATTAGCAACTGACGATTTATTCATGGCAATTTTCCGACCGCTTTGAAAATATCATTTATTTTTGCAATACGAAATAAATGAGATGCAAAATTTTTTATCAAAAAAAAATACGTCCCAAATTGACCATGGTCAATTCCGTCGCAAATTTGCGACGGCTGTGGAATGGAAAAAAATTCCCTCCCAAATTTGGGATGAAACGAAATGGTCCGTCGCAAATTTGCGACGCACCAAATGCATCTGTCACAATTAGCGACGGACGAAAATCCATCCATCGCAAATTTGCGACGACTGTGGAATGGAAAAAAATTCCCTCCCAAATTTGCGACAAAACGAAATGGTCCGTCGCAAATTTGCGATGCACCAAATGCATCCGTCGCAATTAGCGACGGACGAAAATCCATCCGTCGCAACTTTGCGACGAACTGTTAAGGTCTGTCACAAATTTGCAGGGAATTTTTCCTGTTCCAAATTTGCAACGGATTTTTATGTCCGTCACAAAATTGCGACAGATGGATTTTCGTTCGTCACAAATTTGGAAGGGAATTTTTCCCGTTCTAAATTTGCGACGGATTTTTATGTTCGTCGCAAAATTTGTTTATGTCCATCACAAATTTACGACTGACTGACCAAATGCAGTCCATCGCAAATTGCGACGAACATAAAAATCTGTCACAAATTTGGAACAGGAAAAATTCCCTCCCAAATTTGCGACGGACACATAAGGTCTATCGCAATTTTGCGACGGACACTTAAGATCCATCGCAATTTTGCGACAGACATAAAAATCCGTCGCAAATTTAAAACGGAAAAAATTCCCTGCAAATTTGCAATAGAACTAAATTGTCCGTCGCAAATAGCGACGGACCGATTTGTTTCTTCGCAAATTTGCGACGGACCTTAAGAAGTCCGTCGCAAATTGCGGCTTCTTCTTCTTCCCCGAGCCCGCATTGCGTCGCACATTGCGACTTCTTCTGCTTCGTCCATCGCCGCCGCCGCCGCCATCGACACGCAGCCTCCCTGTCCTAGGTTGCCATCGCCCTCACCCCGAGCGCCTCCCTACCTCGCGCTAGCTCGCGACTCGCTGGCCAGATCTGGGCGAGCTCGGCCCGCTGTCGCCGCCCCCATCCCCGTCGCCGTCTAGGTCGCGAGGTCACCTGCGCGCTTCCCCGCCCCGCGCCGACTCGCACCTCCTCGCGCCGCCGTCGCCGTTGTCGTTGCTGTCGCTCCTAGCTAACGCGCGTCCCCGCCCCGCCGCCTAGCCTCCGTCGCCTTCGCCGCCCAGCCTCGGCCCAACGCTGTCGCCGCTGCCGGCCAACCGCCTCCTAGCCTCGGCCCAACGCCGTCACCGCCCCCAGCCGCCATCCCGCCGCCAACTAGCCACCTCCTAGCCTCGTCCCGATGCTGTCGCTGCCGTCGACTGCCGGCTAGCCACCTCCCAGCCTCAGCCCGACGCCATCACTGCCCAGCCACTGACCGACGTGGTCGCCGCCACCCGACGCCGTCTTTGCCGAGCCACGTTTATACCTACGTCCGCGTTAAGTCCACCACTGGCCAACAGGCGTTTTTATTGTCCTTGAATTAAGTAAGCAATTCCCTAAACCATACCTAGTATAATGAGTATTAATCAAACTTGTTTAGGGATTATTTAGTGTCTAATTGGTTGGCTAAGTTAGGGGTCAATTTAAGGATTGCATGTGACTTTGATTGATTATGTCGCCGATTATGCGTTCAATGCCGATCGAGTGGTTGATTATGCGTTTTCAACCGAATAATGTATGAAAATTGAACAATTTTAAAAAATTTCATAAAAAATTATAGTAAATTTTCGTACAGTTAGATTTTGAGAAAATATTAAATTTGGTGCTAAATTTTCTTTAAAAAAAATAAAAATTTGAAAATAGAGAAATTTGGCAAAAAATAATTGTGGCCACCCACTTCAAGTGAAATTTAGATTTTTTTATGTGCAAAATTCAAAAAAGAATAATAATAAAATTTTAAAAAATTTGCATAACTTTTTAAACTGATGAACAATGCCGGTTGCCACTCATTGTGAGAAATTTTAATTTTTTAAGGTGCAATACAAAATTACAAAATTAAAATAAAATATAAAATTTCAAAATTTCACATAATTGCGTAGAATACATGTGGCCATCCACTTTAAGTGAAATTTAAAATTAAATATTTAAAAACTTCAAAACTTCACAAAATGGCTTATAATACCTATGGCCACCCACTTTCACTGAAATTTAAAATTTGTAACATTCTGCAAAAATATTAAAAATAGAGAAAATTAAAAATTTTCATAACTTTACAGAATGGCTTAGAATAACTGTAGCCACCAACTTTCAGTTAAATTTAAATTTTTTTAGTGCCTAGAAAAAATTAAAAAAAAGTAAAAAATTTTAAATTTTCAAATTTTCAAAATTTTACATAATGCCTTAGAATATTCGTGGCCACTCACTTTTAGTGAAAATTAATTTTTTTAGTGGCCAAAAAAAATTACAAAGTAAAAAAATTTCAAATTTTCAAAATTTCAAAACTTTACGAAATGCATTAGAATATTCATGGCCACTCACTTTTAGTGAAAATTAAATTTTTTTGTGCCTAAAAAAATTTTAAAAAAGAAAAAAAATTAAAAATTTCAAAACTTTACGGAATGCCTTACAATATTCGTGGCCACTCACTTTTAGTAAAAATTAATTTTTTTAGTGCCCACAAATATTTAAAAAAAGTAGTAAAAATTTTTAAAATTTTAAAAATTTCAAAACTTTACAGAGTGTCTTAGAATATCCGTGGCCACTCACTTTAGTGAAAATTAATTTTTTATTGCCCAGAAAAAATTTTAAAAAAAGTTAAAATATTTGAAAATTTAAAAATTTAAAAACTTTACAGAATGCCTTAGAGTATCTATGGCCACTCACTTTTAGTGAAATATAATTTTTTGTAGGTGCCGAAAAATTTTTACAAATAATAATTTTATTTTTATTACAAAACTTTACATAATGACTTAGATTACCTGTAACCAACAAGTGGATCGTGTGGTTAATTATGGCTATTGTCGGCTTAGCATGGCATATCGTGCTCATATATTGATGTTTGATATCAAAATGAGTGCGATTCATAGTATATTTGTTCGTAGGAAATTGCACGTCATAAACACTCGGCATTGGCTCATTTCAAGGAAACATTTTCTGCTTCTACACCAAAATGGTAAGCTTCATCATGTACGTCATAATGTGTTCGTAATACGTATTATAATTAATTTAATATTTGTTTAACCTTCATACTTGTCAGTATAAACGTGGAGATCACATGCATAGAAGACCAACCTCTTCTGCGTCCTCATCCCCGTCCCTTTCCTCTTCCTCTATCCTTTCATCTAACCTTCAACCAAAATATGATCCGTCATAATATAGACACGTTAGCCCTTCCTCCAACATTCAAGAAGATGTTGGGGGACTTGGCCATATGCGAACTGAATCTCCTCCAGTTCTATCTCCTTTAACTCCCTCTGCTTCCGTTCCACCATATTATTTAGGGGAACAATCGAATAATAACGGAAACACAGGTGAAGAAGATAACCGATTTATGATATGCCCATTTGAAGATTCGTAAGTACTTCATTTTTATTTTACTATATGTAATATTTATGGCTTTAGATATGGATGTCAACTGAAGTGTCGATGTTGCACAATATCCGTATGATTGCAGATTTACGGATTCTCCGTTTGTTATGAGGAAACTGAATAAAATAGTGAAAAAGTATTGGATGGGGCAGCATATTAATTACAGAAGTGTTCCATAAGAAGTGAGAGATTTGTGGTGAAATGAGTTCAATGTAAATTTTACATGTTTATTTTCTCATCAACTAAGTTCGGTGTAATATATTAATTGTCAAGAATGATGTAAAGGGATCAGAACAACTCTGTAGTTTTCGGTATCTAAGGGACTAGATATTTTCCCCGATATGAACTTTACAAAATCTGTACCCAGAATTTTTTGGTGCATGGTATGGATATGTAACCATCATAATAACTTTCAGTTTTGTTTTTATTGATTGTAGCGGAAGTTCAGGTGGCTTGAAGAGGAAAAGAATGAAGTGAGAAGAATTTTCTATAAGAAAGTCAATGATTTTATACGAAATGTGATGAATAGAGCGAACATAAAGAAAGTGAAGCCATCTTTCATTACTGCTAACAATTGGGTGGAAATTAATAGAATTTGGGAAACTAAAAAGATTCGGCAAATCAGTGAGCAGAATAAAAAGAATCGATCTTCTAGTTCTAGTGAAGGGTCGGCCACAAATGCTGGGGGCTCTATCAACATTGGGGAGCATCGCAAACAATTGGTAAGTCTGTTTAATAAGTTATAAGTTAATTTAATTCAATTACTTACGTTTACATTTTGTAGGCACAAGAATTGGGGACGGAACCGACAATTACAGCAATATTTAAACGCACATTTCAAAAGAAAGATAAGACATGGACTGACAATCGAGCAAAAGCTATTAAAGTATGTATGGTTATACTTTGGGTTTTATGGAAAATAAAATGAAAACCGTGAATGCTTTCAATATTTATGGTAAATATATATATGAAGTTATTTTATTTGAATCTATATTGTTAATGTAGGAAAAATATAATGAACTTTTAATGAGTAACGCTAGTGGTAGTGATGGTTGTGCTGCGTCTGAGCCATCGGGTGACAATATGGCATTATAGATGGAGGCAACGGGTGGGATGAAAAAAGGAAAAATATTTGGGATGGGATCCTTGTCAAGGATGTACATACCGCATCATGCTGGAACTTCATCATCCAATGTGACTGATCGAAGGAGGTCACGACATAATAAGCAATTGACCGAAAAAGTGGACAATTTGAGAAATATACTTATGCAGAAGGACGAACAAATCAATTCTTTGCAACAACAAATGAAAATCGTTATGCGACACCTCAACCTCAATCACTATAGGGTTCCTCCTGTACATCCCGGCAATCCAATAGGTGATGCGCACAATGATGAGTGAGACAATAATGCTGAAATTGATGATGATGATGATGATAATTTTCTCGGTCCTCTCTAGTTATCCGTCGCAAAATCGGAGGTAAACTTACTTCACAACTGGTGATTTATGATATAAGTTGACTCGTATTCATATATAAGAACATTGATGTTCGTCCTGAAACGTTTTTTTGTTGACCTTATTACTTGTTTTTTTATACTTAGTTCCACATTCATATTATGGACTAATTAAACACTTCTTTTATATTATGGACTAATTAAAGTATCTTTATTTATGTATCCACTTTTCATCAGGTGTCGACAAAAGTGACTGCTTTTGATGTCCTGCCGAGTACAACAGCTGCCCAATCTTGTGTATAGATTGTTGATTTTTCATGATTTGTAAGTATAATTTATGGTTGCCCCACCTCTTATGAATGATTAGAATGTATTATAACATTGGATATCAAATAGTATCATTCCATACTTTGCAACTTTGGATATTTCATTATTTTGCGATAAATTTTGCGATGAATTTTGTGATAAATTTTGCAACTAATAAAGTTTGTGTTAAATTTGCAACGAATTTGATGACAAATTTTGCGATGAATAATGTTCGTGACTAGTTTCGAACGAATTATTTTGTGACAAAATTAGCAATGAAATTTGCGACGAAATTTGCGACAAATTTTGCGATGAATTTTTGTTCGTCGCAAATTTGTGACGAATTATTTCCGACGAATTTTGCAACGGAAAATGTTCATGGCTAATTTGCAACGAAATTTGCAACGAATTTTTGCGACGAATTTTTGCGACGGAAAATGTTCGTGGCTAATTTGCGATGAAATTTGGGATGAATTTTGCGACGAATTTTTGCGACGGATATTGCTCGTCACAAAGTTGTGACGAAATTTGTGACGAATTTTGCGACGAATTTTCGCGACGGATAGTGTTTGTCGCAAATTTGCGACGAATTATTTTCGACGAATTTTGCGACGGAAAGTGTTCGTTGGTAATTTGCAACGAATTATTTGCAACGAATTTATTTCCGGCGCAATTTTGCGACGAATATTTAAATTTTCCATCGCAAATTTTTGCGACGACCTAGTAGCGATGGAATTTTTTCCGTCTCTAAATTCGTTGCAAATTCGATTTGCGACGGATTTTGCTCAATTTTTCGTCGCAAAATTCGTCGTTAAACATGTATTTTTTTGTAGTGCAAAGTCAGTTTAACAACGGTGTTTAATCAAACTCCGCAAGCTACTAAACCAATTTGAGTTTCATCTATAATTAGATGGAATTATCTTGGGAAAATTTTCATTTTTATGACGACCCAACATTGGTCGAAGTGAAAATTCACCCTTCGAAATCACAAAGCAACGAAATGAATATTGATATACCAACATTTTGCTGGATGAATCAAAAGATGAACCAGTGCTTTCTACATAATATAATGTGGCAAGTGCTTGAAATATGGTTTTGTTTATCCTTGTTCTATATGTGCAGGGTTAGGTGCCTTTGCGTGACTTTGGCCTTTTGCTGTATTGCAAGTCTTCGCAACATGCTGAAGAAAGCCAAACCAACAAAATGATGCAATGCGATGGCTAACCAAAGAAAAGTGTGCTATTTTAAGATGAGGATGTGAACTACTTGCCGCCTAACACTAACCAATGCGGACAATCCACCTTGTGCCTACTGAAAGTGATGTGGTTATCGATCACGTGATCGCTGAAAAACTTGAAAATTATCTTTATCACCCTCTTTTCCAAGATTAAATGTATATCCCCACCAAATGTGCATAATTGTTGACAAGAAATTGTTTCAAATTGAGTTCTCACATCATCGTTAAGCTCTCCTTTCGACAACGAGTATGTCCTGTGATTTGTGGGTCTTATTTGAAAATCCAGCCTAAAAACTTAAATTGATAAGTAAAAAAAAACTAAACAAATATTGGGTATATTAAAGCACCGCAGACAAGCAATGTGAAATATTCTAACCCCCACCTCATGCGCAACTGGATTTAGGAAGGTGCATGGAATTGATGAATAGGAAGCCTTGCAAGTGAAATAAATCGGAGGCGAACCTAGCTTCTGATACTATGTAGAATTGTACAGTTCAAAAAGCTTAATCTAATAGGTAGATGGAGATTACATGAATAGTATATGCATTAATACCCCATGTACAAACGATGATGGATACTTTAACAGATTCGGTAGTATCATTTTCAGATAAATTAAGATATTCGCTTAAGCAAAATGGCAATTCCTATTTTTCATATTTTTGTTTTTCTGAAATTATATTTGATATGGAGGTTGGCTCAGTGGGAACGTGGATAAAGTAAGAAATGTTTAAGGCATAGCCTCTTAGCATATTAAAATGAAGGAATTTCCCTGCGAGGAAGATAGTTTATATCATCATGGGCTTATTAAACTTGGGAAACGGCCTTTAGCGATATGAAGATGAAGGAATTTCCTTGCGTATATTTAGAAGATATTTATATCATCATGGGCTTATTATTTGGGAAAGGTGCGAAGGTATAACAAAAGAACATTAAAAGCACAAAATAATATAAGGAGACAAGTTAATTAACAAAAGAACAAATGCTACGTTTGATTTAGTTTTCCCGAGGAACTTTGGACCTCCAAAACCCTTAAGGAAAATTTGAGGCATTTTGCAAATTTTTTTGGGACTACTTTGGCTGCCTTGGCTTTTAGTATTTTCGGAAGGAAGGTTTCAATGTTAATGAATTTTTTCTTCCAAAGTTACCCCCACTTATATTTCAATATTTTAGTCTTGCCCTCACAGCCGTTCATCTTCAACTTGTAGGTCTAACAACTGGTCATCTTCATCATGCAATTCTGAGATGGACGAAAGCCGACGTGGCTTAGAGGAGCTGGACAGATGCCAACATGGGGTCACCTGAGGTTGCGGGACACCAACGTTGCGTCGCCTTGCGCAGCCTCGATGACCCGTTGCTTAGCTTGAGTGACGTTGGAGTCAGATCTGGCACCTGGCTTGCGCAACATCGAAGTTTAGATCTGGCTAGGCTGAGGTCACATGACCTTGACATCGCTGTGCCTAAGGTTGCCCTGACCGTCAGAAGGCCAAATCTGAGAAGCTTGAGGTCGCACGACCTTGACGACACCTCGCTTGAGGTCACGCGACCTCGGCATCTTGTCCCTTGAGGTCGCTCAACCCCGGCAGCCCTCGCCTGTGGTTGCGACCTTGGTGACGGGCTTCACTTGGGCTTTGCTAAGCTTCGATGAGGGTTACGACGAGATATGTGGGAAGAAGGGTCATCAGTCAATGGTCGCCTGGCCGATGGTCGCCTCTAGCTGCTGCCGATGTTCGCCTATAGTTGCCACCGAAGGTTGCCCAAACTCCATGCTTTCTCTGCCTATGCTTGCCAATGCCTGCAATCTTTTTTCTTTTTCTTTTTTTTAAATTTTAAAATTTCTTTACACAAAACATACATTAACCAAACGCTGTTTGCTTTAGCAAATCCACCTTCATGCAACGATCCCTGGGGAATTAGCTTTGCATCCCCCAAAATGGAACCAAATGCAGCCAAAGAGTTCGACATATTCATTATAGTTGAAACAAAAACCGACGTGCGAGCTAATATCATGAAAAATTAATTAGTTGGTAATTCGATTTCAGCCTTTTTAAAAGGGCTTTGATGACTATATCATATGCACTCAAGTTGTCGTGCACGGTCCATTCCATTAAGACGGTGGGTCGTTTCGGTCCATCCGTGTTGCGTACTACGCTCGTCAAGGCTTTGATTATTTGTGTGCATCCATGTAAATTAGTTGAAATGAAAGTTTTAAATAGCTTGTCTAGTGAAAAGTCAATTAATTCTGCATGAAGATTGAAACATATGAAATTAGAGAAACGGTGCCAAGAATTATAGCACTTGATTTTTTTATGAATATCTATATTTTTTTGTGAAAAGAAAAAGTGGAATTTCCTCCTTTTTTTCCCCATTTTAAAAGCTCGGCAATCCTACGGTGGCAGAATTAATTTCCCCTTCGTCCAAATGGAAAGGCGGCATCTTCCATACAACAAGCAAGGGCAGAGTTGTAATTTCGTAGAACGACACCTCAGCTCAGTCCGCTTAAAATTTCAACTATATACTTGGACCATCTTGCATCACTCTTCCACGCATTATGAATATCTCTCTATCTATATATAGGTAATTACAGAGTCCCCTTTATGTATCGCCTCTAAGTGTTCCATCTAGGATTGTAGTTTGGTAGAACTGCCTCCTCTACATTGCAAGAAAAAAATTTGTTGCTTCTTCAGCAGAAATTAATTTTCCACTTAATTGCTAAGTTCAACATTGACTTTACTTTTCTTTCTCCTGTTAAATCCATCATCTAAAATGTCAATTAAAGATTAAGTGGCATTAAAATTTGCTAACCTTTACTGTAATCTTTGCTTTATATTTTGAAAACTATAAATCTTAAGAGTGAGCAACATGGCCGTTTTAACTCGAGAACTGAATGAACCCGCCTTACTCATCCGGTTCCAAGCCGGTTTACATGGGCAATGGGTATTTAGCTGTATTTGGAGATGGGTTTTCAACCTGGAAAGCTTAGGAAATTATTAATATTTTAATCACCATGTTATAATCGGTCAAAAAAAATCACTATGTTATAGGTTGGCTTTTTGGGTCAAACATGTTATAGATTGTTCACAAAGTACGTTTTCTTAAGTTAATAGTTATGTAACTTAAAGTTAGGCCCAATTTCCAAGTTGACCTTGGAACTGGCTTGGAACCAGTCGGTTTAGTTCCAAATTGGTTTTAGGTTCCAAAAACTATAATTGAATTTAACAAGGTAAGTTCCACATGCTTAATTTGGAATCTTTCAAATTCTAGGTTTGGAATATATCCACCTTGAATCACCCTTAATAAATCTATGTATGCATATAAAGGTAATGCATCTAGCTATCTATAAAACATTTGATAAAAAACTGGAAAAACTTTTCTTAGAGTGCCACAAAGGGTTTTTGTATAGTATATACAAATTAGACCTAGTACCCTAAAAAACCCCCACTTTCCCAATTCTACCCTAAATTTTTTTTGTTCCATAAACAACCTCAACTTTAGGTCTAATCCCAATTCTACCATAAACTTTTTTTTGTCTTATAAAAAAAATACCAATTTTCACTCAAGTCTCAAATCTACTCCTGTTAACCCCCTTGAAAATATCTCTTGATAACCAAGAAATGGAAAACTCCCAAGCACGAGTTGTTCGAGTGTCCCAAACCGAGTGTCTCAAGCATGAGCTCTCCAACCACGAGAGATGGAAAACTTATGAGCATGATAGATTGAAGATTGAGTGTAAAATCAAATATTCCAAGTGTGATGGAAGGAAGACTCTCTTAAGAGTAAGAACAATTAAAGAAAGCCAACCTTAATTGCTCCAGTTTTTACCTAAATTTCACATCCGATAAGACGTTGTTTGGGCTGACATAGAAATTCATCCTCAAAATTGTCTTATTGGATATAAAATTTTGGGAAAAAATTAAAGCAAAATAACTTGGAAATGCCACATCACTCAAGTTAATTTTTTGATAGATGGTTAATGGAGACATATATGAGACTCAAGTAAAAGTTTGTGATTTTTTATGAAACAAAAAAAATTCAAAATAAAATTTGAGACTAGACCTAAAGTCGGCGACTTTTTATGAGACAAAAAAAAATTTAGATTAAAATTGGGATTGGACCAAAAGTTGGTGATTTTTTTATGAGACAAAAAATAGTTTAGGATAGAATTGGCATTGAAGTTAAAGTTGGGTTTTTTTTAAGGGTATTAGACCATATAAACTATGTATACTTGTAACTTTTAAGGAGTTGTTTAAATCAATTTAATGGAGTTATTATAAGACTGTAGACTTATAGATGATTTTTTTTTAATTCTAATGGTAATTCCTTAATTAATTTCTATGTTCATATATCGTCCATTATAACAATTATAACAAATTTCGGTAGTTTTCTTTTTTTTTTGTTTGATTTAAATTTGTTTAGAATGTTAAACAATTCACTTGGATGGCTATTTTTATCTTATTCTTCTATTTTCCTTGTCAACCTTTTCTGCTAATCATCTTCTAGATCCTATAAAAAAAATATAATGAAGTTACTATTCATATGTTCATTCTATTTCTATAGGCAGTTCCATAGTATAACTTTCCATATATAATGCAAGGACTATGATTTATTCAAGAGAATGAAGAATAAAAGTTACTATCTTTTTGTATTTTAATTTATATAATTTATCAAAATATTTTCGAG
Organism: Syzygium aromaticum; assembly: GCA_024500025.1. Lineage (NCBI taxonomy): Eukaryota > Viridiplantae > Streptophyta > Magnoliopsida > Myrtales > Myrtaceae > Syzygium > Syzygium aromaticum. The sequence goes on from CM044891.1 coordinate 18,392,923, forward strand.
TTAAATATTTTTAATTATTTATCAAAGCAACGTGCAAGTTTCCGCCTAATTAAAATGTAGGGGATTTCCTGTCTTTTGCTTGCAATTGCTGAGACCAATGCTACACTTGGGATAATTATTGAGTGGACCTGAGGACTAGAGCTGCGAATGATAATCATTTTATTTCTCTATTTCTGTTCCAGAAATAGATTTAGAGCAGAAATCTGTTTGGAAACGCAATTCCATTTTCTATTTCTGGAATTTTTATTCCAAAAATAGGTTTGAAACAAAAATCAAAAATTAAAATTTTTTACTTTTCTATTTCTGGAACAAAAATAAGAAGTTAAAATTTTTCTCATCGCTCATCCTCGCTACTAGTCGGTTGCCCACCTACCGCCCATTGTTGCCTACTTGCCGGCCACGGCCACTCGCCACCACTCGCTGCCACCGCCCTCCTCCAGTTGCCATCTGCCTCCCACTGTCAGTCACCATCCACCGACCACCGTCTCCTATCGCCGGCGTCCCTCCTCCCAAAGCCAATTGCCTTTGGCTGCCACCTACCTCTATCAGCCACCACTCCTACCTCCCACCGCCGACTACCGTCTCCCACTATGGGCCGCACTCCTCCTGTCGCCACCCGCCTCCCACTGCCAGCCACCGTCTCTCACCGCTAGCCTCCCTCCTCCTGTCGCTGCCCCGCCTTCGACCACCACCCACCTCCTACTGACAATCGCCGTGGGTCACACCCACCCTCCACTGGCCACCGCTCGCGCCTTCGATAGCTCTCCTCCCACCGCCACTCGCCTCCCGCAGCCATGGGCCACTGGCCACTGTCTCCCGCCACCAGTCACCCTCCACCCATTGCTGCCTTCCTCCTATCGTCGGCCGCCTCCAGCCACCATCCTCTGAATTGGCCGCATCGCTATTCGTCGTCGCCTCCCCTCGCCATCCACTGCCCACCATTCGCTGCCGCCATCCACGACTTGCCGTTCGCTGCTCGCCGTCCACTCTTCGGCCACTAAAGAGGGAGAAATTTTGTGCCGTTATCAAATAAATTTCTATTTTTGGAATAGAAATTTTGTATCATTATCAAATGTGTTTTTTTGCTCATAAACTCTTCTAGGAACAAAAATAGAAAAATTAATTTCTGGCCAGAAATTGATTTCTGAAATAGAATGGTTGTTATTCGCAGCCTAGGCATCTAAACCTAATATCTTAGTGGATGAAACTAGAAATCTAGTGGCCAGACCAAGGATTGAAATCCTTAGACGCCAAGGAAAAAATTTCGATGAATTTTGTTTTTCATCTTAAAGTATTTTCTCGAGCACTAGGTTTGAATGCAGCAAATTCCATTTATCGGATCAATCCATCTCCCATTTAGAATCTTAAGCGCAACGCCCAGAGCCACCATTCTCTAAACGGAGTCACACTCGATAAACTGCATTGGTGATTTGCGGGCGTTCATGTAAGTATCTTAAGTTGAAAATTTTAGATAGCCTGTGTCATGAAAAGTTAATCAATTCTACATAGGGCCCGAATCTTATGAGATTACAGTAATGGTGGCAAGAATTATACCGCTTGAATTTTGACAAATACCTATTTCTTTGTGAAAAGCAAAAGTGGAATTTCTTTTCTTTATTAAAAAAAGATCGTCAATTCTACCATTGCAGAAATAAATTCCACTTTGTATAAATAAAAGATTTAATATCACGAAAAACCTCAAAATGGTACATCTGTAATAAATTTACCCTAAACTAATTTTTTGATTACAAAAAATTTCAAATTGTTACATATGTGAAATTTACCTCAAACTAATTTTTTGACCATCAAAAATCCCAAATTGGTGCATTTATAACAGATTTATCCACTGTTAGTTTCCGTTAAATTGAATTAATACAAAAAAAAATCACAAATTGATATACCTATGATCAACGGAAGTTATAATATAAAACAGGTATATCCGTCAACTGCCGCATATTATTAACAAAATAGTTTGACAATAAAATTTAATGAAAATAAACTAAGGATAAATTTGTCATAGGTGTACCGGTTTGGTGTTGTTTGTAGTTAAAAAATTAGTTTGTGGTAAATTTGTCATAGGTGTACCGATTTAGGATTTTTCGTGATATTAATTCTAAACAAAAAGCAGCATCTTCCATTCAGCAATATAGGACAGAGTTGTAATTGCGTTGAACAACACCTCAGTGCGCTCAATTGCTTTCTCCATAAAAGTCACTGCTTCCTCGGAAAAAAAATAATTATCTACTTAATTGCTAAGATGAACATTGACTTAATTTTTCTTTCTCCAATTAAATCCATCATCTGAATTGTCAATTAAGAGTTAAGTGGCATTAGAATTTGTTAACTTTTGTTGTAATCTCTACTTCATATTTTTCAAAATTATAAATCTTAGGAGTAAGCAAATGGGCCAATTCAATCCGAAAACCGAAGCAAATCAGCCTTACCTCACCAGTTTTAGGCCGGTCCACATTAGGAACAAGGAAAAGTCGATTTTTTTTTTTAGCTTTTTGGAAATAGGTTTCGAACTTAGAAAGTTTAGGAAATCCATCGATATTTTAACCACTATATTACAACCTTTTTTTTTGGTCGAAACTATATTACAACTTGTTCACATGGTATTTTTTCTACTAGAGGCAGCAGTTTATGGTGCAACCCTCTAACCGTTTTGCCATTTTTGTTTTAATTATCTAATTAACTTGCTTTTTAAGTCTATTAACTTTTTTTTTTTGTTTGGGCGGCATGTCAGCCCCTTGGGTCTACCATAGTCATAATGCCTCGCCAAAAAAAAAGGAAAAGGAAAGTTCAATGTATTTGGTGATTGAAATCAAATTTCGGCGACTTAATTGCAAATACCACAAAAGTTTGGTGACTCTAATTGCAATTTAAGAGAGAAAGAGAGAGAGGGAAGTAAATCTTCTCTGTTTTCTTTTCTTCCTTTATTATTCGAAGTGTCTTGATGAAATTCTGAGGGAAATTACTCTCACAAAAGTAATCTTTATTCGTGCAGTACTCCGTCTCTTTATCATTATCTTTATAACTAGTTCTGGGGGCCCTGCAATGCACGGCACCTATTTGTTTGCTTTTTATTTATTTACGGGTCTCTGAATTTCTAAATATAATTGAAAGTTTTCCCTAAATCAAATCATTGCAATGCACGGCACCCAAAGTCATTGTATAATTATCTAAATTGGAAAATCACAATATCTAAAATTTTCATGACCTCAAAAGACAACCAATTACCGGAAAAAAGAGAGTAGGTAATCGTAGTGTTAGCTGACGTACATTCGTGACATACAACCAATGCTAATACACTGCACAAAAAAAGTTAATTCGTTTAAACTCATTATATCCTTTATTGATTAAATTTTATAGTTAAGCATTTAATTCAACTCTAAAAAAAAATTGTATGTTACTATCTAAACAATAAAAATACTACATATGAAATTTTCCTAATATAGCACCAAATCGTCCTGCTTCATTTTTTTTTTTGGTAAAAATTCCATGTTATTTTCATACTATTGTTTTGCAAACGTCAATCTTAGGTAAAAATCGATTTATTGGAAAAAATCGGGGGGTTCTCACATAAAGGTCAAAACACGAAAGTTGTTAAGGACACGTTTTCTTAATTTTTTTTATAAAATTTGACGCGTTTTTTACTCCGTTTGCTATTTTTAATGTAACTTTCATCTCAAAGGTTACAATCGGGACGAAATTGGACTGTCATATCAATTTGCTTAATTTCGATTTTTTTTTGTTTAGAAAATCGGATTAAATGATCTAAATGAACTTTAAAATTAACATCCTAATGACGCCTAAACCATTTCAATTGGACTTCATTTGATGGATTAATTGAGCCTAAATAGAATAAGTACTAATTTTGCGATTAAACTGAATAAGTGACCCTTCTTTGGTTCACTTCCCCTTGTGAATGACCTATTTGCATGTTTAATTTGATGTTTATGCATGTGCTTGTTAGATGAATGGATAAGTGCAACGCATCCTCTGTTAGAGTAATTAAATATTAAACTACGTCTTCATCTAACAATTTGGGCTTTTTGAACAGTTGACAGTGATTTTATCAATCTCACATGTTATCAGAGCTGGAGATCCTGAGTTCAAATCTTTCCGAGCCTCAAATTGCCTCCCAATTAAATATTTCCATGCTTAATGCTAAGTAAAAAGACTAAACTAAGCGTGAGGGAGAATATTAGAGTAATTAAATATTAAACTACACCTTTATTTAACAGGTTAAACTTTTAGAACAGTTGGCACTAGTCACACCAAATCTCGCATGCTCAATGGATGACCAATTGGGATCACTTAGAACTGAATTTAGGGGTCAATTGATATCAACCACCATTATGGGAATATAAATGGTGGCCAATTGTCATTCACCGTTAATCAATGAATCTTAGTCATTAGAAATGGGTCTTGCAAAAGCAAGCGATTGAATAATAAAATAGATAGAACAAGAAAATAAATTGGATATTAGATTTATATGGTTCGATCATAATGACCTACGTTTACAAAGAGAGCAGCAACAAATTCCACTATAAATCAGGTGATACAATGGAAATTACAATCACACTCGAGTCACTCAAATAGTCTTGGTGTTTCTCAAGATTCAATTATACCTAATAACTTACGCAGCGTTTAATCCTATAATTCTTTACGAAATAATCTCTTAATCTCGTGAAGGAATTATACAAATCTTAAATCGCTACAAACCCTTGTCCTCCTTGGATGTAATTTCACGAACAAATCCATGGAGAATACCAATTGCCTAGCACTAGACAAGGATCTTGTGGGGTCACTCCGGGGCTTTAGTAGCCCATCGGGATCCAACGGGTCTCTCTCTCCCATAGATGACCACGGACGGACGGAGGAAGGACGGAGGAAACCAATTTTGGTAGCGGTGGATAGTATCCCCTAGTTTACCCTATGTATAAGTATGTAATGTAAGGATTGTTACACTGCCCCACCATATAAAATGCATCAATGCCTAATAATATGAGTGTTTGATGTATCTTCGTGTTGTGATAGGTTTTCTTGGCATGCTTATAAGAAAACTGAGAAAAGAAATGGGTCGCGATGAGGGTGATGCGCTTGGGGCGTCACTGTAATAATGAAAAAAGGGAGTACAAAAAGCGTGACCTCTTGTAAAGCCATAACTTTAAGCCAACGAAATTTTATTCCAAATTATTATTCCATTACATTCTCATATTTTCCTTATGAACAAAGATTGATTTTGTTTATTTTGCGAAAAATGAAAGATTTGGAAAATATTTTTTAGAAAAGTGATTGCTTGTATCATTGCTTAAAATAATTGTCAATAATAAATGTTTCATTATTAACTACAATTTATGTTTAAATATTTTTGTAGAAAACGAAAATATTTTTCTTACATTCATTTTTGTAAGCGATATAAGTAATCATTTTTAGGAAATTTTTTTTTGAATATCGATTTTCCGTGAAATATATGGAGTCACTCATTATTTTATTTTTTGCACTTTATTTTTTCAGTCCATTATATTTCCCTTTTTTTTTTGGTCAGAATAAAACTTTCCGTTACTTTAGGGACAGATCCAATTACAACTTGAAGGAGCATCCGAACAAGCAGGGTTCCAGATGGCTTGAGGAGGCCTAGAAGCCCAATTTGTTTTTTTTTGGGTCAGAGCCTAGAAGCCCAATTACAAGGCAGGACATTACATCTTTGGGCCTTTGCCAACCAATCAACAACTTTGTTCGCCTCTTTGTTACAATGGGCTAAACGAGCTTCTAGGAATTGGGCCAAGAAAATTGTGTAGTCAGTGACAAGAGGAGCAACTTCCCGCGTGGACTGAGCTCAACCTGACAAAAAGCTTATCGAGTTTTATCTGTAAGACTTTTTAAGTTTCAAATTTAACCTATGAAAGCTATGAACGATAATAAATTCATTCAATTTTTTTTTTAATTTTAAAAAAACTTAATTTTTAGGATTAATTTTGCTTTGAACTTTTCTTTATCTATAAAAGAACTCAATTGATGTTGATTTATTGTCGATATAAATGTGTTATGTCAAATAGAGACTAAATTATCAAAATATATTTTTAAAAATAAATTAAATTTTAATGATTTTTTTATATAAAATAAAATTTAAAGTAAATTTGAAATTTAATTTAAAGTTTGAAATTTTTTCTGAGATAAAAAAGGTCATGTTAAATTGAGATTAACTTAAAGTTGAAGATTTTTAGGAAATTAGGCCGCTTGGGATGAACTTGAGGGTTTCCAAACGTCCACGGTTTCCGCCTGCAAAGCCGAGCTTTCTCGAACAAATTTAGCGAGACCATACACGATCTTGCCCGAAGAATCTCGACAGATGCTAGCAATTGCTACCTCCATCGACCCCTCAACAAATGAGCCATCGAAGTTCCATTTGAGATATCCGTGCTCTGGAGGTTGCCAAATTGCTGGTGAGGTTTTTGGGTTTTGAGTGGGAATTTCAGCTTTTGTGTTTCATTTCTTGAAGCTTTCATGCATGGCCAGAGCGGATTCCACAGTTATCTTCGCCTCTGGTTTTTGTTTCTTGAAGACGGCTTGATTTCTTGATATCCAAATATTCCAAATAGTGATGGCCATAAGCTCAAAAGATAAAGAATTTAAGGTGAGACATTTAAAGTTTAGAAGCCATTCCTCAATTCTGTTTAGTCCAAGATGAGAAATTTGAATGCCTATTGCAGGGTCAGACCACACATTGCTCGTCCAGGGACATAGGATAACTATGGTTTCTGGTGCACTACGACACAGTGGACGAAGTGGCTCAGGTAAGATTCTTCGCTTGAATATATTCTCACCGGTAGGGAGTGCATTTTGACATACACTCCACTTGAAAATTCTGATCTTGGGGTAGTTTTCAGAGACCATATCTTCTTCTAGAGTGTTTTGGGAACTTGGTAGTACAAAGAGGCTTGGTTTACATCCAGTCTTGACTCTGTAGCTTTGAGACAGTTATAACCACTTTTCACCGAATAATTTCCAATTTGAGTGCCTGTCCAAACCAGTCTGTCTGCTGTATCACCCCCTCTCAAGGGGATAGTTAGAATCTTAGCCACTGTTTGATCATCAAATAATAGGCGCAGAGTTTGATCTTTCCATTGCGCATTCTCTCAATTGATTAACTCTGCAACTATCTGTGGTTCATTCGAATTTGTTGGTCCCCTAATTATGCCTTTTTTCATCCAATTATCCTCTCTAATTCTGATTTGTTTTCCATTCCCCATTGACCACATCACTTCATTAGATATAGCCTCTCTCTCCCCATTATTAGGCTCTGCCATCGCTAAGATGGTCTTGATTCCTTTCCTGCACGCCAAAAATCTGTATGTGGGAAATAAATTCCTTTTTGTATCTTGCACTAGAGGGCTGATGAAGATTGTGCAATTCTCCAAGCTTGCTTGCCTAGCATAGCTTTTATGAATGTGAGTAAATCCCTGAACCCAAGCCCTCCATTGTCCTTTGCTTCAATAGATCCCATTTCCTCCAATGCAATCTCGATTTGGACTCGTTATTTTTCCACCAAAAAGCTGCGATTTTTCTCTCTATAGCTCTGCATATGGAAACTGGAACTTTAAATGCAGACATAGCATATTGTGGAATAGCCTGCACCACCACTTTGATTAAGATTTCCTGGCTATTCATGATTTCCTGGAGTTCCTTCTTCAATGTGTTGATCTTTCGCTGAGCATTGGAGAACTTTTTTCTGCTCCATTCTGTCAGAGCATGTGACTTTGTGTATTTTTTCCTGCAAACCAGCATTTTCCAATTCAGGGGTATTCCACATATCTTTAGCAATTTTTCCACATTCAGCATCCTCAAGCCAGAAAGCTTCAAATTTAAATTCTCTCTTCCTTTTCACTGGTTCAGCAAAAAGTGACAATAAGAGAGGACTGTGATCTGAGCCAATAGTTGGTAAAGCATAAGCTTCAGCATTAGGAAATAGAACTCTCTATTCAACATTACACAACACTCTATCTAATCTCTTTTTGAAAAAAGCATCCCCTGCTCTATTATTTGCCCTCGTAAAAGCACATGCCGTGCACTCTAGATCCATTAATGCGCGGTCATTTAGAAAATCTTGAAAAGCAGTTAATCTATAATGCTTAATAATGCTTAACGATGCGAGTCCCCACCTTTTCCCTATGATAGAGTATATCATTAGAGTTACCCAGGCAAATCCAAGGAAGCTGGTTGCAAGATCGAATTCGTTTCAATTCTTCCCACAGTTTAAGCCTTTCTTGAAAAATATACGGTGCATGGACAAAAGTAACTCTCATAGTTTCATTACTAACACTCTCTGTGCAAAATAAGTTAAAAAGCTCATTTGAAGCAGATTCCACGGTTAAAGTTGCAAGATCAATCCACAAAACTGCTAGTCCTCCTGCAATTCCTATTGGATTCATGACAAAACAATGCTGAAAATGAAGCCTTCTCCTTAAACGCTGAAGTACATCTACTTTTTTTTTTTTTTGGGTGACCGAGGTCCGCGCGGCTGGTGAGCTTGCACTCAAACCAGCGGTGAAGGCCGACTAGTCCTTGGGGGGGCTAGCACAGCATCCCACCGCCACGACCCTCCACTTAAATCACCGGTACCTACGAGTTTTGAACCTAGGACCTCTCGTGAAAGGAACTGAGCGTAAACTATCGCGGCCACAGATGGGTGGGTTGAACTACATCTACTTTGTTTTTTGTTTCCATGAGAAAGATGATGTTTGGTCTTTCTTGAGCCACAAGAGCTCTTAAGGCTTGAATTGTTATAGGTGTACCCAACCCCTAACAATTCCAACATAGAATCTTCATTTGTACCCCGATGGCTTATTAAGGCTAGCCCTCAAAGCCCATGCTTGTGAGTCTTCTAGGATTTGAATTGGAGCTTTAAGAAGTTGAGCCTCATCAATATCACTAGAACCCTTCCCACGGGTAACATAAAGATTGTACCATCTCAATTTATTATTGGCGGGAGATTTGTGATCCTTGCCGCTTTTTCCTGAACATCCATATCTGGTGCAGGTTAGGGTTTGGCTTGGGACCACCTAAGAGTGCTCGAGAAGCTTCTGCAGCCCCCTCATACTAATTTTTGCAAAGAGTAGCGATGCCGACATCCACTTCCTCTTCAGTTGCCGTTTTCTTTGCTCTTCTCAACATAACAATGCAAATCTCATACATCACCTGAATCCCAGCTGCAGTGCAGGAGGAGGTCTAGTCCCAGAAGACAAACCTCAACCAAAGTTTGACATTGAGGTGAAAAAAGTGCGTCGAGGGTCCATATTTTCAACACCACAACTCGGGAAGGCTTGGCTAGGGCTAGAAGTGGAGAACAGGTGATTGAGGATCGGGATTCTTAGTATTGAGTAATACGAATATTACAAAGCTATGGAGAGGTTGAATATGGGTTACTAGGGTTGGGATTAGGGTTTGAGATCCCCTCTACCCTTTTTGTGGTAGCTCCCTTCAATCCATTGCATTTCATCTTACCAAACTTAAAATGTTTTTGTAATTTTGGATCCTGAGCGGATTAAAAACTCAAACCTGCGAGACCCAAAACGACCGCTTACTATTCGATGCCTTGCCTCCAGAGGTAAAGAGCTCTGCACTTCCTGTTCTCTTAAATTAGTGCCACCTCTGGCAAGAATCAGCCAGAGGTTGGTTCGAACTTGAAGAAGACATCAAAGTCACTCAAGAACAGCACAGAGGATGTTGAAGAAGGCAGTTGCCATGGACAAGCGAAGGAGCACCGAGTTAGGAAGCCAGAAAATCCCACCTCACCACAAGTTATCCGGGACCAGCAAGCTCCAAATCAACGATAACAACGATTCGATGCTCACTGGAAGCATAGTCGAAAAGGGCGTTTCCGAAATCCCCGAGACCAAGACCCTCGCCCCAACCCCTCCTCCGATGGCCACTGTCCTTCCTTTCCCGGTCGCGCGACACTGTTCTCATGGCCCCGTAAGTTCCTGCACTTGTGCTTCTTCTGGGCGGTGGAATTTGAAAATTTGCTGCTTTCTTGGTTTTATTGAGTAATGGAAGCAGTATGTGGAGCTTCGGACACTTCATTAGTCCTGCTTCGGTGTTCTTGATTCGGTGAAGTGAGGGAATGGATGAATGTTAAGGTTGGCAGTTTCGTTTTTTTGGTTTATACATCTAGCCATTGGTTTAAGGGTAGGTTTGGGATGTGTTTTGAATAGGTTGGAATGTGTAGGAGGAAAGGCAGTGTTGGAGTTTTAGTTGAGTAGGGAGTTTGAAGAAGGTAATATCCTATTATGACATTGAGTTATTGGTTGAGTTTGAGGCTCCTTTTTTTTTTTAAGGGGGGGAACTGATGGAACAAGGAACTTGCTTTGTATTTTATTTTTGGTTGATAGTGACATGTCAATCTGCAGCATTGGGGTCCAGTTAGCACGAGATGGGATGAAGATCACTGACAGTGATGATCATGATGAAGATGCTCGGGAAGATGGAAAACTTTCTGCTTCTGAGTGAATTGCAGCTCTTGCTAGACCAGTTCAAAGAATGGAGAAGAAGGAATTGAACCTACACAATTGGAGGGAGCTCGTTGCAGGAATGATTCCTCTTTCGGTAGTAAAATTATAAAGCGTCAATCCACAGGGGCTGAAGTGCAAGGTAGTATAGAGAGGTGATCGAAAGTGCATATAAGCCAAATCCCATAGATGATACGTCTTTAAGTGGTGCAATTCCTGTGGAAGTATATGCAAAACCACTCTCGAAAGTTGGGCCAATGTATGAAATTGTTGGGGCCATCACAGATGGTAAGACTTCTGCATTAATTGGTTTGCAAAGTGATACGGGTAAGGGTAATCAAGTTCAGAGATGTTCCCTTTGATCTTGACAAGAAGGCTGAGGCTGCTTATTTACTTAGAGATTCGGGGTCTAGGCATATTGGCAGCGGAACTGGTGCATTGAAAGTTTCAAGCAATGAATCTGTACGAATGCTGGCCGAGGCAAAAGACTCAAGTTCCTCATTTCTTGATCATTCTAGACAGAAGGAAAAGGAATCATCAAGCTTGCCTACAGCGTCCTTGTTTAGATCCAATGTCAATGATGATGGGCAAAGTCAGTCTTCTCTTGAGAGTCAAATTGATGCTGAGAACTGCGCCGGATTACAGAGTATGTCTTCTGACGAAATTGCTGAAGCTCAGGCTGAGATAATGAAAAAGATGGTTGCTAAAAAGAATGGGTCAAGTGAAATTCAAGAAGCCAAACTTGTCAAGCTCTCAGATAGCTATGGATGGAACATTGGGCAGTCCATTAGTTGGGGGCCAGTCTCTTCAGAATGCTGAATAACAGAATATGAGGGATGGAGTATCTAATTTGGTATCATCAGAGACTGTAAAAGATTGCCAAATTCAGTAGGATTGTGCTGGTATCCAGAATGCTGGACCAAGAGATGGCAGTTTGTGGAGTGCTTGGACTGATAGGGTTGAGGCTGTATGAAAATTGAGATTTTCATTAGATGGAAATGCCATTCAGAGTGAACTTGACATGGGCACCAGTAAGTCAATTGCTTATATAATCTCTTCCAGTTAGTGTCTCTTGCTACGCATCTCTTTTGGTGCCTTTTGAGTCCAGATGATGGTTCCTTCTCCAAAAATTAGATAACTAGTTCTTCGGTCAGTTCACATGTTGTTAGTTATCACAAGTGGGTTTGACATGTACTATTCACCCTAATGCACTAGTCACTCAATGATGATGATGAACAACTTATCCAAGTAGATCATGCACTAGTCAAACTAATGAATCTCTATATAGTACCTAAGGTTCTATCGCTTTAGGTGTTTCTATGTAGTACTTAAGGTACTTAGCTCGACCTATTCTTTTTCATGGAAATATGCAAGAATGTTGCATGGGCATCTTCTTCAACTTCTTCAACTTGTTCAAGTACCAAAACTTCACTTTTTGGCTGAATGTTGCTGGGGACAACAGTTTTTTGAGCTGCTGTAGACTTTGACCTGTATAAGAACTTTGATTCAAAATGATGCTTATAGAATTTAGGATCGGCTTTCATTCCTTGATAAACACAAGTAGGATGAGCTTTATTTCCATGTGCCTCTTTTTCAACCTTAACTCCCACCCTTATGTCAACCTCTGGTTGAAAACCACATTTTCCTGTTCCCAGATTGCTGCACCAGGGTGATGTCTGACAGGTGTGGCATTTCTGCTGTCTCAGCTCTAAACCTCACAAGACAGCTTTGTCTATGAGTGATAGGGTGGTTAATATATGCAGTGTGGTCTGATTGTCTCCCTTTCTCCAGATTTCATTTGGTGAATTTTTTTTGAAGTGTGTTCAATAATGTACCTTCTTGTCTAGTTCCCTCATATAATTGGATCAGAGTATTGCGTGCTCTATGATTGAGTTCTAAGTGTGCATCAGAGGAATTTTTTAATGCTTAAGAATTTTTTCAAGTTATGTCTAGATTTATGTGTATTTTCTGTGATTATATCACTTATTGAGACTATTCTTCAGGTCAGAACAGGCAGAATGTTGATAATGTTGCTGAAAACAGACATCTTGAGGACTGAAGGTGACCCTGGTGCTGCTGGTTATACCATCAAAGCGGTGGCACTTACAAGAAGTGTGGTAAGTTGCCTTTTATACCGGTGCTTAGCTAATGTAGACTCAAAGCTAATCAGATAGTTTTTGCTTTGTCATTAGTTGTCATTGTTAAGTTTTGCTTTGTCATTAGTTTTCGTTGTTAAGTTCATATCCTTTACTGCTAAGTTACAAGAACCTTCTTCACTACTGGCATATTTGGTATATAATGAATTGATGCTTTAGGTTCTAGGACAATGGGCCCTAGCACTTCATCTTCTCGCTTCTGTACTTGCCAAGGCAGTGCACATTATTTGTCGGGATCAAGTTGATCTCGTTACTTGATATTCTAATGTTGATGAGGATTCAGTTGATTGGGAGGCTGTCTGGGCATTTGTACTCAGCCCAGAAGAACTTGTCTTAACATTGAGTTGATCTTTATTGCATATGTTCTGTCATCATCCTTCCTTCATATTGTTATTCAATGAGCAGTGGACATGGCCTTGATTTCCGTGTTATTACTAGAACATTTGTATTATAATTTTCTGGTGCTATGCTCATGTATGCAAAAAATTCTGAGCCGTACTACTGACAGGAGCTCTTGTGTTTCCTGAAAAAAAGCTTACACGTATGAGGAAATTGCGCAGACTGCTAATCTGTTTTTTTTTGTTTGCAACTACATTTTTACTGGAGCAACTGTTGTCCTGTTATAGGTACACTCCGCAACATATTAAATCGGTTTTCCAGTGTCTGTAATCTATACCTTGCCTTGGATGGGACTGCTTTTGTTTGAGTATCCCTTTCGTTTTTTGGGGGAAAATCTTTCTGGAATCTAAGTAACGAGGTTGCTTGGTTATGGCCTGAGCTGCTTCTAACTAATTTAGTGCTGCTTTTTTTTAGCTTCTTTGGACAATATTTTCTATATTTGGGATTATTATTCTTAGAAGGCTACACATTTCTAGGTTTTATTATCATATGCAACTAATTGAAAAAAGTTGGAAATTCACTTTAATGATGTGCATTTGTAGGATGCGTCTTGATGACAACCACGATTATGTAATTTTAGCTAGTGCAAGGGTCATTGAGTTCATACTATACTCTGATTTGTGCGAGAACTTGGACAAATTGGAGGTAAAGTTTTCTTCAAAGATTCTTCTCATTGGTGTAAGGCTTCATTTGGTTGAGTATAAGTTATATGTGTTGTTCTTTCGGAGGATGAGTATGCATGGAAAGGATCTCTACACTGCCCTAGTTTTTGGGAGTAAACCAGAAATTGATGGTGGTTTGCTTCGTGGTGGGTTTTGGAAGTACAGTTCTAAATCTTCTAATGTTCTTCGTATGGAAGAAATACCTGATGATGAATCTCAAGGGAAGCACACTATTCAGGATGATATTGTGGCTGCTAGTCAAGATTTTATTGCAGTTTAGTCAGGATGGGAATTCTGCCAAGAATTCGTTACATCTTGGAGGTAGCGTGATATAACTGTTATATCAGTTTTCAGCCTGATTACTTCATATAGATTGTCTTCAAATGAATGGTTTCAGACAGATCCGGCCGAAGCTCTGGAAGAATGGATGATCTCTATTCTAATTGCAATAGCAAGGCATCCGTCAACTGCTTCAAGTGCTATTATGGACTGTCCAAAATATTCAACATGCTTTAATGTGTGCCTCCAAACCAAACACATTTTTAACTTGGATTCTGATAAATATTACAGAGAACGATGTCTTAAGCAAGGAGATGATCAATTGCTATGTAGTTTCCCATGTTCTGCCTTATAAAGCCGGTAGAGAAGTTGTGTAGTTCGTGTATGTCCTTTTAACTGTAATTTCCATTAGTTGTAAGAAGTGGCTAGCCACTTTCTCTGCGGTGAGTATGCTTTCCTCTGCTTTGTAGTCAAGGCTTCTCAATTGTCTGGATTCCTTTTTCATGGGAACTGAAAATCTTCGTGTCAAATAACTTGAACGAAACTGAATCTTTGGAGTACGTTCGAGCTTTAGATCATACCTATTGAATAGCCTAGTGCTTTTATACGAAGGGGATTGAGATCAACTCTTGTTCATGGATTTCAGCGGTCTATTTTCCTTTTGTTAGTATGGTCATTTTCTATGTAATAATTTCCTTTACCAGTAAAATCAATCTTTTAGCAGCTTGTCTGGTTTGTTACTCTATTACGATCATTGTCTTTGCTCTTAATGTAAAGAATGACTGCATATTTCATCTGCAGATATTTATCAAATGATTTGGCACTGATAAAGGCTTATGGTTTTCTGGATGTTAATTTCAGTGCAGAGTTGTCTTCTATGGAACATGAGGCAGGCTCGTTTTACTTTTTCATTCCTCAGGTAATTTTGCTCTTGTACAGGTCTTCGAAGTTCCGATGTGTTAATATTCCTACTTTTCTTTCTTTCGCCGCTCTAGTACGTTCTTGTCCTTGACAAAATTAAAAGCATTGCACTAGACGTGAGAGAAGCATAAAATCCTTCATTAATTATTACAGACTATCTTGACAGATCGAGCTGGATGAATGTGAGGATGTTTCTATTTTTTCAGCAGTACTGGCCTAAAGTGGGCCTTCCTCCTGTCCGTTTGAGGAGGCTATCGTTTCTTTCGAGCCATCTTCACACCAGGTAATCTGTGATTGTTGCGCTGGTTCCACTGAGGACCATAATACCTAACCAGTCAGGTCTTGGCATTGTGGGATCTTAGCAGTGTCTTGGTTCAGAATTATACTTATTTGTGGGGGTCATGAAAAACAACATTTAGGTTACAATTTTGGCTTGTTTTTGGTGCTTTTTATCAAGAATATTATTTAATACGGAGCTGGACAACTTCACATTTTGGTTGGATGTATGTCCTTGTGTTATTGTACAATTTCTCATTCAAATTTTATGCTGGACAAAATTATTATTTTATTTTATTAGCACTTGCTCCTGTAATCAGTTGCCAGTGCAAGAAAAGGATCCTAATGAGTACTTAAGAGATCTTTGATTAATTGACTGTCCTCCACAGACCAACCTATGATGATCCTCATTATATTGAGCAGAACTCTGCAACTTGCACATCTTATGTCATGTCTGTTCTCTTTATTGTTCTCTCCCTGTTCACGCATTGTTTTCTTTCTATCAGGTGATCTCATATATTCAGAATACCAGAGAGAAATTCCCTGTGGCTAGTGTATGATCTACTCTTGGAAAGCTCAATGTGGTGGAGAATACTTTAACCTCAATGGTACAAGGCCACTCTTCTTCCCAGTTACATACATATGTTTCTAGACTAAGTCAAACTAGGTGAAGGATTTCAATCGCACACAATGCAAGAATAAGTTGCATGATTGGAATGTGAATTTAATTGAAATACAACAGAACTCTCCTTTATCTAGTGTGCAAATATGTAAATGCATCATATCATGTCTTCTGAAGATACACATATATGAGCCATGCATAGGCTTATTGATGAGATATGTTCTCCTGACCTCCTTTTTACAACTTCAGCCCAATTATCACTTAGTTTGTCCTGTGTAGGTCCAAAGATACGTGACATCACCAGATGAAATCAATGTTTTATTTGATCCAATGGATCTGGTATTTCCTTCTTTGTGGTAATTATTCATTTTTGACAATTGCCTCATCATTATTTGACTGTTTATGTTTGTAGATGAGTTCAACTTTATATGAACTCAGTTCTTCTTTATGTCAAATGTTATTGCAGGAAGAGGCTTCATCTTCCTGTCAGTTTACTGTCAGGCTTTCACCGAAGATTACTGTATCAAGTAATATGATATGGTGCCTTTCTCCTCGCAATTTATGAGTGGAATTACTAATTTGTGGCGAGACTTTGTAGTTCTCTAGTTTAAGCACAGGTCGACAGCAGACTGCGGCATACTTAAGTTGAGAAGGAGAATAGAACTCCCCTAGGTCTTCATGGTCACGAAGCTTCTTAAGTGTGAAGAGATAATAATAAGAATCTTTATTTTAAAATGGTCTTTTTGTTTGATGTGTAACTGCATTCTTAAATGATTGAAGCTAGTTCAATGCATATGCTTTGAGTTTTATGTAACCTCGTGCTATTAATGGAATACGAGCTCCGTAGTAAATTTGGTTTGTTAAAGGTACTATAAGTGTAATTCAACTTCGATTTAGCTTATGATGTTTGAAGTCTGGTAATTGTGAGATTTGGTTGGCTACTCCATCAGCACAGATGAAGGAAAAACTATAGCAAACCTCGGTTGTGAACATATTCAATTTATGTCTTTCTGTTGTCAGCTATCACAAACAATTGAAAGAAGTTAGTGCGGGATCTTGCCAACATTAATGCAGTTTGGGCTTCACTTATCATTGAAGAATGCTTCCAACTTGGCTTGATGGTGAGACATATATTACCTGATTTGCTTTTATCATAAAAGCTTGCCCGATTGTTCTCCATTACAGTACTTTTGTATAGCTCTGGGATCGAGATCATCTCCACTTGCTATTGTTGTAGTGAGTCATCGTTTGGCTACGTGTATTGCTTGCTTTGACAAGTGTTCACTGGCATTTCACACTATTGGTTATTGTTGAGAGAAAAAATTGAACTGAATGCTTGGTTAGGTCTATGTGACCCCAAGCTATCTATTTATAATAAAGCCAAAAATGCCAAAATTATAATATTACCTTTATTGTTGCAATATATAAAATAATAAAGGAAATAAACAAATATGCCCCTATAGCCAAGTACTCTCAACACTACTCCTCAAGTTGGAGCATAGATATCACACATGCTCAACTTGACTAAAATAAGATTAAAATTTTTACTCTCCAATCATTTAGGCAACATATTTGCAAGTTGATCGCCAGACTAAACAAAGGCAATACAAATTAAGCCACTCTCCAACTTCTCTTTGATAAAGTGCCTGTCAATCTCCACATGTTTTGTACGGTCATGCTGTACAGGATTGTGAGCAATACTAATGGTGGCTTTATTATCACAATATAGCATCATAGGAATAGGAACAAATACACCAAGATCTTCAAGTGATCCTTTAAGCCATAACAGTTCACAAACTCCACGTGTCATTGCACGAAATTCTACTTCAACACTAGATCGAGCAATCACATTCTGCTTTTTGCTGCGCTGAGTCACAAGATTCCCTCCTAAGAAGGTACAATACCCAGAAATAGACTTTCGGTCAGGAGATCTAGCCCAATTAGCATCTGTATAGGCTTCAACTTTCAAGCCATCATGAGGAGATAAAAGAATCCCTTTTCCGGGAGCAGACTTCAAATATCAAAGGATTCGAAGAACAGCATCCATATGAGTAGAGTATGGATCATGCATAAACTGACTCACTAGGCTCACAGCAAAAGCAATATCGGGTATGGTGTGTGATAAATAAATCAACTTGCCCACTAACCGTTGATAACGACCTTTATCTATGGGATCACTATCCTTTTCTTGAAGACGAGTATTGACCTCAATTGGTGTATCAGAAGGACGACATCCTAATAACTCAACTTTTGTTAAAAGATCAAGGACATACTTCCTTTGGGATAGAAAGATACCTTTTGAAGATCTGGCAACTTCAATCCCAAGAAAGTATCGGAGCTTTCCAAGATCTTTTATTTCGAATTCTTGTCCAAGAAAATTCTTCAACCGGCTTATCTTGTCAATATAATTCCCTGTGACAATAATGTCGTCTACATAGACAATTAAGAATAATGACTTTAGCACCTAATCTCTTCACAAAGTATGATCGGTATTACTTTGTTTATACCCAACAAAGATTATAGTTTTCTGAAATCTACCAAACCAAGCTCGAGGTGATTGCTTTAAACCATAGAGTGCACGTTTCAGCTTACACACTTTACTTTGAGTTTTGTCACAAGAAAAACCCGGAGGAATCTCCATATACCTCCTCTTTTAACTCTCCATGAAGAAAGGCATTCTTTACATCTAACTGCTGAAGATCCCATCCCTGGTTTACAGCACACGAAAGTAACACTTGAACAGTATTCAACTTGGCAACAGGAGCAAAGGTTTCTTGATAGTCAATCCCGTAAGTATGAGTAAATCCCTTCGCCACCAACCGTGCTTTATATCTGTCCACAGTACCATCCATCTTCTGTTTGACTACAATCACCCACTTACATCCTACCAGTTGTTTCCCAAAAGGAAGAACAACAAGATCCCACGTGTCATTTTTCTTCAAAGCATGCATTTCCTCCACCATTGCTGTCTTCCACTTCTCATCTGCAAAAGCTTCTTGCCAATTCCGTGGAATAGAAACAGAAGATAGAGTAGATACTAAAGTACGATAAGAGCTAGACAAAGAGTCATGTGAAACAACATTGGATATAGGGTGTTGAGTACAAGTTCTAATACCCTTTCGGAGTGCAATAGGAAGATCAGAAGGAGATAACTCATCAGAAGGAGTAGTAGAATCTGGATCCGGAGATGATAACCGAATAGGCAATGTATTAGTGGTTTTAAACTGCATGTTGGTAGTGGAATTCTTGCGACGATGTCTTTAATGTTTTCCCACTATTAATCCGCCTTTGAAAGATACCAATACTTTGCTTAACAGGTGTGGTCTTCCCCTGAACCTCTAATATCTCCCCCTGAGGTATTGCATTATTCTCTACTTGCGTTGCATCATTCTCCTCTTGAGAAGGAGAAGGAGAACGATTAGAGACTATTGGAGGAGGAGAAGGAGAAGAGTAAGTAATATCCTCAGGAACATCTAGAATTGGCAACACCTCTACACTAGGACATTCCTCTGAAGAGGTGGAGCGGAATAATAAGAAGTAAACTCATGAAAAATCATGTTCATAGATATAATATTGCTCCTAGAAGGAGGATGATAACACTTATAACCCTTTTGAGTAGTTGAATACCCAAGAAATATGCAGCGAAGATCGCGGGGTTCCAACTTACTCTTAGAAGTAGTGTTATGAGCATAACAAACACAGCCAAAAACTTTTGGAGGAAGAATAAAAGTTGATCCTGTAAAACATCAATAGGTGCGCGAAAATTAAGAATTCTAGTTAGCATGCGATTGATTAAATAGGCAGTGGTTAAAATAGCATCACTCCAATACTGAGAGGGGACATGACGTGCAAACATAAGAGACTTAGCGACTTCTAACAAATGTCGATTCTTTTTTTCAGCAACACCATTTTGTGTTGGGGTATCAACACAACTGGTCTGATGAATAATGCCATGATCAAAGATATACCGTTGAAACTGACCTTCAGTGTACTCAGTGCCATTGTCACTGAAGAATTTTCACAGTGGCATTGAATTGAGTTTGAATCATTTTGTTAAAAATTTGAAAATAACGAAAAACGTCACTCTTATGCTTCAACAAATAAACCCAAGTTGCACAAGAATGACAATCGATAAAAGTAACAAACCATCGATGACTAGAAATAGAAGTACGTTGGGAAGAACCCCACACATCAGTATGAATCACATGAAAAGTGAAACGACTTTTATTATTTGAAGATGAATATGTAGAACGAGTTTGTTCAGCAAAAACACAAGCTTCACAAAAAATACTCATCTTTATTACAAGCTGAAACAAGACTCGGGAAAACTTTTTCTAAAGTTCCTGAAGGGGGATGACCTAATCTGCAGTGCCATTAATGGAGATCTGTCAATGTTGAATTAACTTGATGGGGGTGTAGTAGGCGACATAGAAGTAGAAACCCCACTACCCTCGAGCAGATAAAGTCCACCATCCAATATACCATAGCCAATCTCCTTCTCCGTTACCTGATCCTGGAAAATACAGTAAGAAGGGAAAAAAGTTACTTTACAATTTGAGTCTCGAGTCAAGCTACTAATAGGAAGGAGATTAGTAGAAAATGATGGAATATGTAAAACAGAAGACGAGGGAAGAGTGGAGGAACAATTGATAGACCCTTTTCCAGTGATGGAAGAGAGGGTTTCATCAGCTACATGAACTTTGTCTCTCCTGGAAGTAGGGGCATGTTGATGAAAGAGATGAAGAACCTATCATGTGATCTATAGCCACTGTGTCAATCCATGAGCTGGAAACAATAGATGTATTAAATCCCCCAAAGAAGATACCTGAAGTGGCTAGATTTGAAGCAAAATGGGAAGACGAATTGGCAACTGGAGAGGAAGTAGCAGTAGTAGAAGCTTTCAGTAGACGTCGAAATGCCTGAAGTTCTTCCTAGGATAGTAGGTGTAGCAGTAACAGTTTCAGCATGGTTTGCTTTGTTTTTTGTCTTTCTATGTACCTTTTTTTCCTCAAAATCTGCAGGTTCTCCATGTAACTTCCAGTAGGTAGTCTTAGTATGAAAAGGCCTATGACAATATTCACATTTCACAACTTCCTTAAAGGTATCATTAAATTGAGAGAACAAACCGGATTTAGTAATAGTGTCAACACTAATTTGTAGAGCAGATTGATCAATAGCAGAGGAGTTGAGCATTGCTATCCTACGGCTTTCTTCTGAGTGGACTAGGGCATAGGACTGTTCCAGAGTGGGGAATGGAGACCGGCTAAGGACTTGAACACGTATCTGATCATATTCCACATTCAATCCTGCCAAGAAATCATAAACTCTGATCTTGTCCACATGGTTCTTGTAGGCAGCAATGTTTGTAGCATTAGTTGGTTGATAATTGGTATAATGATCTAGCTCTTGTCATAAACTCCGAAGCTCAGCATAATATAGAGATATAATCATCTCCTTCTGAGAAGTGTCATGAACCCTTTTTCGAAGTTCATACACCTATGAATCATTCCTGATTTGACCATAAGTATCCCTAGCAGCTGACCAAATTTGCGCCGCAATATCAAAAAGCAAATAACCTTTTGCAACATGTGGTTGCATCGAGTTAAGCAAAAAAGGCATTACCAAAGAGTCATTCGAGATCCACTTGTCTTGAGTAGCACCCGATGTTTCTGGCTTCACAGAAGCGCCATTGATATGACCTATAAGCCCGTGGCTTGAAATGGTTAAGAATACAGATCGAGATCATATCAAATAATTTGTGCCATTGAGCTTCACAAAGATTGTAGCGAAAGTAATATAATCTGTACGGCCATCTCCTGTAGGTGGAGGGTTCTCAATTGAACCGTCATTGTGTCACTGGTAGTAGGCTAAAAATATCCTTCAAAAAATCGGCAAGATCAGATCAAGGAAAGAAAAAAATTGATTTTTTCAAGATTTTGAGAACTTGAAAAAAATCAATAATTCTAATTTATCCCAAAGAATCTGAAAAAAATATGGTGGTCCACAAACTGTAGTGCTTTGGTCTTCACACGAGAGAATTGTAGGCCAGCGGCAAGGCATAAACAATTATAGACAAGAAGATCCAAAAAATCGCAAAAGAAGTTGAACCACCTATCGTGGACTGCAAAGAATTAGTTATGTCATAGAGGTTAAGTTTAGGGCAAACACTAGATTCAAAGAATCACCTCATTATTGCTGCCCTACATTGTGAGAGATGGCAAAGGAGAAGATGAGAAGGAACTGCGGTGGGAGAGAGTGAAGGCGTGAAGAGAGTAAAAAGAATGGTTGCGCAGAGGAGAGATTAGGGTTAGGGTTTTAGTTCAGATTGGCTCTGATATCATGTTGAGAGAAAAAACTGAACTGAATGCTTAGTTAGGTTTATGTGACCCTAATCTATCTATTCATAATAAAGCGAAAAAGGCCAAAATTACAATATTACCCTTATTGCTGCAATATATAAAATAATAAAGGAAATAAACAAATATGCCCCTATTAGCCAAGTACTCTCAACAGTTACGCAAGAGGATCTCTAAGACTAGCCATTGTAATAATGACATCAAGCACTGCAGTATCAAATTGTATTCCTGCTGTGAATTTTACTAGAAAGCCAAAGATTTTGTAGATTTAAAATGCCTATAATTTTTGGTCATTTTGAGTATGTTAGATTAGCTGCAAGAGCAATTTGTTTGAACTTCCAGGAAAATAATGTTCTTTCAATTCTTAGCAATTAAAAAAGAAAAGCTGTCTTTTCTCCCCCTGAATTAACTAGGTTGTATCGTAGTCAGCCTTGGCTTTCTCCAGTGGTCTAAGATTTGCATAGTTGCTGCCTTTGAACACCATCTGCTCAGAAAGTTTGATTATTGATTCTGTTCATTTGTAATTAATGTTCTTACTTGCTGATTATATTATGATGTCTATGTTGACACAAGTTGTTGAGGCGAGCCAAGATTTGTTGCCTCTTCTATTACTCACTGCAGATCGTCCTCCAGAGGTGCAGGATGTTGGAGCAAACCAACCAATCAATTAGGTATAATTTAATCATTCACTGGAATTCCCACTTGATTTGGCAATCCTTGATGTACTTGTAAACATCAAATTATACTGTGCATCCTCATGAATCACACCTAAATTTCTATACTAGGTAAACCATTTTGGTTCTTTTGTGAGGTACTTCTTTAGTCTTCCTGTGCCAAGTGATTGTATTCCTGCACGAATGGAACTTACGACACTTGATTCTACTGTGCATTGGGCGACCTCTGCGCCATGTGGCCCTGTTCATCTTAACTGTCCTTTTCGGGAACTGTTGACCAGAGAATGGATGCTTAGCTGTTTGAATGGGTTAGATTTTTGGATGGCCAATGCCGAACCATTTACCAAGTATATCCAAGTGCAACATTACCACTCAAATGCAGATGCTACGAGTCAAATGGAAGAGATTTTGAAGTCAATTCAAGCTTCGGACAGAGGGCTTCTATTGCTTGGTGCAATCCACTCAGAGGATGATACATGGGCTGTTCTTCTAGTAGCTAAGCACCTCTGTTGGCCTTTTGTAGCCGACTTATTATCCGGTTTAAGGTTAAGAAGGCTTTCATCTGTGGAGAACATTTTGTTTCTAGATCATCTTGATCATGCTTCGGTCTCAAATTCCTTAAAAAATTGGATGCAGGTTGATGTGGTAATTCAGGCGGCATGGTTTATTGTTATGGCTAGTTGTATATGTTCTCACTGTTATTTGGTAGACTCTGGCCGAATAAATAGTGCTTGGTAGAACACACTTACGAAGTGCTAGATACATCAAATGGTACCTTGCAATGCTCTTGCCGTACTCACACATGGCTAATCTATGTACTCCTTTCTGAAGTATTCTCTCATTTCTGGGGATACTATCCGTTGGAATAGTGGTAAAGATGGAAGTTTTTTCTATAGTCTTTCTTACAGTTTGCTAGAAAATAAAATAGATGGAGGCAGAGAGTCATTGAGATTGATGAGCATCCATGTTGCGTCGCCATGACCCATAACGCATGATGGCGCACAGGATTCTGAGTTCCGTCATTGGATTTGCTGATGTCCTTCTTAGAGGTCACTGTTTTATACAAAAGCAGTACATGGAGTAGATACACAAGCTCTGAATAATATGGTAAAGGATTTATGTTGATGGTGCTCCACTTGTTTTGATCATCTGGAAATTCTCAGTCTTATCTATTGCTTAATGTTGTTTCAATTCAAAAGAAAAGAAAAAGAAATTCTTTAACAGAAAAAGTTGCCTTATTACTGGACAGAAGCTATAATCCATCAAGCCAGCAGCTGGAAATATAATGCTGCATACTGGTAAATGTCTAGTTAAACTGATCGTACTACTTTTTCTATTCTGGAAAAGATTGGACTTAGAGGGATGATTTGCCAGATGATGGCTATTTTTCATGGGTTGTCAAACCTTCAGCTTCTGTTCTGACTGTCATTCAATCTGTATCCGATATTTATCTTCAAAATGGTGTTGCGGATTGCTGTTTGCTGTTGTCTGGTTTACATATTGCATGCCATGGCACTTCACAGGCTGGCTGATTTGAACAGGCAGATAAAATCTGCCAGGTATGTGCTACAGAGCAAGAAGGAAATGCTGCTTAACATCTCCCTTGGCGTTGCAGACCATTCCACTCTGTGCTGAAAATGTCAAAAGTGGGAAGAGAATATTGTAAGCTTGAGACAAGAAGCACAGGGCCTCTCTGATTTCATAATGAGATGCCCAACTTCTCTGGTGAATGATCCATTATTCTCCACTTATTCTGAGGCAAGCACTAATGCATGTGCCCAGTCTCCGCATGTAAGTTATCAGTGGGATTTTGGTCTAGGCTCTATAAATGAAAAAAACATTGCTCACTGCAATTTGGTGGATCATAAGCCAGAGCATAGATATCTGGTGTATTCATGCTTCTAAAAAGAACATGTAGATTTTCCTCTACATTTTGATCCAATCTTCTCTTCGTGCTATAGCTGAAAGTCTTTTCAAGTGCAAAACTTCCAGAGAGATGCTCTACAAGTCGATGCACCAATCTCATATGAAGTTCTACACGACTCTACTTTTCATGAGCATAGAGTAAGAAATTGCCCATGGTCTTCCTATGATTTGATTACTAATTTTATGTTTAATTGCAAAAGCATGTCAAAGAGAGGATTTTCTCGTTGTGTTTTCATGTGTCTTTGTCTGCCTTAATATCCTTTTCTTTACTGTTTACACTTCTTTACTTGTCGTTATTTTGTGTTGGTATCAACAATTTCCTAGGAATTTTAATCGTCTTTTGAATTAGTTGTCCATAGGCACTTGGCATCAAGGCTTTGTTGTGTGATGGAGCAGTTAGCAGGGTCATCATTTCGCCATGCTTCATCTGGGAAAGTTCATCTCTGCTCATCACCTAATTGGTCTCATTGCCTGATTAAACTTCAGTAGTTATTATCGGTTGATTCATGCAGCAAATGCCACAGCTATTATTCGAAGTGGACTGCTCCCTCATTCAATATAGAGCCAATTGTTGATTGCACTGAAATAAGAGCATCTCAAAGCATGATTTTTGCTGCTTGCATGGATTTGTTTAATCTTTTTAGTCGGATGCCAAATGATTACTTAAGTTCGAGATCATTCAAGCGCTATGCAACTCACATTATTAACGTTGAAAGGTAAATTTGGTTTCTGTCAATCGATCGGTTGTTCAACACAACTTCTAACTGAGATTTGTTGTTGGTTTGAAAAATTTTAACAATGATGAAGGATGTCAACAATTCTGAAACTTTTGAGGCAATCCCTCCATGCAGTCAGTATGTGAGAACTTTAAGGGAAAACTGAAGAGTGCCTGGAGAAGATTTTGGATGATTGATATCTTCCTGTCCCTTTCTCTTTCTGTTGGTTTTGGGATTTATATCATAGCTTCGTTTGGCCTATAATATTTGCTCAATACAATTCTCAGATGATGAGTTGTTTGTTGTTCTTTGTCTTCTTTTCAAATGCCATTCATACAAATTCTGATTGAGTTCTTTCAATAATCACAAGTTTTGAGAGTAGAAGCCCTGAAACATATACATGTGTCCACTTTAACCTGTGTACATGTATCTGTCGTAGAATAATGAAATGGCATTTGTTGGCCAAAAAAAAGAAAAGAATTGGCATTCACAACACATCAGAGACAATTGCAGCAATAATCCTCTTAGTTTCACTTGTCGCCCATTTTCTCCTCTGCCAAAATGCCTCTCTTTGAACATTCTTGACCCGAGTCAGACATAAATGTAATGGGAGAAACCATTGAACATGCACCAGGGGAAATTCATAGTTTGGGCTTATAATGCTATGTTTCTTATTGAAAAGTGTTCCTGATGCGACATGTTTTTGGTACAGTGGTATCTCAAAACAATTCATAAGCTTTGAGAGTTAGTTAGACAAAAGCTGGACTGAGCTTACTTGATAAATTTCCCCGTTCAAAAGTTGCAGTCGTACCTTTTCTTGCTTAAATAAGTTAATTTTCTGAACAGATCAAAAGCTTGTTATTTTGTTATTTTGTTTTTTAGTCTGCCTTTTAGCTTTTCTTTGAGGATTAACTGGTTCGTTTCTTTCCGAGACTTGCAGCTAGCAGCTTACTGGATTTTCCAGGTGCCACATTCTCATCGAAGCATAGTGTTGAGAGTGCTTGGCTAATAGGGGCATATCTGTCTATTTTCTTTATTATTTTATATATTGCAGTAATAAGGGTAATATTGTAATTTTGGCCTTTTTGGCTTTATTATAAATAGATAGCTTGGGGTCACATAGACCTAACCAAGCATTCAGTTCAGTTTTTTCTCTCAACATGGTATCAAAGCTAGATCTGAATTGAAACCCTAACCCTAATCTCTCCTCTGCGCAACCTTTTTTCTTCCTCTCTTCACGCCTTCACTCTCTCCCACCGCAAGTCCTTCTCATCTTCTCCTTTGCTCTCTTTCACAGTGTAGGGCAGCACTAATGAGGTGATTCTTTGAATCTAGTGTTTGCCCTGAACTTCAGTTCTATGACATAACTAAAACTTCTTTGCAGTCCGTGATAGGTGGTTCAACTTCTGCGATTTTTTGGTTCTTGTCTGGAATTGTTTGTACCTTGCCGCTGGCGTACAATTCTCTCGTGTGTGAAGACCAAAGCACTGTAGTTCGTGGACCACCATATTTTTTCAGTTTCTTTGGGATAAATTAGAATTATTGATTTTTTTCAAGTTTTCAAAATCTTGAAAAAATCGATTTTTTTCTTCCCTTAACCTGATCTTTGCTGATTTTTTGGAGGATATTTTTAGCCGACCACTAGTGACACAATGTTTGACGGTTGAGAACCTTCAACCTACAGGAGATGGCCGTACAGATTATATTACTTTCGCTACAATTTCTGTGAAGCTTGACGGTACAAATTATTTGATATGGTCTCGGTCTCTATTCTTGACCATTGCAGGCCATGGGCTTACAGGTCATATCAACGGCACTTCTGTGAAGTTGGAAACATTGGGTGCTACTCAAGACAAGTGGATCTCGAATGATTATTTGGTAATGTATTTTTTGTTAAACTCGATGCAGCCTCATATTGCAAAAGGATATTTGCTTCTTGATATTGCGGCGCAAATTGGTCAACTGCTAGGGATACTTATGGTCAAATCGGGAATGATGCACAGGTGTATGAACTTCGAAAAAGGGTTCATGACACTTCTCAAAAGGAGATGACTATATCTCTAGATTATGCTGAGCTTCGGAGTTTATGGCAAGAGTTAGATCATTATACCGATTATCAACCAACTAATGCTACAGACATTGCTGCCTACACGAACCATGTGGACAAGATCAGAGTTTATGATTTCTTGGCAGGATTGAATGTTGAATATGATCAGATACGTGTTCAAGTCCTTAGTCGGTCTCCATTCCCCACTTTGGAATAGTCCTATGCCCTAGTTCACTCAGAAGAAAGCCGTAGGACAGCAATGCTCCAGTCCTCTACTATTGATCGATCTACTCTACAAATTAGTGCTGGCATTATTACTAAATCTGATTCGTTCTCTCGATTTAATGATACCCCTAAGGAAGTTGTAAAGTGTGAATATTGTCATAGGCCTTATCATACTAAGGCTACTTGCTGGAAGTTACATGGAGGAAAAAAAAGCACAGAGAAAGACAAAATAAAGCAAACCATACTAAAATTATTATTACTACACCTACTAC
Source organism: Syzygium aromaticum (assembly GCA_024500025.1). Taxonomy (NCBI): domain Eukaryota; kingdom Viridiplantae; phylum Streptophyta; class Magnoliopsida; order Myrtales; family Myrtaceae; genus Syzygium; species Syzygium aromaticum. Next base: position 18,420,968 of record CM044891.1, read on the forward strand.
TGATATTGGTTTAACCCAGGAAGAACTTCAGGCATTTCGACGTCTACTGAAAGCTTCTACTACTGCTACTTCCTCCATAGTTGTCAATTCGTCTTCCCATTTTGTTTCAAATCTAGCCACTTCAGGTATCTTCATTGGGGGGTTTAATAAATCTGTTGTTCCTAGCCCATAGATCATTGATACAGGGGCTACAGATCACATGACAGGTTCTTGTCTCTTTCATCAATACACCCCTACTTCCGGTAGAGACAGAGTTCGTGTAGCTGATGAAACCCTCTCTTCCATCGTTGGAAAATGGTCTATCAATTGTTCCTCTACTCTTCCCTTGTCTTCTATTTTACATATTCCATCATTTTCTACTAATCTCCTTTCTATTAGTAGTTTGACTCGAGACTTAAATTGTAAAATAATTTTTTTCCCTTACTGTATTTTCCAGGATCAGGTAACGGAGAAGGAGATTGGATATGGTAGATTGGATGGTGGTCACTATCTGCTCGAGGGTAGTGGGGTTTCTACTTCTATGCCGTCTATTACGCCCCATCAAGTTTGTTTGAAGAAGAAGAAAAGAAGAGAAGGGGATGAATGAATTGTCTAACCCTCTAGGTTAGCATATTCTCTTATTTATACTAATAATGAGGGTATATAGTAATGTGATAGACATTCCCATGCATGATAGTAAATAATAATAAAATAACTCATAATAACTTGTAACATCCTTCCTCAAGCTGAGGCATAGATATCGACTATGCCTAGCTTGTTACATATAAAGCGAACCCGTTGCCCAACTAAAGATTTACTAAACACATCTGCTAGTTGATCGCCAGTACGAACATGTGAGAGTGATACTCCCACGCGTAAGCTCCTATTGAACGAAATGATAGTCAATCTCAATGTGTTTTGTTCTCTCGTGAAAGACGGGATTTGAAGCAATGTGAATCGCTAAACTACTATCACACCATAGCAAAGTAGGACCACTCAACCCATATCCAATCTCGTTCAGAAGATGTCTAGTTCACACAATCCCTGCAGTGACTGTAGCAATGGCCCGATACTCTGCTTTAGCACTACTCTTCGCAACAATGTATTGTTTCTTACTCTTCCATGAAACCAAATTACCACCAACATACAAAGCATATCCAGAGGTAGACCGCCTATCAGTAGGGCAACTAGCCCAATCATCATCACTATAACACTCCATGCGTGCGTGATCATGAGCGGCAAAAACAATTCCCTTGCCGGGACTACCTCGAAGATATCTCAGAATCCTCAAAACAGCATCCCAATGTGGTTGTCTAGATGCTGCCATAAACTGACTAACTACACTAACTGAATATGCAAGATTAGGTCTAGTCATCGTCGTGAGATAGTTTAGTTTACCAACAACACGCCGGTATCTTTCAAGGTGTTCAAACAACTCGCCCTGATTAGGAAGAAGCTTCAATCCCGGTTCCATAGGCGACTCTGCAGATCGAGAGTACTGCATGTTAAATTCCTCCAAAATATCTAGAATATACTTACGTTGTGACAAAGAAATACTGTCTTTATTTCGAGCCACCTCTATGCCAAGAAAATATCTCAAATCACCTAGGTCTTTGGTCTCAAAGTGAGTATGTAAATATCTCTTCAGCTCAACAATACCCTGCTCATCATCCCCTGTCAAGACAATGCCATTCACGTATAAAACCAGAAAGATACACCCAGTAGTAGAATGACGATAGAACACTGCATGATCCTTTTGAGACTGAAGCAAACCAAAAGTCTGAACCACTGAGCTGAATCGGTCAAACCATGCTCAAGGAGATTGCTTCAAACCATACAAAGAGTGACAAAGCTTACAAACTTTCCCTCCTTGAGCAGCAAACCCTGGAGGCTGCTCCATATAAACATCCTTAGCAAGATCACTGTGAAGGAAAGCATTCTTAATATCCAACTGATGGAGAGACCAAGAATGTATTGTTGCAAGGGATAAGAAAAGCCGAACAGATGCCATTTTTGTAACTGGGGAGGTCTCAAAGTAATCAAGACCATGAGTTTAAGCATAACCCTTAGCAACCAACCGGGCTTTCAGACGAGCAACAGTTCCATCAGGATTGACCTTCACGGCAAACACCCAACGACAACCAATAACCTGAGCACCATGAGGAAGATCAACCAAGGACCAAGTCTAATTGCGTTGGAGGGCACTCATTTCTTCCTCCATGGCCAAACACCAACCTGCATGCTGAAAAGCCACGGGAACAGAAATAGGTAGGGAGGTACCATCAATATTAGCCACAAAAGCCGACAAACTCATTGACAAACCCTTGTAGGAATGTGTATAAGCTACAAGAGGGCAATCCCTGCAAGCACGGTAGCTCTTATGAAGAGCAATAGGTTACTCGACTGTATTAGTCTCAGTAAGTGGATAAGCTACAAGAGGGACTTGCTCAATAGGAGGATCCTCCACGGGAGAGTTCGGAGGGAGAATTGACAATGGGGGCAATGTCTAATGATGACGCTGGAGAGATAACTGGATGAGAGACCATTGGCGTTGAATAGACAAGTATAGGTTCAGAAGATGTGGACTCGGATAATTGTGGGACTAAATTAGATGAACTAGAGCTAGTTGCAGAAAAGTAAGGCTGAGACTATGAATGTGACATGACGGGAGGTGAGCATTTTTCTTAAGGTAGGAGAATAGCAACGATAACCCTTTGATACCCGTGAGTAACCAAGAAAAACACATTTGAGTGCACGGGGATCTAGTTTTGATACACCCGGACGATCATCATGGACGAAACAAGTACACCCAAAAAGTTTAGGGGAAGAGAAAAAAGACTGCGATTAGGAAAGAGGAGCTTATGTGGAGTATTACCCCCAAGAAAAGAAAGAGGCATACGATTAATGAGATAGCATGCTGTAAGAACAGCTTCCTCTCAGAATTTTTGTGGAACATGCATATGTATAAGAAGAGCACGAGCAGTATCCATAAGATGGCGATTCTTCCGCTTAGCAACACCATTTTGTTGGAGTGTGCGAGCACATGAAAGATGATGGTGAATGCCATGAGAACGGAGAAATTGATGGAAATGATCTGACATATATTCCGCCCCATGATCAGATTGTAAAGCCTGAATGTTATGATGGAATTGAGTGTGGATAGAAAAATAAAACTCATGGAACACGGAAAATAACTCAGAATGTTCTTTTATTAAGTAAACAAATGACATTCTTGTGAAATCGTTGACAGAGAACATAATAACGATAACCAAAGACTGACATAACAGGATTAGGTCCCCACACATCAGAATGGACCAAGGCAAACGGAGCAGTTGCTCGTTGAGATACACTTGGTGGTAAAGAAGCACGACTATGCTTTGCAAGCTGACAGGACTCACAATTTATTGTAGACACTGAATGAAAACGAGGAAATAATGACTGCAACATAGATAGAGAGGGATATCCCAAACGATCGTGAACGTCTAAAACATGTCTCTTTCACTAGCGTAGCTGGAATAGACACTATCTAGCTGGTAGATTCCACCATTGACACTTCCCTTACTGATAGTCTTCCGTGTCGAGAGATCTTGCAAAACACAATAATTAGGGTAGAAAGTCACGGAGCAATTCAAATCCCGAGTGATATGACCAACAGATAACAAATTAAATGGCATGCCGGGAGTATATAAAACAGAAGATAAGGAGATCTCATCGGAAGGTCGTGCAACTCCGCGTCCTTGAACCATCAAGGATGACCCGTTCGCAATAGTAATATGGCGTAACGGAGTTGAGGACTGATATGCAGTAAGAATACCTCTATTACCTGTCATGTGAGTACCAGCACCAGAATCAATAATCCAAGTAGCGGAAGGAAGAGCTGCACATGCTGAGGTAGAGGAATGATTAGATGATTGCTGTAGTTATGCAATAGAGGTAGACGCAGTCCTACTCCCTGAGGTCTGAAACTCCAAGTAGCGAGTATACTCCTCAGGACTCATTGTGATCACCTTTTGGTCCATAAACACGCTCTCAGGCGCAACATGAGCAGATGTGGTTCGTGAACCAGAAGCTGCTTGTGCAGCTTGTAATTTTCGGCAATAGCTGCGAAGATGTCTAACAATACCACAATAATTGCAAGTACTACTCTCCCGACCACGACCGACAATACCACCACGACCTCCCCCTCGGTTACGGCCTCCATTGCCACGGCCACCTCTTTTGTTCGTATATAAAGCAACAGCCTGTTCACCAACCTTTGAGGGGGCGGCTTTAACCTCCTCACGACTCGCAGTACGAAGAACACGACAATTAACTTCTCAAAGAGAAGGAACTCGAGCATCTGAAAGGATTTGTGAGCGAGCAGTGTCAAACTTAGCGCCCAGCCCATTAAGATAGCAAGTGACCAGAAACTGATTTCGTTGTTCTTGAAAAGTAGTCCGACTAGATGTAAACGGGACTAACTGATCAAATTCATCAGCAAAGGATTTAAAATCGTCATAATATCCTTGCAGAGGCCGACCGATAGAAGCCGGCTTCAACAACCCACACACAACATCAAAGTCGCGAGGAATCATTCAGAGAGGAGTATAAATCTGCCAAAGCATCCCATAACTCCTTAACAGTATCAGTATTGCTAACAACGGTTCGAATAGAAATATCCATAGCATTCAATAGTTGACTATAAATACGACAATAAATAGTGTACCATTCATCATAAGTCGGGTCATCCCTGCTCGGGGGAGGCTGAATAAGATGATGAGATAACCGCTGTCTGTGCAAATTCTTGAAAACATTCCTCTTCCAAAGTGTGTATGTAGACTGTCCCGTCAAAACACGTTCGATGAGCTTAGACGAAGTAGATATAAAGGTCGGAACTTGTGACCGCATTACATCAGATCCAGTCGCACTAGATCTATTCATGGCTAATCCAGTCTCACCGGATTCAATAATAGCATCTATCAGAGTCTCTGAACCACTTGACATAATGATGCGTACTTAATCTAGTCACACTAGATTAATCAGAAAATTAGATTAAAGAAAGAGATCATAAGCTCAACCGTTTCATAGATCCTTGATCAGAACTAGATCATATTTAAAAGAAGAGAATGACCGACAAAAAGAGAAGTAGGCCGGGAGATTAGATCAGAGAGAGAGAGAGAGAGAGAGAGAGAGAGAGAGAGCAAGCAGATGGTGGTGATGGTGATGGTGGTTCTGGCAAGGGTTAGGAATTAGGTTGGGGTGGCGGCTAGGGTTGGCTCTGATACCATATTTGAATTGTCTAACCCTTTAGGTTAGCATACTCTCTTATTTATACTAATAGCGAGGGTACATAGTAATGTGGTAGACATTCCCACACATGATAGTAAATAATAATAAAATAACTCATAATAACTCGTAACAAAGTTAATTCAGCATTGACAGATCTCCATTAGTGGCACTGCAGATTAGGTCATCCCCTTTAGGAATTTTAGAAAAAGTTTTCTCGAGTTTCATTTCAGCTTGTAATAAAGATGACTTTTTTTTGTGAAGCTTGTGTTTTTGCTAAACAAACTCGTTCTACAAATTCATCTTCAAATAATAAAAGTCGTTTCCCTTTTCATGTGATTCATATTGATGTGTGGGGTCCTTCCCAACGTACTTCTATTTCTGGTCATTGATGGTTTGTTACTTTTATCGATTGTCATTCTTGTGCAACTTGGGTTTATTTGTTGAAGCATAAGAGTGACGTTTTTCGTTATTTTCAAATTTTTCACAAAATGATTCAAATTCAATTCAATGTCACTGTGAAAATTCTTCGCAGTGACAATGGCATTGAGTACACTGAAGTCAGTTTCAACAGTAACTCTTTGATCATGGCATTATTCATTAGACAAATTGTGTTGATACCCTAGCATAGAATGGTGTTATCGAAAGAAAGAACCGACATTTGTTAGAGATCGCCAGGTCTCTTATGTTTGCACGTCATGTCCCCTTTCAGTATTGGAGTGATGCTATTTTAACCGCTGCCTATTTAATCAATCGGATGCTGACTAGAATTCTTGATTTTCGCACACCTATTGATGTTTTATATGGATAATCAACTTATATTCTTTCTTTAAAAATTTTTGGTTGTGTTTGTTATGCTCGTAACACTACTTCTAAAAGTAAGTTGGAACCCTGCGGTCTCCGTTGCATATTTCTTGGGTATTCAGCTACTCAAAAGGGTTATAACCGTTATCATCCTCCTTCTAGGCGCAGTATTATATTTATGGATGTGATTTTTCATGAGTCTATTTCTTATTATTCCGCTCCACCTCTTCAAGGGGAGTGTCCTAGTATAGAGGTGTTGCCAATTTTAGATGTTCCTAAGGATATTACTTACTCTTCTCCTTCTCCTTCTCCTCCTCCAATAGTCTCTAATCGTTCTCCTTCTCCTTCTCAAGAGGAGAACGATGCAATGTAAGTAGAGAATAATGCAATACTTCAGGGAGAGATATTAGAGGTTCAGGAGGAGACCACACCTGTTAAGCAAAGTATTGATATCATTCAAAGGCGGATTGATAGTGGGAAAACATTGAAGACATATCGTCATAGGAATTCCACTACCAACATGCAAGTTAAGACCACTGATACATTGCCTATTCAGTCATCATCTCCGGATCCGGATTCTACTACTCCTTCCGATGAGGTCTCTCCTTCTGATCTTCCTATCGCACTCCGAAAGAGTATTAGAACTTGTACTCAATGTCCTATATCCAATGTTGTTTCATATGACTCTTTGTCTAGCTCTTATCGCACTTTTGTATCTTCTCTATCTTCTGTTTCTATTCCATGGAATTGGCAAGAAGCTTTTGTAGATGAGAAGTGGAAGACAGCAATGGTGGAGGAAATGCATGCTTTGAAGAAAAATGACACGTGGGATCTTGTTGTTATTTCTCCTGGGAAACAACCGGTAGGATGTAAGTGGGTGTTTGTAGTCAAACAGAAGATGGATGGTATTGTGGATAGATATAAAGCACGGTTAGTGGCAAAAGGATTTACTCAGACTTATGGGATTGACTATCAAGAAACCTTTGCTCCTATTGCCACGTTGAATATTGTTCGAGTGTTACTTTCGTGTGCTGTAAACTAGGGATGGGATCTTCAGCAGTTAGATGTGAAGAATGCCTTTCTTAATGGAAAGTTAGAAGATGAGGTATATATGGAGATTCTTCCAGGTTTTTCTTGTGACAAAACTCAAGGTAAAGTGTGTAAGCTGAAACGTACACTTTATGGTTTAAAGCAATCACCTCGAGCTTGGTTTGGTAGGTTTCAGAGAGCTATGATTTTTTTGGGTATAAACAAAGTAATGCCGATCATATTTTGTTTGCGAAGAGATTAGGTGTTAAAGTCACTATTCTTATTGTCTATGTAGATGACATTATTGTCACAGGGAATGATATTGATGAGATAAGCTGGTTGAAGAATTTTCTTGGACAAGAATTCGAAATAAAGGATCTTGGAAAGCTCCGATACTTTCTTGGGATTGAAGTTGCCAGATCTTCAAAAGGTATCTTTCTATCCCAAAGGAATTATGTCCTTGATCTTTTAACAGAAGTTGGATTATTAGGATGTCGTCCCTTTGATACACTTATTGAGGTCAATATTTGTCTTCGAGAAAAGGATGGTGATCTTGTAGATAAGGGTCATTATCAACGGTTAGTGGGCAAGTTGATTTATTTATCACACACCAGACTTGATATTGCTTTTGCTGTGAGCCTAGATACTCATATGGATGCTGTTCTTCGAATCCTTCAATATTTAAAGTCTGCTCTTGGAAAAGGGATTCTTTTATCTCCTTGTGATGGCTTGAAAGTTGAAGCCTATACAAATGCTGATTGGGCTGGATCTTCTGATCGAAAGTCTATTTCTGGGTATTGTACTTTCTTAGGAGGGAATCTTGTGACTTAGTGTAGCAAAAAGAAAAATGTGATTGCTCGATTCTAGTGCTCAAGCAGAATTTCGTGCAATGGCACATGGAGTTTGTGAACTATTATGGCTTAAAGGATTACTTAAAGATCTTGATGTATTTGTTTCTATTCCTATGATGCTATATTGTGATAATAAAGCCGCCATTAGTATTGCTCACAATCTTGTACAGCATGACCGTACAAAACATGTGGAGATTGACAGGCACTTTATCAAAGAGAAGTTGGAGAGTGGTTTAATTTGTATGCCTTTTGTTCAGTCCGGTGATCAACTTGCTGATGTGTTGACTAAAGGATTGGAGAATAAATTGTTTCATCTTGTTTTAGTCAAGTTGGGCATGTGTGATATCTATGCTCCAACTTGAGGGGGAGTGTTGAGAGTACTCAGCTAATAAGGGTATATTTGTCTATTACCTTTATTATTTTATATATTGCAACAATAATGGTAATATTGTAATTTTGGCCTTTTTGGCTTTATTATAAATAGATAGTTTGGGGTCACATAGACCTAATCAAGCATTCAGTTCAGTTTTTTCTCTTAATACATAGTAAGCACTTCAAGTTGTTCTTATATTGTCAAAAGGCTTTAAAACATTTAGTTGAAGCATCTTTCAGCGATGATATAGAAATAACTGAACATCCACTGTGTGCGGTTATATCTAAAGGATTATTTTCTCTTGTATGGCTTTTCAAGTCAATAGTTGTTGTAAGTGGGCTTCAAGATGAATGGGGAGAATATAATTCTGGCAAAGTGAATCTGTCTTTAATGGACCACACATCATGTATATTCCTAATGTTTAGCAAGTATTACTTTTGTCAAGCACTTTCCCTGATTGTAAAGTCTAAATGGCACTGTTCTGACATTGGCCAGGGAGAGACAAATTTAGTTGAACCAGGTTCATGTTGGGATTCTTCTACACATTCTGAAGCTTGGAAAAGCATCTGCCTTGTTGCACAGAGTATGAAAGAAGAGACACAAAGTTTATTTTGTTCTCTAGAAGACTCTTTTCACACTAAAAAAGCAAATGCTGGTCAGTACTCCTCAATAATGACTAGACTATCTACCATTATATCTTGCCTGAGTGGTTTCTTTTGGGACTTAGCATCTGCCGTTACCACATTGATGCAAATGATTGGGTTCACAAAGTTATATCTCACATTGGAAGCATGAACCTCTTTGCAAGCTCGGCCTCTTTATCGACATATTTGCAGATGTAGTTAGTATCTTTCTGTGGATTATGCTTGGTCAGAATGATCAGCAGTTAGGATATTTAGGTCATGAGAAAAGTAGTAAAATGTCGAACTACAACCAGGACATATTGGGAACTGATGTATCGTCACATAGTGACTCTTGACCACCTGTCCCTAATATATCCAGCTGCAGTGAACAGGATGTTGTAACAGCCTTCTTAGAGTCATCTGGCTTTACTTATCAGTCGGTGGTTACTGATGTTGGCCCTTAGTTGTCACATGTGGAAGGTGATGATTGTGTTGTGAGAATTTCAGATGAAGTTAAGTTGCTTGACCTGCAATATTTAAATAAGCCTTTCTTACGGCAGTTGTTTAAAAGTGATAATCCTGAATCAGCATTTCTGCCCAGGAACTTTTTTATTGGTTATTCAGCCATTCTAAAGCTGAATTTGAAAGACCAGCTCTTCTCTTATCTACAACTTTGGTGCGAACTTTTATGGCAATGGCACAGTTCCTGATCTTGGAGTTGGTTAATGGTTTTGAGCTGCCATAGCCATCATCATTTGTTTGCTTAGATAGTGTTCTGAAATATCTGGAAAATTAGGGAGTCATTTTACCTTCACTAATCTCACATTATCCAGAAATGTGTATGCCAGACTGATAGAATTGCAGTTGGTGGATCTAGGTAAATGCATTGTGTTACAAGGGAAAAGATATACTTTAATGACTCATGAGACTGGGTCAAGCACCAAGACAATTCCTGGTCATGCGAGACTAAATGGATCTAACGATTATCCTCTGGAATGCTGCCTGGATGACATCAAAGCAAGGTTGAGAACATCATTTACCATTTATATTAAGAAGGCTGCAGAGTTGCATCTCTTATCCGCTGTCCAAGCAATAGAGAGAGCATTAGTTGGAGTGCAGGAATGCTGCACAGCTAAGTATGGCATCACTTTTGGAAGGGTAGAAGGGACTGTCTCACCTGTTGTTGCAGCTGGCATTGACTTGTTGGATATGCTCCTAGACAATGTTTCAGGTAATACCGTGTACATATGTTTAAGGTGTGGTTGAGGGAAGAAGTTATGTCTTCTCGGGCATTTTTTTCAATAAGTAACAAATATAGGAATAAACTCTCCTGAATTGTTGCTTAACTAATATTCACTCTCTGTCGATAGACCAAGTATTAGATATTAATAACTTGATAAATCTCTTTGCCCTTTTTTATTGAGGAAAGAAATAATTTGATGATCCATGGTTGTTTTACAAAATAACTCATATAAAATGGAAAGAAAATCTATCGGAAATATAATGGGAGTGAATAATATTAAATCAATGTTATAATCTGATTCCTGGGTGATTTTAAATGGTTATTGTTTCCCTTTCTCTTTTTCTGTTTCAACAATCTATGATGGCTAGAAACACACACATTGGATGAGACAATGGTCCAATAATCTATACTTTGCTGTATATGTCCAGAATTGTCATTTAAAAGAAAAACCGAAAAATTAGCTATGTCTCCCTGTAATTAAACTTCTATATCAGGTGGCAATAGTGTATCTTTACATTTAGATTAATGTAAGCCTCAACCCTTGAATTCCTTCTGTAGGTCAGAAACGTTTGAGTGTGGTCAGAAGACACAGTCGAAGCTTTATGGCTGGTTTGTTCATTATAATTCTGCATGTGCGAAGTCCACTAATTTTCTTTGAGAGTCCACCTGGCAAGGGCTTTGGTGATCCTGACCCAGGATCAGTCACTCTTACGTGCATTGAGGTACTGACTAGGGTTTCAGGAAGACGTGCTCTCTTTCAATTGGATCCTTGGCATGTTGCCCAGATGTTACGCATACCTGCAGTGCTGTTCTAGGTCTTCTGTCAGTTTCAACTGAAAGATCCGATTTCTTCTGAATCTTTATTTTCTTTGAAGAATCTTGACATTGATCAGCCGTTTTCAGTGAAGCTACATGCCACCTGTTGTCAATTGCTGTGTACCGTTCTTAAGCATCACAAAAGGTATGTTATGCTTCACAAATTCTTGACATGTGCTCTCAGTGAAAAGTTGGTCAAGAAACTTATTAGTTAATTTAGGTGGCAAAATAGTTGGATTATCTATTGGGAAAAAAATAACGGGGACGGGGGGGGGGGGGGGGGGGGGGCATGCCCCCTAGAGGTGTCTTGTGGAGTGAGGGATGAGAAAAAAGAACTAGAGAAAGGTTGTTTTCGAAATAATGGCATGTGGGTTAATTCAGTTCTTTTCCCACAGCAGTGTAACTCTTCTCACTTCTGTAAACTCTCTGTCTGTCTGTTTGTCTGTCTCTCTCACACACACACAGACAAAAGCATACATACAGGGAGATCATATGCTTACATGAGATATTATTGTCATCTTTCATCGCCCTTTCTTCCACCATCGAGCATTTCTTTGCTGAAAACATACTCTATGGTTGTGCATTTTCTAGTGAATGCGAAAGAGACATTGCTTTGCTTCAAGATTCCACTTCTGTTCTTGTCAATTGTTTGGAGACTGTAAACAAGGACCTGGTGGTCAGGCGAGGCTATCTTTCAAGGGATGAACAAGTAAGGGGCCAAATGAGCATGTTCTCTCCGGAGGATTTATGAAGAGGTGACTTTGTAGTTAAACCGTTTGCTTTGTGTGGTATTGATACGCTAGAATTCCTTTGTTGTGCTTCATGTTCATGGAATTCATATTCTTGTGTGCAAGTTGCTCTGTGGTCTTTGTAATGCTGGCAATGAGCATGTGGGGATGCATACCAACTTGGGTGAGAGTTCTTCACTAGATTTTGTGATGCTTGAATATTGTTCAGTTATGGCAAATGTCACCATTGAAGTATTTGTTACTTTATTCTTTTTTTTTGTGCTTGATCACTCCTCATCACATTGACATATTTCCACCACTCATTTGAGTCCCTCTAACTATTTGCTTATTGATTTCCTTTCGAAAATAAAAAGTTAGGTTTCTTATGTTGGAGAACTTTTTTATCCTTGTGTGTTCAATTGCTCATAATCTCGTTGATGAGTTCCTCTTCATTTTTCCTCTGTATGACAGTTTCTTCAAGCAGAGTGGTTCATTCGAACCAATTGCAATGACCTCATGGACCTTAGTGCTGGGGAGAGATTTATAATATTTGTGTCAAGTTTTCATGCATTAGCATTGAAGAAGCTAGTTTCTTGAAAATGGGTATATGACCTACAAAATACTGGGAAATTCACAAAACTATGTGACTTTAGGATCCAAATTTGGTCTAGTTCTAGGAGAATTACGCTTTTCCTAGCAATAAGCTAATAAACCAGTGAAAGAAGTGCAAGAATGCATTTGTCAATTTGCCAATCATTGGATTGCTTTATTTTACATTTGTCTGTATTTAAGGCTCAAACCAGAAGGGGAGTCTTTAGTTGGCGGTTAACAGAAGATATCAGAATCTAAGTTTTAACTTTTATGTCCTAGAATGATGATTGATATATGCCTTTGAACTATCAATGTCCAAACCATGATTTTCATGAGTATGGTACCTTCTCGTGTTTAGTTTTCTTATGGTTTGGTGTTTTCATCCTTTTACAGTTAAGGCAGCAGAAAGATGTATATGGGCGTCATTGTTTAAATTCTCGTCCAGTTACGTATATACATATTCAGAATGCGGTCCCGTTAAGGCTGGATTCAGAAGGTGCCTCCCTTTGGTGTTTCACTTTAAGTTTGGTTAAGTGAGCAAAGTTAATATTGGTTCGTGTTTTGATGCTGACAGAATGGTTTACTTTTTCACTCTGTCAGAGAGAAATAGATGAAGCTTTGAGACCTGGGGCGTATGCTTTAATTGATGCTTGCTCAGCAGATGATCTTCAATATCTTCATACAGCATTTGGAGGTATGCTTTTATAGCTGACCTGGCTGCAAACTACTTTCGATGGACAACATTTTCTTTTTCACGTTTCATATGTTGCAATTTCCTTCTAAATGCAGAGGTTCCTTGCAGGAACACTTTGGTGTCTCCGCAGCATGACTACAAAGTGTACTTTCAGTATGAAGGAAAAGTTTGATGTGAGCATACTCCCTTTGGAACGGTCCGTCAGATTAAATCATCTTTTTTGGTTTTTCTACAATGAAGACATTTTGGTGGGTATTGCTGCTGCTGCCTTTGGCAGGGGACATAAATTCTGCAAAATATGATCCTGTTATGAGGAATATGAGGAAGTGCTGTGAAGACAGGAATGATTACAGTAATTTGCATCGCTTTGTTGCAACACGCTGATCACATGAATGGAGTATCATTGATTCATCATATGCTTGAAGAGAAATGTTGTTGTGTATCACCAAGATACGGAAGAGCTATTGAATGGGAAAGATGACCTTTTCTCATACATACTTGAAGTTACTAGAAAACTTCGATAAGGGAAGACAATTTGACACCTAGACATGAATCAGTTTTATCAGGAAATTGGATTATAAGCAAGTAGGTGAGTCATGTGCATTCAATTCTTATGGAGTGTTAGGCTTATAGTGGACTTAGATTAGTTAATGGCTGTACCATGCGAGTTTGAGTATTCTCCAATCTAGTGTAAATGGCCTCACTAAGATTGTGACCTTTGTAGTTTGTTTCTGTAATTTTTTCCCTGTCTGTGTCATATTTTTCGAAATAGAAGTTGTACACTTGTACAGAAGCAATGATCACGAAGTATGATTTACTTTGCTTATACATGCTTTTCATAATTTTTCTGGTAAAAAATAAAGTCTGATCTCGCTTTGGATTGACCCACCATACTCTTATCTTTATATATTTCTCAGCATGCGATGACGCGGGTAAGGAGGATCCTCTGATCATTACAATTCACCGGCATCGGAGTGTAACGCACGACCTCAATTTGACTAAAATTGTAAGGTGCGGAAGCCAAAAAACGAGAGGCTCTTGTTATGTGCTGCCTTGCATCATATTTTCTCCACACCTACTGTTTGTATGCAGCCGACTTATCAGATGGTTCAGTAGTCGCGAGTTGCGGCTCACCTTTACACATGGCTGATTCATACAACTTCGAGCCCCTCGTTTAATTTATCTTCTATGGAGACTAAATCAGGTAGAAAAAGGCCTTTAAGTGTCACAGTCCAACAAGCTTGTTTATGATCCTATAAAGTCTGTCACAGCAGGATGGAGAGAGAGAGAGAGAGAGAGAGAGAGAGAGAGAGAGAGAGCATGTCTTTATGCTCGATGTGCCCTGTTGCTTGATCTTTTTTAATTGTCTACCCTGTACATTCTCATCGAGAACCAGAAGGATTCTAAATGGGTCACTATCACTACCAGAAATGCAGACCTCGAGGACCTTTGCCATACCCAGTTCTCCTTTTCTTGGCCTTGGTCTTTCTCTTCATTGCCTTGTCGAAATTGATATCGTTCGACTCACTCTTTGAATTTCCTGAGATCAAGATCAACTGGGCACTCTTGGTTGTTCCGATAGCCATCCTAGCCTTGGTCCACTGGATTTCTAGCACGGAGAAATGGCCGGCGCCGTGTTGCCGTTGCTGGAAGACCCGCCAATGCTATTGCCGTTAATCACTGTTGGCAGTGCCAGCGGCATCTCTGCTGGTCAATGTTCGTCCTGACTCCTGAAAGCACCTGCGTTCCGGTACTTACTCGTGCATGAATTACTTCTTGTTTTTATAGCTGTGTAATTTATATCTGTCAACAAGCCAAGAGCTCCAGAAAGGGGCTATGAGGTTCCTTGTTTTGTCATAGTCTCGAACAGCGAAAAGAAATGATAAAAAACAATACCGATCTGTGGAATTTTTAATTTGTGTATGCTCTTTCCATTGAATTCTGAATGACAGTCTCTTTGGAGCGGAATTTGGTCACAGTGTTTGTTCCGCCTTCATACGTTTCATTCTCCAGAGCGCCAAGAAACTTATACGGAAAGATGAGTCGAAGACATATTTGGTTTTCATTTAGAGAAAAACAAAATTATTTTCCCGATCAAGCCCGATAAATCTCGACGCTGATTTGGGGAACTGAATTATCTTTATCTCAAACTGTCACGAGAACAATCATGGCATGGTCATCTTCTTCCCCCGTGTTTATGTTCTGCAGATTGTTTTTTCTCCAAGTTTGCCACATGTTGATATTTTTCCTTCAACTAAGGTAAAAACTGAATGATAATGACTACTAAGTTAAGTTCCATCATGACGTAACTTAAAGCTTTTACTTGCTTTGGCCAATTTGAGCAACCCCTAAATTTATCTGTCACGACAAGCAATTATTTCCGTCAGTATCTAACCCTAGGGGAAGGAATCATATTGGGTTGGGACCATTATCATCAAAGGGACCTCCTCCTTCACATGTTGACACTTCCCATTTTTCTCATGAAAAAGAAGCATTTTCCATTGCTGTTTGGCTTAATAGTGGATGTGAAGTATTCACACAGAGCCACAGTTGTAGTGCCAAACTCTTGAGTCCCATGTTGTTCGTTAGGCCTTAGCTCAATAGAGTCGACTAGTATGCTTCAAATCGACCCTTGACAATCGTCTAACAACAGTGCTTAATCAAACTCCAAAAGCTACTAAACCAATTCAAGTTTTCCATCTATCATTACACGGAATTACTTTAGCAAAAATTTCGTTTTTGTGACGACCGAACATTGGTCAAAATGAGAATTTGCCCTCCGAGATCACAAAACGACGAAATGAATACTGATATACCCACATCTTACTGGATGAACCAATATATAAACCAGAACTTTCTAAATAATATAATGTGGCATGTGAATGGAATATGGTTTTGTTGACCCTTGTTATATAAGGACAGGGTTAGGTGCCTTTGCGTGACTTTGGCCTTTTGCTATGTTGCAAGTCTTTGCAGCAAGCTGAAGAAAGCCAAACCACCATAATGACGTAATGCGATGGCTAACCAAAGAAAAGTCTGCTATTTTAAGATAATGATGTGAACCACTACCTAACGCTAACCAATGTAGACAATCCACTTTGTGCCCACTGAAAGTGATGGGGCTATCGACCATGTGATCGCTGAAAACCTTGCAAATCATCTTTATCACCCCCCTTTTCCAGGAATAAATGCATACCCCCCACCAAACGTGCATGATTGTTGACAAGATATAGCACCAAATTGAAGTCTCACATCATCGTTAAGTTCTCCTCTTGGCAGCGAGTATATTGTGTGATTCATGGGTTTGATTTGAAAGTCCAGCCCAAAAATTTTCAAAGTGATAAATTGAGGGAAACTACACTACGCGAATATTGGGTACATTGAAACACCACAGACAAGCAATTTAGAATAGTTTTAACATGCCCTCTCTCATGCGTGACTAGAATGGCATGTAGAATTGATAAACAGGGAGCCTCACAAGCAAAATAAATTTGGGCCGAATCGGCTCTAATGCCATGTCGTATTGTACGATCCAAAAGCGATGAATAGAGATGATATAAATAGCAGCTGTATTGAAATCCTATAGACCAATGATATGGGATACTCTAAAGAGATCCAGTGGTATTATTTTCAAATATACTAAAATATTCACTTTAGAAAACGGTAATTCTTATTTTTTTAATTTTTTTTGTGAAATTATATTTCATATATAGGTTGGCTCGGCTAAGCAAGAATGACTAAGGCATAACCTTTTGGCATATTGAAATGAAGAAATTTCCGTGCGAGGATTCACCGGTGGTCCCGCGTAACCATAACTTCGCATACTGACAAGCGAACATTATAAGCACAAAACACTATTGGGAGAAAAATCAATTAAACAAGTACGACATTAAAAAAAAATGTCTCAATGACAGAATTTGGCATATTCATTGAACTTGGAAAAAAACCGACGTACGTGGTAATATCATAAAAATCTAATAAGTGGTAATTCCAATTCAGTTTTTTTTTTTTAAGGTTTTGATGACTATACCACATAGTGATGGCATCCGGATAGTGCTGTGCCGACCCTACAATAGTATCATGTCGACACTTAAGTGTGTTGCGCATGGTCTACCCCGGTAATATGGTGGGTCGTGCTGATCCATCTGTGTTGCATATTATGCTCGGGCTCAGGCTCGGGCTCCTGTCGTGCCAATGCCCATGCCCATCTTGCACTTCTGTTGTACTTTTAGTAAGTTTGTTATTATGAAGCCACCTTGTAAGTCCATAGTAAAGCTAAATCCCCCTTTGGAAGATATATCAAATGTAAGACCTAATTAAAATGCTGCTTCTTAATTGCAAGAGTGCAGGAGACTGTCCAAGCTTTATCTTGTACAAAACATATAAGAGTAACCAGGGACTAATCGAGAAGAAAAATCTTTGGGGGGCCAAAGTTGATGAAATTTTTTGGACAATTTATACTGTGATTTACTCACAAGCGATATTTATATCTATGTATTTGTAATGAGATATTAAATTTTGGAAAAAAAGTATCAAAAAAGTCCTAAACCTTTGGCATTTATGTCAATTTAGTCCTAAACCTTTTTTTAACCTGATATGATATGCCACAATGTACTTAATTCATGCTTCAAGATGAATTATCATGTTTTCATTATGAGTAAATATGTAAGGTTATAAAGTCAAAATTATAATGTTCTATGCAAATGCAAATTGGCACGAATTATAGACATTATGACAAGCTACCACATATTGTTGACCTTAATGGCAACCCTACCGGAGGCGGCAGATGGTGCAACCCTCTATCGCTTTAGCCATTTTTTGTTTTAATAATTTAATTATCTTGTTTTTTAGACACAAGATGCCAACGTTTTGCCTATTACTCAAAGTGCCTTTCCAATATATATATATATATATATATATATATATATATATATATAGATGTATTGGAAATCCCAAAACTTATCATGAAGGTGAAGTTAAATCCTTAAACCTTCAAAAGTGCACTTAAGTCCTTAAACTTGTTACAAAAGTAAAATTGAGTTTTAAAATTTTTAAAAAGTGCAATCAAGTCCTAGAACTTGTTAAATTTGTGCAATTAAGGTTTTCCATTGATTGCACTTTTTGAAAGTTTTAGAACTTGATTGCACTTTGGTGATAAATTTTAGGATTTGATTGTACTTTTTGAAAGTTTTAGAAATCAATTAAACTTTCGTAACAATAAAATAAGAAATACGACAAAAGTTTCGTAACAAGTTGTAGCACTTTTAGTGTACTTATCCCAAAAAAATAAAATAAGAAAAATTCAATTTATTAGGTAATTGAGATCAAATTTCAGTGACTAAATTGCAAATATGACAAAAGTTTGGCAACCCTAACTACAATATGAGAGAGAGAGAGAGAGAGAGAGAGAGAGAGAGAGAGAGAGAGAGAGATGTATATCTTCTTTGTTTTCTTTTCTTCTTATATTATTCGAAGTGTCTTGATGAAATTCCTAGCGAAATTACTCTCACAAAAGTAATCTTAATTTGTGCAGCACTTCGTCTCTTTATCATTATCTTTATAACTAGTTTTCGGGGTGCAATGCAATGCACGAGACCTATTTGTTTGCTTTCTTTCAATTGGTCTCTGAATTTCAAAATATAATTGAAATTTTTCCTGAATAAAATCATTGCAATGCACGGCACCAGTAGTCATAGTATAATTATCTAAATTGGAAAAATCATAATATCTACAATTTTCATGACCTCAAAAGACAACCAATTACTGGAAAAAATATAGGTAACTGTAGTGTTGGCTGGCGTGTATATGTGAAATACACCAATGCTAATACACTGCACACAAAAAAGTTAATGCGTTTAAACTCATAATATCCTTTATTGATTAATTTTTATAATTAAGCATTTAATTAAAATTCAAGAAAAATTCTGTATGTTACTATTCTATACAATAAAAAATACTACATATGGCATTTTCCTAATGTAGCGCCAAATCATCCCGCTTCATAATTATTTTTTTTCGTTAATACGACGAAAAACCCCAAATTGGTACACTTGTGACAATTTTACCCAAAACTAATTTTTTATCATAAAAAATCCCAAACCGGTACACATGCGGCAAATTTACCTTTCGTTAGTTTCTGTTAAATTTTACCGTCAAATTGCTGACTTGGATGACACGTGATAATTGATAGGCATACTAGTTTGGAGTTT
Organism: Syzygium aromaticum; assembly: GCA_024500025.1. NCBI lineage: Eukaryota > Viridiplantae > Streptophyta > Magnoliopsida > Myrtales > Myrtaceae > Syzygium > Syzygium aromaticum. Next base: position 18,440,173 of record CM044891.1, read on the forward strand.
TACTCTCTATTTGTCACATGTATACCGGTTTGTAATTTTGGTGGTATTAATCCAATTTAACCGAAACTAACGGATGATAAATTTCTCACAAGTGTAACAATTTAGGATTTTTGCAGGTCAAAAAATTAGTTTAAGGTAAATTTGTCACAAATTTACAAATTTAGGGTTTTTTGTGATTTAACCCTTTTTTGGGGTAAAAATTTTCATACTATTGTTTTGCAAACACCATGCAAAATAACGAAACACGTGAGGTTGGAGAGGGTAGAGTCGGGGATTTAGGCCGTGAACATAGCGGCTGAGTGGCAATTTCAAACAAGATTCGGCCGACCATCGAAGAGGTTATACAGAGGAAGAGATCGTGTGTAAAATATAGGTTCCGAAAAAAATAACAATAATAAAAAAAAAATCAACAGTCAACAAGTCAAAAGAAGAATAGTGATGTTCGGCTCTTCTTTAAGAAGCCAAGGGCAGCACGAAACAGAAATAGAAAAACAGAGAGGAAAAGAAGAGAAAGGAGAGGAAGAGAAGAAGAAGAAGAAGAAGAAAGGGAGGGTTTTGTGCCGCGCGGACCTCGCCTAGCCAATTCGACTTTGTATCGCAATGCTCGGTAAGTATTCGCGCCCCTCATTCCTTTGATCGGAGAAGTTTTCCGATTTAGGGTTTAAATTCGGAATTTTAGGAAATTCGAGCAGCGAAGTTTGATTTTTGAGTCGTTGAGCTGCATATTTTTATAGAATTGGTAGTTTATGGTGTCATGGAGCCGTGGGATTTTATGGAACTTGATTTGGACTTACGGTTTGCCTGATATAAATTTTTGAAGTTGAGTGCGCGCAGTGAACAGTGCGCGAACAGTAGTTTTTGGGCCGATTTTCGTTGGTTTTTGGCTCGATTTTGGGATGGCCAAGTTGGGGTTCTTGTAGTGCTCGAAGTGGGCTTTCTATCGGCTATAAACTCGCTTGAAACGGGTTTCGGTGGAGGAATTTATGGTGCGATTAAGTTTCGCGTTCAAACTCCGCATTGTGAATGGTTTGGATAATCGCTTTGGAAAATCGATTTGTGGACACATTTGAGTTGTTTTGTTAGCGTTTAAGCGTCGTTTAGCCGTTTCGTAGCATTTTAGTTGGTTTTGACATCGATTCTCGTTTAATTGTTAGGATTTCGAGATCGTCGATTCGAGTGAGCTTGGTTGTTGGATTTTTTTGGGATTCCAGGTAAGTGGTGCTATATCTTCTTTGAGTTTATAAACTCATATTTTGAAAGTGATAATGATTTGAGTATCGTATGAGTTATTAAAGCATGTTTGTTGCATAAAAGTCTAGATCGGGCAATTACTACCTTTTAATATTTGAGGATGGTTTAAGAATGGTTTTATGAGAGATATTGTGAAATGATATATATGTGTAACTTTGCGAACTGATTTATGAAATGAGCTCGAAAATGATTCAAGAAATGGCATTTTGATTGCATAAAATTGGATCGAGCGTTTACTGACATTTTGTGTATTTAAAATGAAAGATTATCTTTTGATTTCGGTTTAAATTTACTGAATGCAAATAGGTTTGTAAAACCTTTTGAGAAAAAAAACTCATGAGGAGTTCTTGCATTTGAATGTGGCTTATGAAGGGTTTTATATCGGTTTATGAAATGGTTTATGAAATGATTTCTGAAATGGGTTTTGTAGATTGGTGGATGATATTGTGGTGGATTTTGATGTTCAGTATCTCTGTGAACCCAAATGAGGCATTATGGGTATGCGCATACTAGTCTAGGATATCCTTGTGGGCCGAGCTACCGGCTTATAGTAGGTGAAGACCTTGCTAAGGGGGGAATCTTGGTCGCCTTTCACGGGGCGTTATCCGTGATTATACTTAGATTTCTGAGCACGAGATTGGCCAATGGAATAGACCATTGACGTGTACTTTTCGACGAGATTGGCCAATGGAATAGACCATTGGCGTGTGCTTTTCGACGAGATTGGCCAATGGAATAGACCATTGGCGTGTGCTTTTCGACGAGATTGGCCAATGGAATAGACCATTGGCGTGTGCTTTTCGACGAGATTGGCCAATGGAATAGACCATTGGCGTGTGCTTTTCGACGAGATTGGCTAATGGAATAGACCATTGGCGTGTGCTTTCGACGAGATTGGCCAATAGATTTGACCATTGGTTTCTTCTTTGATATTATTAATTTGAATGAGCTTTTCTATTGTGAAAATGTGACGTTTAAAGTAGCATATAACTTATTTTGAACATGGATTTTATGATATGTTGGAATTGGGTTAATTGAGCTTTCGTTTGGTTTTTATAACTGCGTGCATAGTGGTTGCTCGATCTGCTTAGAAGAGATATGCATTACTTACTGAGCTGTCGTTGCTCACCCTCCTCTTTTTCCAACCTTTCAGGTTCTTTGTTTAGCAGCCAATAGAACGAGAGCGTTGTCTTTGGGGACTCTCGGGTGGTTTGAGGCTGCGTCCTTTAGGTGGAAGGACGGCCGTGTCATCCCCCATCTTGGTAGTTTTTGGGGTGTGACATTTATTGGTATTAGAGCTTAGGTTATGATTTTTGAGATATAAAGTCTATGGGACGTTGTGAGCTTGTGTCTTAATTTATAGCGTGAGTCTTTTGTTAAGTATTAGGTTGTATATTTCTTTTGGCGTAAGTGGCCATGGATTATGATCCGGAAAAGCATGCTTTGTCTTGTAAGAGATTACAAAAGCGAGTTTTGCCTTTGGTACTGGGAATGTATCCTAAGGTCCTTAAGAAGCGATTTTGACAATAAGGTAAAGAGGGATATTATGATCTAAATTTTGACTCGCAGAAAGTAGAGCAAGTTGAACAAGGAATTATACTATCAAAGATTTCAAATTTGGGATCGAGGCGTGTTTCATGATGTTAAAAGTTATGAAAGGTCATTTTGGGCTCGAGGAGTCGTAATGTGGTGATTGAGCAATTGCTGCTTTTAAGGTGACAAAGGATGGTGTTATTGTGGCAAGAAGTATTAAGTTCAAGGATAGAATTTAAAACATTGGTTCCAATCTTGTAAAGCAAATTGCAAATGCAACCAATGATGTTGCCTGAGATAGTACCACATGCGCCACAATCCTCGCATGAGCAATTTTGGATGCAAATCAGTTGCAAATGGGAGGAATACAATGGACTTGAGATGTGGCTTCGCCATAGAAATTGAGCCAAAAGTTGTTAGCTATAATACACTTTGGAGGGTGTATGGTCAGGCCGAACTCTTTAGCGAAGCAATCCATCTATTTTAACCAGTGCGGAGGAAGGATGCTAAGCAAAATGTTGCTACCTACAACACTATAATAAAGATATATGGAAAATTTTCTTGAGCATGAAAATGCGACAAATCTAGTCCAAAAGATACAAAGTATAGGAATTGAACCAAATGCAATTACTGAGTTGACAATAATTGCGATATGGGGCAAAGCAATAAAATTAGACCGTACAACGACATTGTTTCAAAAGTTGAGGAGCTCTGGGGTTGAAATTGATTTGATGTTTTATCAGACCACGATTGTGGCTTATGAAAGGGCCGATCTGGTTGGTCATGCAAAGTGATTGCTATATGAGCTTAGGCTAGGCAATATTCCTAGGGAGACCGAAATAACAATTCTTGCTAGGGCTGGTCGGTCAGAGGAGGTCAAAAAGTTGTTAGCTATAATACACTTTGGAGGGTGTATGGTCAGGCCGAACTCTTTAGCGAAGCAATCCATCTATTTTAACCAGTGCGGAGGAAGGATGCTAAGCAAAATGTTGCTACCTACAACACTATAATAAAGATATATGGAAAATTTTCTTGAGCATGAAAATGAGACAAATCTAGTCCAAAAGATACAAAGTATAGGAATTGAACCAAATGCAATTACTGAGTTGACAATAATTGCGATATGGGGCAAAGCAATAAAATTAGACCGTACAGCGACATTGTTTCAAAAGTTGAGGAGCTCTGGGGTTGAAATTGATTTGATGTTTTATCAGACCATGATTGTGGCTTATGAAAGGGCCGATCTGGTTGGTCATGCAAAGTGATTGCTATATGAGCTTAGGCTAGGCAATATTCCTAGGGAGACCGAAATAACAATTCTTGCTAGGGCTGGTCGGTCAGAGGAGGTCATTTGGGTTGTCTGCCAAGCTTTTGATGTGGGAGAGGTAAAGGATATAGCAGTATTTAGCTGCCTGATCGAGCTATTTCAAGGAATAGAAAGTATGTCAACGTCATTGAGGTCTTTGATAAGATGAGATTGGCTGGGTACTTTCCTGATTCCGATGTCCTTGCTATCGTCCTAAAAGCTTTTGGAAAATTGTGCGAATTTGAAAAGGCAAATGTATTGTACGTGGAGATGTAGGAAGACAAATAACATTTGAAGATTTGAAGCAGTTGGTCAATGGAATCGCCATTCTAATGTTATGGAAGCGATAAGTCATGATCACTGTTATGATAAGTTGTGATCTCTAGACAGCAAGTTGAGATTTTGAAAATTACATCGTGATTGATCGAGATAGGTTATTCTTATTGGTTAGAAAAGGAGAATTTATATTGGAAGTCTTGATACGTAGCGACATTTGGTATGATAAGAATTGATCTTAAAAGTTATAAGCTTAAATTGACATGTGTGACGGAGATTTACTTATGGTAAATAGGTATGATCAGCTTGTGAACTTCTGAATAGCATGTTATGATCTTATTCTAAATAATTTTTGTGGAACTAGTGGAGATTGTCAGTTTCAGTTGCAGTTTTCAGTAAAATGGTAGCACGAGGCAAGTGCTTCAGTCTTTGAATTAAGAAGAGAAAATTTTATGTGATGATTCTTTAAGTTGAGAACTTGAGACCATTGAATTTAATAGAAACTAGATATGTTCCTATCTCAGTGATTTGGGAAGTTGTAAGCATTCAATCATAAGAGATGATCTCTTACGTGGTAAAATTCTTAAATAAGATTTATGGGCATTTGGGGAGACAATTGAGATTGGAAATTTGAATAAGTGGATCTTGTCTCGAGAGTGTTAAGAGTTAAGTATCTTATGGTATTAGATTGGCAAATTTTGAAATAGTGTTATCAATAATCTTTTCTTGAGGTTTTAGTAAAGACAGAAAAAGAATTCGAAAGTTTTTGTGCAATAAATAAGAGTTGATTTGTGTGAATCTCCAAGTGGATGATGTGATGTTCTTGGACTATGTATGCAATTGAAGTAAATAGAATGTTCAAAGGAGAATAGACAACTTGTGGAAATTCAGGTTATGATACGTTTTGATTTGGTAGATATTTTGTGGATTATATTTCAAGTGTTAGCGAATGATTATCAACTTGATGGTATTAGAGAAAATTGTTGTAACGATATTTTGTTAATTGATACTACTTTGGAGATAGTAGAGACCAGGTAGGAATTGATGATTTGGAGATAGTTTGGATGCTAGTATACTGCGGTAGTATGATATTTTAAGCATGACAGATTGCAAGCAATAATTTTCGGTGGATTGATTTGAGGATAGTAATACAAAATGAGGAGACTAAGCAATAGATGTGAAATTTGGTGATGATTAGTAGAAGTGGACGGACAAAGGAATTTCAGAATGTTGATGATGCAAACGGTAAAGTTGGGCTTATGCTTGTAGACAGTTGAAATTGCATGGCGGCGTTACTTGTAGGATAAAAAATGCAAAGTCTTTATAGATCACAAGAGCTTAAGGTATTTTCTTACGTAAGCAGAATTGAATATGAGGCAGAGGAAATGGTTGGAGCTTCTGAAAGATTATGATTTGTTCATCCATTAATACAAGCAAGGCAAGCATAGTAGCAAATGCCTGGTATGTCTTCTGGAAGTGACAACTTTACTCACTACTTGGAAGTTTATTCTCGAGGATATGAGCAAATTAGACTTGAAAGCTACATGAGTGATTGTTGATCGATTGACCAATTTTTGTCATATCAAGTTGGCTTGTTCTTGCACACCAAAGGATGTTTATGACAAGATAAAGCTATAGATTGTTGAAAATACTGGAATTCGGGAAGAGTAAGACTCCAGTGAAGGTGGGGATGAATCCATGAGTGCCAATTCGGATAAGCTAGTAGAGTATATAAAAATGTTGTCTCAATGCTCATCTAGTGGAGGTATTCGGCTAGATCTTGTAATGGCTAAAGCACAGTTGTTGGCCTTCTACAGACAGAAAGGTTACAAAAAAAAGAAAGAAGTTTCGCTGAATCGATAGATGATTCTACAGATTATTAGATGAAGAAACTAATCTTGACGGTAAAGCTTCTATGTGCTGGTCATTTGGGGTATGGTCTAAATGGAAAATTCTATCAGTTGACAATTGATAATAAGATAGTATGCGAAGTCTTTGAGAACTAATTATTTCTCTTAATCATGCTAGAAGGACTTTCCACTCATGAAAAGGAAATCTAGTATCAAGATTTGTATGTACTGCACGTCGCAAATTCCGAAGGTTTTGCAAGAATGTTCAGAATAGTTTTTGTTCTCTGATGCTTATGTGAATGAACTATGAACTACTTTTTGTGATCGAATAATTTTGGGGGTGTTGATAAACTTGAATTAGAAAAGGAAGCAAAACTGATTTTGATCGAAGGCGCAGTGGAAGCGTGGTGAACCCTTGGAATATGCTGGTAAAGCTTAAATAAACAGAAGAGTTTATTTAGAATATATGTAAAGATTCAATGGCAAAACCACATCGAGAAGGAGGCCACTTGGGAGCTTGAAGAGGAGGCAAGACGCAAATACCCTCACTTGTTCGATGATTGAGGCACATCTAAATTTCGAGGGCGAAATTTTTTTAAGGAGGGGAGAATGTAAAATATAGGTTCCGAAAAAAAAAATAATAATAATAAAAAAATCAACAGTCAACAAGTCAAAAGAAGAATAGTGATGTTCGGCTCTTCTTTAAGAAGCCAAGGGCAGCACGAAACAGAAATAGAAAAACAGAGAGGAAAAGAAGAGAAAGGAGAGGAAGAGAAGAAGAAGAAGAAGAAGAAAGGGAGGGTTTTGCGCCGCATGGACCTCGCCTAGCCAATTCGACTTTGTATCGCAATGCTCGGTAAGTATTCGCGCCCCTCATTCCTTTGATCGGAGAAGTTTTCCGATTTAGGGTTTAAATTCGGAATTTTATGAAATTCGAGCAGCGAAGATTGATTTTTGAGTCGTTGAGCTGCATATTTTTATAGAATTGGTAGTTTATGGTGTCATGGAGCCGTGGGATTTTACGGAACCTGATTTGGACTTACGGTTTGCCGGATATAAATTTTTGAAGTTGAGTGCGCGCAGTGAACAGTACGCGAACAGTGGTTTTTAGGTCGATTTTCGTTGGTTTTTGGCTCGATTTTGGGATAGCCAAGTTGGGGTTCTTGTAGTGCTCAAAGTGGGCTTTCTATCGGCTATAAACTCGCTTGAAACGGGTTTCGGTGGAGGAATTTATGGTGCGATTAAGTTTCGCGTTCAAACTCCGCAGTGTGAATGGTTTGGATAATCGCTTTGGAGAAGCGATTTGTGGACACATTTGAGTTGTTTTGTTAGCGTTTAAGCGTCGTTTAGCCGTTTCGTAGCATTTTAGTTGGTTTTGACATCGATTCTCGTTTAATTGTTAGGATTTCGAAATTGTCGATTCGAGTGAGCTTGGTTGTTGGATTTTTTGGGGATTCCAGGTAAGTGGTTCTATATCTTCTTTGAGTTTATAAACTCATATTTTGAAAGTGATAATGATTTGAGTATCGTATGAGTTATTAAAGCATGTTTGTTGCATAAAAGTCTGGATCGGGTAATTACTATCTTTTAATATTTGAGGATGGTTTAAGAATGGTTTTATGAGAGATATTGTGAAATGATATATATGTGTAACTTTGCGAACTGATTTATGAAATGAGCTCGAAAATGATTCAAGAAATGACATTTTGATTGCATAAAATTGGATCGAGCGTTTACTGACATTTTGTGTATTTAAAATGAAAGATTATCTTTTGATTTCGGTTTAAATTTACTGAATGCAAATAGGTTTGTAAAACCTTTTGAGAAAAAAAACTCATGAGGAGTTCTTGCATTTGAATGTGGCTTATGAAGGGTTTTATATCGGTTTATGAAATGGTTTATGAAATGATTTCTGAAATGGGTTTTGTAGATTGGTGGATGATATTGTGGTGGATTTTGATGTTCAGTATCTCTGTGAACCCAAATGAGGCGTTATGGGTATGCGCATACTAGTCTAGGATATCCTTGTGGGCCGAGCTACCGGCTTATAGTAGGTGAAGACCTTGCCAAGGGGGGAATCTTGGTCGCCTTTCACGGGGCGTTATCCGTGATTATACTTAGATTTCTGAGCACGAGATTGGCCAATGGAATAGACCATTGACGTGTACTTTTCGACGAGATTGGCCAATGGAATAGACCATTGGCGTGTGCTTTTCGACGAGATTGGCCAATGGAATAGACCATTGGCTAATGGAATAGACCATTGGCGTGTGCTTTCGACGAGATTGGCCAATGGATTTGACCATTGGTTTCTTCTTTGATATTATTAATTTGAATGAGCTTTTCTATTGTGAAAATGTGACGTTTAAAGTAGCATATAACTTATTTTGAACATAGAGTTTATGATATGTTGGAATTGGGTTAATTGAGCTTTCGTTTGGTTTTTATAACTGCGTGCATAGTGGTTGCTCGATCTGCTTAGAAGAGATATGCACTACTTACTGAGCTGTCATTGCTCACCCTCCTCTTTTTCCAACCTTTCAGGTTTTTTGTTTAGCAGCCAATAGAACGAGAGCGTTGTCTTTGGGGACTCTCGGGTGGTTTGAGACTGCGTCCTTTAGGAAGGACGGCCGTGTCATCCCCCGTCTTGGTAGTTTTTGGGGTGTGACATCGTGAATTTGAAAAAGAGATAAAGCGACCTGTTTTTGAAAGCAAACAAACACCGCAAAGATAAGATCAGAAAAGGGAAGAAGACAGGAAGAGAAGAAGCCGAGTTGGAGTAGGAATAGGAATTCGGCCTTCGGCAATTCACTCAGTTGGAGTGGAGAAAACCAGCAAAAACCCTTGAAACCGTAGCGAACCGACGCTCATTTCTCGACCAAATTCAATCGGTTTGCTCGGCTGTGAGGCTCCTCGAACGCTCGTGTTCTGCCTGGCTGTTGTTTCATCGTTCGCACGGTAAAGTTCACGTTTTTCTTTGTTCTAAACTGACATATTGTTCGTTTTTGGCCTAGGCGTGTCTCTTGACCTAAGATGTACAGGTGTGATCTATTGATCGTGACATTAGTTCAAGTTAGGGTTTTTGCACTTGTTCCTAATTCCTTGATCGTTTTTCACGTTGTTTTAGCCGTTGTTTCGGTTTGAATATTATCATATCACGTTTCCTTTACATGAGCTTGTCTAGCTCTACGTTTGTACATTGTCGTGTGGTTGTTTTAGCGAGTGTACAGCCATGTTTGGCTCACATGTTGCATACCAGGCCGACCTTTGTTGGTCCCCATGGCTCGTGGATGTGTCGGGATGGGTTAGGCTCGCTTTCAGGTAGAATTCGAGCTCGAGAAAGCGCGAAAAGCCTGCTGCCCAGATTGTTCAGGGGTTGGACAGCAGGTGTTTCTTTTCTTCTCAGCTTCGTGGCCTACCTCGAGCGATCCCGGATCATCCTAGTTGCTTCTATACATGTTTTGCATCGTCTAGCATGCTTCCATCATGTCTTGATTCACTTTTCCCTTAAATTTGAGCATTTGTTGTGTTTAGCATTCGGGTTCTTGGATGTGTTCTAACCTCTGTTTTGCAGGTATCTATAGTGGAAAATCGAAATAATATGCCGTTTTTACCGATGCATGGTTACACCAAAAGTTAGATCTTTTTAACTAGCTTAATTTTGGAATATAGTTTTTATCTCGTTTATAGGTATTAGTTCTTATCTCATTCATAGATATTAGTTAGTCTATATGTATAAACAAATTAAAAAGGTAAAGAGAAAAGAAAAGGACATCTAAATTGCCATTAGGGGATTATTGCATCTTGGGACTAGTTACTTTATAATTAGTTTTGTTTTATCTTGTTTTGAATTTATCTGACACTTATATTAAGGAATTTTCATTTATTAGTATAGTTTAAGTACTGTACCGAGGCTTTATGAGGTGGCATTATTTTTCTTTCCTCCTATTTTTACTGGCTTTGTTATGATTTGGTTTGATTTTCGTTTGCTGGAGTCATCATGTATGATAACTTAGATTTTTATGTGTTTTCGAAAAAAAAATTAGAAAACAACAAAGGGAAAGATTACAGGCAAGGCCTTTCATGAATGAGAAAAGGCATCGATAACTGGTGTTACACAAATCTAACGTAACTAAGCCCCAGATTTACAAATCATCTGGTTTGCAGAATTGAGGCTTGGTCCCTAACCGATCCATAATAGGTTTGAGGCAATTCCTACATGAAACCAATTGACATAATTCACGAAAAAAATCAAGTTGTGATCAATAGAGTTTCGGAGAGCATAAACACAAGCACTAGCCCAATTTCCATCATGTGTTGATTATTCACGCCCATTTAATAATCCCTTAATCTCCCGTGTGGTTCACCTCGGGAAAGTCCTGATGATCATCATGGATTATCTAATTTTCTTGCGATACTCGATTGCAGAAAATAGTTCTTTCAATAGAATCATGGTTGCAGTCACGGACCCAAAGGCTTGGTCAACAGAAAGCGACAGAGAACTAGCGACTGAACTGAGTGAGGCACAAGTTCTACTATCCTTTGAATCAGTCTCTCACACTGCATTGCATCATGATTGCCGAATTTCTTCAAATTAAAGGATCTTTAAGACTTTAACACATAGCGTATTCGTTTTGTCCGAGTATACTCTTAGATAGAGAAGTGCATTCAGCTGTACATGGACCGTGACGAAACAGCCCATGCCGTAGAAATTCATTCCGGGATCGACCTCCAGATCACACAGACGGGTGAGAGTTCATCTCTTTTTATCTGATCAATGATTAATGCTGAGAACTAGTCCGGTTGAGTGTATCTTTATGCGATGATTCTGAACTTGTCCTTCAAATTCCAGTTTGGGACAGAATGGAAGAACAGAATCAGGTGTTTTTCCAGTATTACTACATAAGGGTAGCATTGAAACGACAAATCCTCAGGTTCAATCAATTGCTCAAGCAACAGCATCAAGCCACGAACTTTTTTCCAGTGCCTGGTATGGCTCTCATAAGACTTCATTAATATTGAACTTCCCCTGCAAATGCATAGCTTCTATCATTCATGGCATATGGGTTCACGTATATTTTGGTCAACTTCCTGAACAAGAGAAAAAGCCCATCGAACTCGGTTCTTTCGCTACATCATTTAAACAAAAGCTAGCTGATGCACTCGATAATGACTACAAAAATTGGGTCTCGTCGAGTGCTCTTCTAAGTGATGCCATTTGTTTATGATTGTTTTGCTTCTTGAAGCCGTTTTGTGTAGACCTTGAAGTTCAGCCAATGAATTTCACCGCCCATTAGACGGGTCTGGTTCTCGTACTTTGATCACTTCGTTATGTGAGGTTTCAGTTGTTCTTGCCCTCCTCTCATGGTGCAGCGGAGCAAGAAATGTCAACGGAACTGGCAGAGGCGACAGCTCCACAGAATGATTCTCCAGTGAGCGTGACCAACTATGAGAATGAGTAAGCAACTCCATTCTTGTTATGTTTCTTTATCTCGTCTCTCGGAGACAATTTTTTTGCTAGATCTTCCAAAATTTCTTTTACCTTTTTCTCCATTGCTTCGAACACTCTGGCGATGAGCTTAACTATACATCTCAATCCTGAAGCCACTTACCTACTTTATAGGGTTCTTTATTCAAATCAACTGCTTCTGCACATTATTAAACTTTGCAAATTCTGTTTTCTGCACTAGTTTAAATACATTCGTTCCAGAGTGCAAGTGGCTTTGTCGGCTTATGGCATGAGGCGTGGCATAACTTTATTTGCCTCGTTAAGTCTTGCTTCAGAGGCATGGATATTCTTTTGATGGGAATTGTTTGTGTAATTGATCGTGATTGCCACCACCGGTAAAATACCTTTGCAGAAACAACATGACAGTCAAGGCGTGCATTCTTGTCGAAAACCTTGATTTCAACTTCAAGTTGTGATGCTGACTCATGCTTGGGCTTGTGGTTGAAAAAATTATGATGAGCAGGGCTGAATCTGACAGGCTACCTGCCATTCCTTCCGGCTTTGTCGGGTCAGAAGAGGTGGCAGGGTCTGCTCCACATCTCGTGCCTGGCGGTAGTCTTGCTCGTTCTTCACTGGAAGTTCTAGGAATGAGAATAAATGCTGCATTAGACTCTGCAAAAAGGTCAATTTTGCAAGTTCCGAACCATATTGCGGGAGGCCACCATGCTGGAAACTTCAGGGGACCTTTTCAACCATCCACTTCAATGGCTCAAAGCTCCAGCCACTTGGATTTAAACCTTGAAGGTATTCATGATATTGAACTCTGTTTAGCTAGATAATGTGCGTCATTGCTTTTGCTTGGTTTGGAGTTTCGACTGGTGAATCTTTGCTGCAAAGGTTTGGTCGAGCATATTTTTAGTCACCATTCAACTAATGGTGCACCAGATCTGATAAAAGCTAGTAATATGATATTAATCTGTGCATGAATTAGTACGTCTCCTATTACATACAATCACAGTTTACCATTTACAGAACTGAGGCACTCTTAAGTAAGCTTTCAACAGCGGTTTCGTTCCATTTTGTTTTCTCCAAACCGACATTCATTTAGAGTCATTGAAAGCCTTAAATTTTTGACATTGTACTGGGAACATCCTCTCTCCTTAATCTATTTCTACGTACTTTAAAACCATCTAAAACAATTGAAACGACCATGGAAAAATGTTAATTGTTTTTGCTACTTCTCTATTGTATTCCTCGGCCTGCTGGAGAGTTTTTTTTTGCAGCTTCCGTTCAGGAGGGCCTTGTTAATTTGGCATTAGATCAGGGCTCTCTGTCTGTGGATCTCTAAGTGAAGTGGATATCGCACTTGCCTTATCTATCAGCATCGGGTGGAATGTTTGCTTGATACGAAAACTCTGCGGAGGGGAAAACATTGAGGACTACGGTACTTATGACGCTAGGTGTAACATCCTGAATTTCGACCCAATTCCGGGATCAATGAAATTGATATTATTTATTATGTAATTTTAGTAAGTCTTGCCCAGAATTGATCACTCTCAGGATACTAACCGATGGGAAATAACTAACTAGGAAAACGGTATGTGGACTAGGGATCCGATCACGAATCGGACACCGATTCTGAGAAATGAAGAGAAAATATTTTGGGCCAATGTGGGCCAATCTTAAGAGGGCGATGGATTTGATTTGGCTTACGATGTACGATTGGATTGCAGGTGATTCCGCACAATCGAGAGTACGCGTGGCGAACAAGTTCCGAACTTAATGTGAACGATCGCAACCTCCGGAACTAGTGATAAATCCTTGCATTCTCCCGATAATCGAGACCGTCACTACTTGAGTACCTTTAGGTCGATATGCGTAACCCTTAAATAGCCGTTCGTTAATGAGAGACCCTAAAATTGTAATTGAGCAATTTTGATCGTGAAATTGAATTCGGACTTGGATGTCGATTTTCGTGGACGTATACAACTATTTGGCAAAGACGACGTCATTTTAGTGTGGCCAAATATATTAAGGGTCGGTGCAGTCGAAAAATGGAAATTCGGCTCGAAAATGGAAAATAACCATTTTGCCCCTAAGCCTTATTTTGGTATTCCGAATTTTGGGGAATAATTGGATGATTTTTGGGATATTTTAATGGGTATTTCAGCCCAATAATTCAGCCAAGAGGATTTTGCCCTCAAATTATTTGGATAAGAATAGATTTAAATCCTTGGATTAAGGATATTTTGGTCAAGTCAAGAGGATTTTAACACATGGATTCCACTAGCCCTCCATTATTTAGTCTCCCTCTCTCTCTCTCTCTCTCTAGCCCTCCATTATTTAGTCTCCCTCTCTCTCTCTCTCTCTCTCTCTCTTCATTTCTTCCTCTTCAAGTTTCTCTCTCCCTCACCGCTGACTCTCTCTCTCTTTGGCTGTGCACCGCCGGAGCTTCGTCCACCGTACGTCGCCACCAGTGCCGTCTACGCTAGTAACGCCACCACTCAACCTCACCCCACCTTGTCACTCTCTCTCCTCCCTAGGCTGCCGTTCAGTCCCTTCGGCCATGTGGAGTTCCGTTGCGGCCATGCCACCGCACGAGGACACGCCGACCGCCGTCGCTCCACAACGACCCTCACCTGACTGACTCACTCTCTCTCTCTCTCTCTCTCTCTCTCTCTCTCTCTCCATCTCGTCTCCCTCTCCCTCGTTTGGCGTGAGGATCATGCCGGAGCCCCCCGCTGTGGGAGGCTGACCGCCGAAGGCCGCCGCTCATCGCCGCTGTGAAGCCTCTAGGCCACCCGCTTGTTCCACTGGTCCCGCCTGTCTTTAGACCGTAGGATTAAGTGAGTATTACCCTCTAAACCTTAATTAGGACAATTATGCATTTCTAGACGGGATTATGGTATATTAGGGCAATTTAAGGGTAATTGTTGGACTGTTGAGCATGGCTGATGTTGAGATGATTTTGGTGGACTATTATGTTGATTTGGAGGTGGATTAGAAGCCGAGAAAGTGTCGAATAGTGGCTGTCCATATTGGAGAGTCATTGAACTAAGATCAGCTATTTGGGATTTAAATGGTATAAGTGCTAGGAGGGCCTAGATTTATCGATTTTTGGCTGATTGGTGTTTGATTGTGCTCAATTGTGTATTGCCATGCCACATGTTCGTGTGGTCGATTAGTGCGGTGTGTGATTGGCCATTTATTTGGCAGGAATTCAATGCCCAAGTTTGTGAATTGTATATTGTGCCACATGGTATTCAATTGGCCAAATAAGCATGTTGATGCGGTTTGATTGGGCATGTTGTTGTGGCATTATTGATTAAGTACCTTTGTGAATTTAATGCTCATTGTACATTGCATTATTACCCGAATGCGGGAATTGCATGGCCACACATTTCGTATGCTGAGTATGGGCATGAGACAGAAATTGTGCAAGTATGCATACCTGATATGAGCATGTGATCACCTAATATATCCTGATGCGTTTTATGCGGGGTTAAGATAAAACTGGCTGTATGTATGTATGATCACTAAGAGCCCTGATGTATTTTACGCGAGGTTGATCCTATCCTGATGCGTTTTATGCGGGATGATGCACGGTTCGTTCAGAAGACAGCCAGCTTGATGTGTTTATGCGGGTTTTGGTTCGTAAGGAGATCGGTGTTATGCTTGATGCGTTTTACGCGGGTTAGAGACACTAGGCTTGATGCGTTTTATGCGGGCCAGGAAGTATTGGTACTCATTATAGACCTGATGCGTTTTATATGGGTTGAGTTCTAATTGAGAATTGAGCAGTGTGCCGGTGTTGAGTTAGATCATGAGCAAAGCATATCGATGGCTCGTGTGTGCATGAGTGCGAGTATGTGTGACTCAGTGACTCGCGTGCGATACGAACACTAATGGGTATGAGCATGCGTATGGTGTACGTGTGATTTGGTGTGTTCGCGCATGTGCCGTGATTATTA
This sequence comes from Syzygium aromaticum, assembly GCA_024500025.1. Taxonomy (NCBI): domain Eukaryota; kingdom Viridiplantae; phylum Streptophyta; class Magnoliopsida; order Myrtales; family Myrtaceae; genus Syzygium; species Syzygium aromaticum. The sequence goes on from CM044891.1 coordinate 18,455,809, forward strand.
TTAATTGGCTAACCTGTAGGGTCAGTGACGTGATCAATCTAGGCCTGGGGGCCTAGATCTATTAGTGTTGTTTGGCTATTTGTATGCTGTTTGCTTGTCAGGATGTGCATGTTTGCCTAGTTTAGGTTTAAGGGGTTTTACTTGCTGAGATTCATCTCATTGTTGTATAAATCCACCTTTTTAGACCCCCAACCCTGAGGATGTCAGAGGTACCTATTTGTTTTGGGATCTTTTACTGGATAGACCGGGAGGAGACAGAGCATCCCGCAGGATGTGGGGGTACATTTGTTAGGTATTTTACTACAGTGGGTCGATATGGGAGAGTAGTAGGACGAGGCACACGAATATATTTGCTGGTGTTTTAGAAATGATACTGGGACCTATGGACCTTTCTGGACTTTTGATGTCCTATTTAATGAGTTAGGGGATCCTGACCCTCAATGTCCCGATGGAGACTTGGTGAGTCCTGACCTTACGCCTGAGGGGAGTTCTAGTACGGATGTCGGACCTACTATCTAGGAGATGGACGAATCGGATCCGATGGACGAGGAGCCTGTAGATAGAGAGCCAAAGCCGGAGCCGATGGACTTAGATGAGGAGCCGGAGCCAATGGAGCAGAGGCTGATGGAGCTGTATCCTGAGCTTGAGGACGAGCCTGAGGAGATGGATTCAAAGCAGGAGTCGTAGAGGCCGAGCTCGAGTTGGATTTCCTAGACTCCGAAGTTGAGCTATCTAATAGTTTCTTCGAGTCCTCAGGATCTGACTTGGACTGGGTCCTGTAAGTTTACCTTAGCTCTTGTTAGGTTGGGCCAGTAACTTTTTGACCGGAGCCCCTCCTAGTTTTAGTACCTTGATCGCCCTGGTCACCTACCCCTTTTTGTTGTAGCGGCCATCGACCCGTTTTGGTGTAGTGGGTGTTCTCTGTAAATGGATATTGTGTAAGTTTCTTTGTTGTTAATGAAAGTGTATATTTGTTATCTTGTTGTTGTTTGATGTGGTGCTATTCATGGTCATGTGTTTTATTTGTACGGGTGATTTCGATATTGCTTTCGCATGTGCAATGATCTCTATGTTGGGTGTTGGGTTCGCGATGCGTCCTGGGACGTCGCATCAATTCGACCTCGGCTGGGATGCCAGTGCACCGTGGGGTTCGAGGTGTGACACTAGGGGCGAGCAAGATGGACCGCCCAAACCGAGACCGGACCGGACCTACTGGTTTGGTCTAGTTCTTGGGAATATTGGTTTGGTTCCCAGTTCCTAAAAGTGGAATCAGTTTTCGGACGATCCGGTTCTCGGTTCTAGGGAATCGGATCGGATCGGACCTATAAATATATATTTTTCTAATTTTTCATATATATATAATATTGAATATATATATGAAAAATATTTAATATTGGTCCCATTTGTAACAGCCTGAATTTCAATATAATTCCGGGATCAATAAAACTGATATTACTTCGCATTTTATTTTACTAAGTCTCGCCCAGAGTTGATCACTCTCAGGATACTAATCAATGGGGTATGGCTAACTAGAAAACGGTACGTGGACCGGGGACCCTATCGTGAAACGGACGTCGATCACGAGAGACACTGAGGGAATATTTTGGGCCAACGTGGACCGATCGTAGGAAAGGGTAATGGATTGGGTTTGGCCAAGGCCTACGATGTACAATAGGGATGCAGGTGATTCTGTAAGACCGAAAGTACACGTGGCCAATCAGTCTTGAACTCGAACCGAACGATCGTGACCTCTGGAACTAGCGATAATTTCTCATTCTCTCAATGATCGAGACCATTATGATACGGATAGCCCTAGGTCGATACGCGTAACCTCTAAACAACCGCCCGTTAGTGAGAGACTCTGAAATTGAGAGTTTAGTGAGTTTTGTTCACGGAATTGAGCCCAGATTTCGATGTTGATTTTCGAAGGTTTAAGAGACTATTTTTGGGAATATGACGTCATACTGAGCTGGCCACATACATTTGGAGTTAGTACGAACGAAAATTGGAATTTCGGTCCGGGGGTGAAAAATTACGATTTTGCCCCTCGGGACGCCAGCGTCGCTTTTCGAGGCCAAATGAGGTTATTTTTTTGAGGCCGAGATCATTTTTGGGTGGCCACGCTTACCAAGAGTCATTTTGGACAAAAAGTAGAATTTCGACAAAAATTGGAAAAATAATATAATTTTATTCCCGAAACTTTGACGTGGATTTTCGAGAGCTTGCGCGATGAATTTTGCGATTCCGACGCCATATTACGTTGGCCACGCACATATGGAACGCGTATGTGCGAAAATTGGAATTTCAGTTCGGGATTGGAAAATTACGAAAATGCCCCTAGGCCACTTTTGATTAATTCCGAATTTTGGATTTAATTTTGGGATTAACCAAGGTTAGTTAGGGCTAAACCAGGTCTGGTCAGCTTGGGTTAAGGACCAATGACCATTTTACCCCTAAATTATTGGATTTAGATGAATATTAGCCCTAGGATCAAGGGCAAAAGTGTCAAATAACCCTCAATTTTGACACATGGATTCCACTTAGACCACCTTTGACCTATTTGACCAGACCCTATCTCTCTCCTCTCAGCTATTCAGTCATTTTCCCCGTGCAATTTCTTCTTCTTCTCCGTTTCTTGCTCTGCAGTTCCGGTTCTGCATTTTCTGGTACTGTTCACGCCGGAACAGTACCAGCCGGAGCTGCTGTTCGCCCACCAGTCGTCGCCACAGCACCCTTGGACCTCCCTTTCACCTGTTCAGCCACCACAGCCCCGGTTTTTGTCCAAAACAGCCTTGTTTCTCTCTTTTTCTCTTTCCCGATCTGCAAACAGTATCGCCGGAGCTTCGCCGGAGCTCCGATCGCCGTTCTGTCGCCACCCAGCCGTCCAGCCACGCTGTACGACGCTGACCGTGCCTGTCCGTACATTTGTCCGTACGGTCGGTACTGCTCACCGCGTCCGTACGCCGCCGTACGGCACGTCGCCGCCGTCACCGACGCCTCGCCGGCCACCGTTTCCCGCTGTCTGCTTAGTGTCCGTATAGAATCACTATTCACGCGCACTGTTCACCCCGGCACTGTTCACACCGCCGGCCGCTGTGATCCGTACGTCGTTCGCCGGGAATTCGCCGCCGGTTTCACTGTTCACCAGCGATCGGCCGCCGTTCCCCGTCGTCGTGAGCTTGGATTAGGTGAGTAAAATTCCTAAACCCGGATTAGGACTGATTAGTGCGATTTTCTGGACTGGTTTAGGAATACCGGTACTGGCTGAGAAAGATTAGTGTACTGTTCGATAGAATTTGTAATCCGGAAATTGTAGTTGGCCAATGAGAATTGTTTAGGAATGATATTTGGTTTAATTGGCAAAGTTAGGAGTACATTGGTGGAATTGCCGGGTATGCCCGGGTTGACTGATTGTATGGCAATTGTGCTTGATAGTGATTGATTTCGCATTGCCATGTTGTATGTTGGGTGTTCGATTTATATTGGCGCTCATGGTGCATTGCATTGCATAACATGGACACGCATTGTGTATGCCGAGAGTGAGGCATGTAATGAACTTGTGCGAGAATGCGTGTCTGCCATGAGCATGTGATCACCTAAAATACCTTGAGGCGTCATATGCTGGGTTCAGATAATAATGAGTTGCGTGATCACCTAAGGACCTTCGGGTCGATACCGTCCTCATGCACTTTGAAGCAGGACGATGCCCGGTACGTCCGGAAGGCGACCATTCTCATGCACTTTGAAGCAGGCTCTGGTTCGCAAGGAGTCAGTGTTGCGCCTCATGCACTTTGAAGCAGGCTAGAGACACTAGGCCAGATTGGTTGCTGCGCCTCATGCACTTTGGAGCAAGCTAGACGCACCGGGCCGTGAAAAAGTGATGACTCGAGTCGTAATAAATAATAATTAATTGGGCAAGTGTGCCAGTGTGGGCCAGTGGGCCGGGGAAATGTGCATGACATGTCGATGACATTTGCATGCATAAACATGCATTGATTAGCATGCGAGCGTGTGAGACTCGGTACATGAGCATGTGTTTGGCGTACGTATGGCTGTGTGTGCCACGTATGTGCCATGATTATTATATATTGAATTGTCTAACCTGCAGGGTCAGAGAATTGTTTGATTATGGTTGTGTTATGATTTTAAATGATTGTTTACGATCAGGAGATTGCATGTTAGCCTAGCCTAAGTTTAGGGGTTGAACTCACTGAGATTCGTCTCACGGTTGTTTAAACCGAAACTTTTTAGACCCCCAGCCGTGAAGATGGAGAGACCACCGCCACTTTTTGGGATCCCTCTGCAGATCCGACAATATACTAGTACTTTCCCCTCAGGAAATGAGGAGGCTTTTGTGAGGTATAGATCAGAAGTAGTTGTGAATATAGGCGTTGATTATTATCAGAAGCAGGAGTACGTGGCATGGTGCCACCGGGATGCCAATGGGAATGAGGGAGAGCCCCTCAGGACCTTTGATATCCCAATTGAGGGCGGGTTGATGCAGTCCAACATAGCCGATGGTGAGGTGATAGACCCTGAGGTCACACCCGAGTTGATGGAGCTTGATGAGGAGCCCGACGTGCTAGCTGAGGACCCCGAGCCTATGGATGAGGAGGATGACGGACCCGAGGCCATGGCGCAGGATGTCGAGGAGGATGGAGAGGTTGCTGAGTTAGGATCGGATGAGGAGGGATTCGAGATGTTTCTTGACCTGGAGTTGGAGCCGGACTCTGAGGACGAGCGAGCTCAGGCCATGGATTCGGAGGATTCGAGGACTAGCGAGGATACTTCTGAGGAGCCGTCAGATGATTCCACTGAGTTGTCTGATCCCGACTGGGAGCCTTAGGTTCGACCAGTACCCTTAGTTAGCAGTGAGGGCCATTATCTTTTTGGACTATAGCCCTCTACCTGAGTTTTAGCCTGACCCCTTAGCCACTTACCCCCCTTTTTGACCTGGTGGCTACTAACCGTTTGTATTTTCTTTTGGTACTTGTAAATATTGTTTAAATGGTTTTTAATAGTAATACAATTATGTAATTATTTTCTTATGTGATGTTGGCTGCACTGATTCTCATATCGGTTGTGTCAGGGTTTAACTATTTATTGCTTCCGTATGTGATTGATCTCTGTTTGAGCGTGGGTCGGCGACGCTTCCTGGGAGCGCTGCACCTTAATCGACCGTGACGGGATGTTGCGTGCCGTGGGGTACGGGGCGTGACACCATTGGAATTGATTGTTCAATTTTTCATATATTATATATACTTTCTAATTTTTTCCAAGGCCTTATGAGATCAAATTAGAACTACGAAGGAAAGAACGAAATAATTGGTTTCCAGTTCACAAATAATATTTAATATTGATCCCATTGGAACCGGACAGGACCGATGGTCCGATCCGGTCCATGGTCCCCAGACTAGTCGGTCCGGTTCCTAGTGCTAGAAACTGAAAACCGGTCCTCCCGGTCCGTTTCCCGGTTCTTGGGTTGGACCGGACTGAATCAGGAACCACTCATCCCTATAAGACACCATATCATGTCCCTCTTCATCGAGTGAACACACAAATTCTCATTACATTTAGGGATTGAGCTTTAATAATTGTACATCACATTTTTAATAATTGTACATCACATTTTATGCTCTGAAGCGATGTGCAAATTTGGGAAGTATTAAGTAGAGAGGATGATTGAATTACCTGAAAGTGATCATCTTCTATCTTATCCTTAAGATCAAAGTGAAAGATGTGCAAATTTCATTTTGTCTATTTGGGTCGTTGTGGTGGTTAATCTAATATAGCTTCATGGGCACAATGTGTATGGACTCGCCCAGATCATGTTGTCCGTAAAATAAATCAGCTTTAATTAAATGTAAAACCAGTAACCGTAGTGATACACCCTTGTGACATTGGGTGCGCTCTGGAATAGAACAAGCTTGACTGTTTTAGAGTCCATGACTCATTGCTGAAAGTTTGCGAGATTCATTTGGGGTCTTCTGTTTGGTATCTTGACAGTAGGAGTACCAAATCCATATGCATGGACATGATATTTACATTGTCAGGCTTGCAAGGAGCATAATAGAATCCCTGCATGCTCAAGTAAAATAGAGAGTATATGGAGGAAGTTCTTAAACAGAGATTTGATGCACACAAATGAATGAGAGAATTTAAGAAGCATCGTCACCAGTAGTCATTGCATGAGCATATTCTGTCAAAAAATGGTGGAACCTGTTTTGCATCCCTTACATCTATAGATCTTCCAGTTGCCAGGGAGAAATATTTGATCTCAGAATTAAAATCTCCGCAACTGCAAAGATTCTTAAATACCCTAACGGATATCGCACTAGGGGTGCTAAATAGGCCGAAAACAACAGCTATTGTTCTGTAGCAAATATCGTACCTTTTGTGACTCTTCCACATCAAGAAGGAACAAACTCAGCGTTCGAGACATAACCCAGTTTCCCTATTTGACTCACAAATTGGTCCAATTCATCATAGATCACCCGAGCCTTGGGTGCGAAGCATCATCCATGTAGAACTTGTGAGCTATATTTTTCACTTGAATCCAGCTACAACTGGCTTCCTTTGTAAGATTTTTCAGTTTCTTCTTCTTTCTAATTGCTACTGTTCTTTCCATAGACCTGCTGAGGCATATGCATGCTTGTGAGCAAAATGTAAACAGCAGATCCAGTTCCTGCTAAAAAATCATTGCTGCAGCTTGTTTTGCAAGTTCAACATTGCCATGAACTCGGCAAGCTGTGAGAAATGTACACCAGACCAGCGTATGAACCCTGAACGACATTGAATTTATAAACAAAAGGGTTTCGACAAGGGATCCTGTTCTGCACAGTAAGTCCACCATGCATGCATGGTGTTTGATTCTGGTGACGATTCCATGCACTGTGTACATTGACTGGAAGTGTTCCCATCCATCAGAAATCAAACCCACATGAATGCCAAGAGGATAAGACAGCAACATAGGTGATGTCATTTTGCCTCACACCGGCCTCAAGCGTTTTATGGAATGTATCCAGAGCTCTTCTCTTGTAAACGTCTTTTGTGAAACCGGTGATCATTGAAGTCCGAGTTACAAATTATCATTTCTTGTCTCACTACTGAAAACTTGAAAAGCAGCTTCTATGTTTCCACACCTTCAATACATAGAGATCAATTCATTGGAAATGCACTGAGTTGCGTCGACCCTAATTTGTTCCATCCTCGCATGGATTTGCTCCCCCTTGCAATAATGCCGATACAGGCAGCTCCTCTCAAACAGCTGGCAAATGTAAAAGCTATTGTTCCAATTCCTCTCTCCTCAATCTCATGTAGTCATCAAAGGCTTCATCGAACTCCATATTTTTGGCATAGGCATCCACAAGGGTATTATGAGAAATCATATTCTTTTCAGAGAGTGCATGAAAAGCTATCCGAGCGTCTTCCGTATGGCCCGATTGGGAATACATACCAGTAAGTGAATTACATGAGCAAGTATCACAAGCAAGCCTAGTTTTATAGCTAGCACGTATATATGTATCCCCATACCTACACCACATGTACTCCCATATGCCTTGAGAACACTAGCAAATGTGATATGGTTTGGCCTCACTAGAACTTTTATCATTCCCGAGAGAGTTTGATAGCCTTTCATTCTCTTCAGTTTGCGCATATCCTTTGTTATGGCTGTCCAAGACATCACATTATGATCTTTCATCCGACCAAACATCTTTCTTGAATCACGAGGTGATCCTTTAGCTACACACTTCACGTAAAGTCCATCAAGCTGCATCCGATACAGACATCAGAAGCCAATCTAGACCCGTATGACCCACGAATGACATTGCATCCGAAACGATAGTAACTCCAACTCCTAACATGCCGACCGAACAGGTGAGGGGTAAATCTATCTGGCACAGGCCCACTCACCAGCTTATCCAAAAACAAATCAACCGCTTTCTTTCGACAACTCAACAGAGTATATCTTGTTATCATCAAAGTCCAAGCAACCACATTCCTCTCGAACATTTCTCAAATGCCCTACGAGCTGAAACCGAATCACCACCACCCTTTGCGAACATGTCAATCAGTGCACACCCAACACACAAATCAGAATAAAGATAGCTGCTTTTGATTATAAACCTGAAAAGTGTATCACCAATTGATACATTCTCTGGAACTGAATAAACCCGAATAACCACTGCAAAACAATAATCTTTAACAGAAAAAACCATCTTCGAGCATATGAACCAAAGGATGGACCGCTTCAAACAACAGATCATGGAACTCCAATGAACGAAGTCTTTTGTCATTCTGAGTCGGGCTCAAGCTGGACCGAGCAAAGGCGCGAAGGACGCATGTCACGCCCCGAACCCCTTCGAGCCCACGACATCCCTCTCTTCGGTTGGAAAAGTGCAACGACCCAGAAAACGTCGCCGACCCAACGATCCTCCTCAGAGTTCAATCACGATAGAAGCAACAAACACCCGGACAATAGAAGTTTGGAGAAGTGTGCTTAACCCAGGTGTACTCATCTATCGGGTATTCTACGACCTCGTGATCGGTATGCATGAGAATCCCAAAATGTTGCGGCGGTAACGGCAGGAGGTTCATGACTCGGGCAGTGGCTCTGAAATGGTTTGGTTGAAACAACCACAAAACACTTTTCAATAAGTTGCAATCTAAATCCTACCTAGGTTATCACGTATTCCAGACGAGCTCAGACACAATATCAATCTTCTCACACAAACAACAACCACACAAATACATTTACCTAGACTCTCAGCATACTCAGCCTACATATTAGTTCATAATCACAGTATTCGAATCTCGCACGCATTTCAAACTTCACGCACCTCAAACCACGTGCATTTCCATGCCAAAGCACCCATCGATCACACCACATTTCCAGCCGACATTTCACAATCGATCACGCACTAACACGTCATTTCCATTTATTTTCCTCGTTGTACCAACACTTGCTCAATCATTTTTTCGGCCCGCGTAAACACGTCTCAAGCCCACTCAATCGCGCCTCGAGCTTTCACACCTTTCACTTGCTCAATTACTTTCACTTGTCATACCACACGTCTCATTCTCAATCATTTTCCTCGGCCCGCGTAAACACTCCTCAAGCCCACTCGATTGCGACCCGCGTAAACATGCATCGGGTCTGATCCCAATTTCACTTTCTTTCTTCAGCCCGCGCAAAATGTGCCAGGCTTACATGATCGAAACTCGAGCTTAAGATGCCTCGGTCCAATCCCGATCTCACTCGAGCTTAACATGCCTTTGACCAATCTCATTCTCACTTTCTTTCCTCAACCTGCGCCAAATGCGACAGGCCCACCTGATCGCGACCCGAGCTTGAAATGCCTCAGCCCGATCCCACAATCGTATCACGACCCGCGTAAATACGCCTCAGGCTGGTTCAATCAATTCCCCACGTAAACACGCCTCAGAAATTTTAGTGATCACACGAACATACCAACACAATGTATTATATCTGTACTCCGTGTAAACTCGCCTCAGGGCTTTTTAGTGATCATGCGCACATCGCATACTTTAATTCTCACACGTGCACACATTTCGGGCATCAATCAAATGCATGCAATTGCATCCAATTCCGCCATCACAATTCAGCCACATCACAAATATGCAACCATCACACAGATTGCCATTTTTCACAATCAAAACTTTGACATATCAATCCCGGCCCTTCACGATACTTTCACACAATCATGAGCCGGATCTAATAGTCCAATTTGCACACCAAACAACATTTCACAGCATCCAAATCAGCAAATCACAGCCCACCTTTGGCCTCTAAAATTCCACAAAAACCTTCCGATTTTAATCCTAAGGCCCACTAATCAAATTAGCCTTGAATTTTCACAAAATCATGTCTAAACGGATCCGATAATATCCAATATATTAGGCGAGAGTTAGATTGCGACTTACCCCGAACTCTAGACTAACTCGGCTAGAGCAAAAAGGGCGACGATAGGCCGATGGCCTCATGGCGGACGACGGCAGTGACAATTGGCACGGTGGCAGCGGCTCGGCGTAGCTCGACTTGAGCTAGTTACTCACGGCCACGTGAGAGAGAGAGAAAGGGTGAGTGAGCCGAGAGGGAGATGGCGGCGGTGGCTTGAGTTGGTGGGGCGGCGTGGCAAGGCGGCGGGTGGCTGGAGCAGCAGCGATGGCGGTGCAGCAAGGGAGAGGCGATTGGTGAGGGGAGAGAGAGGGGTGGCCGAGAGAGATGAGATGAGAGAATGATGAGAGAGAGAGGGTCTTGGTCTTATAAAACCAATTAGTTATGCCCTTGATGGTAAAATTACCATATTGACCTTCTCACATAATTATAATCGACGGCCATGATCTAATCTTTTCCAAAAATATTCAAGGGCAGTTTGAGAATTTCATAAAATTCCAAAAGCAAAATTGTCCTTTCCAAAAGTTAGGGCAAAATGACCAAATGCTCTTTCCCTTTAATACTTAGCCTTAATAAACCTCCAGGGGTAAAACGGTCATTTTTCATCCTTCGCCGAAATTCAGTTTTTCTGAAAGATTCGGGATAATCCAAGGATGAACATTCCAATAATAATGTCGTCCTAATGTCCTGTCGTGACATCCATAATTTTCTATGCCCAAATTGGTCTTTAATTAATAATTGAATTTTTATAACACGTAACTCGAGCGTGTCTCTGACTAAAGGGTGGCTTTTGGGGAAATTCGTGTATTTGACCCGTGACTGATACTAATTCAAGTCACGTGCAAGTTCATTCAGATCGTGACAACCTCGGTTATCATACAATCGCGAGGATCGATCGTTAGTTTCGATGGGCACGATCGTTTGGTTTTGGTTTTGGATCATTTGCCAACTCACCTCGTGGTCAAACGGAATTACCCGTGGTCCACTTATATGATAGTGACGAATCGACCCATAACTATCCTAAGATCAGCCTACCTTGGTTTAAAATGTCACATCGACAATTTTATGGTCAAAAATCGGTTCACGATCGAATTTCTCTAATCGTACGAATTTTAAATCCATAATTAGCCTTTCCCTAATGGTTAATATGCTAGGAATGATCAGTTCCGGGCGAAACTAACTACAAGTATATTCATAAAATCATTCATTTTATAAATCCAAAATAGGCAATTTTCGGAATGTCACAACTCTTCCCCCCTTACAAAAATTTCATTCTTGAAATTTACAATCCAACTAACTATTCAATCAAATGGGGATAATGACGTTGTATCAATTTTTCGCTTTCCCAAATTGCGCCTTCAGTCCCGTGATGCTCCCATACAACCTTGACCATCGGGATCGTCTTGTTCCTCAAATCTCGTTCTTTCCAATTCTCGATCCTTATCGGTCTTTCGACATACGACACCCTGTCGTCGACTTCTATCTCTTCATAGTTTAGCACGTGAATTGGGTTTGGTTCGTATTTCCTCAGCATCGATACATGGAACACATTATACATTTGTGATAAATTTGGTGGCAACGCAAGGCGATAAGCTAGATCTCCAATTCTTTCCAACACTTCAAAAGGCCCCACGGACCTCGGACTCAACTTTCCTTTCCTGTAGAATCGGGACAATCCTCTTATGGGCGATACCTTAAGAAATACGTGATCCCCTACTTGAAATTTCATAGGTCTTTGCCTTCCATCTGCATAACTCTTTTGACGGCTCTGTGCTGTTTTTAGCATTTCGCGTATAATCTTAACTGCCTCAATCGACTGTTGGACTATCTCTGGCCCAGTTATACTTCTTTCTCCCACTTCATCCCAACATACGGGTGTTCTACATGCCCTGCCATACAACGCTTCAAATGGCACTATTCCAATCTCTATTGAAAACTGTTATTATACGCGAATTCCACTAAGGGCAATTGCTCTTTCCACTTCCCCTGAAAATCCAGCACACATGACCGAAGCATGTCCTTTAGAGTTTGAATCGTTCTCTCAGACTAGCCATCCGTTTGTGGATGATAAGTAGTACTAAACTGCAGCTTCGATCCTAATGCCATATGTAGACTTTTCCAAAAATTGGCGGTAAACCTAGGATCACGGTCTAGCATAATCGTCACCGGTACTCCATGCAATCGAACTATCTGTTGCACATATAAATTAGCATACCTATCCAATGTGAAGTCCTTTCGCACGGCAAAGAAATGCGCTAATTTGGTTAATCTATGGACAATCACCTAAATGGAATCGTGGCCCTTTTGGCTCCTTGGCAATCCCATCACAAAATCTATGGTGATATGCTCCCATTTCCACTCTGGGATCTCTAAAGGTCGCAACAATCCTCCTAGCTTACAGTGTTACGCTTTCACTTGTTGGCACATCAGGCACTTAGCCACGTGCTTAGCTATATCTACCTTCAAACCATTCCACCAATAGTATTGCCTCAGACTCTGTTACATTTTCGTACTTCCAGGATGGATACTATAACTATTACGATGCTTTTCCGTTAAAATCTCCTCTTTAAGTTCCGCATTGTCATGCACGCATATTCATCCATGGAACATCAATATCCCATCCTTGAATACTTGAAAGTCCGGTTTCCTCTTAGTAGCATCCATCGCTAAAACCTTTTGGATCTCTTGGTCCGTAAACTATAAAGCCTTAACCTTAACTTGGATTTCTGGTTTAATCCTTAGCGTGGCTAACATGCTCGAAACTTGACTTACTTCAAACTTAAATTCTGAGTCTCGCACTTTTTCCAACAAAGCCCATTCCTTGACCATTAAATGCGCGATGCTCGACTTCTTACTCAATGCGTCCGCTACCCGGTTAGCCTTTTTTGGGGTGATACAAAATATCACAATCGTAGTCCTTCAGCAATTCCATCCAATGCCGCTGTCTCATATTTAACTCCTTTTGAGAAAATAAATACTTGAGGTTCCGATGGTCAGTATATATCTAAAATCTCTCTCCACACAGATAGTGTCGCCAAATCTTCAGGGCAAACACTATTGCAGCCAATTCCAAGTCGTGCGTCGGATAATTCAACTCATGCGGTTTTAACTGTCTTGATGCATAGGCCACTACTCTTCAATTTTGCATGAGTACACACCCTAATCCTTTTAATGACGCGTCACTATAAATTTCATAACCTACGGGTCCTGATGGAACAGTTAACATCGGTGTCGTCGTCAACCTATGCTTTAATTCCTGAAAGCTCCTTTTACATTTGTCAGTCCATTTAAACCTCGTTTCATTTCTCAACAAATGTGTCAACAGTGTTGCTATTGCCGAAAACCCCTCCACAAAGCGTCTGTAATATCCAGCTAGATTTAAAAAGCTTCGAACTTCAGTTATTGTCGTTGGCCTTGGCCACTTCATCACATCCTCAATTTTCATTGGATTTATTGAGATTCCTTCCCCAGAGATCATGTGTTCAAGAAACGCGACTCGGTTAAGCCAGAACTTGCACTTGCTATTGTCACGCCCCGAACCCTATCGAGCTCGCGACATCCCCTGTTACGGTCGAATAGTTGCGACATCCCAAGAACGTCGCCAACCCAACCTAAACATCAGAGCCACATGCGGAAGCGAATAACAACACTCCGGACAGAAAGATGACGACAACGGGGTAGAACAACAGAACAATCGAGCAACCACATATTTATACAACACCAAATATATAAACATCATGTTACAGACATAAATACAGACTAAAATCCTCAGCCACTTTTTAAATAAAAGCTTAGGAGTCTGGTTACCCTAACTTCATTATCGGTCTACCCAATTTACACAACCCCTAAAATGACCTAGGAAAAACCAAGGGTCGCCCTTCTCCATTTTGCCCCTAATTCAACTGGCTCAATCCTCCGGAAATTTCTTGGGCATCGCCTGCGAATCCACCGGGCACCATGGGCAGCTCTTCGCACTTCAAAAAGAGAAGACGGTTCCCCGGGTTTATGGCTGGGGGTTTGAAATTGTGGATTATACAACTATGAGACGAATCTCAATAAGTGTACAACCCCAAACCTCACGTAGGCACTCACGTACTGCCAGACGAAACACACATAACACACGACAATCAACCATACTAACAATCACATACGACCCTACCTGGAACCCATCATGCACGTCCCTGCACATTAGACAACAATACAACCAACATCCCACCGCAATGAATCATAATTGCGTGTGTGCCTCGATTATAAAACAAAACCTATTTGGGCACGTTCCATACCATGTCTAGCAACTTTTACCCCATAATCGAGCACTATATCACGCGATACAAACACACTCGCACACTAACTCACACCATGCATCACTTTCTCAAACTTCGTACCTCAAGTCAATTCCTGCTTATTCTCAATTCTTCCACCACTACTGCGCCCGCGTAAAACGCATCAGGTCAACGGTCTTCTGATCTCGTCAGGCATCGTCATCCCGTCGGGCCGGGCATCGTCACCTCATCAGGGACGGCATCGTCCCGCGTAAACGAACACGCCTCAGGACGGAATCCTACCTCTCCCTTTCCTTAATTACTGTGCCCGCGTAAAACGCATTAAGCCAACGGTCTTCTAACCTCGTTAGGCATCGACACCCCGTCGGGCCGGGCATCGTCACCTCATCAGGGATAGCATCGTCCCGCATAAACGAACATGCCTCAGGACGGATTTGCCCCGCGTAAACGAACACGCCTCAGGATGTCACTTTTCCAACCAATCCTACATTTTCGTACCTTAATTCCACACTCTCCACACATGCCATACGGTCACATATACACATGGCCAAACATACACACTTCACCCACATTTCACATTTACACAATCTCGTCGCATGAACAAACCACACGACCATACACATATAACACGCGACCCCAATGCACGATCACACCACCACACCACATTCAGCCCAAGCACAGTCCAGAACACATTCCCAATCAGCCCACAATCACAAACTACACAATCAATCAATTAAACCCAATTTAGCCATAACAATACCAATTATTCACACAAATTAACCACGATTGGTCCACACATCACAGCCATACAATCACACATACGAGCTCGTTCAAGCATCAAACTACCCGTCAAAATGCCACGATAATACCGAATACTTTTCGAGAGAGAGAAAAATCGAAAATATACAAAATCGGGTCCAAACTGGGCACTTGTGCAGTGACAGAAATCCATTTGAAATAAATAATAAACCAACTCCAAAAATTATGAAATTTGAATATGTCATAAAACACATCTTGATCAACATTTCTTATGAAGAACACGAAATCCGGTTCAATCTACAACCATGCCTTTTTGTTCCTTGAAATCAGACCAAAATCAGTTCGCTCTGATAGACTATTTTGTCCTCAAAATACATTTATTTCAACACCCAAATCACCTTGAAAAGCTTTGAAATTTTTATATGTCATAGTTACAAATGTCCCCAACAAGTTTTGTGAAGGAAGTATTTTGAAAATGAGTCTGGAAAAATTTATAAAAATTTGAACAGACCAAAAGATTGAGTGAACAGTAAATCGGGCAGTTTTATTTCGGTCCAAAGATGGACTTCCGAATAACCTCAAATGATTTCCAAAAATTTTCAAATTAAAGTATGTCATACTTAAAGATGTTGGGAACAACTTTCATGAAGAAAACTTCTTCAAATTTGGGCCACACAAGTTATAGTAAAAAAAGCAAAAACCAGCAACGCAGCAGCAACCTATTTGGAAATCAGCCAATAACCACAAATCGAACTACCATTCAAGTAAACCCGAACCCTAAACGAGCCTAACAATACCCGAGGTCCTAGGCGACATTTGGGGATGTCACTTACCCCAAAAAGCGAGACAAACCAGGGTTGGAATAACCGGACCAGCAGCAGCAGCAGCAGCAGTGGCGTCGATTGTCAGGCGGGCGAGCGGCTGAGCTGCCGTGGACGGGCAGCTGGCGGGCAGTGATCGAGCGGCTGGGGGTGGCGATGGTCATGTACATAGCAGAAGAGGGCGGCCAGGGGTGGCTTGGCTGTTCGAGCTTCAGTGTGGCGGCGGCGAGCTCCGGCGTTCCTTTGCCGAGAGAGAAAACAAGGGAGAAAGAGAAAGAACGGGGGAGAGGGGAGAGAGTGGTCTGGCTAGAATGAGAGAGAAGAGAGAGAGAAAATCTAGTTAATATTGGGGTTAAAGGGCGCCACGTGTCGCAAATCCGGGCCACTTGACCATTTTACCTTTAATCCAATGGTCTAGGTTTAACCCAATCCAATAATTGAGGGGTAAAAGTGTCCAAGGTCCAATAATACAGCTGCAAACCCTTAATAATTATCCTAAAAATTCGGAACTGAAACTGGCCTAGGGGCAAAATGGTCATTTTTCTGGTCCCGGGTCGAAATTCCATTTTTCGTCTGTACCAACCCCAAATGGGTGTGGCCAACATAATATGGCGTCGGAATCGTGAAAATAGCTTCTTAAGCCCTTGAAAATCAACTGTAAAGTCCTGGGAATAAAATAATATTATTTTTCACTTCCGAGCCAAAATTTCAATTTTTGATCGTAACAACTCTAAATGTGCGTAGCCACCCTAAAATGACATCGGCCTCGAAAAATAATCTCATACGGCCTCAGAATCAACATCGAGGTCTAGAGGGGCAAAAATCGTAATTTTTTTGGTCCCGAACCGAAATCTATTTTTTTGCAGAAATGGGTGGCCCCAAGGTTGGTCAAGCCAAAAACGTCATCGGCCGCTCAAAATTGTCACTTTCAAAATTCTCGATTCCTGGGCCCGAATTCCAAGAAATGACTAAAATCGAGCAATCACAACTTTAGTTTATCTCTAACGGGTGGCTCTCTGGAATTACGCGCTCTCGACCCGTGACCGACACTAAGTCAAATCACGTTTAATTTTATTCTACCCAAGACGACCTCGATTGTCATATAATTGCGAGGGTCTGTTACTAGTTTCCTTCGGACACGATCAATCAAATAAACCGGTCTCGGTTGGCTCAAAACATTCCCCCGTCAATCCATATGGTTGAAGATCGAATTCAGGTTGAGTTCTTTGGTCATGCAAACTCAATCTCGTAATAGCCCTACCCCAAAAGTTAGCATCCCGTGAATGCGCATTTCCGGGCGAAATCTCACTATAATGCATTGATCAATATTCATTTCCTAAATCGCGGGAAAAAGGATAAAAAATTTAGATTGTTACAGCTATACTTAGCATACAATGCGTTCTCTCTCAAAGTTTGCAAAATTTTACTCAAATGAAACTTATGCTCCTCTGAACTCTTCGAATACACTAGTATGTCGTCTATGAAGACTATGACGAATTGGTCTAAAAATTCCTTGAACAATTTGTTCATTAAGTCCATGAACGCAGTAGGGGCATTCGTCACCCCAAACGGCATGATTGTAAATTCATAATGCTCGTATCTCGTCCCAAATGCCGTTTTTGGTATGTCCTCCTTTCTAATCTTCAACTAGTGATATCTCGATCTCAGATCAATTTTAGAAAATATCGAAGCCCCTTGCAACTAGTCAAACAGGTCGTCTATCCTCAGCAAAGGATACCTATTCTTGATTGTCACTTGATTTAACTACCAATAATCAATACACAACCTCAATGACCTATCCTTTTTTCTCACAAACAAGATTGACGTTCCCCATGGAGACACACTTGGACTAATAAATCATCTGTCCAGTAATTCTTGCATTTGCACATTTAATTCTTTCAACTCCGATAACGACATTCTATAAGGTGCCTTCGAAATTGGCTCAGTCCCAGTTGCCAACTCGATAACAAACTCTACTTCTCTTTCTAGTGGTAATCCCGGCAATTCCTTAAGAAAGATATCGGGATAATCGCGTACCACGACTATATCCTCTAGTCTCGGCTCTTCAGCTATCGAATCAATCACAGCCGCTCGAAATCCTTCACATCTTCGTCCAATATCTTAATCTTTTCTAGCGACGAAATTTAGGGAATCGAGGTTCCTCCCCGATTTCCTACAAATTCGAATCTAGGGTGTCTAATGGGATTAAATTGGATCACCCTGTTACTGCAATCCATTACTGCCCTCTGCTTAACTAGCCAGTCCATACCTAGTATCATATCGAAATCATACATCACCAATACTGCTAAATTAATTATCTCTTCTCTATCACCAATCACAATCTTACAATTTGGGCATCCCAACGAAACTAAAATCTTATCATTCAATGGGGTAGTAACACACAATAAAACATCAAGCAATCATGGCTCCATACTAGTCAACTTAACAAACTATTCAGACACAAACGAATGCGACGTCCCCGGGTCGAATAAAGCATATGCAGCATGATCACAGAGAGAGACCATACCTGTGACCACACCTGGCACATTCTCCACTTCTCTTCTATCCATCGCATATACTTGTTCTTGGGTTAGTGGCCTATTCTGGTTCGTGGATACAGGCGGCCCAACTTGATTTCCAACTGTGGGCGGTGGCGGTAGCACCAACGGCCTAGTTTGCCTATTACTGGGATGGTTTCTCACTTGGTGGCCCACTCCGCCACATCTAAAACATATAATACTCCTACTTGGACATGGTCCAGTCCCATGTCTTTCTCCATATATCCGACATTGACCATTTTGAAAAATGGTTGGTTTCCCTATACTCTTTATAGCAGGAGGGACAAAACGTTGATTATTCGTCATTGGCCTCTTTCCCAAGTGACGATTGTCCCTACTTTGGGCAAACCTCGACCCAGAAGCGGCAGCCCTATCCGCTAAATCTCGCTCAATTGCTTAAGCTCAGTCATAAATCTTATTATAGTCCCTCAGATTCAGAGAAATCATATGGCTACGAAGGTCCGATTTCAAACCATATCGGAACCTCCGAGCCCTATCCAATGGGTCCTCTATCATCCTCGGGGCAAACTTAGCTAATCGAGTGAACTCAGCCTCATACTGATCCACGGTTCTTTACCCCTGACGAAGTCTCATGAACTCTGCTAACTTCTGTTTCCAGGGCGCTCTTAGAAAAATATTTGCCATTAAAGGCTTCCACAAACATTACCCAAGTCTGGGTGGTACCAGCCGGGAATACTCGTCTGGTGGCTTTCCACAAATCATTTGCATTTTCTTGCAATTGATATATTGCTAACGTCACTTTCTCCTTATCTGTACACCCTAATACCTCAAAAAATTTTTCCAACTCCGCTACCCAAAGCGATGCAATTTCCAGATCACCTCTACCATCAAACTTAAGGGGTTTTAACTTCAAAAATTGCTCGACTAGCTGATGCATTAGTCGATTCAAATTCACTTGCCCCTGTCCTTGATTTCCATTGTTACTATTAAGGGCAACAGCTGCTACAACCTTTACAACCTGGGCAATAGTGGCATCTCGCTCTTGAGTCTGCTTGCCTATTAAAGTCTCAACCTCCTCGAGAGCCCTTAAAATCCCATCAACTCTGGGGTTCACTGCAACTCCAGCATCAACTCTGGGGTTCTCTACAGGTCTAGCATCAACTTCGAGGTCCTCTACAGCTTTAGCTCGAGCACTACCTCGACCTCTTACTCTTCTTCCTACACCCCTTCAAGCACCTCTTCTTTGGCTGCTCATTTCCACACTTCTATCACCCTCCTACCTACTATAATTCCATATAGAAATTAGAGACCTAGGCCAACTAAACTAGTCTAGTCCTAGGTAGTGAATTACAATAATAATTCACTTAACAGGCAATCAATCACCATTACAACACAAATCACAAACAATAAGGTTCGAACACATACCTCAAGTCCAGACGCATTTGCACTTTAATCATTAAAACACTCAATTCAATTAACAATCACAACAAGCAGTCTGGAAATACGCGTAGCACTAGGCACATCTATGGCTCACTAAGGTTTCCCTAACCAACTACAACTACCCTAGGATCTCCACTCCTTATCGCTCCAGGCTTCGACCGAATTAAATCGAGCTGTCCTTGCTCTAATACCAATTCGACTAGGATGTCATGCCCCGAACCCCTTCGATCCCACGATATCCCTCTCTTCTGTCGAAAAAGTATGACGACTCAAGAAACATCGCCGACCCAACGATCCTCCTTAGAGTTCAATCGCGACAGAAGCAACAAACACCCGGACAATAGAATTTTAGATAACCCAAGGGAAAGAAAATCGCCAGATCACAAATACATGAAACTATACCTCGATATATATATATTCCTTACAAACCACCAACATAAATATGCACGCCAAACTACTAACTGCAAAACCACCAACACACAAAAAGATCAGTAGCCTACTGGGTCAGCACTACTCAAACAATGAGACACTACCTACTCCAAGATCTAACCCCTACGCCTTCTGGACGGTATCCACTTCGACTCACTCTCCTCATCATCGTCGTCTTTATCCTCGTCAGGCACATGCTCATCTAATGACTCCGAGTTGGCCTCCATCTCAATCGGGTTATCCTTATCCCCCGACTTTACTCGAATCTTAATCCTCTCCTCATCCTCGAACTCCTCCTCCAGCTCTTCCACTGGCTTATACTCTACTGGCTCATCTTTGGGATCCTTCTTATACTCATCCTCCTAAGGCTGTTCATCTACGGGGTCCTCTGTTGGCTCAATCTCAGGCTGTTCACTCGGGTCGTACCCAGCCTGCGACTCCTCCGGAACTGGATCCGGCTCCGCTACTGTCGGCTTAGGCGTTGCAAGGACGTGCTAGTGCCCCAACTATGCTAGACTAGCCTTCAAACTAGTCATCTCTCCTTCTGGAGGGGATATAGCTGATGGATCCCAGTTCCTTACTCCATCAAATGGCACGTCAAATCCTCGAACAGGTCCGAACTCGTCTATCCTGTCCTAGAAAATCCAGGCCGTCTATGTATGAGCCTGCTAGAGGAGTAGCCCTATGTCTACCCATAATACAGAAGTGTGCTTAAACCAGGTGTGGTTCTTATCTATCGGATATTCTACAATCTTGTGATCGGTATGCATGGGAATCCCAAAACACTGTGGCGGTAACGACGGGAGGTTCATGGCTCGGGCGGTGACTCTGAAATGGTTTGGTTGAAATAATCATGAAACACTTCTCAATAAGTTGCAACCTAAGCCCTACCTAGGCTACCATGTATTCTAGATGAGCTTAGACACAATATCAATCATCTCACACAAACAACAACCACACAAATACACTTACCTGGACTTTCAGCATACTTAGCTTGCGCATTAGTTCATAATCATAGTATTCAAATCTCACACGCATTTCAAACTTCACGTACCTCAAACCACACAGATTTCCATGCCAAAGCACACATTGATCACACCACATTTCCAGCTCACGTTTCACAATCGATCATGCAGTAACACGTCATTTCCATTTATTTTCCTCGTCGTACCAGCACTTGCTCAATCACTTTCCCGGCCCGCGTAAACACGCCTTAGGCCCATTCGATCATGACCCGTGTAAACACGCCTTAGGTCCGATCCTAATCTCACTTTCTATCCTCAGCCTGCGCAAAATGTGCCAGGCCTACATGATCAAAACCCGAGCTTAAGATGCCTCGGTCCGATCCCAGTCTCACGTGAACTTAACACGCCTCGGACCGATCTCATTCTTACTTTCTTTCCTCAGCCCACACCAAATATGACAAGCCTACGTGATCGTGACCTGAGCTTGAAATGCCTCGGCCCGATCCCACAGTCGTATCACAACCCACGTAAACACGCCTCAAGCCGATTCAATTTCTCGCGCAAACACGACTCAGGAATTTTAGTGATCACACGAACAAACTAACATATCGTATTTTATCCATACCCCGCGTAAACACGCCTCAAGACTTTTTAGTGATCATGCGCACATCACATACTTTAATTCTCACAGGTGCATACACTTGAGCATCAATCAAATGCACGCAATTGCACCCAATTCTACCATCACAATTCAGCCACATCACAAATATGCAACCATCACACAAATTGCTATTTTTCACAATCAAAACTTCGACATATAAATCCCGGCCCTTCACGACACTTTCACACAATCATGAGCCGGATCTAACAGTCCAATTTGCACACCGAACAGTATTTCACAACATCCTAATCAGCAAATCACAGCCCACCTTTGGCCTCTAAAATTTCACCAAAACCTTCCGATTTCAATCCTAAGGTCCACTAATCAAATTAGCCTGGAATTTTCACCAAATCGTGTCTAAACGGGTCCGATAATACTTGATATGCTAGGCGAGGGTTAGATTGCGACTTACCCTGAACTCTAGACTAACTCGGCTAGAGCAAAAAGGGCAGCGGTAGGCCGATGACCTCACGGCGGACGGCGGTGGCGACGATCAGCACGGCGGCGGCGGCTCGGCATGGCTCGGCTTGAGCCGGTTACTCATGGCCACATGAGAGAGAGAGAGGGTGAGTGAGCCGAGAGGGAGAGGGAGACGGGGGCGGTGGCTTGAGGTGGTAGGGGCTGCGTGGCAAGGCAGTGGTTGGCTGGAGCGGCGGCGGCGGCGATGTAGCAAGGGAGAGGCGATCGGTAAGGGGAGAGAGAGGGGTGGCCGAGAGAGACGAGATGAGAGAATGATGAGAGAGAGAGGGTCTTGGTCTTATAAAACCAATTATTTGTGCCCTTGATGGTAAAATTACCATCTTGACTTTCTCTCACAATTATAATCGACGGCCGAGATTCATTCTTATCCTGAGATCGACGGCCACGATCTAATCTTTTCCAAAAATATCCAAGGGTAGTTTGGAAATTTCATAAAATTCCAAGGGCAAAATGGTCCTTTCCAAAAGTTAGGGCAAAATGACCAAAATGCCCTTCCCCTTTAATACTTAGCCTTAACAAACCTCCAGGGGTAAAATGGTCATTTTCTATCATTCGCAGAAATTTAGTTTTTTTGAAGGATTCGGGATAATCCAAGGATGAACATTCTAATAACAACGTCGTCCTAATATCCTGTCGTGACATCCATAAATTTCTATGCCCAAATTGGTCTTTAATTAATAATTAAATTTTTATAGCACGTAACTCGAGCGCATCTCTGACTAACGGGCGGCTTTTGGGGAAATTCATGTATTTGACCTGTGACTGATACTAATTCAAGTCACGTGCATTCGGATCGTGACGAACTCGGTTGTCATATAATCACGAGGATCGATCGCTAGTTTCGATGGGCATGATCGTTCGATTTAGGTTCTAGATCGTTCGCCAACTCAACTTGTGATCAAACGGAATCACCTGTGATCCACTTGTATTATAGTGACGAATCGACCCATAACTATCCTAAGATCGGCCTACCTTGGCTCAAAATGTCACCTCGACGATTCTATGGTCGAAAATCGATTCACGATCAAATTTCTCCATTCGTATGAATTTTAAATCCCTAATTAGCCTTTCCCTAATGGTTAATATGCCAGGAATGATCAGTTCCGGGCGAGACTAACTACAAGTACGTTCATAAAACCACTCATTTCTTAAATCCCAAATGGGCAATTTTTGGAATGTCACAACGCGTCTCCCGAGCACCTATGCATGTGCTGAGGGATGGGGTGAGAGTATTTTTCCGCCTGCTTTCACTCTACAACCATGCAATATTACGTTGATTATTGAAGAACATACACTTTTCACACCACATTTAGTCAAGCATGAATAAATAATACTCTTCGTTCTTCCTCTCATTCCTAATTTACGAGTTATCACCCATCTATTCTGTTTCCCGATATTAGTCCTTATTTTTCTCCAGTGAAACCGGTGTAGAACTGCTGGGGTATAGCTCAGAACTTTCGAAAGCTCAGGGTCAATAGCATGGATAGAGATGAGATGGACGTTAAAGTGCAGGGGTAGAACTGAAATATTGCGAAGTTCGGAGCGTGAAAGTAAAAACGACTGCAGTCGTTATAAAGAGGCGGTGACAGTTGAGCACAATGCAAGTCCATCTCCAAACTCCGCAACGAAAATCAACTTTCAGTTGCTCTTTAGTCGCTTCGTCTTCTCCAGGTCTCTGTCTCTCCTTAACAAGTTTTTGCTGCAAGTTCTTGGTTCCATGGCTATCATATATATTCATCATGAGTTATTTCATTCTTGCTATATTCGATTGCAGAAAGTGGTTCTCACTATAGAATAATGGCGGTCCCGGACCCAAACGCTTGGTCAATGGAAGGTGGCATATAACTTGCGAATGAAGTTCACGACCGAATGAGGCACAAGTTTTATCATATTTGGCATTCATGTTTCATACTGCATTGCATCAAGATTGCCGAGTTTCTTTGAATTGAAAGGGTCTTCAATTGCATCGTGTATTTTTTCTCTGTGTGTATACTTGTAGGCCCACTATTTGATCGAGAAGTGCATTCATGCTGTACATGGACTGTGACATTCTGAAATTTCCACAAATTGAAATTTATTTAATAATTGAGTTTTACGAGAAGTGCTCGCAATAAGTTCTCTCCCAGAACTGATCATTCTTGGGAATGCTAACCATTAGGGAAAGGCTAATAGGGGAAATTAAATTCGCACGACTAAAGAAAATTCTATCGTGAATGGATTTTGACCATTAAATCGCGGAAGTTATATTTTGAGCCACTGTTGGCTGATCCAAGAATAATTAGGAGTCAGTTCGCCACTGTTCTAGTAGTAGATCGAAAGTGATTCCATAGAACCATGAAACGACTTGACGAATGATTTTCGAAATTATACCGAACGATCGTACCCCTCGGATCAAGTGATTGATCTTCGTGATTTTAATGACAACCGAGATCGTCACGCACCGACCGGACTTGCACGTGACTCGATTTCATATCAGTCATGAGTCGATTCTGCGAAATTCCCCAACAAGCTGCCCGTTAGCTCGAGAAATGCTCGAGTTGCGTTTAATATAGTTTAATTATTGGATTTTTGCCCAAAATTGGACATCGGAAAATTAGGAAGTCGCGACGGAATGCTAGGACAACGTTGTACGTGACACGTGTGAATTTTTGGTGCACTTAAATCCTTCGGAAAAACACGATTTGGACAAGAAACGAAGAAAGTGACTAAAATACCCCTAAAGGTTATATTAAAGGACATGTTTTAAGGGTAAATGGCATTTTGGTAATTTTTCCCCAAAATTTTCATTGGACAATTTTACCCTTGGGGTTTTGGAAAATTAAAAGTATGCCCTTGGATATTTTTGTGCGAGGATCGATCTCGGCCGTCGGATCAAGATAAGATCGAATCTGGGTCGTTGGATTAAAATTGTGAGTAAATGGCATTTTAGTCATTCACCCTTTGGTCAATATATATTATTGGGTCAAACTTGTCTTCTCTCTCGCCCTTCTCTTCTCCATTTTCACGATCACCCCTCCTCCTTAAAATTTTTTTTTTCTTCTTTTGGCCGTGAGCTCCACCGTCGGCGCCACCGCTCGCCGCCGCTTGCCACACCATTGAACCGCCACTTTGCTGTCGCCGTGCCGCCCTCCAACCTCGCCGTGCCGCCCTCCAACCTCGCCGTTCCCATTTCCCAGCCATGCAAGACCACATTGCCGCCGGACCGCCGCCGTGCAAGCCGGAAACCACCGTGAGTCATTTGCCTTCGCCATAGAGCGCCACCGCTTTCCGTTCTAGTCGTTTTAGCCTAGAACGCGGTAAGTCATACTCTAATCCCGATTTAGGATTTTGGGTATCTCCGAATAATTTGATTTTGGGTGAAATTTGACTTATGTGGATGTGAAATGTTGGGGCTTTAGACCGGGTATGTATGGCGGGCCTTAAGGAATTAATTCGGAATTTTTGGAGGACGATTTGAGGGAATTTCAAGCTAAGAATTACTGTTCACGAGCTGTGATTCATTGTTCATGAAGCTTTGATGCTCGGTTCGGGACGCAAGTTGGATTTTTAGAACCGATATTTAATGGCGAGAAAGTCCCGTGAAGGATCAGAATTAATCCGACGCCATTTGGTGGGAGAAAAATAGCAATTACCATATTTGAGGCATGTTTAATTTATTTATAAATTGTGGTGATTTATTTGAGAGTGTTGTTGTGCAATTGAGTGATCGATTATGCTTGTTTAGTGCACACGTAAGTTGATTAAATTAATTGTTGATAATGCCCATGTGAATTGTTGACTGTGCTCTGTTTGCGTGTGACTCGATGCGTACACGGATCGCGCGTGATGGGCTAGTCGCGTGTGGTAAATGCATATCGAGCATGTGCATGAGTAAGGAGAAGTGTGGTGTGACAATTGATTGTGGGAAAGTATGTGAAGGTGTGATAGAACAAGAATGGGATCGGCCGAGTATCGTAAACTCGAGCAGCGATCACGTAGGTCTGTTGCATTTGGCACAGGCTGAGGCTTGAAAAAGCATGTATGAGAATCGGTTCGAGGCACGATCAGCTTGAGTGAGACCGGGATTGGACCGAGGCATCATAAGCTCGGGTTTCAATCATGTAGACCTGTCACATTTGGCGTGGGCTGAGTTGAGTTCTAATCACGTAGGCTTGTCGCATTTGGCGTAGGCTGAGTTAGGTTTCAATTATGTAGGCCTGTCGCATTTGGCGTGGGCTGAGTTGGGATCGGGCCTGGGGCGTGTGATGCTCAGGTTGCGATCGGGGCTTGAGGCGTGAACGAGTACGTGGGCCGGAAGTGATATGATGAATGATCGCAGTGTGCCTGAGGCACGCACTTCAACGCGGGCTACTGGCGAGGATTGAGAAATCGGAAAATGAGAATGGAAGGAAGAGTGGGATGAGATTCAACACATACGTTTGTTACATACGACGTGATCGTGACTGAGTGCGAATGTGTGCATTATTGAGCTTGACAGTCTTTATTGATGTGCCTGTTTTGTGATATGGGTGTACGCGAATGTGTGTGATTGTGTAATTATTTGGAGGTACGTGATAGCCTAAGTTGGGTTTAGGGGTGTACTTGCTGAGATTTATTCTCATGGTTGTGTAAACCAAATAATTTTCAAAACCCAGACTTGATCGATGAATCCTCCACCGCCACCACCCCAGTACGTTTTGGAGTTCCAATGCATATAGAGTATGAGACAGCAGAGTTTCAAATGGGAGACGGAATGACGTGGAGTTAGATTTTGAGTGGACGCTAAGCAAGGGGTGTGAAAGGTTGTTACGGATTGGATGACAGGTCATCGGTTTTTATTCTATTTATTTGGAGGGTTTGTAATGTGTGCACTGGTAAACTATGGTTTGTATTTTGTAAATATTGTGGTACAAGTTGAACAAGAAATGGAAATGTATATTCTCCCAATGTTTCCCCAGTTTAATTTTTGTTCGGGTGTTTTAAGGTTTCTGTGTGCGCAATTAATCTCTGATGTTTAGATGAGGTCGGCGACAACCTGGGACGATGCAACTGATTGACCAGAGGCAAGATGTCGTGGGCTCGACGGGAGCTCGAGGCGTGACATCCTTTTGTAGAATGGTATCAGAGTATGGTCAGCTTGATCCAAAGTTGGCCGAAGTTTGGAGTGATAAGGAGTGGAAACCTTGGGGTAGTAATTGGGGAGATCTTAGTGGGGTGTAGGGTAGAGTGAGCTACACGTGCCTCCAGATTGTTTGTTGCGATTGTTTGAGTGAGTTAATGGTTGCGTGGTAATGAATTGTAGGTGCGTCTAGACCTGAGGTAAGTATTCAGACTCGAGTGATAGTGATTTTGTGAGTGGTAGTAGGGAATTGCTTGTTGAGTGAGTTTTCGTGTTAATTCGCTGCTTAGAATCGGATTGAGTTAGTTGGTTTAGACTACTTATTCCTGAGTGGAATTACAGCAGGTAGTAGAGTGGTAGAATCATGACGATGAGCAGCGAAGGAAGAGGATTAGGAAAAGTCCCAAGAAGGGGCGCTGGTAGAGGATCCAGGGGTAGAGGACGTGTACGAGCTAGAGCTGTAGAAGATCTTGGAGTGGGTGTTGGAGCGAGAGATAATTTAGGGGTAGATGCTGGAGTAGTAGTAAACACCGAAGTGGAAATTAGACCTGTTGAGGATCCTAGGATGGAAGCAGTCATGAGAACCTTAGAACAGATTGGTGATATATTAGAACGGTAAACTCAGGAGCGAGCTGCTCCGATTGCCCAAGCTACCGAGCCCGTTGCTGTTGCTAATGATAATGAGAATCAGGATCAAGGGCAAGTGGTTGCAAATAGACCTATGCACCAACTAGTAGAGCAGTTTATGAAGCTGAAACCACCCAAGTTTTCTGGGAAAGGCGACCCTGAGGCTACACCTCAATAGGTAGAAGAGCTTGAGAAGGCCTTTGAGGTGCTGGAATGTAATGATCACGAGAGGGTGACTTTAGCAGTTTATCAGTTGGAAGATAACGCAAATGATTGGTGGAAAACCACCAGGGATGGGATTTTTCTTGAGGGTTTGGCCAGGACTTGGGTTGCTTTTACTGAGAGATTTTATAAGAAATACTTTTCAGCTAGTGCTAGAGAAAGAAAACTCGCGGAATTTATGAGACTCCGCCAAGGTCAGATGACGGTAGATCAGTATGAGGCGGAATTTGTGAGATTGTCTAAATTTGCGTCGAGAATGGTGGAACATCCCGAGGATAAGGCGCGAAGATTTCTGAATGGCTTGAGAACTGACATCCGTAGCCAGTTGTTACTGGTAAATTTGAGGATGTATGAGCAGATATTTGATAGAGCTCAGATCCTAGAGTGGGATCAGATGGATAGAGTCGCCGCATCTAGATCGAGGTTTATCCAGGGTTGGAATAACCGTAATCCGAGAAAGAGGCCGATGGTGGATAATAGGCGTTTTGCTCCACCAGCAAAAAGGAATATTAGGAAGCCAATCCGAATAGGAAATGGTATGTGCAGGATTTGTGGAGGTCGACATGGAAACGGACCTTGTCCAATCAGGAGTGGAGCTTGCTTTGGATGCGGAAGATTTGGGTATCACATAAAGAATTGCCCCAATTCCAGGCAGAATAGACCGCCTGCTTTGCTGCCACCTCAGAATGAAAATCAAGCTGGAGCGGCCCAGACAGTGAATTTGAATTAGAATAGGCCTCAAGCGCAAGGACAAGTGTATGCAATGGCCAGACGAGAGGCTGAGAACGCGCCAGGGGTTGTCACAGGTACGATTTCTCTGTGCAACCATGCTGCGTATGCTTTATTTGATCCTAGAGCGTCGCATTCTTTTATATCGAAGCAGTTTGTTGAGTTGATTGGAATAGAACCACAGTTGCTTGATGTTGGGTTATGTGTGACGACTCCCTTGAATGATAAAATGTTGATTTCGCTGGGTTATCCAAACTGTAAGATCGTGATTGGAGATAGGGAGAAATTGATTGATCTAGCGGTTCTAGATATGTATGACTTCGATGTGATAATAGGGATGAATTGTTTGTCTAAGTAAAGGGCGGTAAAGAATTGCAATAGCAGGGTAATCCAATTTAATCCTGTTGGACATCTGGAATTTAAATTTGTAGGAAGTCAAGGAGGACCCTCGATTCCATTGATATTCTCGGTGGAAATGACGAAATTGTTGATTGAAGGATGTTAAGGATTTCTAGCTGCAGTAGTTGATTCAACGGCTGAAGAACCGAGACTTGAGGATATAGCAGTAGTGTGTGAATATCCCAATGTGTTTCCTCAAGAATTGTTGGGATTACCGCCAGAAAGAGAAGTAGAATTTGTAATCGAGTTGGCATTTGGAACCGAGCCAATCTCGAAACCACCTTATAGAATGTCGCTGTCGGAGTTAAAGGAATTAAATGTGCAGATGCAAAAGTTGCTAGACGAGGGATTTATTCGATCTAGTGCATCTCCGTGGGGAGCACCGGTTTTATTTGTAAGGAAGAAAGATGGATCGTTGAGATTGTGTATAGATTATAGGCAGCTGAATCAAGTGACAGTTAAAAATAAGTATCCTTTGCCAATGATTGACGATTTGTTTGATCAGTTACAAGGAGTTTCGGTGTTCTCTAAAATTGATTTGAGAACGGGATACCATCAGTTGAGGATTAAGAAGGAGGATATATCGAAGACAGCATTTAGGACGAGATACGGGCATTATGAATTTATGGTGATGCCGTTCGAGTTGACAAACGTCTCTGCTGCCTTTATGGATTTGATGAATCGGGTGTTTAACGAATTTTTAGATTAGTTTGTGATTATTTTTATTGACGATATACTAGTGTACTCAAAAAGCCTAGAGGATCATGAATTCCATTTGCATCAAGTCTTGCGAACTTTGAGGAAGAACGCATTGTATGCTAAGTTTAGCAAGTGCGAATTTTGGCTAAGCGAGTAGCATTTCTCGGTCATGTAATTTCCGGAGAAGGAATAGCTGTGGATTCATCGAAGATTGAGGCTGTGATGAAGTGGCCTAGACCGACAACGATGACCGAAGTTCGAAGTTTTCTGAGTCTGGCTGGATATTACCGTCGCTTCGTGGAAGGATTTTCGTCGATAGCAATGCCGTTGATGCAATTATTGAAGAAGGAGAAGAGATTTGAATGGATAGATCGGTGTGAAGGAAGTTTCTAGGAGTTGAAGCAGAGGTTGACAACGACACCAGTATTGACGATTCTGTCAGGACTTGAAGGGTATGAGATATACAGTGACGCGTCGTTGAAAGTGTGACATTCCGAAATTTCTACCAATTGAAATTTATTTAATAATTGAGTTTTACGATATATGCTCACAGTAAGTTCTCGCTCAGAACCGATCATTCCTGGGAATGCTAACTATTAGGGAAAGGCTATTAGGGGAAATTAATTTCGCGCGACTAAAGAAAATTCGATCGTGAATGGATTTCGACCATTAAATTGCGGAAGTTATAT
Source organism: Syzygium aromaticum (assembly GCA_024500025.1). Taxonomy (NCBI): domain Eukaryota; kingdom Viridiplantae; phylum Streptophyta; class Magnoliopsida; order Myrtales; family Myrtaceae; genus Syzygium; species Syzygium aromaticum. Next base: position 18,486,548 of record CM044891.1, read on the forward strand.
TTTGAGCAACTGTTAGCCGATCTAAGGATAGTTAGGGGTCAATTTGCCACTATCCTAGTAGTGGATCGCGGATGATTCCGTTAGACCACGAAACGGCTTGACGAATGATTCTGAAATTATTCCGAACGATCATACCCCTCGGATCAAGTGATTGACTTTCACGATTTTAATGACAACTGAGGTCGTCATGCACCGAACGGACATGCACGTGACTCGATTTCGTATCAGTCACAAGTCGATTTTGCGAAATTCCCCAGCAAGCCGCCCGTTAGCTCGAGAAACGTTCGAGTTGCGTTTAATAGAATTTAATTATTGAATTTTTGCCAAAATTGGACACTGGAAAATTAGGAAGTTGCGACGGAACGCTAGGACGACGTTGTATGTGACACGTGTGAATTTTTGGTGTGCTCAAATCCTTCGGAAAAACTCGATTTGGACAAGAAACGGAGAAAGTGATTAAAATACCCCTAAAGATTATTAAAGGACAAGTTTTAAGGGTAAATGGCATTTTGGTAATTTTGCCCTAAAATTTTGATTGGGCAGTTTTACCCTTGGGTTTTTGGAAAATTACAAGTATACGCTTGGATATTTTTGTGTAAGAATTGATCTTAGCCATCGGATCAAGATAGGATCGAATCTGGACCGTTGGATTAAAAATAAGAGGAAACGGTAATATGGTAATTTTTCACTTGGTCAAATGGGCACTATTTAGGTCCAAATTGTCAACTCTCTCTCTCTATTCTCCTCTTTCCCCAATTGCCGTGAGCCCCTCTCCCGCGAATCCCTTCCCCTTTTATTTTTTTTCCTTCTCTCTTGGCCATGAGTTCCATTTGGCCGTGAGCTCCACCGCCGGCGCCGCCGCTCACCGCCGCTTGCCACACCACTGGACCGCCACCTTGCTGTTGCCGTGCCGCCCTCCAACCTCATCGTCTCTCTCTCTTTCCCCTCTCTTTCTCTCTCTCTTCCCATGACCCATTTCTGGCCGCGCAAAACCACGTCGCCGCCAGACTGCTGCCGTGTAAGCCGGAAACCACTGTGAGTTGTTCGCCTTCGCCGTAGAGCGCCGCCGCTTTCCGTTCTAGCCATTTTAGCTTAGAACGCGGTAAGTCGCTTCCTAATCCCGATTTAGGATTTTGGGTATCGCCGAATAATTTGATTTTGGGTGAAATTGGACTTGTGCGGGTGCAAAATCTTGGGACATTAGACCGGGAATATATGGCGGGCCATGAGGAATTAATTCGGAATTTTTGGAGGAAGATTTTAGGGAATTTCAAGCTAAGAATCACTATTCACGAGCTGTGATTCACTATTCATGAGGCTATGATGCTCGGTTCGAAACGCAAGTTGGATTTTTAAAACCGATATTTAATGGCGAGAAAGTCCCGTGAAGGATCGGAATTAATCCGACGCCATTTGATTGGAGAAAAATGGTAATTACCGTATTTGAGGCGTGTTTGATTTATTTATAAATTGTGGAGATTTAATTGAGAATGTTGTTGTGCAATTAAGTGACTGATTATGCCTATTGAGTGTACATATGAGTTGATTAAATTAATTGTTGATATTACCCATGTGAATTGTTGAGTGCGCTCTATCTACGTGTAACTTGATGCGTACACGGATCGCGTGTGATGGGTTAATCGCATGTGATAAATACATATTGAGCATGTGCATGAGTAAGGAGAAGTGTGGTGTGACAAGTGATTGTGGGAAAGTATGTGAAGGTGTGATAGAACGAGAATGGGATCGGCCGAGTATCGTAAACTCGGGCAGCGATTACGTAGGTCTGTTGCATTTGACACAGGCTAAGGCTTAAAAAATCATGTATGAGAATCGGTCCGAGGCACGATCAGCTCTAGTGAGACCGGGATTGGACCGAGGCATCATAAGCTCGGGTTCTAATCATGTAGGCTTGTCGCATTTAGCGTAGGCTGAGTTGGGTTTCAATCATATAAGCCTATCGCATTTGACGTGGGTTGAGTTGGGATCGGGCCTGGGGCGTGTGATACTCAGGTTGCGATTGGGGCCTGAGGCGTAAACGAGTACACGGGCCGGAAGTGATGTGATGAATGATCGCAGTGTGCCTGAGGCATGTACTTCAACGCGGTTCACTGGCGAGGATTGAGAAAGTGGAAAATGAGAATGGAAGGAAGAGTGGGATGAGAATTGGCACATACGTGTGTTACATACGACGTGATCATGACTGAGTGCGAATGTGTGCATTATTGAGCCGATAGTCTTAATTGATGTGCCTGTTTTGTGATATGGGTGTATGTGAATGTGTGTGATTGCGTAATTATTTGGAGGTACATGATAGCCTAAGTTGGGTTTAGGGATGTACTTGCTGAGATGTAATCTCATAGTTGTATAAACCAACAATTTTCAAAACGCAGACCCGATCGATAAATCCTCCACTGCCACCACCCCAATACGTTTTGGAATTCCAGTACATACAGAATATGAGGTAGCTGAGTTTCCGATGGGTGATGTGATGACCTGGATAAGACACACGACGACCGTGTTTGTAGAAGTGGGAAAGCTTGTCTTGGATGATAACCATTTTTGAGGTTGAATGTTAGGTCATCGACTCCTTTTTGATTTTGGTATTTTAGTAAAGTGTGCACTGGTAGACAGAGGTTTGTTTTATTGAATATATGGTGAGACAAGTTTAAGTGAGTAATGGAAATGTATATTCTCTTAATTCTCCCCAGTTTAATTTGTTAGGGTGTTTATGGTTTCTGTTGGCGCGATTTAATCTCTGATGTTTAGATGAGGTCGGCGACAACCTGGGATGTTGCAACTGATCGACCAGAGGCGGGATGTCGCGGGCTTGACGGGAGCTCGGGGCGTGAAAGAAAGGATTAGGGTGTGTATTGATGCAACATAGGCAAGTGGTAGCCTATGCATCTAGGCAATTGAGGCCACATGAATTGAATTATTCGTCGCACGATTTGGAGTTAGCGGCGATAGTGTTCGCCCTGAAAATTTGGCGACATTATTTATGCGGGGAAAGATTTCAGATCTATACTGATTTCAGATCTATACTGACCATTAGAGCCTCAAGTATTTATTTTTACAGAAAGAGTTGAATATGAGGCAACGACACTGGATGGAATTATTGAAGGATTATGATTGTGATATTCTATATCACCCTGAAAAGGCAAACCGAGTAGCGGATGCGTTGAGCCAGAAATCAAGCATCGCACATTTGATGGTCAAGGAGTGGACTCTATTGGAGACAGTGCGAGATTCAGAGTTTAAGTTGGAAGTGAGTCGAGTCTCAAGCCTATTAGTTACGTTAAGGATTGAGCCGGAAATCCAGGCTAAAGTTAAAGCTTTGTAGTCTATGGATCCCGAGATATAAAAGATTGTTGGGATGGACGCTGCTAAGAGAAAACCGGATTTTCAAATATCTGAAGATAGTGTGTTGAAATTTCGTGGAAGGTTGTGCGTGCCAGACGATGTAGGAGTGAATGAAGAAATTTTATCTGAAGCACATCGTAGCCAGTACAGTATCCACCCAGGCAGTACAAAAATGTACAGGAATTTGAGGCAATATTACTGGTGGAATGGTATGAAGTCGGATATTGCTAAACACGTGGCTAAATGCCTGACGTGTCAGCAGGTGAAAGCGCAACATTACAAGCCTGGAGGATTGTTGCGACCATTGAAAATCCCAGAGTGACAATGAGAATATATAACTATGGATTTTGTGTTGGGATTGCTGAGAAGTCAACGAGGCCACGATAGTATTTGGGTGATTGTTGACCGACTGACTAAGTCGGCACACTTTTTAGTAGTGCGAAAGGATTTCGCGTTAGAACGATATGCAGAGTTGTATGTGTAACAAATTATTCGCCTGCATAGGGTACCGGTGTCTATAACTTCGGATTGTGATCCTAGATTCACCACCAGTTTTTGGAAAAGTCTGTAGACGGCATTGGGATCTAAGCTACAGTTTAGTATAGCTTATCATCCTCAGACAGATGGCCAGTCTGAGAGGACGATTCAGACGCTAGAGGATATGCTCAGGGCGTGTGTGTTGGATTTTCAAGGTGAATGGGAAGAGCAATTGCCCTTAGTGGAGTTTGCTTATAATAATAGTTTCCAACAGAGCATTGGAATGGCGCCATTTGAAGCGTTATATGGCCGTGCTTGTAGAACGCTGGTGTGTTAGGACGAAGTGGGAGAACGAGCCATAACGGGGCCAGAATTAGTGGAGCAATCGATCGAGGCAATTAAGACCATTCGTGAAAGGCTGAAGATAGCGCAGAGCCGCCAAAAGAGTTATGCAGACAGAAGGTGGAGACCGTTGTAATTCATAATAGGAGATCACGTATTTCTAAAAGTGTCGCCTATGCGAGGATTGTCCCGATTCGGTAAGAAAGGGAAGTTGAGTTCAAGGTATGTGGGACCCTTTGAGGTATTGGAACGAATTGGAGACTTGGCGTATCGCCTTGCGTTACTACCAAATTTGTCGCAAGTGCACAACGTGTTCCACATATCAATGTTAAGGAAGTACGAACCGGACTCGACACATGTATTGAACTATGAAAAGATAGAAGTGGATTAGAAAGTATCGTATGTTGAGAGACCAATCAGGATTGAAGATCGGAAGGAATGGGTCTTGAGGAATAAAACAATCCCGATGGTCAAGGTTATCTGGGAACACCACGGGACTGAAGGCGCAACTTGGGAAAGCGAAGAAATGATGCAACGTCAGTACCCCCAGTTGTTTGAGTAGCAGTAAGAATTGTAAATTTGAGTAGTAGTGAGAATGTAAATTTCGAGGACGAAATTTCATAATGGGGGAAGATTGTGACATTTCGAAATTTCCACAAATTGGAATTTATTTAACAATTGAGTTTTACGAGATGTGCTCGCAGTAAGTTCTCGCCTGGAACTGATCATTCTTGGGAATGTTAATCATTAGGGAAAGGCTAATAGGGGAAATTAAATTTGCGCGACTAAAGAAAATTCGATCGTGAATGGATTTCGACCATTAAATCGCGGAAGTTATATTTTGAGCCACTGTTAGCCAATCCGAGGATAGTTAGGGGTTAGTTCACCACTGTCCTAGTAGTGGATCACGGGTGATTCCGTAGAATCACGAAATGACTAGACGAATGATTTCCGAAATTATACTGAATGATCGTACCCCTTGGATCAAGTGATTGATCTTCGCGATTTTAATGACAACCGAGGTCGTCATATACCAAACGAACTTGCACGTGACTCAATTTCATATCAGTCACGAGTCGATTCTGCGAAATTCCCTAACAAGCCGCCCGTTAGCTCGAGAAACGCTCGAGTTGCGTTTAATATAATTTAATTATTGGATTTTTGCCCAAAATTGGACGCCGGAAAATTAGGAAGTCGCGACAGAATGCTAGGACGACGTTGTACGTGACACGTGTGAATTTTTGGTGCACTTAAATCCTTGGGAAAAACTCGATTTGGACAATAAACGGAGAAAGTGACTAAAATACCCCTAAAGGTTATTAAAGGACAAGTTTTAAGGGTAAAGGGCATTTTGGTAATTTTTCCCCAAAATTTTCATTGGACAATTTTACCCTTGGGTTTTTGGAAAATTACAAGTATGCCCTTGGATATTTTTGTGCGAGGATCGATCTCAGTCGTCGGATCAAGATAAGATCGAATCTGGGTCGTTGGATTAAAATTGTGAGTAAAGGGCATTTTAGTCATTCACCCTTTGGTCAATATATATTATTGGGTCAAACTTGTCTTCTCTCTCCCCCTTCTCTTCTCCATTTTCACGATCACCCCTCCCCCTTAATTTTTTTTTTTCTTCTTTTGGTCGTGAGCTCCACCGCTGGCGCCACCGCTCGTCGCCACTTGCCACACCGCTGGACCGCCACCTTGCAATCGCCATGCTGCCCTCCAACCTCGCCGTTCCCCTCTCCTTCCCCTCTCTTTCTCTCTCTCTCCCGTGACCCATTTCCCGGCTGTGCAAGATCACACTGTTGCCGGACCGCCGCCGTGCGAGCCGGAAACCACTGTGAGTCGTTTGCCTTCGCCGTAAAGTGTCGCCGCTTTCCGTTCTAGCCGTTTTAGCCTAGAATGCGGTAAGTCATACTCTAATCCTGATTTAGGATTTTGGGTATCTCCGAATAATTTGATTTTGGGTGAAATTGGACCTGTGTGGGTGTGAAATGTTGGGGCTTTAGACCGGGAATGTATGGCGGGCCTTAAGGAATTAATTCGGAATTTTTGGAGGACGATTTGAGGGAATTTCAAGTTAAGAATCACTGTTTACGAGCTGTGATTCACTGTTCACGAGGCTGTGATGCTTGGTTTGGGATGCAAGTTGGATTTTTAGAACCGATATTTAATGGTGAGAAAGTCCCGTGAAGGATCGGAATTAATCCGATGCCATTTGGTGGGAGAAAAATAGCAATTACCGTATTTGAGGCATGTTTAATTTATTTATAAATTGTGGTGATTTAATTGAGAGTGTTGTTGTGCAATTGAGTGACTGATTATGCTTGTCGAGTGCACACGTGAGTTAATTAAATTAATTGTTGATATTGCCCATGTGAATTGTTGAGTACGCTCTGTCTGCGTGTGACTCGATGCGTATATGGATTGTGTGTGATGGGCTAGTCGCATGTGGTAAATGCATATCGAGCATGTACATGAGTAAGGAGAAGTGTGGTGTGACAAGTGATTGTGGAAAGTATGTGAATGTGTGATAGAACGAGAATGGGATCGGCCGAGTGTCGTAAACTTGGGCAGCGATCACGTAGGTCTGTTGCATTTGGCACAGGCTGAGGCTTGAAAAGGCATGTATGAGAATCGGTTCAAGGCACGATCAGCTCGGGTGAGACTGGGATTGGACCGATGTATCATAAGCTCGGGTTCCAATCATGTAGGCCTGTCGCATTTGGCGTAGGCTGAGTTGGGTTCTAATCACGTAGGCCTATCGCATTTGCCGTAGGCTGAGTTGGGTTTCAATCATGTAGGCCTGTCGCATTTGGCATGGGCTGAGTTGGGATCGGGCCTGGAGCGTGTGATGCTCAGGTCGCGATCGGGGCCTGAGGCGTGAACGAGTACGCGGGCCGGAAGTGATGTGATGAATGATCGCAGTGTGCTTGAGGCATGTACTTCAATGCGGGCCACTGGCGAGGATTGAGAAAGCGGAAAATGAGAATAGAAGGAAGAGTGGGATGAGATTCAGCACATACGTGTGTTGCATACGACGTGATCGTGACTGAGTGCGAATGTGTGCATTATTGAGTCTGACAGTCTTTATTGATGTGCCTGTTTTGTGATATGGGTGTATGCGAGTGTGTGTGATTGTGTAATTATTTGGAGGTACGTGATAGCCTAGGTTGGGTTTAGGGGTGTACTTATTGAGATTTATTTTCATGGTTGTGTAAACCAAACAATTTTCAGAACCCAAACCTGATCGATGAATCCTCCACCGCCACCACCCCCATTACGTTTTGGAGTTCCAGTGCATACAGAGTATGAGACAGTAGAGTTTCAAATGGGAGATGGAATGACGTGGAGTTAGATTTTGAGTGGATGCCAAGCAAGGGGTGTTAAAGGTTGTTACGGGTTGGATGGCAGGTCATCGGTTTTTGTTCTAATTATTTGGAGGGTTAGTAATGTGTGCACTAGTAAACTAAGGTTTGTATTTTGTAAATATTGTGGTACAAGTTGAGTAAGAAATAGAAATGTATATTCTCCCAATGTTTCCCCAGTTTAATTTTTGTCTGGGTGTTTTAAGGTTTCCGTGTACGCAATTTTTGTCTCCCAATGTGCGACAACCTGGGACGTCGTAACTGATTGACTGGAGGCGGGATGTCGCGGGCTCGACGGGAGCTCGGGGCGTGACATTGACCACGATGAAACAGCCCGAGCCATAGAAATTCATGCCGCAATTGACCACCGCATCACATATATGGGTGAGAGATCATCTTTTTGGCCTGATCAATGAGTAATGGTAAGAACTAGTCCAGTTGACTATTCTGATTGATTCTAGTCCTGTTTACCCTTGGTTTCTCGTACGGGTTATATCTTTATGCGAAGATTCTGAACTTGTTCATCGAATTCCAGTTTGGGACAGATTGGAAGAATTAATTCGGCAGTTTTTCCAAAATTACTACTTAAGGCTAGCGTTGATACGACAAATCGTCAGGTTCAATCAATTGCTCGAGCAACAGCGTCAAGCCAAGAACATTCCTCCGGTGCCTGGTAATGCTCTCGTAAGGCTTCACTCCATTAATACAGAATTTCACGGTTCCAATGCATAGCTTCTATCCTTCGAACTATATGGGTTATGCATACTTTGGTCAACTTACCGAACAAGAAAAAAAGCCCATCGAACTCAGTTCTTGCACTATATCATAAAAACGAAAGCAAGTTAATGCTCTCTCAAGAATGACTATAAAAATTGGGTCTTGTCAAGTGTTCTTTCAAGTGAGGCTATCCGTTTACGACTGTTTGCTTCTTGAAGTTGTTTTGTGTAGACCTTGAAGTTCAGCCTATGAATTTCGCCGCCCATTAGAGGGGTCTGGCTGTCTGTACTTTGAGCACTTCATTATGTGATGTTTCAATTGTGCTTGCCCTCCTTCCGTGGTGCAGCAGAGGGACAAATGTCAATGGAAGTCTCAGACACAGCTCCACAGAAAGATTCTCCCGAGAGTGAAACGAACTATGAAAATGAGTAAGAAACTCAATTCTTGGGATGTTTCCGTAGCTAGTCTCTCTGAGACAATATTTTTTGGTGCATCTTCTACAATTAATTTTTACCTTTCTCTCCGTTGCGTTGAACACTCTGGTGATTAGTTTACCTATTTGTCTCAATCTGAATGCTACTGACCTACTTTATAGGATTCTTAAATTTAAATTACCTGCTTGTGCACAATATTTAACTTTGCAAATTCTGTCATCTGCACTAGTTTTCATGCATCATTCGAGAGTGCAAGTGGCTTTGTCGGCTTATGGCATGAGGTGTGGCATAATTTTGTTTGCCTTGTCAAGTCTTGCTTAGAGGACATGAATATTCTTTTGATAGGAATTGTATGTATAGATGGTCATAAATGCTACTGGTGATGAAACATATTGGTGGAAACAACATGATAGTCAGGGTGCGGAATCTAGTCAAAAACCTTAATTTCAGCTTCAAGTTGTGATCGTAACTCGTGCTCACACTTGTGGTTTAAAAATTGATGATGAGCAGGGCTGAATCTGACAAGCTACCTGCCACTCCTGTTGGCTCTATTGGATCAGAAGAGGAGGCAGGTCCACTCCACATCTCGTGGCTGGTGGAAGTCTTGCTCGTTCTTCATTGGAAGCACGAGGAATGAGAATAAATGCTGCATTAGACGCTGCACATATGCTGATTTCGCTAGTTCCAAACTTACCACAGGTGGCCACCAAGCTGCAAACTTCAGGGGACCATTTCAACCATCAAATCTAATGGCTCGAAGCTTGAGCCACTTGGATATTAAGCCTGAAGGTATTCGTGATAGTAAACTCTGTCTAGCTGGATATTCCGCATTATCACTCTTATTTGGTTTGGATTTTCAACTGAATGTTCCCTGCAAAGGTTTGGCCGGGCATATTACTTGTCAGCATACTTGCATAGACATATGGTGGTTTTGTTCATTTAACCATCAGTGCATTCAACTAATGATGCATCAAATCTCATAAAAGCTTGTACATACATGCACAATTTGCGATTTACATAATTGAGTCATTCCCAAGTTAGCTTTTGGCAGCAAATTCATTCCATTTTGTGTCTCCAAACCCAGATTGAATCATTGAAAGCCTTCAACTTTGGACTGTGTACTAGGAAGGTCCTTTCTTCTTTATCTGTTTCTACCAACTTTAAAAACGATGTGAAGCAAATGAAACGAGTGTGCTGAAATGCTTATTGTTTTTGTAATTGGTGAGACGATCTGAGTTTCAAGAGCAGCATGTGCTGTTGCTACCTTCTATGTATTCTTAGTTCTGATGAATGAGGTTTTGGCAGCTTCTGTCCAGGAGAACCTCTCTAATTCGGCACCAGGTCAGGACTCTCCATCTGTGGATGTCTGAGTGAAGTGGATATTGCCTGTTCCTCATCAAAATTAGTGTCCGGTGGAGGGTTTGCTTAGTATGGAAAGTCATGCGGAGGGGACAATAGTTTAGAATATGATGCTTGTTTGGAGAAATGTGAGACAGCATCTCATGTCTCATCATTGAGTGAACACACAAGTTCTCATTACAATTAGGGATTGAGCATTTGTAACTGTACTCATCTTCTATGCTCTGATATGATGTGTAAATTTGGTGAACCTGTTAAGTAGAGAGGATTTGAATTACTGAAGACGATCACCTTCTAAGATCAAAGTGCAAGATGTCAAATTTGAGTTTGTCTTTGTTGGTCGTTATGATGGTTAAGCTAGTTCATGATGTTTAGGCTTTTGTGCTGACAATCTTATTCAATAGTAAACCTAAACTAAAATAGCGAGTTAGCGGCCCGACACTAACTAATATAGCTTCATGGGATACAATGTGTATGGACTAGAATAGAATATAACATCGATATCTAGTATCCCAAAAATTGCATGCTCCAGGAATATCCCAACGCAAAAGCGTGAAAATTTGCAAAATCCATTTGAGATCTTCTGCTTGGAATATTGACAGTAGGAGTACCAAATCCATAAACATTTCAGGAAATGATATATACATCGTTGAGCTTGCACATAGCATTATACAATCTTGGTTCAAATAACATAGGTATAAGTGGGAAGAGTGTAAAACAGTGATTTGATGCACATGAATGAATGAGACAATTTAAGAAGCATCATCACTAGTACTCATTGCATGTTGCATCCCCTATGGAGATATACTTGATGGTAGAAAGAATCTCCGCAAACGCAAAGATTCTTAAATACCCTGATAGATCTTGGACTGGAGGAGGTGCTTATAGGGCCAAAATCAGGGGCAGTTTATTCACTGAGGTGGGGATACTATTGTTCCTTTTGTGCCACCTCTACACCATTAAGATTAAATTCAGTATTCGGTGCATAACCAGTTTTTCTTTATTCAACTAGCCCATGGGTCCAATTCGTCGTTCATCTCTCGAGCTTAGGGTGTGACTTAGAATTTTTGAACTATAATTTTCACTTGAACTGAGCTACCACCGGCTTCTTTGGTAAGATTTTTCAGTTTCCATCTTCTTTCTGATAGCTGCTGCGTCTTCCCATAGACCTGCCGAGGCATACACATTTGCCAGCAAAATATAACCAGCAGGTAGGGTCATCCGGTTCCTGCTAAAAATTCATTCATGCAGCTTGTTTTGCAAGTTCCACATTGCCATGAACTTGGCAAGCTCCAAGAAATGTACGCTAGACCAGTGTATCAGCCCGGAAAGCATTGAATTTATAGACTGACAGGCTACGACATTGAATTCTCATCTACCAGATAAGTCCACCAGGCATGCATGGTGTTCAATTCTAGGCACGAATCCATGTTCTGTGTACATAAAGTGTTTCCATCCATCAGAAATACCACATGGCTTCAAGAGGATAAAACAGCAACATGAGTATCATAAGAAATCAAATTCTTTCCGAATAGTGCACCAAAAGCTCTCTAAGCATCTTTCGTGTGACTCGACCAAGAATACATGCTCATAAGGGAATCACCCACGCAAGTATCGCAAGCAAAGCCCAATTTTATTGCTGCGGTGCATATTCATATACCCGTATCTACATCACAAATACTTTCACATGGCCCGAGAACACTAAAACTCTGAAAGGGTTTGGCCTGACTGGACCTTTTTCATTTCCCAGAAGAGTTTTGTAGCCTCCTCATTCTCCAGTTCGTGGATATCCTATGATCATCGCTGTCCAAGATCTCACATTATGATCTTGCATCCGATCAAACACCTTTCTCAAATCATGAAGCGATCTCCTAGCTACAAACTTCACGTACATGTTGACTAAGCTTGAAGCCATTCTAGACCATACAATACTCCTTCAATTACCCCCAGCGTGGCACCTTGGCTGCGGGCACCACACTCAAGCACCAGCACCTTGGCCCCCAAAACCAGCTGCTGCCTTTATCACCATCACCATCGCCTCTCTTGCTCTCTCTCTCTCACTCGACTTCCAATGGAGGTCGCGCGACTCCAATCTGAGTTCGAACTAATCCGCTAAAGCTCAGTTAGAGAGAACAAGCTCAAGTTTGCAAAACTCCACCACTTGGGGTTGGGCTGCACATGGAGGGTCGACGCCGACGATGGTGGTGGTGGACATGGCAGGATGACTCCACTGACTTTACTGGTGGTGATGGCCAGCAACAATGGAGCGGTCAGCACAAAGGAAGAAAGGAAGGAAGAAAGAACGAAAGGAGCAGAGAAAAAGAAAGTTTTTACTTTTTCAGAAACCGCTCTGAATTGAGTTTGGACTCCACAATATCAATGATGTATAATTCTTTCTCAGTTAAGCAAAATATCAATGATTTGAACGGAAGATCATGTTGAACAGAATTTGAAAAGTACAAGGATAGGATTAGATTAGATAAAAAGAAAATTTAGGGACAATATTGAGCATGAAAAAAAATTCAGAAATTACCCATTTTGTTACCTTTTTTTTGTGGTTGGGTGGGGGAGGGGAACTATTCCTCTCTAATCATAACTGATAGGCATTCTTCGTGTTAGTAATTTAAAGGAATAGACCACAATAAATCTCTTTCTTTATAGGATAGAATTCTTAATTCAACTTGTTCGTTATCATCCGATTGCATATGTTTTGAGTGGTAAAAAGAACAACAAACAGAGGGAAAGAGAAAAAGAAGGGCAAAGATCGAAACTAAACTCTAGTCCCATACTATTGCTGGTGTAGAACTGAAAAGTCTTGGAAGCCCATGGGTTGAACTGAAATACTTCAAAGTTCGGGGAGCAAAGGGCAAGAACAGTTGGCGTCGTTAAAAAGAGGCGGTGACAGTTGAACAAAATGCAAGCACAACTCCAAACTCTGCAACGAGAATCAACTTTCGGTTACTCTCAGTCACTTCGTCTTCTCCAGGTCTTTCTCTGTCCTTTCAAATTTCTTTTGCTGCAAGTTCTTGCTTCAATGGCTATCGTACAAATCATCATGCACTATTTTAATCCTTTCGTTATGTTTGATTGCAGAAAGTGGTTTCCACAATAGAATCATGGCGGCCCCGGATCCAAAGGCTCGGCCAACGGAAGGCAAAATATATCCAGAGGATAAAGTTGACAAGGCACAAGTTTTATTATATTCCGAATTAATCTTTCACACTGCATTGCATCTAGATTGCAGAATTTCTTCGAATTAAAAAGGTCTTTAATCGCATCTCGTGTTCTTTTTCCGTAGGCCCACAATTTGATAGAGAAGTGCATTCAGCTGTACATGGACCGTGACGAAACAGCCCGTGCATTAGAAATTCATTTCAGGATTGACAGCCATCTCACACGTATGGGTGAGAGATCATCTTTTTCGGTCTGATCAGTGATTAATGCTAAGAACTTGTCCGGTTGAGTATTCTGAATGATTGGGTACTGTTTGCCCGCCATTTCTTGTGTGGTTTATATCTTGATGCGAAGCTTCTGAACTTGTCCTTTCAATTCCAGTTTGGGACAAATTGGAAGAAAGTAATCAGGAGTTTTTCCAAAATTACTACACAAGGCTAGCATTGAAACGACAGATCGGCAAGATCAATGAATTGCTAGAGCAACAGCATCTAGACAAGAACTTTCCTCTGGTGCCTGGTAAGGCTTTCGGAAGACTGTACTCCATCAATATAGAACTTCACGGTTCAAATGCATAGCTTCTATCCTTTATAGCATATGGTATCCTGTATACACTGGTCAACTTCCCGAACAAGAGAAAAAGCCCATCAAACTCGGTTCTCACACCATATCATAAAAGCGAAAGCTAGCTGCGCTCTTAAGATGACCGTAAAAACATGGGTCTTGTCGAGTGCTCTTCTGAGCATGCCCATCTATTCATGATTGTTGCTTCGTGAAGACATTTTGTGTAGACCTTTAAGTTCAGCCTATGAATTTCACCTCCCATTAGACCGCTCTTTGTTGCACTTAGAACACTTCGTTCTGTGAGGTTTTAATTGTTCTTGCCCTCCTTTCATGGTGCAGCGGAGCAACAAATGTCAATGAAACCGCAAGAGACAGCTCCACTGGCTAACTCTCCAGTGAGCAAGACAGGCAATGAGAATGAGTAAGAAACTCAATTCTTGCGTTGTTTCTGTATCTCGTCTCTCCGAGAGAATTTTTTTGCTACATCTTCTAAAATTTTTTTTTACCTTTTTCTATACTGCATCGAACGCTCTGGTGATAACTTAACTAATCATCTCAGTCTGAATGCTACTTACTTACTTTATAGGATTCTTAAATCAAATTACTTGCGTGTGCACATTATTTAACTTTGCAAATTCTGTTATCTGCACTGGTTTAAATACACGCATCGTTTGGGACTGCATGTCGCTTTGTTGGCTTATGGCACGAGGTGCGGCATAATTATATTTGCCTCGTCAAGTCTTGCTTCACAGGACATGAATATTCTTTTGATAGGAATTGTATGTTTAGATGATCCTAAATGCTACCACTGATAAAACTCATTCGCAGAAACAACATGATAGTCATGGTGCGCATTCTTGTCGAACATTTTGATTTTCAACTTGTGATGCTGACTCGTGCTTACGCTTGTGGTTCAAAAATGATGATGAGCAGAGCTGAATCTAGTAGCAAGCTACCTGCCAATCCTGTCAGCTTTGTCGGATCAGAAGAGGTGGTGGGGTCCGACCTTCTCATTCCCAGCGGTAGTCTTGCTCGATCTTCATTGGAAAATGCTGCATTAGACACTGCACATATGCTGATTTTGCGAGTCCCGAACCTTATCGCTGGTGGCCACCACACTGCAAACCTCAGGGGACCAGCTCAACCATCGTCCTCAATGGCTCAAAGCTTGAGCCACTTGGACTCGAACCCTGAAGGTATTCATGATATTTAATGTTGAGCAAAATATTGCGCGCCATTGCTCTTACTTGGTTTGGAGTTTGGATTGGTGAATCTTTCCTACAAAGGTTTGGCTGGGCATATTACTAGTCAGCGTACTTGCAGAGACATGGTGGTTTTGCATGTTTGCCACTAGGGCATTCAACTAACGGTGCATCAGATCTGACAAAAGCTAGTAATATGATACTAATCTATGTTTCAATTAGTACATCTCCTAGTACATACAGACACAATTTGCCATTTAAAGAATTGCCAAGTCAGCTTTCGGCAGCGGCTTCATTCCATTTTGTGTTCTCCTAACAGAGATTCTTTTGGAGTCAATGAAAGCAATCTGTTTTTGACTTTGTTGTTTGTACTAGGAAGGTCCTTCATGCTTTTTATGTTCCTACGTAATTCAAAATTCATTTGAAGCATTTAAAAATAGCGTGCAAAATGGAAATTGCTTTTGTAATCGGTGAGACCACCCGAGTTTCAAGAGCAGCATGTGCCTTTGCCACTTTTCAATGTATTCTTAGTCATGATGAACGATTTTTTTTGTTTTTTTGGCAGCTTCCGATCAGAAGGACCTCGCTAATTTCGCGTCAGGTCAGGGCTCTCAGTCTGCGGATCGCTGAGTGAAGTGGTAGCGTGTCCCTTATCAATATCAGTATTTGGTGGGTTGTAGGGAAACTCATGCAGAGGGGACAATAGTGAGGACTATGATGCTTGTTTGGAAGATTGTAAGACACCATCTTGTTTCTCATCATTGGGTGAGTACACAAATTTTCATTACATTTACGGATTGAGCTTTTGTAATTTTGTTTTTGGTCGAAGAGCTTTGTAATTGTACATCATATTTTGTGATCTGATATGATGAGCAAATTTTGGATCTGTTAAGTAGAGAGGATGCTTGAATTTCCGAAAGTGATCACTTCTATCCGGTCCTTAAGATCAAAGTGAAAGATGCACAAATTTGATTTTGTAAGTCCATCGATGTGGTAGTTAAACTAATTTATGCTGTTTAAGCTTTTGTGCTGACAGGGGCAAAGTGCGTTTGGACTCGCTGAAATCAAGATATCCGTAAAATAAATGAACTTTAAGTAAGGGCAATACCAATAAACAGTATTTAGTATCTGGAAAAATGCATGCTCCAGGAGAAATCCAAAGGCAAAAGCATGACTGTTTTAGATTCCTCGACTCATATAGCTAAAATTTTGTGAGATCCATTTGAAGTCTTCAACTTGGTATTTTGACAGTAGGAATACCAAATCCATATACGTTTCAAGACGTGATATTTTCGTTGTTAGGCCTGCAAGGAGCATAATAGAATCCCGGTTCAAGGTAACAATAAGGGGGAAAAATCTAAAACAGAGATTTGATGCACATAACCGAATGAGATAATTTAGAAAGCATCGTCAGCGGTAGTCATTGCATGAGCATGTTCTGTCTACAAAAGTTTGCACATATACTTGATCGCGGAATGGCAACCTCCAAATGTGAAGATTCTTAAATACTATGATAGATTTCAGACTAAAGGTGCATATTAGTGTTGGCGTGAGCTGTACTTCCCACAAAATAGGGATTTTTTTTTGTTTTTTCCTAATTTATTGAAATACTAGGGTTATCCCCTGTATTGTATATAAGAAAGATTGTAATGCTGTATAGTAGGATTCAATAAAGAGAAAACAATTCTTCTACATGGTATTAGAGCCTAGGGTTTGCTCCTTGTGAGTACTGTACGTTAATCCCCGATTTTGTAATGCCGTTGTCTCGCGCCGCCAGACTTAGTCTCGCCCGATCACGCTCGACATTGGATCCATGGCGGATGAAAACCCTAAAGGAACAGTGATTCCCCGCCAAAATCATGGGGACAATTTGACCACATAAGCGTTTTTTGAGAATTTGACCACCATATTAACTCATATTCTGACTCAGAATCAGAATCCTCCTCCTCCACCTCTAGCACCAACACCATAGAATGATTTGACTTCATCTCATATTGCAATTAAATTGGATGGAACCAACTATGGCTTATGGTCTCAAGTTGTCGAGATGTACATCATAGGCAAAGACAAGCTAGGGTATGTCAATGGAGACATCCCATAGCCTTTGCCTACAGATCCTGTTTTTCGAAAGTGGAAAATTGAGGACTCGACTATGAAAGGATGGCTCATCAATTCCATGGATCCGGCGTTGATTGACAATTTTTTCAGATTCCCTACTACTAAAGCTGTGTGGGATTCCGCAGCTACCACTTTCTTTGATGGCATCGATACTTCCTAGGTGAATGAATTGAAGTGCCAGGTATCATGACACAAGCAAGCCGGAGGACCAATCGAAAAATACTACAATGATCTTCAAGGACTCTGGCGTGAAATTGATTTCTGCAGACCTAATCCTATGGTGTGTCCTACAGATAGTGAGCGCTATAATAATTCTGTTCAAGAGGATAGGGTTTACCTTTTTCTTGATGGACTTGATGATTGTCTTGACAAGGTTTGTGCAGATGTCTTGCAGATGCAGCCTTTCCCCATAGTTGAGGAAGCTGACGCACGTGTCTGCAGGGAAAATGTATACCAAATCGTGATGCTGACTAGTGCCAATGGCTTTCCTACAAGTACAGCAATGGTCTCATAGGGCAATCGAGGGGACCCGTCTCTACAGTTGATGGCAGGCAGTTCGGTGGGTAGAGGTGGGCGCTCTCGGTCTGCTATCAAGGCCAAGTCTCAGATGCTCGGCGGCTATTCTCACTGTGGCAATTCCAAACACACTAGGGACACTTGTTTTAAGTCGCATGGATTCTTGGATTGTCGGGACGATTTTCAAGCGAAGAAGAAGAAATCTGAAGCAGAATTGGGCAAGAGTGCAGGGCAAGCATCCTTGGTGACTGCGAGTTCATCTCTTTCCTTGGTCCCAATGGTACCTTCAGCTAATTCTTCCACCCTTCTTTCTGAAGGTAATTGTGGTTCTATTTTTGTTACTACTTGTCATGGTAGAAACAATGGCTGGATTATCGACTTAGGCACTACTGATCACATGACGCCTGACCCCAATGGCTTAATCAACCGTGTCACGCCCCGAACTTATCTAATGCTTTCGATACCTCACTATCACGAGTCGATCAAGTGCGACATCCCAGGAATACGTCGCTGACTCAATTCTCATGTCAGAGTTAATTGCGGCGGAAACAAATAGTTAAACCCGGACAATAAAATTGAAGAACACCAGAACAAACTAGCACTCCAAACCGCCAACACTTAGAACATTACAATACCAAATATTTACAATATCTAATTACATGCACACTTGTACCCTTACATTGCCAACTTAGTCCACCAAGAAAACATACACCACCACTATCATACATAGTCATCCACCTCAAAAAGGATAGACACCCAACTCTCCAAAAATGGTACCCCTCAACATCTACTCCTAGCCTCCTGGTCAGCCCCGACGTCCTCGCGATGGCATCCACTCAGAATCTGACTCACTATTATTTGAATTTGACTTCTCTTAGATCGTCGCTTCTACTGAGGATTCTGATTTAGCTCTAATCTCAATCGGATGGTCTATGTCACTCGACTCCCTTGAGGCCTCATTCCGCTCTTCCAAGGCCTGCTCCTCGACTCCCTTGATCCTCAACTGCTCCTCAACCAATCTTAATCGGTTGTAGTCGTACACGGGCACACCCTCCTGTTCGTTCTCAAGCTCTGCTTTTGGGTCCTCCTACGGCTCTACATCCTGGTTTTCCTCTCCTGCTTCCTGGTTCTCCTCGAGAATTACCTCAAGATCCATGTCCATTGGATCGTATCCCACTTGGAATTCCTCTTGTTCCGGCTCATGCTCAGCTCCTGAGGGTTCCGATATTGCAGATGCAGGGTGGAGTCCAGACTAAGCCAGACTAGTCTTCAAACTAGTCAGCTCGCTATTAGGCGGAGGTATGGCCGATGGATCCCAGTCCTTGACTCCATCGAATGGGACGTCAAAACCTCAAACAGGGCCGAACTCATCAACCCCGTCTCTAAACGTCCACGCAGTGTATATGTAAACCTGCCAAGGGGGTAGTCCTACATCTACCCATACTGTCGAGGTATGTTTGATCCAGGTGTATTGCTCATCTACTGGGTACTCTAAAATATTATTGTCGATGTGCATGACTATACCAAAACGCTTTGGCGGTGGTGGCAGATTTATTGTTCAGGCGGGTGATCTGAAATGCTTTGGTTGAAGCAACCTTGAGACACTTCTCTATAAGTTGCAACCTAAACCCTACCTAGGTTACCACGTAATTCCAGACATACCCAGACACGCAACCAACCCACCCACAAACAACAATCCACAAACAGACATACCTGGACTCACGGCACATGCAACCTGCATATTAGCCTATAATCACAACAAACAATTCTCACGCGCAAGTTATAACATACAAACTTTCCACATATCAATTCACGTGTCAATCACACCACATTCCCAACCCACTCGTCATACTCACATTTACTCAACACTTTCCCGGCCCGCGTCAACACACCTCGGCCACTCGATCGCACCCTGAGCATCACATGCCTCTGTCCGATCCCACTTTCACTTTCTTTCCTCAGCCCGCGTCAAATGCGACAGGCCTACGTGATCGCGGCCCGAGTTTTAGAACATCTCAGCCTGATCCCCTTTCTCACCCAAGCTGATCATGCCTCGGCCAACCTCATTTCCCACTTTCTCAATCCTCAGCTTGCGCCAAATGTGACAGGCCTACATGATAATGACCTGAGCTTATAATGCCTTAGCCCGATCCCAATCTCACGCTCGCACACAATCGTATCGAATTTCATGCACACAATTGCACCCAATACCCCACAACAACACAGTCATATCATAAACACGTAATCAACACACAAATTAGCATTTTTTCACACCCAAATGCTATCAAATCAATTCCGGCTCTTCAAGGCATTTTCACAAAATCTCGAGCCAGATCTAACGGTACCAACCGCGCAACAAACAATACTTCACAGCACAAAAAACATTACATCACAGCCATCGATTGGCCTTTTTCTCACCCGAAATTTCGATATTCCACTCTCGGCTCTTCACAGCACTTTCGTAAAATCTCGAGCTGGACCTAATGGTACCATCCACATACCCAACAGCACCTCACAACACCTTGAATAGCCATTCACAGCCAACACGCGGCCTCTATAATTTCCCCAAAATTTTTCGAAATCCATCCTACGGCCTGTTATTCCATTCAGTCCCTAATTTTTATCAAACCGCATCTAAACGGGGTCTAAATTTACCTAATATACTAGGCGAGGTTTAGATTGAACTTACCCGATTCTAGACTCAAGCGGCTAGAGCGAAATGGGCGTCAATCGGCGGTGACGTGCGGTGGCGGCGATGTACGGTCCGCAGCGGGCGGCGATCGGCGAGCGGCGGGCAGCGGCAGTTCACGGAAAGGCCAGCAAGGCTCACGGCCAGAGAGAGAGATCGAAAGGGAGAGAGAGAGTGTCACAGCGGTGAGGGTGGCGTGAGGCGGCGGTGGCGCAACGGTGCGGCGAATAACGACCGGATGATGGTGATCGGCGGTGGCGCTTGGCGAGGGAGAGGGCGGTTGGGAGGGGAGAGAGAGATGGAGCCGAGAATGGGAGAGAGAGAAATGGGTCTTGGCTTATTGATCAAGTTTTGACCACTTTTTGTCAAAAGACCAAAATGCCCCTCTTTAATCTTTTGATCCAACGGTCCAAATTCGATCTTATCTTGAAATCGACGGCTCAGATTGAATTTTATCCATAATATCCAAGGGCAATCTTGGAATTTCTCAAAAAGTTCAATGGCAAAAATGTCTTTTTCAAATTTTGGGGCAAAATTACCAAAATGCCCTTATCCTAATAAAACTAGCCCTTTAGAAATTCTCAAGGGTACAATGGTCACTTTCCTATTTTCTTGCCGAAATTGAATTTTTTTGAAGGATCCGAGCATACCCAAAATTGCATGTTACAATCGCAGCGTTGTCCTAACGTTTTGTCGTGACTTCATAATTTTCCGATACCCAATTTGGTCTCAATTTAATAATTGAATTCTATGTAACTTGTGTGTATCTCAGACTAACGGGTGACTTTTGGAGAAATTTGCAAAATCGACCCGTGACTGATACTAAATCGAGTCACGTGCAAGTTTATTCAGATCGTGACGACCTCGGTTGTCAATAAAATCACGAGAATCAATCGCTAATTCCGATAAGTACGATCGTTCGGTATAAGTTCTGGATTGTTCGTCAATTCATTTCGTGGTTAAACGAAATCACTCGTAATCCACTAATATGACATTAGCATATCGGTCCATACTATCCTAAAATCGGTCTACATTGGCTCAAAATGTCACCCCGACGATTTTTCTGATCGAAAGTCGATTCACGATTGAATCTCTCTAGTCGTACAAATTTAAATCCTTAATTAGCCTTTCCCTAATGGTTAATATCCCAGGAATGATCAGTTTTGGGTGAGACTAACGGGTGAAATTTCATAAATAACTCAGTCATTAATTCCTAAATGGGTGAAATTTCGGAATGTCACAATTTTTCCCTCCTTAAAAAAATTTCGTTCTCGAAATTTACAATCTAACTAACTACCAAACAATTGGGGTAATGACGTTGCATTAATTCCTTGCTTTCTCAAGTCGCGCCTTCAGTCCCATGATGTTCCCATACCACTTTGACCATGGGGATAGTCTTTGTTCCTCAAGACTCGTTCCTTCCTGTCCTCGATCCTAATTGGTCTTTCGGCATACGACACCCTATCGTCAACTTCTATTTCTTCATGATTCAGTACATGCGTTGGGCTCGGTTCGTGCTTCTTCAACATCGATACGTGAAACACGTTATGCACTTGTGACAGGTTTGGTGGTAACGCAAGGCGATACGCTAATTCTCCAATCTTTTCTAACACCTCAAAAGGTCCCACGTACCTCGGACTCAACTTTCCCTTCTTACTAAATCGGGATAATCCTCGCATAGATGATACCTTAAGGAACACGTGATCTTCCACTCAGAATTCCAAAGGTCTTCGCTGTCTGTCTACATAACTCTTTTGACGGTTCTACGTAGTTTTAAGTCTTTTACGTATAATCTTAACAGCTTCAATCGATTGTTCTACTAACTCTGGCCCAGTTATAATCCTTTCTCCCACTTCATCCCAACACACGGGCGTCCTACATGCCCTACCATACAGCGCTTCAAATGGCGCCATTCCAATGCTCTGCTGAAAAACTGTTATTATACGCGAATCCCACTAAGGGCAACTGCTCTTCCCACTTACCCTAAAAATCTAGCGCACATGCCCATAGGTTCTCTAAAGTCTGAATCGTTCTCCTAGATTGGCCATCCGTTTGTGAATGATAAGCAGTAATAAACTACAACTTCAAACCTAACGCCGTCTGCAAACTTTTTCAAAAATTGGCGGTAAATTTGGGGTCACGGTCCGATGTAATTGTCACTGGCACCCTGTGCAATCTAACAATCTGTTGCACATACAAATCAGCGTATCGATCTAGTGCGAAATCCTTTCGCTCAACCAAGAAATGTGCCGATTTCGTCAATCTATCGACAATTAGCCATATAGAATTGTGGCCTTTTTGGCTCCTCGGAAATCCCATCACAAAATCCATTGTGATATGTTTCCATTTCTATTCTGGGATTTCTAAAGGTCGTAACAATCCTCTTAGCTTACAATGTTGTGCTTTCACTTGCTGGCATGTCAGACATCTAGCCACATGTCTGGCTATGTCCACCTTCATGCCATTCCACCAGTAATATAGCCTTAAATTTTGATACATCTTCGTACTCTCCGGATGGATACTATAACTACTACGATGTGCCTCTGACAAAATTTCTTTCTTAAGCTCCTTATCATCAGGCACGCATAAACGATCTCGGAACTTCAATATCCCGTTCTTGGATACTTGGAAATCTGGTTTTCTCTTAGTAGCATCCATCTCCATAATCTTTTGTGTCTCTAAGTCCGTTGTCTGTAAGGCCTTAACTTTAGTTTGAATTTTCGACTCAATCCTGAGCGTGGCTAGCAGGCTCGAGACTCGACTTACTTCAAATCTAAACTCCGAGTCTCGCACTTTCTTCAATAAAGTCCATTCCTTGACCATCAAGTGCGCGATGCTTGATTTCCGGCTCAACGTATTCGCTACCCGGTTTGCCTTTTCGGGGTGATATAGAATATCACAATCGTAATTCTTCAACAACTCCATCCAACGTCGCTATCTCATATTTAATTCTTTCTATGAAAATAAATACTTGAGGCTTTGATGACCAGTATAAATCTGAAATCTCTCTCTGCATAGATAATGTGGCCAAATTTTCAGGGCGAACACTATTGTAGCTAACTCCAAGTCATGTGTCGGGTAATTCAGTTCATGTGGCCTCAACTGCCTTGATGTATAAGCTACTACTCGCTCATGTTGCATCAGTACACACCCCAATTCTTTCAACGACGCATCACTATATATCTTGTACCCTCCAGGTCCTGACGAAATAGTCAACACTGGTGCCATCGTCAATCTATGCTTCAACTCTTGAAAACTCCTTTCACATTTGTCGGTCCATTCAAACCTCATTTCCTTTTTCAACAAATGTGTCAGAGGTGTTGCTATTGCCATAAAACCTTTCCATGAAACGTCTATAATATCCGGCTAAACCCAAAAAGCTTCGAACTTCAGTTACTATCGTTGGCCACAACCATTCCATTACGGCTTCAATTTTTGCCAGATCTACCAAAATTCCATCTCCCGAGATTACATGTCCAAGAAACGCAACTCGATGGAGCTAGAACTCGCACTTGCTAAACTTAGCATACAGTGTGTTCTCTCTTAAGATTTGTAAAACCTTGCTCAGATGGAATTTGTGCTATTCAGAACTTTTCGAATACACCAATATGTTGTCTATAAAAACTATGACAAATTGATCTAAAAATTCCTTGAATACTCTATTCATTAAATCCATAAACGCAGCAAGGGCATTCGTCAATCCAAACGGCATTACTGTAAACTCGTAATGCCCATATCTCGTCCTGAATGCTGTTTTCGGTATATCTTCTTTTCTAATCCTCAACTGGTGATATCCAATCCTTAAATCGATCTTAGAAAATACCGAAGCCCCTTGTAATTGATCAAACATATCATCAATCCTTGGCAAAGGATACTTATTCTTAATTGTCATCTGATTCAATTGACGATAATCAATACACAATCTCAGTGATCCATCATTTTTCCTTACAAACAAAACTGGCACTCCCCAAGGAGACGCACTTGGACGGATAAATCTTATGTCCAATAATTCCTACATTTTCACCTTTAACTCCTTCAACTCCGATAACGACATCCTATAAGGTGCTTTTGAGATTGGCTCAGTTCCAGATGCCAACTCGATTACAAACTCTACTTCCCATTATGGTGGCAATTCTGGCAATTCCTGAGGAAAGACATCGGGATAATTGCGCACCATGGCTATATCCTCTAGCCTTGGCTCATTAGCCGTCAAATCAACTACAGCCGCTAAATATCCTTCACACCCTTTGTTCAACAACTTCGTCATTTCCAGTGATGAAATCCAAGGAATCGAGGTCCCTCATCGACTTCCTACAAATTTGAATTCCAGATGTCCAACATGATTAAATTGGATCACCCTACTACCACAATCCATTATTGCCATCTGTTTAACTAGCAAGTCCATCCCCAATATCACATTAAAATCATACATCACTAGGACTGCTAAATCAATTCTCTCTTCCCTATCACAAATTATAATTTTGTAATCGAGATACCCCAACAAAACTAGAATCTTATCATTCAAGGGGGTGGTCATACACAACACCACATCAAGCAATTGCGGTTCCATACCAGTCAATTTAACAAATTGCTTAGACATAAATGAATGTGACTCCCCTGGATCAAATAAAACATATGCAGCATGATCACAGAGAGAGACCGTACCTGTGACCACGCCTGGCGCATTCTCTGCTTCCCTTCTGGCCATTGCATAAACTCGTCATTGGGCCGGCGGCCTATTCTAGATCGGGGGTGCAGGCGGTCTAACCTGATTTCTAACTCTAGGCGGTGGCGGTAACGCTGGCGGTCTAGTTTGTCTATTAGTAGGGCAATTCTTTGCTAGATGGCCCATTCCACCACATCTGTAACATACCATGTTCCTACTCGGACACAGTCCATTTCCATACCTTTCTCCACATACTCGACATGGACCATTCTGAAAACGAGCAGGTTTCCCAATATTCCTTCTAGCAGGAGGAACAAAACGTCGGTTATCCATCATTGGCCTCTTCCCCAAATAACGATTGTTTCTACCTTGGGCAAACCTTAATCCTGAAGCGGCAGTTCTATCTGCTATATCCTGCTCAATCGCTTGGGCTCGTTCATAAATCTCATTATAGTCTCTTAGGTTTAGAGAAATCATCTGACTATGAAGATTTGATCTCAACCTATCTCTGAATCTTCGAGCCCGATCTAGTGGATTTTCCACCATTCTTGGGGCAAACTTAGCCAACTGATTGAATTCAGCATCGTACTGATCCACTGTTCTTTGCCCTTGACGAAGTCTCATGAACTCTGCCAACTTTTGTTCCTGGGCACTCTCAGAAAAATTCTTGCTGTTAAAAGTCTCTACAAGCATCGCCCAGTTCGGTGTGATACCAGCTGGGAATACTCATCCCCTGGTGGCCTTCCGCTAATCATTTGCATTCCCTTGTAGCTGATACGCTGGCAACGTCACTTTCTCTTCCTCAGTACATCCCAGTACCTCAAAAGCCTTTTCTAATTCCTCTACCCACAATGATGCAGCTTCTAAGTCACTTCTACCATCAAACTTAGGGGGCTTCAACTTCAAAAACTGCTGGACTAATTGATGCATTAGTCGATTCGCATTCACCTGCCCTGTCCCTGATCTTCATTATTACCATTTACAATAGTGGCTGTTGCAGCCTCAATAGCCTGGGCAATAGTGGCATCTCGGTCCTAAGTTTGCCTGCCCATTAAAATTCCAACTTCCTCGAGAGCCCTTAAAATCCCATCTACTCGAGGATCTGCTGCAACCCTTACATCAACCCTAGGATTTACTGCAGCTCTAGCACCAACTCCTTGGTTTTCTACTGCTCTAGCACCCATTCCGAGGTCCTCTACAGCTTTATCCTGAGCACAACCTCGACCTCTTGCTCCTCTTCCTGCGCCCCTTCTTGGGCCTCGTCCTACACCTCTTCCTTCACTGCTCATGGTTCAGGCTTTCTATCACTCTCCTACATGTTATAATTCTATGCAGGAATTAAAGACCTAGGCCAACTAATACAGTCTAGCCCTAGGTAGTGAATTCACACAGTAATCCACTTAACAAGCAATCAATTACATAGCACCAAACCACATCAAATGAGGTTCGTGCAATTACCTCGAGTCCAGACGCACCTGCACTCCAATCATTATCACCATCAATCATTCACAATCACAACAAACGGTTGGAATACACGTAGTACTAGGTATATCTATGGCTTACTAAGGTTCCTCTAACCAACTATCACTATTCTGGGTCTCCACTCCTTATCATTCCAAGCTCTGATAAACTTAACTAGAGCTGTCCTTACTCTGATACCAATTAAGCCGGGTTGTCACGCCCCGAACTTATCTAATGCTTTCGATACCTCACCATCACGAGTTGATCAGGTGTGACATCCCAGGAATACGTCGCTGACTCAATTCTCACGTCAGAGCTAATCGTGGCGGAAACAAATAATTAAACCCAGACAATAAAATTGGAGAACACCAGAATAAACTAGCACGCCAAACCGCCAACACTTAGAACATTACAATACCAAATATTTACAATATCCAATTACATGTCCACTTGTACCCCTCCATTGCCAACTTAGTCCACCAAGAAAACATACACCACCACTATCATACGTTGTCATCCACCTCAAAAGGGATAGACACCTAACTCTCCAAAAATGGCACCCCTCAACATCTACTCCCAGCCTCTCGGTCAGCCCCGACGTTCTCGCGATGGCATCCACTTAGAATCCGACTCACTATCACTCGAATTTGACTCCTCTTGGATCGTCGCTTCTACTGAGGATTCTGATTCAGCTCCAATCTCAATCGGATGATCTATGTCACCCGACTCCCCTGAGGCCTCATTCCGCTCTTCTTCGGCCTGCTTCTCGATTGGCCCATCCTCTGGCATATAGTAGGGGTTGTAGTCGTACACGAACACACCCTCTTGTTCGCTCTTAGGCTCTGCTTCTGGGTCCTCCTGCGGCTCTACATCCTGGTTTTCCTCTCCTCCTTCCTAGTCCTCCTCGAGAATTAACTCAAGATCCACGTCCATTGGATCTATCTCACTTGGGATTCCTCTTGTTCCGGCTCATGCTCAGCTCCTGAGGGTTCCAGTACTGTAGATGCAGGGTTGAGTCCAGACTGAGCCAGACTAGTCTCTAAACTAGTCAACTCACCATCAAGCGGGGGTATGGTCGATGGATCCTAATCCCCGACTCCATTGAATGGGACGTCAAAACCTCGAACAGAGCTGAACTCATCAGCCCCATCTCTAAACGTCCATGTAGTGTATGTGTGAGCCTATTGAGGGGGTAGTCCTACATCTACCCATACTGTCGAGGTATGCTTGATCTAGGTGTATTGCTCATGTACTGGGTACTCTACAAAATTATTGTCGGTGTGCATGACTATACAAAAACGCTCTAGCGGCGGGGGTGGATTCATTGCTTAGACGGGTGATCTGAAATACTTTGGTTGAAGCAACCATGAGACACTTCTCAATCAGTTGCAACCTAAACCCTGCCTAGACTACCACGTAATTTCATACACATCTAGACACACAACCAACCCATCCACTAACAACAATCCACAAACAGACATACTTGGACTCACAGCACACGCAACCTGCATATTAGCCCATAATCACAACAAACAATTCTCACACGCAAGTCACAACATACAAACTTTCTAAATATCAATTCACGCGTCAATCACACCACATTCCCAACCCACTTGTCGTACTCACATTTACTCAACACTTTCCCCGCCCGCGTCAACACGCCTTGGCCCACTCGATCGCGCCCTGAGCATCACACACCTCGGGCCGATCCCACATTCGCATTTTCCATGCCACATGCCTCATTTTCAAGCACTTTCCCGGCCCGCGTATTCACACCTCGGTCCACTCGATTGCGTCCCAAGCATCACACGCCTTGGTCCAATCCCACTTTCACTTTCTTTCCTCAGCCCGTGCCAAATGCGACAGGCCTACGTGATCGCGGTCCGAGTTTTGGCACATCTCGGCCCAATCCCCTTTCTCACTTGAGCTGATCATGCCTCGGCCAACCTTATTTCCCACTTTCTCAATCCTCAGCTTGCGTCAAATGTGACAGGCCTATATGATCGGGACTCGAGCTTATAATGCCTCGGCCCGATCGCAATCTCACGCTCGCACACAATCACATCGAATTCCCTACACACAATTGCACCCAATACCCCACAACAACATAGTCACATCATAAACATGCAATCAACACACAAATCGGCATTTTTCTACACCCAAACGCTATCAAGTCAATTCCGGCCCTTCACGGCATTTTCACAAAATCTCGAGCCGGATCTAATGGTACTAATCGTGCAACAAACAACACCTCATAGCACATAAAACATCATATCACAGCCATCGATTGGCCTTTTTCTCACTCGAAACTTTAATATTCCACTCCCAGCTCTTCATGGCACTTTCATAAAATCTCAAGCCGGACCTAATGATACCATCCACGTACCTAACAATACCTCACAACACCTTGAACAACCATTCATAGCCAACATGCGGCCTCTACAATTTCCCTAAAATTTTCTGAAATCCATTCTACGGCCCGTTATTCCATTTAGCCCCTAATTTCTATCAAACCATGTCTAAACGTGTCCAAATTTACCCGATATACTAGGCGAGGTTTAGATTGAACTTACCTGACTCTAGACTCAAGCGGCTAGAGTGACACAGGAGTCAATCGGTGGTGACATGCGGTGGCGGCGACATACGGTCCGCAGTGGGCAGCAATCGACAAGCGGTGGGCGGTGGCGGTTCACAGCATGGCCGGCAAGGCTCACGGCTAAAGAGAGAGACCAAAATGGAGAGAGAGTGTGCCACAGCGGTGAGGGTGGTGTGAGGCGGCACGGCAAGGTTGCGGTGGCGCGGTGGTACGATGAACGACGGCCGGACGACGGTGATCGGCGACGGCGCTTTGTAGGGGAGAGGGCGATTGGCAGGGGAGAGAGAGATGGAGTTGAGAATGGGAGAGAGAGAAATAGGTCTTCGCTTATTAACCAAGTTTTGGCCACTTTTTGTTAAAAGACCAAAATGCCCCTATCTATTCTTTTCATCCGATGGTCCAAATTCGATCTTATCTTGAAATTGACAGCTCGGATCGAATTTTATCCAAAATATCCAAAGGGCAATCTTGGAATTTCTTAAAAAGTCCAAGGGCAAAAGTGTCTTTCCCAAAATTTGGAGCAAAATTACCAAAATGCCCTTGTCCCAATAAAACTAGCCCTTTAGAAATTTTCAAGGGTAAAATAGTCACTTTCCCATTTTCTTGCCGAAATTGAATTTTTCTGAAGGATCCGAGCACACCCAAAATTGCACGTTACATTCGCAATGTCATCCTAACATTTTGTCGTGACTTCCTAATTTTTCGATATCCAATTTGGTCTCAATTTAATAATTGAATTCTATGTAACTTGTCCGTATCTCAGACTAAAGGGCAGTTTTTGGGAAAATACGCAGAATTGACCCGTGACTGATACTAAATCGAGTCACGTGTAAGTTCATTCAAATCGTGACGACCTCAATTGTCAATAAAATTGTGAGAAATGATCGCTAGTTTCGATAAGCACGATTGTTCGATATAAGTTCTGGATCGTTCGTCAATTCATTTCGTGGTCAAACAGAATCACCCGTAATCCACTTATATGACATTGGCGAATCGGTCCATACTATCCTAAGATCGGCCTACATTGACTCAAAATGTCACTCCGACGATTTTTCTGATCGACAGTTGATTCACGATTGAATCTCTCTAGTCGTACGAATTTAAATCCCTAATTAGCTTTTTCCTAATGGTTAGTATCTCAGGAATGATCAGTTCCGGGCGAGACTAACTACAAATACGTTAATAACTCAGTCATTTCATAAATCCCAAATGGGTGAAATTTCAGAATATCACAAACTGTACCTCACCGCGGCGAGATAGTGTGTATAATGCTAATGGACATTGTCATCCGGTCACCGGGGTTGGGAGTGTGACTCTTATGCCATCTCTTTCTCTATCTAATATATTACTTGTGCCATCTATGTCCAACCGTTTATTATCTATTGGACAAATTACTGATGAGATGAATTGCTGTGTTCTTATGTACCTAGACTTCTGCTTGTTTCAAAATATTCTCACGAAGGAGATTATTGGGCGTGGTATTAACAAGGAGGGGCTATACATTGTGGATGATCTCAGCTCTGGCTGCGCTTATCACACTCCTGGTCGGTCTGTTAGTAAGGAGAATGATGTTTGGTTGTGGCATTGGTGGTCGGGGCACCCATCATTTAGATATTTGAAGTATTTGTTTCCTAAGTTGTTTCGTGATTTATCGGATTTTGCTTTTCAATGTGAAACATGCAGTATAGCAAAGAGTCATTGTGTTTTTTTTTCCTTTGAGCTCTAATAAAAGTAGCAAGCCTTTTTATTTGCTTCATTCTTATGTGTGGGGTGCATCTCCAATTACTACAATGTCTGAAATGAGATGGTTTATAACCTTTATTGATGATTGCACATGTATGACATGGTTGTATCTGATAAAGCATAAAGATGAGGCTCCTAATATATTCCGTATGTTTCATAAATAGTTGCTACCTAATTTGAAGCTTGTATTCAAATTCTTCGCACAGATAATGGTGGGGAATATATTAATCAACACCTTACCTCTTATTTAATGGAGCATGTTCTCATCCATGAGACCTCTTGTACTCAAACCCCTCAATAGAACGGTGTGGCCGAACAAAAGAACTGCCACATTCTAGAGATGGCGAGAGCTCTTCTGGTCGGTGGCAATGTTCCAAAAAGATTATGGGATGCAGCGATGGTCACAACCATTCACTTAATGAATCGTATGCCTTCTCGTGTGTTGCTATTTCAAACTCCATTACAAGCTCTATCTCAGTTTGTGCTTCTTTCTTCAGTCTTGACAATACCCCCTAAAGTGTTTAGGTATGTGGCTTTTGTGCATCTCCAGAAGAACCAATGCACCAAACTTGACCTATGTGCTGTATTGTGTGTATTTATTGGTTATGGGACTCACCAAAAGGGGTATCGCTTCTATGATCCGATGACTAAGAAGACACATGTTATCATGGACGTGACTTTTCTGGAGTCTGAGTCCTATTTTTCTCCAGCTCATTGTTCCTTTCAGGGGGAGAATTATAGTGAAAAGAAAAATTGGTGGGACATTGGCATGGAGGGTGTGGAGTCAGGAGGACATGTGGAGTCCGAGGTGTGACTGGGTGGGGCTGGACTATTAACCAGCTCACAAAAAGTTTCAATGGTGCAGTTTGATGATGATTTAAGCCGTGGTTCGATGGCAGGCAATGAGGGAAAGGGTGCAATAGCAGATGATGAAGGGGAAGGCGATCATTTTTCAACTAAAAGTGGGGATAACCAACAGCCTATATCTACAGCTAATGAGCAAGATTAGCCTGCTCCTTCGCAAATTGCCCCTTCTTTAGTACACGACCACTCTCCTGAGAATGATCTTGAGGTAAGCCCTCTTCCTAATCTTGAGGTTTATGATGATTATGATTTGGTTGTTAGATATAAACTCCCTAACAGGCATAACCTGACACGCCCCGAACCCCATCGAGCTCACGATATCCCTCTTTCTTGGTCAAATGAGCAAGACGTCCCGGGAATACGTCGCCGACCCAACGTCCCCATCAGAGTAATTTTTGCTACGGAAACCATTATTAAAAACCCGGACAATAAAATTGGAGAATACTAGGGAGAATTAACTTGTCAAACCACTAACACTTTACTACGTCTCGATATAAATATGTACAATATCCATTTATATATCCAACTATACCGCACCGCTATTCACTTACCAAAAAGCAAACGTATGCACACCGAACTATCAACTATCAACCATCGATATACAAAAAGGATCAACAGCCTGGGTAAGTTTATACCAAAAATGGGACTCTCCAAAGATCCTACCCCAACCTAGAAACTAACCCCCACGCTCTTTGGAGGGCGTCCACTCGGACTCACTGTCATTCTCATTCTCATCTGCATCCTCTTCATCCTCCTGCTCATCTAACGACTCTAAATCAGGCCCAATCTCAATCGGATTGTTCTTGTCACCTGACTTGAGCTAATCCTCAGCCTGTTCCTCCTCCTTTGAATCTTCTCTTTCCTCCTCTGGCTCTTTTGCGGGCTCATCCTCCAGTTCGTCCACTGGCTTGTCCTCAGCTGGCTCCTCACCGGGATTCTCACCGTACTCCTCCTCTGGTCCTACCTCATGTATCCCTGCTAGGTCTATATCTATCGGATCAAATCCAGCTTGAAACTCTTCTGGCACTGGGTCTGGTTCGGCCACTAAAGAACTAGGTGCAGCTGCTACAGGATGATATCCAGGCTGGGCTATACTAACCTCCACACTAGTCAATTCCCCATCAGGGGGGTATAGCTGCCGGATCCCAATCACCCACGCCATCGAACGGAACATCAAAACCACGGATGAGACCAAACTCGTCCATTCCGTCTCTGAATATCCACGCAGTATAAGTGTAAGCCTGCTAGAGCGGTAGCCCTATGTCTACCCAAACTACAGAGGTGTACTTAATCCAAGTGTGATTCTCATCTACAGGAAACTCTACAACTTCGTGGTTGGTGTGCATGGAGATTCCACAATGCTGCGGCGGTAACGGCAGGAGATTCATGGCTCGGGCGGTGGCTCTGAAATGATTTAGTTGAAACAACCATGAGATACTTCTCAATAAGTTGCAACCTAAACCTTACCTAGACTATCACGTAATTCCAAACACATCCAGACACGAAATCAAGCAATTCACACAAATACCAACCAAACAATCACACTGACCTGGACTCCTGGCATACTCAGCCTGCGCATTAGTCTACAATTACAATGTTCAATTCTCATATGTATTTCAAACAACACGTACTTTCCACACACATTCACATGCCAATACACACATCAATCACACCACAATTTTGACGCACATTTTGTACTCGATCACACCCCATCACATTAGTTTCATTCACTCCTGCCCAATCGTATCAACACTTGCTCAATCACTTTCTCAGTCCGTGTAAACACGCCTCAGGCTTTCACTTTCCTATCGCGACCCGCATAAATACACCTCATGCTCGATCTTACTTTCACTTTCTTTCCTTAGCCCGCGCCAAATGCGATAGGCCTACGTGATCGTAACCCGAGTTTAAAATATCTTGGTCCGATCCCATTCTCACACTTTCCTCAGCTCTCGCCAAATGCGAAAGGCTTACATGATCAAGACCCGAGCTTAGAATGCCTCGGCCCGATCCCGATCTCATTTGAGTTGATCGTGCCTTGGACTGATCTCATTTCCCACTTTCTCATTCCTCAGCCTGCGCCAAATGCGATAGGCCTACGTAATTGTGATCAGAGCTTATAATGCCTTGGCCCGATCCCATTCTCACACTTGCACACAATTCGAGCATTAAATCCGTACACCCAATTGCACTTAATTTCCTCATCACAACTCAATCACATCACGAACACATGACCAACACACAATTTGGCATTTTTCTCACTCAAAACTGCAATATCTCACTTTCGGCTCTACATGACACTTTCATGAAATTCCGAGCCGGACCTAACAGTGCAAACCACACACCAAACAACACATCATAGCACAATAAACAGTAATTCACAGCCATCGATCAGCCTATAAAATTCCACCAAAACTTCCCGATTTCAATCCTAAGGCCCGCTAATCCGATCAACCCCTAATTTCTACCGAATTGCATCTAAACGGGTTCGATAATACTCGATAAACTAGGTGGGGGTTTAAATCACGACTGACCGAGCTCTAGACTATCTTGGCTAGAGCGGAAAGCGGCGGTTTCACGGTGGCTTGTGGCGGCGGTGGCGATTGGCACGGCGGTGAGCGTCGGCGGCTTGCAGTGGTTTTCGGCCATGAGAATGGGAATCGAGAGGGAGTGGGAGGACATGACGGTGGAGGCGTGAGGGTAGGGAGGCGGATCGGCGGCGCGACGGCGGTGGCGCAGAGGTGCAGCACGGCGGCGGTGATCTGGCGGGAGAGAGAGACGGCCAGAGAGGGAGGTTTGGTGGGAGGGCTATCGAGTGGGAGCAGAGAGAGAATGAGGAGAGAGAGAGGGTCTTGGACTAAAATAGTCCAATTTGACCACTTTTGCCAATTTACCATTTTGCCCCTCTCTAATCTTTTTGATCAATGGCCTAAATTCTATCTTATCTTGAAATCGATGGCCCAGATCGAACCTTTTCCAAAATATCCAAGAGTAATTTGGGAATTTCATAAAATTTCAGGAGCAAAATTGTCCAACTCAAAATTTATGGCAAAATTACCAAAATGCCCTTGCCCATTAAAGCTTGCCCTTTGTAAATTCCCAAGGGTAAAATGGTCACTTTTCTATTTTCATGCCGAAATCGAATTTTTCTAAAGGATTCGGGAAAATCCAAAGCTGCACATTCCAACCACAACGTCGTCCTAATGTCCTGTCCAGACTTCCTAATTTTCCGATGCGCAATTCGGTCTCTAATTAATAATTGAATTCTATATAATATAATTTGTGCATATCTCAGACTAACGAGCGGCTTTTGGGGAAATTCGCAGAATCGACCCGTGACTGATACTAAATCAAGTCACGTGCAAGTTCATTTAGGTCATGACGACCTCGGTTGTCAACGGAATCGCGAGGATCAATTGCTAGTTCCGTCGGGCGCGATTGTTCGATATAGGTTCTGGATCATTCGTCAGTTCAATTCGTGGGCAAACGGAATCACCTATGATCCACTCATGTGAAAATGACGAATCGGCCCCATAACTATCCTAAGATCGGCCTACATTGGCTCAAAATGTCACGTCAGGGATTCTATGGTCGAAAATCGGTTCACGATCAAATTTCTCTAGTCGTACGAATTTAAATCCCTAATAGCCCTTCCCTATAGGTTAGTATCCCAGGAATGATCAGTTCCGGGCGAGAATTAACTACAAGTACATTAATAAAATCATTCATTTCATAAATCCCAAATGAGAAAATTTCGGAATGACACAATTCTTCTCCCTTTACAAAAATTTCATCTTCGAAATTTACAACTCCTTTTATTACTCAAATAATTTGGGGTATTGACGTTGTATTAACTCCTCACTTTCCCATGTCGCTCCTTCTGCCCCGTGATGCTCCCACATGACCTTGACCATCGGGATCATCTTGTTTCTCAAAACTTGTTCTTTCCTATCCTCGATCCTTACTGGTCTTTTAATGTACAACACTCTATTGTCAACTTCTATCTCTTCGTAGTTCAGCACATGAGTTAGGTCCTATTCGTACTTTCTCAACATATGTACATGGAACCTGTTTTACACTTGTAACAGGTTTGGCGGCAACGCAAGGCAATACGCTAATTCTCCAATCCTCTCAAATACTTCAAAAGGTTCCACGTATCTCAGACTCAACTTGCCTTTCTTGGCAAATAGGGACAATCCTCGCATGGGCGACACCTTAAGGAACACGTGATCCCCCACTTGGAATTCTAAAGGTCTTCGCTTTTTGTCTGCATAACTTTTTTGACGGTTTTGCGTTGTTTTTAGCCTTTCGCGTATTATCTTAACTGCCTCAATCGACCGTTGGACTAACTCTGGCCCAGTTATAGTCCTTTCTCCCACTTCGTCCCAACACACGGGCGTCCTACATGCCCTGCCATACAGCACTTTAAATGGCACCATTCCAATACTCTGCTGAAAACTGTTATTCTACGTGAATTCTACTAAGGGCAATTGTTCTTCCTACTTGCCCTGGCAATCCAGCACGCATGCCCGAAGCATGTCCTCTAGAGTCTAAATTGTCCTCTCAGACTGACCATCCGTTTGCGGATGATAAGCAGTACTAAACTGTAGCTTTGATCCTAATGCCGTATGTAGATTTTTCTAAAAATTGGCGGTAAATCTGGGATCACGATCTGATGTAATAGTCACTGGTACCCTGTGCAATCTAACGATCTGTTGCACATATAAATCAGCATATCGATCCAGTGCGAAATCCTTTTGCACAAACAAGAAATGTGCCGACTTAGTCAATCGGTCGACAATTACCTAGATGGAATCATGGCCTTTTTGGCTTCTTGGCAATCTCATCACAAAATCCATAATGATATATTCCCATTTCCATTCTAGTATTTCCAAAGGTCGCAACAATCCTCCGGGCTTGCAGTGTTGCACTTTCACTTGCTGGCACGCCATATATTTAGCCACATGCTTAGCTATGTCTACCTTCATGCCATTCCACCAGTAGTATTGCCTTAAATTCTGATACATCTTCGTACTCCTCGGATGGATACTATAACTACTACGATGCGCCTCCGACAAAATCTCTTCCTTAAGCGCTGCATCGTTAGACACGCATAATCGCCTTCAGAACTTCAAGATCTCATCCTCGGATACTTGAAAGTCCGGTTTCCTCTTAGTAGTATCCATCTCCATAATCTTCTGTATTTCTCGATCCATAGACTGCAAAGCCTTAATCTTAAATTGAATTTCCGGTTCAATCCTCTCGTGGCTAACAGGCTCGAGACTTGACTCACTTCAAACTTAAACTCCGAGTTTCGCACTTTTTCCAATAAAGTCCATTCCTTGACCATTAAGTGCGCAATGCTTGACTTCCTACTCAATGCATTCGCTACCCGGTTTGCCTTTCTGGGGTGATATAAAATATCATAGTCATAATCCTTCAGTAATTCCATCTAGCAACGCTACCTCATATTCAATTCTTTCTGAGAGAATAAATACTTGAGGCTCTGATGGTTAGTATAAATTTGAAATTTCTCTCCGCATAAATAGTGTCGCCAAATGTTCAGAGCGAACACTATTGTGGCTAATTCCAAATCGTGCGTCGGATAATTCAACTCATGCGGTCTCAACTGTCTTGATGCATAGGCCACAACTTGTCCATGTTGCATGAGTACACATCTTAATCCTTTCAATAGCGCATCACTATATATCTCATATCCTTTAGGTCCTGACGAAATAGTCAACACCGGTGCCGTCGTCAATCTATGCTTCAACTCCTGAAAACTCCTCTCACATTTGTCAGTTCATTCAAACCTCGTTTCCTTTTTCAACAAATGTGTCAACAGTATTGCTATTGCCGAAAATCCTTCCACTAAGCATCTATAATATCCGACCAGACCCAAAAAGTTTCAAACCTCGGTTACTATCGTTGGTCTCGGCCACTTCATTACAGCTTTGAACTTTGCTGGATCTAGTGAGATTTCTTCCCTAGAGATCACGTGTCCAAGAAACATGACTCGATTGAGCCAGGATTCACACTTGCTAAACTTAGCATACAGTGCGTGTTCCCTCAAGATCTGCAAAACCTTACTTAAATGGAATTCATGTTCCTCTGGACTCTTCGAATACACCAATATATCATCTATGAAGACTACGACAAATTGATCTAAGAATTCCTTGAACACCCTGTTCATTAAGTCCATAAATGGAGCAGGAGCATTTGTTAACCCAAACGGCATTACTGTAAACTCGTAATGTCCATATCTCGTCCTAAATGCCGTTTTCGGTATATCTTCTTTTTTTATCCTCAACTGGTGATATCCCATTCTCAAATCAATTTTAGAAAATGCAAACACCCCTTGCAACTGATCAAACAAATCATTAATTCTTGGCATATGATATTTATTCTTAATCATCACTTGATTCAACTGCCAATAATCAATGCACAGCCTTAACAATCCATCCTTCTTCCTTACAAAAAAAATCAGTGCTCCCCATAGAGATGCACTTGGATGGATAAATTCTCTATCCAATAACTTTTGCATTTGCACCTTTAATTCCTTCAACTCTGACAACGATATCCTATAAGGCGCTTTCGAAATTGGCTCAGTCCCAGGGGCCAATTCTATTACAAACTTCACTTCCTTTTTCGGTGGCAATCCCGACAATTCTTGAGGAAAGACATCGGGATAATCGCACACCACGGTTATGTCTTCTAGCCTCGGCTCCTCATCTATCGAATCAATCATAGCCACTAGAAATCCTTCACACCGTTCATCCAACAACTTCGTCATTTCTAGAGACGAAATCCAGGGAATTGAGGTTCCTTCTCAATTTCCCACAAATTTGAATTCCAGATGTCCAACAGGATTAAATTGGATCACCCTGCTACCACAATCCACTACTGCCTTCTGTTTCGTCAACCAATCCATACCCACTATCACATCAAAATCATACATCACTAGAACCGCTAAATCAATCCTCTCTTCCTTATCGCCAATCACGATCTTGCAATCCGGGCATCCCAACAAAACTAACACCTTATTATTCAATGGGGTAGTAACACACAACATCACATCAAGCAATCGCGACCCATACTAGTCAATCTAACGAATTACTCAAACATGAAAGAATGCGATTCCCCCAGATCGAATAAAGCATATGTAGCATGATCATAGAGAAAGATCGTACCTGTGACCACGCCTAGTGCATTCTCCGCTTCCCTTGTGGTCATTGCATATACTCGTCCTTTGGCCGGTGGTTTGTTCTGATTCGGAGGTAAAGGCGGTCCAACTTGATTTCCAACTCTTGGTGGTGGTGGCAGCACAAGCAGCCTAACCTGTCTGTTATTAGGACAGTTCTTCGCTTGGTGGCCCACTCCGCCACTTCTAAAGCATACAATGCCCCTACTGGGATACAATCTAGTCCCATATCTTTCTTCACATATCCGACATGGACCATTTTGAAAACGGGCCGGTTTCCTTATATTTCTTTTAGCAGGAGGGACGAAATGTTGGTTATCTGTTATTGGCCTCTTCTTCAAATGATGATTGTCCCTTCCCTGGGAAAACCTTGACCCAGAAGCAGTGGTCCTGTCCGCTAAATCCCGCTCAATCACTTGAGCCCGTTCGTAGATCTCATTGTAATCCCTTAAATTGAGCGAAATCATTTGACTACAAAGATCCGGTTTCAATCCATCTCGGAACCTCCGGGCTCTATCCCATGGATCCTCCACCATCCTCGGGGCAAATTTAGATAACTTTGTGAACTCAGCCTCATATTGATCCACTGTCCTTTGCCCCTGGTGAAGCCTCATAAACTTTGCCAACTTTTGTTCCCTGACACTCTCAGAGAAATACTTACTATTGAAAGTCTCTACAAACATCGCCCAAGTCTGGGCGATACCAGCCGGAAATACTCGTCATCTTGTGGCTTTCCACCAATCGTTTGCATTACCTTGGAGCTGGTACACTGCTAACGTCACTTTCTCCACATCCCAGTACATCAAAAGCCTTCTCCAACTCTTTTACCTATAATGACACAGCCTCCAAATCACCTCTACCATCAAACTTAGAGGGCATTAACTTGAAGAATTGCTCTACTAACTTGTGCATCTGCCTATTCTTGTTCATCTGCCCCTATTCTTGATCCCCATTATTACCATTTATGGCAGCAGCTGTTGCAGCTTCAACAACCTGAGCAATAGTGGCATCTCGCTCCTGAGTCTGCCCATCAAAATTCCAACTTCCTTGAGAGCTCTTAAAATTCCATCCACTAGGGGATCCGTTGCAGCCCTAACATCTACTCTGGAGTTTACCACAGCTCTAGCATCAATTTCAGGGTTTTCTACAGCTCTAGCAGCCATTCTGAGGTCTTCTACAGCTCTAGCTCAAGCATGACCTCAACCTCTTGTTCTTATTCCTGCACCTCTTCTTGGGACTCGTCCTATGCCTCTTCCTTTGCTGCTCATTGCCCCAGCTTTCTACTACTCTCCTACCTGCTATAATTCCATACAGGAATTAAAGACCTAGGCCAACTAAACCAGTTTAGCCCTATGTAGTGAATTACAACAATAATCCACTTAGCAGACAATCAATCACACAGCACCAAACCACAATCAATTGTGTTTGTGCACTTACCTCAAGTCCAGACGCACCTGCACTCAACTATTAAAGCACTCAATTCAAACAGCACTCACAACAAACAGTCTGGAATATTTGTAGCACTAGGTATACCTATGGCTCCCTAAGGTCTCCCTAGCCAACTACAGCTATCCTTGGTCTCCACATCTTGTCACTCCAAACTCTAATCAACTTAAACCAAGCTAATCTTGCTATGATACCAATTAAACTAGGATGTCACGCCCCGAACCCCATCGAGCTCGCGACATCCCTCTTTCTTGGTCGAATGAGTGCGACGCCCTAGGAATACGTCCTCTACCCCAACGTTCCCATCCGAGTAACTTTTGTGGCGGAAACCATTATTAAAAACCCGGACAATAAAATTAGAGAGCACCAGGGAGAATTAACTTGCCAAACGACCAACACTTTACTACGCCTCGATATAAATATGTATAATATCCATTTACATATCCAACTATACTGCACCACTATTCACTTACCAAAAAGCAAATGTATGTACACTGAACTATCAACTATCAACCATCGATATACAAAAAGGATCAACAGCTTGAGTAAGCTTATGCCGAAAATGGGACTCTCCAAAGATCCTACCCCAACCTAGAAACTAACTGCCACACCCTTTGGAGGTCGTCCACTCGGACTTACTGTCATCCTCATCCTCCTGCTTATCTGACGACTCTGAATTAGGCCCAATCTCGATCGGATTGTTCTCGTCACTTGACTCGGGCTGATTCTCAGCTTGTTCCTCCTCCTCTAAATCCTCTCTATCCTTCTCTGGCTCCTCTGCGGGCTCATCCTTCAGCTCGTCTACTAGCTCGTCCTCAGCTGGCTCCTCACTGGGATTCTCACCGTACTCCTCCTCTGATCCTACCTCAGGTATCCTCACTAGGTCTATATCCATCGGATCAAATCCAGCCTGGAACTCTTCCGGCGCTGGGTCTAGTTCAACCACTAAAGAACTAGGTGCAGCCGGTGCAGAATGATATCCGGACTGAGTTATACTAACCTCCGCACCAGTCAATTCCCTATCGGGGGGGTATAGCTGCCAGATCCTAATCATCCACGCCATCGAACAGAATGTCAAAACTGCAGATGGGACCAAACTCGTCCATCCCGTCTCTGAATATCCACGCGGTATAAGTGTGAGCCCGCTAGAGAGGTAGCCCTATGTCTACCCAAACTACAGAGGTGTGCTTAATCCAAGTGTGGTTCTCATCTACGGGAAACTCTACAACTTCATGGTCGATGTGCATGGGGATTCCAAAACGCTATGGCGGTAACGGTGGAAGATTCACGGCTCGGGCGGTGGCTCTGAAATGGTTTGGTTGAAACAATCATGAGACACTTCTCAATAAGTTGTAACCTAAACCCTACCTAAGCTACCACGTAATTTCAAACACATCCAAACACGAAATCAAGCAATTCACACAAACACCAACTAAACATTCACACTAGCCTGGACTCCTGGCATACTCAACCTATGCATTAGTCTACAATTACAATGTTCAATTCTCATACGCATTTCGAACAGCACGTACTTTCCACACACATTTACATGCCAATACACACGTCAATCACACCACAATTTCGACCCACATTTTGCACTCGATTACGCCCCATCACATCAGTTTCATTCACTTCTGCCTCGTCCTACCAACACTTGCTCAATTACTTTTTCAGCCGGTGTAAACACGCCTCAGGCTTTCACTTTCCCATTGCGACCTGCGTAAATACGCCTCAGGCCCGATCTCACTTTCACTTTCTTTCCTCAACCCGTGTCAAATGCGACAGGCTTACATGATCGTGACCCGAGTTTGAAATATCTCGGTCCGATTCGATTCTCATACTTTCCTCAACCCTCGCCAAATGCAAAAGGCTTACATGATCGAGACCCGAGCTTAGAACGCCTCGGCCCGATCCCGATCTCACCCGAGCTGGTTGTGCCTTGGACCGATCTCATTTCCCACTTTCTCATTCCTCAGCCAGCCCCAAATGCGACAAGCCTACGTGATCGCGAGCTGAGCTTATAATGCCTCGACCCGATCCCATTGTCACACTTGCACACAATTCGAGCATTAAATCTGTGCACCCAATTGCACCCAATTTCCTCATCACAATTCAATCACATCACAAACACACGACCAACATACAATTTAGCATTTTTTGCACTCAAAACTGCAATATCTCACTCCCGGCCCTTCACGACACTTTCATGAAATTTCGAGCCAGACCTAACAGTGCAAACCACATGCCAAACAGCACATCACAACACATCAAATAGCAATTCATAGCCATCAACGGCCTCTAAAATTCCACCAAAACTTCCCGGTTTGAATCCTAAGGCCTGCTAATCCGATCAACCCCTAATTTCTACAGAATCATGTCTAAATGGGTCTGACAATACCTGATAAACTAGGCAGAGTTTTAAATCACGACTTACCGAGCTCTAGACTATCTCGGCTCGAGTGGAAAAATGGCAGTTTCATGGCGATCTCACGGCGGTAGTGGCGATCGGCATGGCACGATCAGCGAATGGCAGCTGCTTGCGATGGTTCTCGGCCACGGGAAGGGGAACCAAGAGAGAGAGGGGGGACACGACGGTGGAGGCATGGGGATAGGGAGGCGGATCGGTGGCGGGAAGGTAGTGGCGCGGCGGTGCGGCACGGTGATGGTGATCCGGCGGGAGAGAGAGACGGCCGAAGAGGGAGGTTCGGTGGGGGGGTTGCCGAGTGAGAGGAGAGAGAGAGGGTCTTGGACTAAAATAGTCCAATTTGACGACTTTTACCGATTTGCCATCTTGGCCCTCTCTAATCTTTTTGATTAATGGCCCAAATTCGATCTTATCTTGAAATCGACGACCCAAATCAAATCTTTTCCAAAATATCCAAGGGCAATTTGAGAATTTCATAAAATTTCAATGGCAAAATTGTTCAACTCAAAATTTAGGGCAAAATTACCAAAATGCCCTTGCACACATTAAAGCTTGCCCTTTGTAAATTTCCAAGGGTAAAATAGTCACTTTTCCATTTTTTTGCCGAAATTGAATTTTTCTAAAGGATTCGGGAAAATCCAAAAATGCATGTTCCAACCGCAACATCGTCCTAATGTCCTGTCGTGATTTCCTAATTTTTCGATGCCCAATTCGGTCTTTAATTAATAATTGAATTCTATATAATGTAACTTGTGCATATCTCAGACTAACGGGTGGCTTTTGGAGAAATTCGCAGAATCGACCCATAACTGATACCAAATCAAGTCACATGCAAGTTTATTCAGGTCATGACGACTTCGGTTGTCAACAGAATCACGAGGATCAATCACTAGTTCCGTCAGGCGTAATTGTTCGATATAGGTTCTGGATCATCGTCAGTTCAATTCGTGATCAAACGGAATCACCCATGATCCACTCGTATGAAAATGACGAATTGGCCCATAACTATCCTAAGATCGGCCTACATTGGCTCAAAATGTTATCTCAGTGATTCTATGATCGAAAATCGGTTTACGATCAAATTTCTCTAGTCGTATAAATTTAGATCCCTAATTAGTCTTTCACTATAAGTTAGTATCCCAGGAATGATCAGTTCCGGGCGAGAATCGACTATAAGTACATTATTAAAATCATTCATTTCATAAATCCCAATTGGGCAAATTTCAGAATGTCACATAACCGGTGCAAGCCTTCTAGTCGGTACTCATTGGATGTCGAGGAATGAAGGTCTAAATATCCCATTGCCGATTTTCTATCAACAAGAAGGCTATCGGGATTTCGTAAGGCTTTTGTGTCAAATGTATCAGTTGTTTGAATTCTGAATGGGGTGGGAGAGGCCTTGAAGGATCCAAAATAGGTCCAAGCTATGAAGAAGGAGATGGAAGCATTAGAAAAAACTTAGACTTGGAGACTTGTAGAGTTGCCAGAAGGTAAGAAAGCCGTAGAGTGTAGGTGGGTGTTTACCATTAAACACAAGGCAGATTGTACCATTAAGAGGTACAAGGCTCGATTGGTTGCAAAAGGA
Organism: Syzygium aromaticum; assembly: GCA_024500025.1. Taxonomy (NCBI): domain Eukaryota; kingdom Viridiplantae; phylum Streptophyta; class Magnoliopsida; order Myrtales; family Myrtaceae; genus Syzygium; species Syzygium aromaticum. Next base: position 18,530,855 of record CM044891.1, read on the forward strand.
TACACATAGACTTATGGTGTGAACTAGTAGGAGACTTTCTCTCCAGTTGCAAAATTGAATACTAAGTAGGTTTTGTTGTCACTCGCTACAAATCTGGATTGGCCATTACATCAGTTTAATGTGAAGGATGCATTTCTTCATGGAGATTTGGAGGAAGAGACTTACATGGAGGTTCCACCTGGATATGGGTGTGTTGGTAAACCAAATGTTGTTTGTAGATTGAAGAGGTCGTTATATAGTTTGAAGCAGTCACCTCATGCTTGGTTTGGTCGATTCAATTTAGCCATGAGAAAGTACGATTATTCCTAGACCAATTCAGATCACACTTTATTTTTTAAGCAAAGCCAAGGCAAGGTGACTGCCCTGATCATATATGTTGATGACATGATCATCACAGGAGATGATAGTGAAGAAATTTTGAGGCTTCAAGAGAAGTTGGTAGAAGAGTTTGAGATGAAGAACTTGGGAGGACTGAAATATTTCTTAGGTATTGAGGTAGCTAGGTCTACGAAATGAATTTTCTTATCACAGAGAAAAATCTATGTTTGATTTGTTGGCTAAAGTGGGAATGTTGGACTGTAAGCCTGCTGATACTCCTATAGTACATGATCATAAACTTGGGAGTATCCTAATCAAATGCCGACTAATAAGGAGAGGTATCTAAGGTTAGTAGGAAGATTAATTTATTTGTCTCACAGTCGCCCAGACATTACTTATGAAGTAAGTGTTGTGAATCAATTTATGCATGCTCCTAGTGAACATATGAATGTAGTATATCGTATCCTTCGATATTTAAAATCGGCTGCAAGGAGAGGGATAATGTTAGCAAAGAATGATCACCTTGCAGTGGAAGGACTGGGCAGGGAATGCATCGAATAGAAGGTTGACATTAGGTTATCTCACATTTGTAGAAGGTAACTTGGTTACGTGAAGGAGCAAGAAGCAAAAAGCTATAGCCTTGTCCAATGTAGAGGCAAAATTCAGAGGAGTAGCGAAGAGATTGTATGAGTTATTATGGCTTAAAAAGCTATTGTTGTAATGCCCCAAACTCGGGGTCATTCACGTGACGTCACGTTCATTATTATCACAAGCGGAAGCATTTCTCGGGACAATCACAATTAATTCACACAGCGGAAATATGACAAGAAGCATCATGAGCAAACCTTATGTTTATAATGCATGCAAACATATTTTACAAGCCAACCCAGCCGACTTTAGCCATTTACACATAACAAACATTATGGCTTGGGTGTCCTAAGCCCACTACTGTGTCTCGCTCCTCGCTTTCCCCAAACTCTAACATGGCTCAAACTCCCCCTGTCGCCGCCGTCTGTTCGATCATCCTATGGACCTGAGAGGGAAAAACGGGGAATGAGTCGAGGAGACTCAGCAAGTGAAAACACTAATATCAAGCGAGGATATATTGATCGCCGTTAACATAAGTCGGCTCTTACCGCACTCACATCGATGACAGATCAATAGCAAAGTTCAACTAGAGAACATCAAGCATGGCTATAACATGTGCATCTTGCCATTCAAGTCTCGATTCCATCTCAAAACAACATCAAGCATGAAACATGATCAAACCAAGGAAATGAACCAACTACGACCAACCAAACGACCGAGAAACGGTCCAAGCAAACCACGTCATAACGCATCTCAACATCCTTTCCCGATATTAGGGAATTCACTTACACTAAACGAGACCAGAACTAGAGAGTAGAAATTGGACAGGAAAGATGACGGCCTCGGGATCTCGGGCAATTCACGGTGTCGACCCCTTTCTTTTCTTTCCCTCGACTTTCTCTCTCTCGGTTTTCTTTCTCTCTTTATCTAGACACTCCCTCTCTCTCTTTCTTGGCCGGTTTGTGTGTGAGGAACTAAAGGAGGACTAAGCCTATTTATAGGCAAGCCAACCTTGCTCACCAAGTTTAGGAGTCCAATGAGGTAAGCGCACGTGTCATCGGGGGTATGAGGTAAGCGATGACCTCATTAGGTCATGATGACGATGCCTCCAAAGTCCAACTTTCATTAATGCGAGTCATGATTAAGGGCCCTAAAGTCTTGCTTCATTAATTGTAAGACATCATGAAGGCCACCAAAGTCCAAGCAATCAATACAAGCCATTAATTAGGCTTCTTGAACAAGCTTCATTCTTGGCCATTCATTTTCAAGCTTACTTCTCTATTTCGTTTTCCCCTGTTTCGACCTCCGATCAAAGAATAATTTATCATATTTGAAAGCTCAGAATGTGCACTTTAAATCATTAGAAGACATCAAGTCGAAATTCTAACGTTCTCGTATAGAAAATGCTAAATCCTTGAAATCTGACAAAACCAGACAGTTTTGTACTGTTCAGGAAATCGGATGTGAAATCACAGTAAATGAACTCCGAAAATTCTCAAATTTGAATATGTCATAAAAAAGACCTTAACAAACATTTCTCGTGAAGAACAAAAATTTGGAATCTTTCTGTAAACACCATTTTTAGTAGCTCAAAAACAGACTAAAAACAGTTTGCTGGAACAAGATTCTGGTTTCTCAAATTAAGCTCTGTCCAGAATCCAAATGATCTTGAAAAATTCCAAAATTTATACAAATTATAGAAAAGGACGTTCTCAACAACTATTGTGAAGGAAAATTTTCTAAAATCATCCCAGAAAAGCTTGTAGAAAATCAAGAATGTGGGAACATCACCGAAATACCCATTCTGGGCAGTTTTGCATGGTCCAAAAATCAAGCCATCGTCTAACCCAAATCAACTCCAAAAATTCTGAAATTAAAGTATGTAAAACTTCAAGATGTTTAGAACAACTTTCAAGAAGAAAGAATTTGGAAATTCGGATCACAAAAGTCTCTCCAAAAATAACAAAATGAATGGGTACAAGGGATCTGAACTGGGTTTTCCAAAACAAAAGTAAAAATTTAGTTCCAATTGGAAAACCACCAAACTTAAACCATAGCCATTTCCTAGGGACTGAAATTGAGGATGTGACAATTGTCCAATCTTGAGTATCCACCAGAGTCTGGGATGAAGTTGTTTTGTGATAATAAAGCCGCTATAGCTATCTCTCACAACCCGGTTTAGCATGATCAAACCAAACATGTTGAAGTTGATAGACACTTTGTCAAGGAGAATTTGGATGCTAAAGCAATTCAATTGCGTTTTGTCAAATCTGAAGATCAATTGGCCGACGTTTTGACCAAAGTTGTATCAAGTAGAGCATTTCAAAGCTCACTTGTCAAGATGGGTATCGAAGACATCTTCTCACCCACTTGAGGGGGAGTGTTGGCGTGAGCTGTATTTCCTATAAAATAGGGCTTTTTTTGTTTTTTCTTAATTTGTTGAGATACTAGGGTTATCTCCTGTTTTGTATATAAGAAAGATTGTAATACTATACAGTATGATTCAATAAAGAGAAAACTATTCTTCTACAATTAGGCCATAACCAATGGCGATTTTTTCACTATGTTGGAGCAAATATTATTCCTTTTGTGCCTCCTCCACATTATGAAGAAACAAATTCAACTGTCGGAACATAAACCAGCTTCTTTATTCGACTAGCCATCTGGTCCAATTTGTGAAACAAAACCGTTTTCACACATATGAATGAAAGTATCGGTCGCTTTAAACTCCGTTTGATTATTGGCATAGCACAAGATCATGGAATGCCAAGAAACCAAATACCCTTTTATTAATCATTGTTGGGGAGAACCGGGCAACAATTCACCAAGAACAAAGCCTAATCCAGGATCAATATCTCTCTCACAATTGAATCGACCGAAATCGACTTAGTCCTAGCAACAACCAACAATATTCCAGCAATTCAACCTTGAAATAATAAAGAGACAAATGCAACAGTGACACTAAGATTTTACGTGGAAACCTAAAGCGGAAAAAACCACGAACAGCCCCAAAAGCTTCTACTAATCACCAAGAATAGTGGGATACATCAAGTTCTTCTCTAGTCACACACTAGAGGCACAACATCAACATTACAACATCATTTTCATCACCACGAAGGTGGATTTATATAAAATGAAGGAGAAAACCCTAACTGTGAATGGAGAGTTCGGAGGAGATTCTTAACAAACGAAACCGATCAACTCGTAGATCTTGGTCTCACTAACAACATACTAAAATTTGAGCCAATTCCGACAATGTTTGGCCTTTGAATCAGGACTGTAAATTTCAGTCCCTTCTTCCTTCTTCTCCCCTACACTCTCGGTGAAGCTCTCCTTTTTATTTTTTTTTTCTCTCTCCTGTTTGGGCACACTTGCACGCATGATGCACTTTCTTTTTGTTCTTTTCTTCTTTTGACTTTTTGTTTCTTTTCTTTTGTTTTGTTTTATGCTGGCTAGCCCCACATAAGGTGGACCCAGTCAACAAATCTCCCCCTCCACCTCATATGGGAAGATCCATCATGCTCGCTTTGCTTCTACAAGAGTTAAGTTTCATCACGGGCAAGGTTTTGGTCATCATATCGGATCCATTATCGTTGGTGTGGACTTTCTCGAGTAGAAAGAGCTTCTCTTCTAATTTTTCTCGAACCCAACGATATTTCATATCAATATGCTTCGATCTTGAATGCAGTACCGGATTTTTGCTAAGATAGATAGCACTCATGCTATCACAACAAAGAACGGTCTTCTCTTGCTTCAAGCCTAACTCTTGTAGAAATTTTGGCATCCATAAGAGTTCCTTACCTCCTTCGGTAAGAGCGATATACTCCGCTTCAGTCGTAAACAAAGTAACACACTTTTGCAATCTTAACTGCCATGAAACCGCTCCCCCTACCAAAATTATCATGTAACCCGATGTAGACTTTCGAGAGTCAACATCACCAGCATAGTCCGCATCTGAATAGCTACTCAATTCAGGCTTTCCATTTCCATAACACAAATAGAATCTGAAAGTGCCACTAAGATACCTTAAAATCCACTTAACAACAACCTAATACTCACAACACCAATTGCATGAACAATGTCTAATCTTGTACAAACCATGGCATACATCAAACTACCCACGGCCGATGCATGAGGAATTTTCATCATCTCTTCTTTTTCTTTCTCACTTGTAGGACACTCATTACTACTCAACTTGAAATGACTAGCAAGTGGAGTACTTACTGGTTTACATGTGTTCATGTTGAATCTTTCCGACACCTTATCAATGTACTTCTCTTGAGATAGCCAAAATTTCTTGTTCAACCTGTCACGAGTAATTTTCATGCCAAGGATTTACTTAGCCGGACCTAGATCCTTCATTGCAAAAGCTTTACTCAACTCATTTTTTATGCTCATGATTGTCTTAACATCATGCCCGACAATCAACATATCATCCACATAGAGTAGGAGGATAAGAAAATCATTATCCGAGAATCTTTTCATAAAGACACAAGAATCAGAGTTGGCCTTACCATACCCGTGATCTTCCATGAATGATTCGAAGTTCATATACGATTGCCTTGGCACTTGCTTAAGACCGTACAAACTTTTTCTCAATCTACATACAAGATGCTTTTTGCCTTCGACTATAAAACCCTCCGATTGCTCCATATATATATATATATATATATATATATATTTCTTTCTCTAAGTCTCAATGAAAAAAAAACCGTCTTTACGTCAAGTTGCTCAATTTCTAGATTCAAGGTGGAGGCCAAGAACAACTCAAATAGAAGGCATTTTTGCAACCGGTGAAAATATCTCTTCAAGGTCAATTCCTTTCTTTCGACGAAAGCTCTTCACAACAAGCCTAGCCTTATATCGTGGTTGCAAACTAGTTTCTTCCGTCTTCAACTTGTACACCCACTTATTTGTGAGTGTCTCTTGCCTTTAGGCAACTTCACCAATTCAAATATATGGTTCTCATGCAATGATTTGAGCTCCTCTTGCATGGTTTCAGACCACTCATTCTTTTGATCACGTGATATAGCCTCTTCATAAGTTTCTGGCTCTCCTGTATCGGTGAGTAACACATACACATGTGGCTGATATTTCTGTGAGGGCCTACATTCTCTTTCAGATCTTCTAACCTGAGATAGGATCGGCTGTTCATGCTCAACTAGCTCTACTAGCTCAACTGGCTGTTCTTGCTCAACTGTTTCACCCGTCTTAACTAAAGAATCCACATTTTGAGAGGATTCACCATCTTCACAATTTTCATGTACTTCTCTCTCATGATTTCCAACCTAATACAGTAAGAGGACTTGGACTCAAACTAACATAATGTTAAGGTACATTCTTTGGCTTTCCTGACTTGTTAATGTCTTCAATGGTTTGATGCTCAAAGAATACCACATCTCGGCTTCTAATGACTTTCTTTGTGACTGGATCCCATAACCTGTAGCCAAACTCTTCATGTCCATAACCCAAGAAGATACACTGTTTAGACTAGTCATCAAGTTTTGACCTTTCATCTCTTGGAACATGCACAAATGCTTGGCAACCAAACACTTTTAGATAATTATACGAAACATCATTCCCATTCCAAACACTTTGCGGAACATTCCCCTTAAGAGAAACTGATGGAGAAAGATTTATCTTGTCCACTTCTATTCTCATCGGTCCACCCCAAAATGACTTGGGTAACTTCGCATGAGAGAGCATACACCGAATTCGATCATTAATTGTCTGGTTTATTCTCTCCACCACTCCATTTTATTGTGGTATTTTTAGAAAAATCTTCTCAAGCTTGATATCATAATCCCTACAATAATATTCAAATGGGCCTCTATATTCACCACCATTGGCAGCTCCAACACATTTCTACTTCTTCCTGATTTCTCTTTCCACATTGACATGAAATTGTTTGAAAGCCACAAGCACTTGATCTTTAGATTTCAAAGCAATAGCCCATACTTTTCTAGAGCAATCATCAATAAATGTCACAAAGTACAATGCACCACCTAGTGTTCTAGCATCCTTGCAACAAACACCAATGTGAACTAAATCAAGTACATTTGATTTCGTATGTGGAGAGAAACTATGAAATGAGAACCTATATTGCTTACCCATAAGGCAATGAGTACATTCCTTCAGATTTCTCTCCTTTAATAGTAGGAGATTCTTTCTCACAAGAGTTTCAAGCTCTTTCTCGCTGAGATGATTAAGTCTCATATGCCATAGGTCAACTAAGGAGTCATAAACTACATTCACATCTTCTTTGACCAACTTAGCTTGCATGGTGTAGAGAGTGTATGTCTTCTTACACTTAGCCACTATTATGGAACCCTTAGTCAATTTCCATTTGCCGTCACTAAAGGTATTACAATAACCATCATCATCTAAGGCACCTGTGGAGATCAAGTGAAGTCGAATATCTGGAACATGTTTCACATTTTTCAAAAGTAAGCTACATCCAACGTCAGTCTCCAAATGAACGTCTCCCATGCCGATAACCTTGGAAACACTATTGTTTACCATCCTAACACAACCAAAATCACCATTGCGATAGGAAGTAAAATAGTCACGCCATGAGGTGACATGAACTGAAGCTTCGGAATCAACAACCCAACCAGAGTCTTGGCATGTAAGGTTCACACAAGTATCATCACAAATGAACAGAACATCGCCATCGGATGCAATGCCATTGTAACTTAGTTTTCTTCTTTCTTTTGATCTCCATTTCTATTATGGGATTTTTCTCTTGTTGGCAACTTATATTCCCTAGCATAATGTCCCATCTTGCCACCATTGTAGCACTTCACACTCCTTCTCGGCCTTGACTTCAATTTTCCTCTTGACTTGCCCCTATCATCATTACTTTGAAGCTTTCTTGATTGAGTTATCGCCTTGTTTTCTATGACAAGAGCCTCCGATGTAGAAACATAATTCAAACATTTTCTCCTTGTTTCTTCATTGAATAGGCTTTTTTCGACCATGCTCAAGGAAAGCACATTGGAAGGAGCCAAATTGTTTAGTGCCACAACTAAAGTGTCCAACTATCGGGAAGAGTACCAAGCAATAGACATGCTTGCAATTCATCACTTGAGTCAATCTCAAGATTTGTCAATTGATTTACAACATCTTGAAATTCACTCAAATGTTCCGACATGCTACTTCCCTCCTTCTATCTCAAATTCACAAGTTTTTTTAACTAGAAAAGCTTTATTTTGTGGGGTTCTCCTTTAATAGAGATCTTGCAATTTCTTCCACAAAGTGTTCGCTTTCGTTTCTTGAGCTACATGATGAAACACACTATCATTAATCCATTGTCAAATAAACCCAACCATTTTTCAATTCATTCGCTCCTATTCTTTGTCTTCCTTATCTTCTTTAGCCTCATTGCCCTCAACGGGATCAAATAAATCTTTGCAATATAACAAGTCTTCCATCCGAGGCTTCCAAATGTTGGAATTCGAGACATTTAACTTAAACATGGTGTCACTAGTTTCCTCCATTCAATGCTAGAATACCAACGCAAGCACTGATACCACTTTGTTGGGGAAAACTGGACAACAATTCACCAAAAACAAAACCCAATCTAGGATCAATATCTCCCCCATAATTGAACCGACTAAAATCGACTTAATCCTAGCAACAACCAACAATATTCCAGCAATTCAACCTTGAAATAATAAGGAGACAAATGCAATAACGACACCTAGATTTTACATGGAAACCCAATGCGAGAAAAATCACGGACCGCCCCAAACACTTCCACTAATCACCAAGAATAATAGGATACATCAAGTTCTTCTCTAGTCACACATTAGAGGCACAACATCAATATTACAACATCATTTTCATCATCATGAAGGTAGATTTACATAAAATGAATGAGAAAACTCTAACCGTGAATGGAGAGTTCAGAGGAGATTCTCAATGATTGAAGCTGATCAACTCGTAGCCCTCAGTCTCATGAACAACATACTAAAATTTGAACCAATTCCAACAATGTTTGGCCTTCGAATCATGACCGCAAATTTCAGCCCCTTCTTCCTTCTTCTCCCCTGCACTCTCGGTGAAGCTCTCCTTTTTCTTTTTTTTTCTCTCTCTTCTATTTGGGCACACTTGCACGCACCAAGCACTTTCTTTTTGTTCTTTTCTTCTTTTGACTTTCTTTTTCTTTTCTTTTCTTTTGTTTTATGCTCGCTGGGCCCACATAAGGTGGACCCAGTCAACAACCATGTCCCTGAAATATCCTCTCTGCCTCAGCCTAGTCATTGGATTTTGAGTAGAGACTGATCAGAGAGTCGAGAATCACCGAGTTTGGCTCATGGGATGCGACCGAGCGAGCGCACAATGGACGCGCCACCCGATTGCCAACGCCCGGGAGCAAATGCAGGAGAGACCTTGACCTTGGACGGTGGAGAAAAGAGACGCTCATTGCTCCATACAAGACGAGCTTGGTGTGTCGTATCAAGAGCACTCAAGAAAGAAGTAACGTAAATAGATAGCCATGAGGCAATTCTTATACAAAACACAGGAATTAACAAACACGAAAATCATTTGGGTTCATGTATTACATTGGCAATTGTGCTTCTAATGGAACTACCTTTATTTTGAATTTCAATCCTACATGGAGAAAAGAAAATCAAACATGTACGATTTCATAATTTCATTTGTTATTCTGAAATACGTATCCATCAACAATTGTTGGAGCACTTGACGAAGTTGAGAATTGCTCAAGTTCTATTTCAATGTCTACATCATCAACTGGCTTCTCGAACGGATACAAAAGTGGCTTTGGGGTAGTCACAATTTATCAATATCTCCTTCAAGAATATCTAGTACTTTGTTCATTGAAGACCTATCATTAGAGAGTAATCGTATACATTAAAGGGCAACTATTACTATCTTCTTAGGGTGCGCATGGTAATAATTCTGTGCCCGGGAGCTGATTCTGCTCATAAATGATTATTTTATATTTCGTGTTCGAAAATAATTTTTAAGTATTTGAAGGAGTTTGGTAACTGTCCAAAATTTTTATTCTTATGATTAAAAAAAAAACAGAAATGCATTTGCTAACTACACAAAATTTCTTTTTATTAATAATATTTTAATTTTTTTAATATTTCTTTCTTTTTTTTTCTTTCTTTCCCTTCCCTTCCTTGGCCATGGCTAGTCCCTAGCGTCGGCGATTGGCCATAGGCCAAGGCTAGCGAGGGCATCGCAGCCCTTGCTAGTCGTGATTGCGAGGCCTTGGCTGGGCGAGGCTAACCTTGCCATCACGACCCATCTCCCTTGCTCGGGTTGCGACGGCGAGGTTGGCCTTGCCATAGCTGTGCAAGGCCTCGCCTTCGTGGCTGTGAGCCACCCTCATCGGCCCAAGCTTGTGGTTGAGGGCCGGTGCCAGGCCTAGAAGAAGAACAACAACAAACTAAAAAGGAAAAGGAAAACCAAGGAGAATCAGAAATGGAAAATTTGTTCCCAGAATCAAGAAGTTTTTTTTTTTTTTTGCTTCTTGATTTTGTTCCAAAACTAATTTTTGGAACAATTTTTTGCAAATTTGTGCTCGGGCTCAAAAAATTTTACATATGAATTTCTATTCCCAAATTGATTATGGGAACAAAAGAACAGAAATTTTTACTATTTATCAACTTGCCAAGCGAGCTCGTAGTTATCTCTCTTTCCTCTTCTACTTCTTCCATTTCAACCTCATCTTCTTTGCTGAGTTGATCATAAACCCATAAAGGGTAATAGATTTGACTTGAACGGTCAGCAATTGCATTTAAATTTCTGTTCCTACTGGCCATTTCCATTAGCAACATCCTTAAACTATAAAAATTGGCATTATAAGAGAGACCACTAATGTCCTTGTAGAATAGCTCAGGAGCCATATATCCCCCGGTTTCTCTTGCAATTAATAGTTAACAACACTGTTGTGGTCCATAGGATAGAGTTATTCGAGCCCGAACTCATAAACTTTCAGAGTGAAATTTTGATCTAAAAGAATATTGTGAGGCTTGCTGTCAAAGCGGAGAATTTGCATGCCGCATCCCTAATGTAGATATTCTATCCCCTTAGCCACACTAAGAGACATCTCATAGATTTTCTTATAATCAAGAGAATAGTTCCCATTTAGAGACAATGTCCTGATCCAAAGACCCGTTTGATATGAAATCGTACACTAGAGCTTGCTTAGAGTTGTCAAAGCAAAAACCAACAAGTTGCACTACATTAACATGGTGGATCCTTCTAATTGTACTGCCCTCACTTATAAAATCTTAGCCATTAGATTTTGATTTGTTCAAAATCTTAACCGCATCTTCATTGCCACTTTTAAGTATCCCTTTGTACACGGAACCGTATCCTCCTTCACCTAATTTGCGTTTGAAATTTCTTGTGATTTTCTTGATGTCCAAGTAAGAGTACCTCATGAGCAAAAAGTTGTTAGGAGCTTGTAAAAATTCTTCAATTTTTTCATCCATTGCTAGATGCCTTCACATCCACTCATAGATTAAAAATACCAGCACACATGGAGCTCCGATCATAAATTTTGCTGCGACGAAGTGGTCTGCGAGAAATTTGTACATAGATTAGCATAGTGTAATAATATTTTTACACATACAATATTTTTTCGTTAGATTGCTGGTTGAGATCTTCATAGTTGTCCGAAGAAAAAGACTAGTCATACCCAAGACAAAGGCAAGATTTTAAACTGTCTTTAGCGCATCATTACCCGAGGCCGTCATAGAATTATCTGTAGAAAGCGAGAAATTTGTTTAAGATAATTGAAGATGATTAATTAGAAACGACACATCAATGAAGAACCACATCTGTCATTTCGGCAGCTAAACACAAAAATAAGTAACGTTAAGCTATAAACCAAGCCAAAGATAAATTGATACAATCACTGCAAATTGCAAAAAGACACTTTTGTTCAGATCAAACTTTATTCTTTCACTCTTTTCTCGCGAAGAAAGGCGATTTCGCTTTTGTTCCCATGATTCATGAGTTTTTGTTTTGTCGAATGATTCGTGAGTTCACAAGTCAATTCTACGTAGTTCTAATTTACAAACATCATCCAACACGTGCGCAATTTATTCACCCGCATAATAACAGCATCCACACAAGAAACACGAGCCACTATCAAATGAAACATTTTCCCCAAACAAATATAAAGGAAGAGTCTCAAATCCAGAAAACCTCCATGGTTTGTGAATTAAAAAAGAGCAACGCACAATCGAATCTACTAAGACATCTTACTAAATGTTTTCAATTAAGTGACTTGGCAAATTTTTGTAATTGGGTATTTAAAGAAACTAATAATAACTCAATATGTGGATCCTACTAATACTCCAATTGAAACTTGTCATGTCATTCGATAAGTAAATTATTGTGAGATTTCTTAGTAGAGCTAGCATTCACGAAAAGTAGGTGGAAGAAGAAGGAAGAAAGAAGGGGAAAGTCGCTTACCGGAGTAATAGTAATCGCACCCCACCCCTAGGTATCTGAAACCCAGGAAATTGTTTGTGCAGTAGTGTTGTTTCCCCTTTTTCCGTTGCTCACGCTCATGCTCATGCCTCATCAATGCATTGTCGCACACTTGCACTCTTACACACTTGCCATTTATCAATTTCTCCTCTGACTCGCGTTAAACGCATCAGGTCCGACCCGCGTAAAACGCATCAGGTCCATCACTTCGAGATCGATCTCTAACCCGCGCATCAGGCTCATGGCACAACACTCGCGTAAAACGCATCAAGTTTGGCCATCTTCCGGTAGTCCGGGCATCGTCCCACGTAGCACGCCTTAGGACGGGTTCAATACCCCGTGTAAAACACATCAGGGCTTTACGTGATCACACATTCACAATCACCAATTATTATCTGAACCCTGCGTAAAACGCATTAGGGCATTTTAGGTGATCACATGCTCATGTCATTCGTGCACACTCATATATGCACATGCCATGCCAATGTTTGAGATGCACAATCATGGCCATGACATTCACGCTTGGGCATTCAAGAATTTCACAATGAGCAATCAACAAGATTCAGCTATTTATTTCAAACAACGCCATAACATGCTCAGTTCACATTTCGATATGCCCAACCAACATAATAGAACGTCCACTAAGCAATTCAAAATACCCTTGTATGGCACATGATCTACGCACAACAATTTATGCAATTGGGTCAACATGAAATCACGCACTCGAGGCCTGCCAAGAGACTCCATTCTTAGTCACACTAGGCATATGACATGGCATCATAAAAGTCAATCACGATAAAGTACAATTCAGCCACTCAGTCAGTCAATCCAAGTATTTCCGGTAATTACACCCTTAAACCTTAAATTGATCGTGCCTTGTCCAATTCAACCCCGGTATGGACAGCCACCAAACAACTCATTCTAGGCCAATAAATATCCTCAAAATACTCCATTTGGCTTCCCAAAACATCACCCAAATCAGCCACTATGAGGACCAAACTAGGCGCGCACTATAATTCGTAAATGAACCCGAACTTACTCTAAACTTGGGCCGATTCAATCCAATATGTCTAACCATCGCACAACTCATTCTAAGCCTTTAAACCTCAATTAAAATTATCGCACTAAGTGTCACGCCCCAACTCAAATCTAATGCTTTCCATACTCCACTTCCCTGAGTTGAATGGTGCGACATCCAAGGAATATGTCGCCGACTCAATGGTCTCGCATCAGAGTCAATCGTAGCGGAAACAAATAATTAAACCCGGACAATAAATTGGAGAACACCAGAATTAAACTTGTACGCCAACCGCCATCACTTACAAACCTTACATTATCAATTATATTAACAACATCCACATACAAGTACACTTATACCCATCCGCCATTCTTTGAGTCCATAAAATTTATACGTACACCCACTTGGTTACCTTAAAAATCATACACCAACAAGAGGCAAATACCCTATCTACCAAAAGCGGTACTCCACGAACACTAGCCCATCGCCTCCTCACTAGTCCTTGCGTCCTCGGTACGGCGTCTATTTAGAGTGTACTCCACGAAATTATCCTCGGTGTGCATGACTGTACTAAAACGTTCTGGCGGTGGTGGTGGCGGCGACTAATTCCTTGTACAGGCAGTTTATCTAAAATGGTTTGGTTTATACAAACCATGAGACACTTCTCAATAAGTTGCAACCTAAACCCTACCTAAGCTATCATGTACCTCCAGACAAACATACAAACACGTACATTCGTGCACCTCAAGTCATCACATCGCAAGCACATCAAATAATATTGTCAGGCTCAATCATGCGCACACCCACACTCAATCACAATCACGTTAGATGCAAACATGCGCATGTACCATTCTCATCCCATTGTTCCTTCCATTCTCATTTCCTCTTTTACATTCCTCGCCAGTAACCCAAGTTGAAGTACACGTCTCAGGCACACTGCGACCATTCATTTTCCACAACACTTGCCAGTGACCCGCGTTGAAATACACGCCTCGGGCACACTGCAACCATTCATTTTCCACAATATTTGCCAGTGGCCCGCGTTGAAGTACTAGCCTCAGGCACACTGCGACCATTCATTTTCCACAATACACGCTAGTGACCCGCGTTGAAGTACTAGCCTCAGGTACACTGCGACCATTCATTTTCCACAACACTCGCCAGTGACCCACATTGAAGTACTAGCCTCAAGCACACTGCGACCATTTATTTTCCATAATACTCGCCAGTGACTCGCATTGAAGTACACGCCTCAGGCACGCTGTGACCATTTGTCACATCACTTCCGGCCACCGTTGAAGTACACGCCTCAGGCCACGTTTCTTGTCCACGTTGAAGTACACGCCTCAGGCTCAACACCTACCACGCACTGCGCAACTTGTGTTGAAGTACATGTCTCAGGTTAGCAATCTTCCGGTAATACCGGGCATCGTCCCGTGTTGGAGTACACGCTTCAGGACGGCACAATTTCAACAATCTCACATGCCATGCCACACACAATCACTTGTTTACTCACATGATCAACAATCACATGCCATTCAATTTGTCAGTCACACGTGGCCTGTGCATACAACAACTCACTAGCATTTTTCGTGCTCACACAACATTCGATATGGCCAATTTAATACTAAATCAGTCCGGCCCACGCGTGCACATAATCAAACACATTTCACACCATCAAGTCCCAGTTCAATAAACATACAAGGCCACTCATGGGCCCACAAACACAGTCACGTTCATAGGCATAACTTCAACATTTCCGAGCATATTAAGCACCATAATCCAGCCATACTACCACACACCAAACCGACACCATTTGTCCTTAAATCGAGCCCTAAGCTCGCCAATCCTATCCCACAATATCCGATACTCTAATCAATCTCACTCCAGCCTCGAAACATCCTCATTTCATCCTCAAATCACCTCATTTAACACACATTCAAGCCTAAATTCTGATCACAAGGCATCAACTATTCAACCCCAACACCCACACCATTCCACTTATCAAAACAAACATCCAAAGAATCGGGGTAAAATTTGGGCAGTTTACACAGTGACCGAAATCCCCTTCAAATAAATAGTAAACGAGCTCCAAAAATTCTGAAATTTGGACATGTTGCGTAAAACATCTTGATAAACATTTTCCGTGAAGAACTCAAAACTCAGTTCCAACTGGAAATACCTCTTTTGGTCACTTGAAGTCAGATGAAAATCAACTCGCTCCAACAGACCGTTTTATCCTCAAAATATATTTATTTCAATACCCAAATTACCTTGGAAAGCCTTGAAATTTTTATATGTTATAGCCACAAATGTTCCCAACAATTTTTGTGAAGTAAATATTTTGAAAATAGGCTTGAAAAAATTTATAAAAATTCGAATAGTCCGAAAGGTCGAGTGAACAGTAAATCGAGTAGTTTTATTCTAGTCCAAATATGGACTTCCGAATGGCCTCAAATGATTTCAAAAAATTCCCAAATTAAAGTGTGTTGTACCTAAGATGTTGGGAACAACTTTCATGATGAAAGCTTTCTCAAATTCAGCCCAGAAAATTCTCTACAAAAATAGCAAATCGAAGACGCACAGTACCCGCGAATCCGCGACTCACACCAAACTTCACGGATTCAAACCCGAACCGATTTCTACCGAAATTCAACTGCCAAAACTCATTCCCAGACATCTAATCCAACCCGAAACAGCCGCTAATAGTCATGATCAGCCATTAACAACCATGATCAGCCACCAACAACCAAGATCAACACATTAATCAACTTCTAAATCCCCTAAACCGCACCCAAACGAGTTCGAAAATACCTGACGTCCTAGGCAAGGGTTAGATTACAACTTACCAAGCTCTAAACTTCACGGTTAGAGCGAAAGCGGTGGCAAAATCAATATCTAACGGCGGCTTGCGACAGCGGTGACAAGCGGCAACGATCGGCTCAACGGTGAACGGCAGCGATGGCGCAGCAGTGGACGATAAGGGGAGGAGATGGCTGGCTCGGTGAGGGGGAGGGGCTGCCGTGGAGGGAGAGTGAAAGGAATGAGGAGAGAGAGAAGGTTTTCGTCTTAAATAGACTTTGACCAACTTTTTCCAAAATGCCCATTTTGCCCCTCTCTCACTTAGTCCACATCAATCCAAGCCAAAATATCCAAGGGCATTCTAGTCTTTCAATCCTTGAATTATTGGGCTGATAATTATCCACTTAATTTCCCAAAATAATTTTCCAATAATTCCCCCTAAAATTCGGAATAGTCAAAATTAGGCCTAGTGGCAACATTATCATTTTCCGATTTCAGGCCGAATTTCCATTTTTCGACTGTACCGACCTCAAATATCATTGGCCACACTAAAATGACATCGTCCTCGCATAATAGTCGCACACGGCCCCGAAAATCGACATCCAAGTCCGGATCAACTTTCGCGATCAAAATCACTCAATTTCAATTTTAGGGGCTCTCACTAACGGGTGGTTGTTTAAGGGTTATGCGTATCGACCAAGGGTCACTCGAGTCGTGACGGATTCAATTATCGGGAGAACGTAAGGAATTATTGGTTATTCCAGGGGTCACGATCGTTCGATTCAAGTTCGGGATTCGTTCGCCAATCGTATTCTCAGTCGAGCGGAATCACCCGCAATCCGATCATACGTCGTTGGCCAAACCAAATCCGTCACTTTCTTAAGATCGGCCCACACTGGCCCAAAATACTTCATTGTCGTTTCTCGGAATCAGTGTCCAATTCGTGATCGGGTCCCCAGTCCACATACCGTTTTCCTAGTTAGCCTTTTCCATTGGTCAATATCCCGCGAAGGGCCAGCTCCGGGCGAGACGTACTAAAATCAGATGAGAAATAATATCCGCTTAGTTGGATCCCGAAAATAGGTCGAAATTTAGGATGTTACAACTCTTCCCCCCTTATAAAAATTTCATCATCGAAATTTACAATTCAAGCTTATCTCCTCAAACAATTGGGGGTTTGACGTCATATAGCCTCTTCACTTTCCCAAACGGCACCTTCAGTCCTTTGGTGCTCCCATGCACTTTGATCACTAGGACTGGCTTATTATATGGCCCATGATCCTTTCTGTCCTTAAGCCTCATCGGCCCTTTCCACGTACGACACTTTATCGTCGACGTCCGTTTCCCCTTAACGTGGGTCATATTTGGTTCATACTTCTTCAACGTCGTCACGTGGGATACATCATATACTTAGGACAGATTAGGCAACGAGGCAATTTGCTAGATCATATCTCCAATCTTTTCTCAAATATTGAATAATCTGACGTACGTCGGCTCAACTTCCCTTTTTTGTCAAATTACGATAATCATTCCATTGAGGAACACTTGGGCTGCCACTTAGTTCGCAATCTCAAGCTCTAAAAGTTGTCGTCTCTGATCATGTGACCTTTCTGACACTCTACTTATCTGTCCGACTCAAAGTCCATTCACAATGTTAAGAAGCACACTGACTTAGTCAGTCTATCAACTGCTATTCCGAGGGAATCGGGTTTTCTCTGGATTCACTTTGATCCTGTTACAACATCCTTGTGATCATGTCTTTTCTGGCTTCTCAGCAATTCCACTGCAACATCCTTTGGGGCAAGTTCCCATTTCTACATTGGAAATTTCTGACGGTCACATTAGCTTTCCCGGCTTATAGTGTTGTGCCTTTTCTCATGGGCATGTCACACACTTGGTCATAAGCTTGGCCACATTTACTTTCACCCCATTTTTCCGGCAGTGTCGCCAAAAATCCTGGCACATTTCGTATTGCTAGTGTGAATGTTGTAATTACTCTCATGGGTCTCAAATAAGATTTCTTTCTTACTCCCTATGTCGTTGGACACACCTTTGTGCTACTCAGGTGAACCTTATGCTTATTGCGGAAATTTCCATTCAAATTTTTCCTCCTTGAGTTTCGCCTCATCAGATACACACAATTATTCCTAGAACGTCAAGATTTTCTATCCCCGAATATATGGAAATCCGACTTCCTCTCATCGGCATCCACCTCAATGATTCTTCGTATCTCGTGATCCACATAATGCCATTCCTTGTTTTGGGTTTGGATTTCCAACTAATCCTCAAGGCGGTCAATAGATTCCACATCCAATTCACCTCAAATTTAACTTCCAAGTCCCTGAGCCTTCCCAACGAGGTTCATTCCTTGATCACCCCATATGTCCCAATCGCCTCACGACTTAACGTATCTATTACTCATCCAGTCTTTCCATGGCGATACAAGGTGTTGCAGTCAATTTTCCGTCATGCGTCGGGTAATTCTTTTCACATGGCCTCAACTGGCACGACGCATAATTTGTTACTCTACCGTTTTGCATCAACACACATCCAAGTCTTTTTAATGAAGCGTCACTATAGACCTCGAATCCTCCCGGTTCAGGTGGAATATTCAATACCGGGGCAATTATCAGCCCACGCTTTAGCCCTTAGGAACTCTATTTACAGTGATCATTCCATTCAAACGGATTTCCTTCTCAATCAGTCGTGCACATAGCACGGCTATCGACGAAAATCTTCCACAAAACGTCGATAATCGTCAACCAAATCTAAGATACTGCCAACCTCCGTTATTGGCATCAATCTTGGCCACTTAGTCATCATCTCGACCTTAGTTAGGTTCACTGTAATTCCATTTCCCCTAGATTATGTGTCCAGGGAATATTGTTTTATTGAGCCAAAATTCGCACTTGCCATACTTGGCGTAGAGTGCATGTTCTCTCAAGGTTCGCAGCACCTTAGTCAGACTTGCTTCTTGTTCCCAGGCTCCTCGAGTCTCCCAATACATCATCAACAAAGATCGTTATGAACTAATCCTATAATTCTTGGCACATTTGGTTCATTAGGTCCATAGAAGCAACGAGGCATCCCTTAGCTCAATGGGCATTACTATGAATGCGTAGTGCCCATACCTCGTTTGTTAAGCAGTCGTAATTACATCTTCTTTTCATGTCCTTAATGGAAAATTTTCAATCCGTAACACAATCTTAGGAACATTCTCTTTCTAAATTCTTCGCCAGTGACATCTGTTCATAATTTAACCTTAGAGGACACTAATGTTCCTTGCAATTGATCGAACAGGTTATCAATTCTCAGTAATGGATACTCATTCCTTTTTGTCGCCTGGTCCTGCTGTCGGTAATTTACGTACCATCTCAAAGTCCTGTCTTTTTTCCTCATACCAAATATAGGAACTCCCCATAGAGATACACTAGGGTGAATAAAATTTTATCCATGAGTCCTTACATCTGGACTTTCAATTCCTTAAATTTTCAACAAGGACATTCAACACCGCGCCCTCGGAATCAGCTTCTCCCCGGGGCCAATTCTTTCACAATTCCACTTCTCGTTCTAGTGGCAACCCGGCAATTCCTAAGGAAAGACCTCGAAAGGTTACACACCTCGTTTACTCTTTCAACTTTAATTCCGTCATGGTCGGGTCAGCCACATTCACCTTGTATCCTTCGCAACTATCACTGGATATCTAATCACCTCAAACGAGGGCATTCAAGGAATCAAGATTCCTCCTCGACTTTCCCGAAGATCAAACTTAAGACCTCCAATTCGGTTGAACTGGATAGTCATATAGTCGCAATCCATAACAACTTTCTATCTTATTAGCCAATCCATTTCAATTCCCCACTCAAAATCGCACCTGACCAAGACTGTCAAGTTGACACTCTTTTCTCTACTCCTGGTTACTATCTCACAGTTAAGATGCTTTAATGACACCATCACCTTATCAACCGAGGAATCGTCACGCCAAACGTGACTCAAGCACAACAGACTCAATCCCATCCAGTTTAACTAGTTGTTCCGACTCTCACTTTCGATGCAAGCCTCAAAACAGCTCATTTGACGGTTTGACTTTCTAATATCCTTCCTAACCGGTGGGACGAATCACCTGTTTCCCCGCCATCTGCCTCTTCTCAAAGCGGCAGTTATCCTTAATTTGAGCAAATCACTATCCAGAAGTAGTTGTACTTTCTAATTGATCTCGCTCTATCACTTGAGCTCATTCATACACTTCCCCATCATTCCTGATGTTCAGTGAGATCATTAGGTTTCGGAGATCCAACTTATGTTCGTCTCAAAATTTCTGAACCTTGTCTTGTGGATTCTCAACCAGTCAAGCGGACTCCGTTTCATATCGTTCCACAGTCATCTGCCCTCAGCGAAGTCACATAAACTCCGTCGGTTCCCTTTCTTGGGCACTCTCCGAGAAATATTTTCCCGTAGGAAGCCTTAACAATCATGGCCCAAATCTGGGCTGTATTCATTGGGGATATCTTATCCTTGGCAGCCTTCTACCAATAATTGACATTGTCTTACGGCTAATACCTCGCCAATGTTACTTTCATAGTCTCGATGCACCCCAAAATCTCAAAGGCTTTCTCTAATTCCTACACCCACCTCGGTGCAATCTCGGAGTCACCCTTACTATTGAATTTATACGATTTCGACTAGAGAAACCATTCCAACAACTAGTGCCTTTGCCCATTGGTCACTATCTAAGTTTAGCCTAACTAGCATTATTCCCACTCATAGCAGTAATCACTGCAACCTCAGCAGCCTAGGCAATAACGACGACCCCTTTCTCGAGCTTGCTTACCCATACATTCCCTATTTCTTGTAGGGTCTGAGTCACAACCTCTAATCTTAGGTTTCGGCCTCATGGCCTGTAGCACTCGACTGCTCTTGGGCTTTCTTACCCCTCATTTTGTTATCCTCGCAATTTCACTGATCACCTACCTGCTATAACACCCCCCAAGGGATTAGAGACTTAAACCAATCTAACCGGTCTAAGGTCCTAGGTAGGTATCACAACACAATCAAGCAACCAGCATACGGCCTAGCACAAACAGCTCAAGACCTCAAACAAGAAAGTACATGTACTTACTTTAGGTTTTGCCGCACCTGCACTTCAATCATTACAACACTTAATTCAATCAACAATCACCAAAACAGTCTGGAATACATGTAGCACTAGGTATATCTATAGCTCACTAAGGTTTCTCAAATCAACCATCACTGTTCTGGGTCTCCACTCCTTATTACTCCAAACTCTGATCATCTTAAATCGAGCTGTCCTTACTTTGATATCAATTAAGTCGGGTTGTCACGCCTTGACTCAAATCCAATGCTTTCCACACCCCACTTTCTAGAGTCGAACGGTGCGACATCCTAGGAATACGTCGCCGACTCAATGGTCTCGCATCAGAATCAATCGTAGCGGAAACAAATAATTAAACTCGGACAATAAATTGGAGAACACCAGATTTAAACTTGTACGCCAACCGCCAACACTTATAAACCTTACATTATCAATTATATTAACAACATCCACATACAAATACACTTATACCCGTCCGCCATTCTTTGAGTCCATAAAATTTATATGTACACCCACTACGGTCATCTTAAAAATCATACACCAACAAGAGGCAAATACCCTATCTACCAAAAGTAGTATTCCACGAACACTAGCCCATCGCCTCCTCACTAGTCCTTGCGTCCTCGGTACGGTGTCTATTCAGAGTGTAATCCACGAAATTATCCTTGGTGTGCATGACTGTACCAAAACGTTCTGGCGGCGGCGGTGGCGGCGACTGATTCCTTGTACAGACGATTTATCTGAAATGGTTTGGTTTATACAACCATAAGACACTTTTCAATAAGTTGCAACCTAAACCCTACCTAGGTTATTATGTACCTCCAGACAAACATACAAACACGCACATTCATGCACCTCAAGTCATCACATCGCAGGCACATCAAATAATATTGTCAGGCTCAATCATGTGTACACCCGCACTCAATCACATTCACATCAGATGCAAACACGCGCATGTACCATTCTTATCCCATCGTTCCTTTAATTCTCATTTCCTCTTTTACATTCCTCGTCAGTGACTCGCGTTAAAGGACACGCTTCAGGCACACTACAACCATTCATTTTCCACAACACTCACCAGTGACCCGCGTTGAAGTACACGCCTCAGGCACACTGCGACCATTCATTTTCCAAAACACTCGCCAGTGACCTACGTGGAAGTATACGCCTCAAGCACGCTGCAACCATTTCTCACATCACTTCTGGGCCGCGTTGAAGTGCACGCCTCAGGCCATGTTTCTTGCCTGCATTAAAGTACACGCCTTAGGCTCAACACCTACCACCCATTGCGCATCCCATGTTGAAGTACACGCCTTAGGCTAGCAGTCTTCCGGTAATACCGGGTATCGCCCGCGTTGGAATACATGCCTCTGGACTGCACAATTTCAACAATCTCACATGCCATGCCACACACAATCACTTGTTCACTCGCATGATCAACAATCACATGCCATTCAATTTGCCAGTCACACGTGACCAATGCACGCAACAACTCACTAGCATTTTTCGTGCTCACATAACATTCGATATGGCCAATTTAATACGAAATCAGTCCGGCCCACGTGTGCACATAATCAAGCACATTTCACACCATTAAGTCTCGGTTCAATAAACACACAAGGCCACTCATGGGCCCACAAACACAGCCACGTTCATAGGCATAACTTCAACATATCCGAGCATATTAAGCACCACAATCCAACCATACTACCACACACCAATTCGACGCCATTTGTCCTTAAATTGAGCCCTAAGCTCGCCAATCCTATCCCACAATATCCGATACTCCAATCAATCTCACTCCAGCCTCGAAACATCCTCATTTCATCATCAAATCACCTCATTTAACACACATTCAAGCCTAAATTCTGATCCCGAGGCATCAACTATTCAACCCCAACACCCACACCATTCCGCTTATCAAAACAAACATCCAAAGAATTGGGGTAAAATTTGGGCAGTTTACACAGTGACCAAAATCCCCTTCAAATAAATAGTAAATGAGCTCCAAAAATTCTGAAATTTGGATACGTTGCGTAAAACATCTTGCTAAACATTTTCCGTGAAGAACTCAAAACTCAGTTCCAACTGAAAACACCTATTTTGGTCACTTGAAATCAGACGAAAATCAACTCACTCCAATAGACCATTTTATCCTCAAAATATATTTCTTTTAATACCCAAATCACCTTGGAAAGTCTTGAAAATTTTATATGTTATAGCCACAAATATTACCAACAATTTTCATGAAGGAAATATTTTGAAAATAGTCCCAGAAAATTTATAAAAATTTGGACAGTCCAAAAGGTCGAGTGAACAGTAAGTCGGGCAATTTTGTTTCGGTCCAAAAATGGACTTCCGAATGCCCTCAAATGATTTCTAAAAATTACCAAATTAAAGTATGTTATACCTAAAGATGTTGGGAACAACTTTCATGAAGAAAACTTTCTCAATTTCAGCCCACAAAATTCTATACAAAAATAGCAAATCGAAGACATACAGTACCCGCGAATCCGCAACTCACACCAAACTTCACAGATTTAAACCCCAACCGATTTCTACCGAAATTCAACCGCCAAAACTCATTCCCAGACGTCTAATCCAACCCGAAACAGCCACTAATCAGCCACTAACAACCATGATCAGCCACCAACAATCAAGATCAATACCTTAATCAACCTCTAAATCTCCTAAACCACACCCAAACAAGTCCGAAAATACCCGACGTCCTAGGCAAGGGTTAGATTACAACTTGCCAAGCTCTAAACTCTCACGGTTAAAGTGAAAGCGGCGGCAAAATCAATATCTGACGGCGGCTTGTGACGGCGGTGACAAATGGCAACGATCGACTCAACGGTGAATGGCGGCAACGGCGCGGCGGTGGACGGCAAGGGGAGGAGATGGCTGGCTTGGTGAGGGGGAGAGGCTGCTGTGGAGGGAGAGTGAGAGGAATGAGGAGAGAGAGAAGGTTTTCGTCTTAAATAGACTTTGACCAACTTTTTCCAAAATGCCCATTTTGCCCCTCTCTCACTTGGTCCACATTAATCCAAACCAAAATATCCAAGGCATTCTAGTCTTTCAATCCTTGAATTATTGGGCTGATAATTATCCACTTAATTTCCCAAAATAATTTTCCAATAATTCCCCCTAAAATTCGGAATACTGAAAATTAGGCCTAGGGGCAACATTATCATTTTTCAATTTCAGGCCGAATTTCCATTTTTTGACCGTACCGACTCCAAATATTATTGGCCACACTAAAATGACGTCGTCTTCACATAATAGTCGCACACGGCCCCGAAAATCGACATCTAAGTCCGGATCAACTTTCGCGATCAAAATCGCTCAATTTCTATTTTAGGGTCTCTCATTAATGGGCGGCTGTTTAGGGTTACACGTATCGACCTAGCGTCACTCGAGTCGTGACGGATTCGATTACCAGGAGAACGCATGGAATTATTGGTTATTCCAGGGGTCACGATCTTCAATTACCAGGAGAACGCAATGAATTATTGGTTATTCCAGGGGTCACGATCGTTCGGTTAAATTTCAGGAATCATTCGCCACTCGTACTCTCGATCGAGCAGAATCACCCGCAATCCAATCATACGTCGTTGGCCAAACCAAATCCATCACTTTCCTAAAATCGGCTCACACTGGCCCAAAATACTTCTTTGTCATTTCTCGAAATTAGTGCCCGATTTGCGATCGGGTCCCCAGTCCATGTACCGTTTTCCTAGTTAGCCTTTCCCATTGGTCAGTATCCCGCGAGGGGCCAGCTCCAGGCGAGACGTACTAAAATCAGATGAGAAATAATATTCACTTCGTTGGATCCCGAAAATGGGTTGAAATTCAAGATGTTACACTAAGCCGCAAAATAGCCACAAAAAAAACCACCATATGGTCCACAAATTTTATTCGCTAAGTCTACAATTTCGCCCAAATCAAGGCATCTATGCTTTGTCACATCACAGCACTCCATAGTCCACTAAACCTCGATCAAATCATCACTCTCGATCATCAAATGCGCCACAAAATCAGCCCCTAACAGCCTCCACACTCTAACCCCTAAATTACCCTAATTTAACCCCTAAACCTATCTAGAAATGTAAATTAGCCTAATTAGTGTTTAGGGTTGTACTCATTTGGATTTCCTAAGCTCCCAACAAGGCTAGACAGAAGGCAAGGGCAGCTGAACAATGGCAGTGAGTGGCAGTTCCCGGCGGTGCGCGGCTCCCCGATGGACGGCGATCCAATGCGACAAAGAGTAGGGGGATGTTGGTCGCGGCGGACGGGAGAGAGAGCGGTGTGGGACGACTGGATGGTGCTAGGCGAGGTGGTGGTGGCAGTGGCGAATTGGCTCCGGCGAGCTTAGCCTTTCATGGCCAAATGAGAAGGAAAATGGAAGTGTGGTAGTTGGCGTGGAAGGGGAGATGGCCGGCTGGTAATGGTGGAAAATGAGGAAGAGAGAGAGAAGCTAGAGTGTATATGGCTTTGGCTTGGTGGAGTGGTTGACCAACTTTTCCATAATGACCATCTTGCCCCTAACCCAAGGGCTTGGATTAAAACTTGCTAAAAAATCTTGGGGCATTATGGTCCTCAATTTCCAGTATTATTAGGCTGAAACAAATCATTATTAAACTCCAAAATAATCTCCAAATAAACCCAAAATTTAGAATCCAAGCTTAGGGGTACAAGGGCAAAACGGTAATTTTCCGGTCCCGGGTCAAATTTCCAAATTTCGACTCATTGATTCCAAATATAAGTGGCCACATAAAAATGATGTCATCCTTGCAAAAATAGTTGCGCACGCCCACGAAATTCGACATTGAAGTCTGTACTCAATTCCACGATCAATTTAACTCAATTTGTAGTTTTAGCGTCTTTCACTAACGAGCGGCTGTTTAGAGGTTACTCGTATCGACCTAGGGTACTCGAGTCGTGACGGTCCCGATCTCCCAGAGAACACGAGGATTTATCACTAGTTCCAGGGATCACGATCGTTTGGGATAAATTTGGGATCGTTTGCTGCGTGTACTTTTGATCGCACGGAATCACCCGCTATCAGATCGTACATCGTCGGTCAAACCAAACCCGTCACTACCCTTAGATCAGCCCATAATGGCACAAAATATTTTCTCGTCATTTCTCGGGTTCGGGCTCAATTCACAGTTGAGTTCCCGGGTCCACGTACCATTTTCCTAGTTAGCCTTCCCCTATCGGTTAGTATTCCGAGAATGATAAGTTTCGGGTGAGACTTACTAAAACAAAATGATAAATACATCAATTTCATTGATCACGAAAGTGAGTAGAATTTCGGGACATTACAACTCTTCCCCCCTTACAAAAATTTCGTCCTCGAAATTTACAATCTAACCTTACTACTCAAGTAAATAGGGGTGCTGATATCGCATCACTTCCTCGCTTTCCCATGTGATGCCTTCCGTCCCGTGATGTTCCCAAATAACTTTGACCAACGGGATCGTCTTGTTCCTCAAAACTTGTCCTTTCATGTCCTCGATTCGCACTGGGTTCTCCACATACGACACCTTGTCGTCCACGTCTATTACCTCATGATTCAGCACGTGAGTCGGATCCGATTTGTACTTCCTCAACATCGACACGTGGAAGACGTTATGAACTTACGTCAAATTCAACGGCAAGGCGAGACAATAAGCCAACGTTCCAATGCTTTTTAAAATCTCGAACGGGCCGATATACCTTAGACTCAGCTTTCCTTTCTTGCCAAACCGAGACAGTCCTCTCATCGGTGAGACCTTAAAAAATACATGGTCACCAACTTGGAACTCTAACGGTCTACGCCTTTGATTTGTGTAACTTTTCTAGTGGCTCTAAGCTGTCTTCAGCCTTTTCCGGATAATCTTTACTGTTTTCACTGACTGCTGAACTAGCTCTGGACCCGTTATACTTCTTTCTCCCACTTTATCCCAACACAATGGCATTACACAATGGCATTCTGCACGCTCTGCCATACAGTGCTTTGAACGGTGCCATCTCGATACTCTGCTGAAAACTGTTATTGTAGGCGAACTCCACCAAATGCAACTGCTCTTCCTATTTGCCCTGAAAATCTAGTACACAAGTCCTCAGCATATCCTCCAAAGTCTGAATGGTCCTTTCAGACTGGTCATCCGTCTGCAAATGATAGGCCGTACTGAATTGCAACTTTGTTCCCATGGCCGATTGCAGACTTTTCCAAAAATTCGCAGTAAACTGGGGATCACGATCCGGAGTGATTGATACTGGTACTCCATGAAGACGGACTATTTGGCGCACATATAATTCTACCAACTTTTCTAGCTCAAAGTCCTTTCGCATTGCCAGGAAGTGCGCTGACTTGATCAGTCTGTCCACTATCACCCAAATAGAGTCGTGTCCCCTCTGACTTCTTGGCAATCCCGTTACAAAATCCATTGTAATTTGGTCTCATTTCCATTCTGGGATTTCCAACGGCTGCAACATTCCACCAGGTTTACAATGCTGTGCCTTCACTTGTTGGCACATCAAGCACTTGGCCACATGCCTGGCCATGTCCCCTTTCATTCCGTTCAACCAGTAGTGCTGTCAAAGGTTCTGGTACATTTTTGTGCTGCCCAAATAAATGCTATAATTGCTCTTATGAGCTTCCGACAAAATCTCTTCCTTAAGCTCCAATTCACTGGGCACGCACAACCGTCCTCGAAACTTAAGAATTCCATCCTCAGACACTTGGAAGTCCGGTTTCCTCTTAGTACTATCCATTTCCAGAATCTTCTGAATTTCAGGGTCCGTAGACTGCAACGCCTTAATCTTAGCTTGCAGTACCGATTCAATCCTTAACGTCGCCATTAGACTGGAGATGTATCCTACGTCAAACTTAAATTCTAAGTCTCGCGCTCCTTCCAATACAATCCATTCTTTGACTATTAATCAGGCAATGCTCGATTTCCTGCTCAAGGCATCTGCTACTCGGTTGGCCTTTCCGGGGTGATACAATATGTCACAGTCGTAGTACTTTAGCAACTCCATCCAACGCCTTTGCCTCATATTCAATTCCTTCTGCGAAAACAAATACTTGAGGCTCTGATGGTCCGTGTAGATCTGGAGCCTTTCTCCACATAAGTAGTACCTCCAAATCTTAAGCGTGAAAATAATGGCGACCAGTTCCAAGTCGTGGGTCGGATAGTTCATCTCATGAGGCCTTAACTGTCGCGATGCATAAGCAACCACTCTTCCATGTTGCATTAGCACGCATCCCAATCCTTTGAGCGAAGTATCGCTATAAATCTCATACCCACCCAGTCCTGAAGGAATCGTCAACACTGGTGCTGTTGTCAATCTCTGCTTTAATTCCTAAAAACTCTCTTCGCACTTTTCCGTCCATTCAAACTTCGTTTCCTTCTTAAGCAACCTTGTCAATGGAGTGGCTATCACTAAGAATCTTTCTACAAATCTCTGATAATAACCTGCCAATCCTAGGAAGCTCCGAACCTCAGTAACTGTCGTCGGTCTCGGCCAATCCATTACTGCTTCATTCTTTGCCGGATCTACGGAGATTCCTTCTCCAGAAATTATGTGTCCAAGAAATGCTACACGGTTCAGCCAAAATTCGCATTTGCTAAACTTAGCATATAATGCGTGCTCTCTTAACGTCCGTAGAACTCTTTCTAAATGTACCTCATGTTCCTTAGAACTCTTTGAATGCACTAGAATATCATCAATAAAGACAATGACGAACTGGTCTAAGAATTCATTGAATACCCGATTCATTAAGTCCATGAAAGCAGCAGGGGTGTTCGTCAGTCCAAACGATATCACTGTGAACTCATAGTGTCCATACCTCGTCCTAAATGCTGTCTTTAGGATATCCTCCTTTTGGATCCTTAACTAATGGTACCCTGTCCTCAGATCAATCTTGGAAAATACCGAGGCCCTTTGCAACTGGTCGAACAGGTCGTCAATCCTTAGGAGGGGATACTTATTCTTGACTGTCACTTAATTCAGTTGACGGTAGTTGATACACAGTCTCAACTACCTATCCTTCTTCTTGACGAATAATATCGGCGCTCCCCATGGAGATGCACTCGGTTGGATAAAACCTTTGTCTAGCAATTCCTGCATCTGAACCTTTAGTTCTTTCAATTATGATAATGACATCCTATAAGGCGGCTTCGAGATTGGCTCAGTCCCAAGGGCCAACTTGATAACGAACTCTACTTCTCTTTCTGGTGGCAATCCCGGCAATTCCTGAGGAAAGACATTGGGAAAGTTGCACATCACTGCTATATCCTCAAGCCATATTTCTCTTGCCGTCGAATCAATCACACTGGCTAAATAACCTTGATAGCCCTCATCCAACAACTTAGTTGCTTCAACTGACGAAACCCAAGGGATCGAGGTTCCTCCCCGACTCCCTACAAACTCAAATTTAGGGTGTCCAGTCGGACTAAATTGAATCACCCTGCCACTGCAATCCATTATGACATTCTACTTAATTAACCAATCCATGCCCATAATCAAATCAAAATCATACATTGGCAAAATTGCTAGGTCTATCCTGCTCTCTACGCCACCAATTACTATCTCATAATCCGGGCATCCTAATGATACGCATATCTTATCCATTAATGGCATAGTCACACACAATTGCACTTCTAACAAGATAGATTTCAATCCAGCCAATTCAACAAACTGAACAGATACAAAGGAGTGCGATGCCCCCGGATCAAACAAAGCATATGCTATATGATGACACAGAGAAACCATACCTGTGACCACCCCTGGCGCATTCTCAACGTCCCTCCGCGCCATGGCATACACACGTTCTTGTGCCGACGGCCTATTCCCATTAGCTGGCAGTGGATTTCTAGTCTGATTCCCAGCCCGGGCTTGTTGCATCGGGGGTCCTGCGGGGCGCTGTTGGGGGCAATTCTCGATCTGCTGGTCCATACTCCCACATTTGAAACATGCCCCAAATCTGTTCTGCTGATGATTCGGCTTTTCGATATTCTTCCTAATCAGTGAGACAAATCATCTATTCCCTACCATCGGTTTCTTCCTAAGATGGCAGTTGTCCTTAGTCGAGGCGAATCGCAATCTAGATGCGACTGCTCTATCTACTTGCTCCCGCTCAATAGCTTGAGCTCTCTCATACAAATCCTCATATGTTTTCAAATTCACTGGATCAGCTGGCCGCGAATGTCGGCCTTCAGTCCATCCCGAAACCTCCGCGCTATGTCCTCAGGGTGTTCTACCATCCTTGGCGCGAACCTTGACAGTCTCGCAAACTCTGCCTCGTACTGATCTACAATCATCGATTCTTGGCGGAGCCTCATGAATTCTGCCAGTTTTCTTTCCCTGGCGCTCTCAGAAAAGAATTTTCCTGAGAAGTTCTCAGAAAATACGGCCAAAGTCTAGGCGGTCCCTTCGGGAAAAACTCTTCCTTTGGTGGCCTTCCACCAATCATCGGCGTTGTCCTGTAGCTGATATACTGCCAATGTCACCTTTTCGACCTCGGTGCACCCTAACACTTCGAAGGCCTTCTCCAGTCCCTCAATCCAATGGGGCGCGGCCTCGGGGTCACCTTTACCGTCGAACTTTGGCGGTTTTAACTTTAAGAACTACTCAACCAACTTCGACATCGGCCTAATCACAATTGCCGACTCTGGAACTGGATTCTCCCGATTCCCCTGGTTTTCATTATTCCCGTTGTTTCCATTGGCCCCATCAGCAGCAGCGATGACAGCCTCAATAGCAACGGCAATCATGGCATCTCTCTCCTAGGCCAACTTGCCCCCCCAGAATTCCAGCTTCCTCAAGCGCCCTCAAAATTCCATCCACCCTTGGATCCTCAGCAACTCTTACTTACGGTTCTACAAGGTCCTGCTGACGACCTCAACCTCTACCTCTACCATGGCCTTGGTCTCTACTTCTTCCTCGACTACTCATCTTCTCAAATTGCATACTCACCTACCTGCTATAATTCAATCTAGGAATTAGAGACCTAAACCAAGCTAAACCGGTCTAAGGTTCTAGGCAGGTATACACAGCAGCAGTCCAGCAACCAGCATGTGGTCTTACACAAACAGCAGAACATCTCAACCAAGGAGGTCCGTGTACTTACCTCAGGTCCTATCGCTCCTGCACTTTACAGGTTAATTCATAAAAGCACTCAACCAAACACAAGCAGTCAGGAGGTACACTTAGCATACGAGGTCACCCTACTGGCTACCCAAGGTCATCGCTCTTTATCGCTCCTTATCATTCCAGGCTTCGACCGAATCGGATTGAGATAACCTTGCTCTGATACCAAATCAAATGGGGATGTCACACTCCGCACTCCACGGTGCGCCACATCCCTCACCTAGGGTCGATTCAAGTGCGACGTCCCAGGACGCGTCGCCGACCCAACGCCCAAATCTCAGAGAATACAAAACACAGTGGAAATAACCAAACACTCGAACAATATAAAAAAAAACCACATAACCAAGGATAGCCATACAACAACCAACATGGACAAATATACACTTGCATTGACATTGATAAACATACATAATATTCATGTACAACCCACGCTCAAAAAATCAAAAGCGGCTCAACAGCCACTAACATCGAAAGGGAGTACGTGGCTCAGTGGTCAGGCACTACATCTAGCCGGGCTCCTCCTAAAACGTATCGGTACGCCTGCCATCCTCAAGGTTGGGGGTATGAAAAGTGGAGTTTAAACAACAATGAAAATAAATCTCAGCGAGTAAGCCTTTTAAGCCTAAACTAGGCTAACATGCACCTCCTGACGAGTACCAACAACATACAGTCTAAACCATAAATGACTTAGGCCCTTGGGCCTAAATCCAAAATTTACTTGACCCTGCAGGTTAGGCATTTAATATATATAATCGCAATAATGTCACAGAATTCAATCACGGCACATATATGCATACCACTTAGTCACGACGCATGTCACGCATATGCTCGTGCTCACACTCATGCTCATGCCTTATCAATGCATTGTCGCACACTTGCACTCTTGCACACTTGCCATTTATCAATTTCTCCTCCGACCCGCGTTAAACACATCAAATCCGACCCGCGTCAAACGCATTAGATCCATCACTTCGAGATTGATCTCTAGCCTGCGTAAAATGCATCAGACTCATGGCACAACACCCGCGTAAAACGCATCAGGTTTGGCCATCTTTCGGTAGTCTGGGCATCGTCCCGCGTAACACGCCTCAGGACGATTTCAATACCCCGCGTAAAACACATCAAGGCTTTACGTGATCACACATTCACAATCACCAATTATTATTTGAACCCCGCGTAAAACGCATTAAGGCATTTTAGGTGATCACATGCTCATGTCGTTCATGCACACTCATGTGTG
Source organism: Syzygium aromaticum (assembly GCA_024500025.1). NCBI lineage: Eukaryota > Viridiplantae > Streptophyta > Magnoliopsida > Myrtales > Myrtaceae > Syzygium > Syzygium aromaticum. Next base: position 18,563,555 of record CM044891.1, read on the forward strand.
CACATGCCATGCCAATGTTCAAGATGCACACTCATGGCCATGACGTTCACGCTTGGGCATTCAAGAATTTCACAATGAGCAATCAACATGACTCGGCTATTTATTCCAAACAACACTACAACATGCTCAGTTCACATTTTGATATGCCCAACCAACATAATAGAACATCCACTAAGCAATTCAAAACACCCTTGTATGGCTCATGATCTACGTACAACAATTCACGCAATTGGGTTAACATGAAATCACGCACTCGAGGCCCACCAAGAGACTCCATTCTTAGTCACACTAGGCATATGACATGGCATCATAAAAATCAATCACGATAAAGTACAATTCAGCCACTCAGTCAGTTAATCCAAGTATTTTCAGTAATTACACCCTTAAACCCCAAATCGATCGCTCCTTGTCCAATTCAACCCCGGTATGGACAGCCACCAAACAGTTCGTTCTAGGCCAATAAATATCCTCAAAATGCTCCATTTGGCTTCCCAAAACATCACCCAAATCAGCCACCATGAGGACCAAACTAGGCGCGCACTATAATCCGCAATTGAACCCGAACTTACTCCAAACTTGGGCCGATTCAATCCAATATGTCCAGCCATCGCACAGCCCATTCTAAGCCTTTAAACCTCAATTAAAATTATCACACTAAGCCGTGAAATAGTCACAAAAAAACAGCCACCATACGGTCCACAAATTTCATCCGCCAAGTCCATAATTTCGCCAAAATCAAGGCATCTATGCTTTGCCACATCACAGCACTCCATAGTCCACTAAACCTCGATCAAATCATCACTCTCGATCACCAAATGCGGCACAAAATCAGCCCCTAACGGCCTCCACACTCTAACCCATAAATTACCCTAATTTAACCCCTAAACCCATCTAGAAATGTAAATTAGCCTAATTAGGGTTTAGGGTTGTACTCACTTGGATTTCCTAAGCTCCCAACAAGGTTGGACAAAAAGCGAGGGCAGCTGAATAGTGGTGGCGAGCCGCGGTTCCCGACGGCGTTAACGGCGACGGCGCGCAGCTCCCCGACAGACAGCGATCCAATGTGACAAAGGGGAGGGGGATGCTGGTCGCGACGGACGAGAGAGAGAGAGGGGAGTGGGACAGCTGGATGGTGCTAGGCGAGGTGGTGGTGGTGGCGGCGAATCGGCTTCGGCGGCGGAGGAGCTCCTCCGGCAAGCTTGGCCTTTCATGGCCAAATAAGGAGGAAAATGGAAGTGTGGTAGTTGGCATGGGAGAGGAGATGGCCGGCTGGTGATGGTGGAAAATGAGGAAGAGAGAGAGAAGCTAGAGTGTATATGGCTTTGGCTTGGTGGAGTGGTTGACCAACTTTTCCATAATGACCATCTTGTCCCTAATCCAAGGGCTTGGATTAAAATTTGCTAAAAAATCTTGGGGCATTATGGTCCTCAATTTCCAGCATTATTGGGCTAAAACAAATCATTATAAAACCCCAAAATAATCTCCAAATAAACCCAAAATTCGGAATCCAAGCTTAGGGGTACAAGAGCAAAAGGTTAATTTTCCGGTCCCGAGTCAAATTTTCAAATTTTGACTCTATTGATTCCAAATATGAGTGGCCACATAAAAATGACATTGTCCTTGTAAAAATAGTCACGTACGTTTATGAAATTCGACACCGAAGTCCGTACTCAATTCCACGATCAATTTAACTCAGCGTCTCTCACTAACGGGCGGCTGTTTAGGAGTTACGTGTATCAACCTAAGGTACTTGAGTCGTGATGGTCCCGATCTCCCAAAGAACACGAGGATTTATCACTACTTCCAGGGGTCACGATCGTCCGAGATAAGTTCGAGATCGTTTACCGCGTGTACTCTCGGTCGCACGAAATCACCCGCTATTCTATTGTACATCGTCGGTCAAACCAAACCTATCACTACCCTTGGATCGGCCCATATCGGCACAAAATATTTCCTCGTCATTTCTCGGGTTCGGGCTTGATTCACGGTCGAGTTTTCGGGTCCACGTACCATTTTCCTAGTTAGCCTTCCCCTATTAGTTAGTATTCCGAGAATGATCAGTTCCGGGCGAGACTTACTAAAACAAAATGAGAAATACATCAATTTCATTGATCATGAAAGTGAGTCGAATTTCGGGATGTTACATAAAGACCCAATCGCGAATCAGACATTGATTTTAAGAAATAATGAGGAAATTTTTTTGGCTAATATGGGCCGATCTTAGAAAAAGTAACGGATTTAGTTTGGCCAAGGCTAACGATATACAATCGGATCGCAGGTGATTCTACACGATGGAAAGTGCACGTGGTCAACCAATCCCGAACTTAAACCGAACGATCACGACTTTTGGAACTAGTGGTAATTCCTCTCTGTCTCTCAATAATCGGGACTGTCATGACTCAAACAACCCTAGGTTGATACGCGTAACCCCTAAACAGCCGCCCGTTAGTGAGAGACCCTGAAATTGGAAATTGAGCGAATTTTGGTCACGAAATTGGGCCCGGACTTTGATATCGATTTTCGAGGGCTTGTGCAACTATTTTTATGAATCCGATGCCATAATATGTTGGCCAACCATATTTGGGGTTGGTATAGTCAAAAACTGGAATTTTGACCCAAGATCGGGAAAATGACCGTTTTGCCCTTGGCCTATTTTTGAGCTCCAAATTTTGGGATAATATTGGACTAATTAAAATTGATTTTCAGCTCAATTATTAGGGCTAAGGACCATTATACCCCTCAATTATTGGATAAGATCAAGTCTAGGCCATTAGATCAAGGGCATTTTGGTTAATTCCCTTGGATCGGCGACACGTAGCATCCACTAACCCCCCATATTTGACTAGTTTGACCCCTCTCTCTCCTCACTCCCTCCATTGGCAAGCCACTCCACTCCACGATCACTCTCCCTCTCCTCCCACGATCTCTCTCTTTCTCGGCCATTCTCGCCGGACCGCCACCGCGCCGAGCAGCCACCGAGCCATCGCCACCATCACCACCACCCTCTCGTCCCCATCCTATCTCTCTCTCCTTCCTTCTATCTCTCTCCCGTTGTTCTTTCTCTCTCTCGGCCATTCTTGCCGGAGCAAGCCAAGCTCACCGGAGCCGTCCATGCCACCGCCACCGTCGTTCCACCTCGCCTCACCGACCCACTCTCCCTCATGCCACCTTAGCCGCCATACGAACGCCAAGGGCCACCGTCCGTATCGCCGTGAGCCGCCGCCGTTGGAACATGACCGCCAATTTTTGCCGTTCATCGGTGATTAGCCGCCCGTTCTCGTCGTCTTGACTTAGGATTTGGTTAGTATACCTCCTAAGCTCGAATTAAGACTAATTGTGCATTTTCTGGACTAGTTTGGGTATTGTTAGTGTATGTTATCGACTCTGGGGTCTATGCTCCAGCATCAACTCTAGGGTTTTCTACCGCTCTAGCATCCATTCCGAGGTTCTCTACAGCTTTAGCTCGAGCATGACCTCGATCTCTTGTTCCTCTTCTTGCGCTCCTTCATGGACCTCATCCTACACCTCTTCCTTCGCTGCTCATTGACTCAGCTTTCTACCACTCTCCTACCTGCTATATTTCCATGCAGGAATTAGAGACCTAGGCCAACTAATCCAATCTAGTCCTAGGCAGTAAATTACAACAATAATCCACTAAGCAGGCAATCAATCACCACAATACATGCTCACAATCAAGATGTTTCGTACGTTTACCTCAAGTCTAGATGCACTTGCGCTTCAATCGTTAGAGCACTCAATTCAACTAGCAATCACAACAAACAGTTTGGAAATACGCGTGGCACTAAGCACATCTATGGCTTACTAAGGTCTCCCTAACCAACTATAACTATCCTGGGTGTCCACGCCTTATCACTCCAAGCTTCAACTGAACTAAATCAAGCTGTCCTTGTTCTGATACTAATCCAAATAGGATGTCACGCCTCAAACCCCATTGAGCTTGCAACATCCCTCTCCTCGATCAAATCAGTGCGACGTCCTAGGAAACGTCGCCGACCTAAAAGAACCCATCAGAGTTTAATTGCAGCGGAAACCATTGTAAAATCCCGAACAGTAAAATTAGAGAACACCAGGAAGAAATAGATCGCCAAACCACCAAATATAAAACTATACCACCTCGATAAATATATACAATATCCATTTACAATAGACACTTATAATAATACCGCCATTTACAAACCACTAAGCCAAAATATGCACACTGGACTATACTACTACAAGTCACAGACATCCAAAAAGGTCAGCACCCTAAGTAGGTCCTACACCAAACAATGGAATGCTCCGAGCTCTTCCTCAGTCTCAACTAACCCCTATGCCCCTTAGGTGGCGTCCACTCTGACTCACTCTCCTCATGCTCCTCGTCTGCATTCTCCTTAGACTTGTGCTCATCCAATGACTCTAAATCAGGTCCAACCTCAATCAGATTTCCCTCATCACCTGACTCGATCGGAACCTCAATCCTCTCCTCATCTTCAAACTCCTCTTGTTCCTCCTCTGGGGCCTCCGCTGGCTCGTCCTCCTATTCCAGCTCTATACTCATATCCATGTCCATCGGGTCATACACGGCTTGCGAGTTCTCCGGCTTAGGATCCGGCACTATTACTGTTGGCTCAAGCATTGCAGGGACGTGCTGATACCCTGACTGAGCTAGACTAGCTTCCAAACTAGTCATCTCCCAGTCGGGAGGGGGTACGACCATCAGATCCTAGTCCCCTACTCCATCAAAGGGTACATCGAATCCTCGGACGGGTTCAAAGTCATCCACCCCGTCCCTAAACATCCATGCCGTATATGAATGAGCCCGCCAGAGACATCAAAGAAGTGTAGGAATACTGGTACTTTTCCTATCGGCATGTAGTACTAGGACATCAAGTATATATTCTAATTTATCTTATTGTTTGATTGTGCTTAAAATATTTTTTTCTATTCCTATAAAATAGGTTTGCTACTTATAACTTCTAAAAAAATATTTTAAGCACAATCAAACAATAAGATAAATTAGAATACTGGTACTTTTCCTATCGGCATGTAGTACCAGGACATCGAGTATATATTCTAATTTATCTTATTGTTTGATTGTGCTTAAAATATTTTTTTCTATTCCTATAAAATAGGTTTGCTACTTATAACTTCTAAAAGTGGTTTACTTCCAAAAACCGTCCTCTTCCTTTTATTAAATCCTATCAGTACGAACCTTTTCACTCCCGACCATCACGACACTCTGAGTCACTTCTTCTCCTTCTCGAAGTTCAAAACTTTGCATCTCTCTAATCACAATGCCTTTCAAAAGAAGATCTTCACGCATTATGAACAAAGATTCAAAGTCTTCAGCACCACCAGAATTCATGGAGATATCAGATATAGAGTCGAATTATCACCAAAGCCCATCAGAAGCGACTTGACAAGAACCACAACCATCATTTGCACCAAAACCCAAGGGTAAAACGGATTTTCGTTTCAACAACATCAAACTTGTATGGAAAGCATACGAAAGGTTGAAACAAAATAATGCTTATGCATCTGTTCTTCGTGAATGTTTGAAAGAAAATGGCTTTCTCATAGAAGCAAGTCTTATGTGAAGTTATTCTCAGTTTTGCTCTAGAACTGATTATGATCAGGTTAGTTTTACTTCAAATGAGACATCTTCTAGTAAGGAAAAAGAGAAAATCGAGAAACTTTCAACTCCCACTGACAAGAAATCAATTCGTACTAGCCCTAAGTCTACCAGTGCATCAAAATTTGTGATTCCTAAGGATGATGCTATGTTCTTTCATAATTTTGAGATGAAAGTAGGAATTGTATCTGGTGTGCAAGGTAGTGGAGGTTTATTCATAAGCATAGAGCATAACGTCTATCATCGATTGTTGCTTGCTTGAGGGGTTATGAACCATCGAAATGTTGATTTTGAATTTCTTGATAAGGCTGGCATCTCTATGAAACACCTATTTGAAAAATTGGGGATTTATGAATTTTGTCTGCAATCTGCCAATGTATATGCTGAACTGACTGCATATTTTTACTCAAACATTTCCATTCTATCACCGAATTGGCTTCAATTCACTATTGGTGATAAAAAGTATGATTTAAGAGTGGAAGAACTGGCTTTGATTATTGGAGCAAAAATTCACAAGTTTACTCCATTGGAAGTGAGACTAGAAGATGCTTCCAAAGCGGCTTCAGAAAATCAGAATTTTGCACAAGGCTCTAAACGCCATATTTTATATTCTGATCTGACAAGAAGAACAGTGATCTTGCATAAGATCATCATCAATTGCTTAAAGCCTAAAGCTGCTTCCAAAACAAACTTGTCCAAGTCTGAAATCAAGCTTATTTGGGTCATTTTCAATGGATAGTCCTTCTCACTTCCACATATCATCATCTTCCACATGTACAGAACTCTTCAAAAGGACAAGGGACAACTTTCTTATGGTGCACTCATCTCGTGAATTTTTATGTTTTTAAATATAACTATTTCTGATGATTTGTGCAAAACCTTTGTACCTTGTATGTTTGTTGGAGAAAAAAGGCTTACCAAGATGAAGCATTTTGATGATAAAAAGGACAAAGCAAGCATAGCCAAGGAAAAGGATGTTCAGCAGTCAGAACCAAAATCTTTTGGAAAGAAAAATGACGAAGACAAAGGGGTAAGAAAAAGAATAGAAAGAAAGCAAACTGTCTCTCCAAGCCCATTTAAGGTGTACAGAAAGAAAAGAAGAATTCTTCTTCAAGATGAAGATGATGAAACAGAACACCTTATAACAGGACAGAATGTTGAACATGTTTCTAAACCTAATACAAAGGTTTCAGAACCAGCAACTAGAGACTCACATCTGAATCAGCAAGATGATATCTCACAGAGGACAAATGTAAGTCAATCTGCACTTGATCCTAAAGAAACCTTAAATTACACTACTGCTGCAGAACATGCAGATATTCAGGGGGAAATTCCTACAGAGGCAGAGCATCAGTTCGAACAACATGCACCAGAAAATGTCCAGGGACAGACTTTAGAAAACATGACCATTCTAGCCCTTCTGCAATAAATTAAAGCAAAACAAGCTGCACTTAAAGAAGACGTAAAAAACCTTCAGAAAATTGTTGAGGAAAACAATCAGACTCAATAACTTCAAGCAGAAAAAGACAAGGTAGAGATAAGCGAAACTATTGCTCTATGTTCAACCAATATGGAGAAAGCTATGGGTCAATGTCAACCAAAATTGATGAAGTTGTTTCTATCCTAGAAAACTTTCAATTTGTTCAAACCCCATCAAAGAAATAACCTATTTTTCTTATCCTCCTTTTAAAATCATTTTCGTTCTGTACTCGTAACATTTGACTTTGATAGATTGAATGCTTTATTTCAGCAATATATTCTGTTTTTTATTCATTTAATTTTTTGCTGATAACAAAACGAGGGAGAAATTATGCAGATATTGTCGTACTAACACTTCAATATGTAGCTTATACAGGTTACACTCAAAGCAAGAGAAATACACAGATCTTACAAGTTTACACATTTATATCTGTGTTTCATGCGCTTAAAATGTTTATTTTCTTCAAATTTATTAGATATTGATTGAATCTACATGGAAGTTTTGTCACCATAAAAATGTAGGAGATTGTTGAGGAAAACTCATAATGGATTTTGAAGCTGACAAAACTTTCTATATTTATCTTGTGAATTTAACATGCATTCCATACCAGGTTAATGTATTCTGGAAGTTTAGAAGGAATTATCAGACTTTACAAGTTTTTAGAACTAAGAGTTCAAACTCAGGACTAAAAATTCAGACTCGGATATAAGATATTCAGATTTTACCATAAAAGTCATTCAAACTCTAACCTTGAAATAGTTAGATTTTTCTCAAGACCTACACTGAATCAAACTCTAAATTAGAAATTCTTCAAGCAGACGTTGAAATTTCTGAGATGCTGAAGTTTTCAAACGCAAAAGCAAAACTCATTCAGAAGGAATCACAACAGCTAGTGATCTGGCATAGATTTAAAAAAAAATAAGGTTTTGATTGACTCAATTTCAATCTAATTGATTGACAATCAAACATTATGACAATAATGCATTACAACAGATAAAGCTCTACTTATAGAAACCAATATTCTGATTGTATGAACGACCAGAATTAGCGAGATTCAGACTTTGTCAATCAATGGCTACTTAATCCATTTTATACAAATCTGTCCAAGAAGAAGACTAGAAGATGATCCTCTGAAGACTGTCCAACGGTTAGTTTGGCAGTAGAGGAGTATAAAACGGAGATCTACGATGAGCAGAAGGAAGAGACGAAATCGAGAACCAACAAGTCTAAAATCTGAGCATACTCCGATCCTTTCTCTTGTCTATCTTAAGCCAAACATTAAGATCTTGAGGGATACTTTGTAAAAGTGATTGTGTGAGATAGAGAGTCCTATCATACACAAGAGTGCTGTCACTCAGAATTTGTAATTCGTCTTGATTACAAAGTGAAATTCAGTCAGTAGGCTATCAGCGTGGGAGAGTGGACGTAGGCTTATTATAAGTCGAACCACTATAAACTTGTGTGCAGTTTTTCTAATCCTTATCTTTTACTTTACATAGTGTACATCAAGAGCACAGTTTATATAAATTGTTTTGAATTTGAATTTTATTCAAACTCAACTGTAATCTTTCATTTTCAATTAAATTGATAAAAATTATTTAAGATCACCTATTCACCCTCCTCTAGGTGATCCTTGCTAGCTACATCAGTTTTGTTGAGATACATGCATGAGTTGTATAAGAAAAGTCTCACATCAAATAATTGATATGGTATTGAGCAGTTAATATATCCTAGTTGACCCATAACTCATTAGCTTAAGCTTTTTGAGTGAAGGTGGGTCAAACTAGATATGTTGACGGGCTTACACTTGAACTCTCTCTTGGCAATCTCCCTAAGTGAAGCTATCAGGCTTCTGCTACGCATTCCTAACAAATGGTATCAAAGTCGATGGTTGATTGGTGGGCTTCTAATCTATTCGGGTGTTCAGTGAATATCTCAACAAAGCAATCTCATGATCGACACTTGTTTCGAGTGGAAATTGTCAGCACAGTTGGCCTGACGAGAAGTGACCATGGGTGATACAATCCTAAGTTAGCAGTCGATGACAGTTGTTGTGCATAGTTGAGGATGCGTTGCAATGACTTGGAGATTCAAGTTGAAATAAGCTAATGTAGAATAACACCTAAATTAAGGGGGAGCAAATCTAACACGAAGCTCACATGTGAGGGGAAGATTATTGAAATACACGTGTGAGTTATGTTAGAAAAGTTTCACATCAGATAATTAATGTAGTGTTGAGCAATTAATAGGAGGAAATTGTCAAGTATTTTACCATATTAGTGTCGTGAATCATGAGCAAATTTCGCCAATCATAGATGGAGCAAATTTCAAATATTTGAATGGGATCCCCTCCATTGCCAAATAAGTTGGAGCACACTTTATGAGAGAGTTTCTTAAAATCTTCGAAACGGCAAACATATGTATGCAATTTTGTGTCGACATGCACCAAGAACAGCAATGTAGGAACGTCCCATGAAACCTTCTTTTCATTTTTGAAAGGGACCCTAATTTTTTGCTGTAAGAACTTTATCTATAGGCCAAAAAGTTGCCCAAAGGAGATATCTACGAATATCTATCAATATATCCATTCGAATTTTATATGTTACTCTCTTTTTTTCACAATTCAGTTTTCATCACATGCAATTTCAAATATTGACTAACTATCCGACTTAATATGGTTGTCCCATCACGTTTTGGAGAGCGACAGCTTGCTATTGACCACGAAACTATTGCCCAGGAACCAGATAACTTGCTCTTCCAGCCCCAGGGAAGCTGTGGCCTTTTTTAAACACTACATCGCTACCCATAAGGTTATTTAGTCTTAGTTACAATTAATTAGACAAAAAATCTTAACTAAAATGGCCAACATACCTACATATTAATGTAAATCAACAATTTGTGTCATGTAATTATGATCATGGGCTTTGTCAATTACGTGTCTTCCATATCATCGATAAAACATTTCAAAGCATAATATCCGCATCATCATTTAATTACCCGACCTACAATTTATGAAATCGATTCATCACATGTTATTCTTTTAAAACAATTTAGATTGTTTGTATATTTGGAATAAAGAGATATCCAACTCAAAAATATATTATTAACAAAATAATTTAGTGCTTGGCAATCTAATACCTGAAAACGAATTATATTCGTATACCCTACATGGGCAATATAATTTATTTTTCCTTTTACAAAAGTAATAATTATTTTTTTGTTTTACTAAGTAGGCGTTAGATTACAAAGGAGTAGTCACTAAACAGGAGAAATAGTAATCTATCGGGATTAAAAAACTACTTATGTAAAGAAAAGCTACAGTGACGGTGCACTAGTGATTTCTAAAAAAGTCCATTTTTAAGAAGAAAAATTACCAAAAAAAGTCTTAAATTATTGTGCCCATACCAATTTAGTCATAAACCTATTAATTTCCCCAATTTAGCCCTAAACTTATTGACAATTTTCCAATTTAGTCATTTCAGCCAATTTTAGTCGAAAATTGCTGATGTAAACACCAACCGTCCTATATCACGCCCCGAACCCCTGTTGAGCCATCGACATTCCGCCTTTGGTCGAAGAGTACGATATCCCAGGGTATCGCCGACCTCATTTAAACATTAGAGATTTAATATTGCAACGGAAACCATAAAACACCTTGACAATTTAAACTGGGGAAAATTAGGAGAATATACATTTTCATTATCAACAACTTGTACCACTACAATATTCGCACTTTACAAACTTAATTAAACTAGTGCACACCTTCCTAAAAATATCAAAATCGAACGGGATCGTTGACCTGGCATTCGTCTTCAAAAATGGTCCTCGTCAAAAGCTTAGCTTTCCAACCGACACTCTAACCTCTACGCCCCTTACTCAGTGTCCATTCAGAGTCTGACTCCTCATTTTCTGATTCTGAGCTTTCTCAGCTCGTTTGATCCTCCGAGGACTCCGGCTCCACCTCGATCACAATCGGGTGATTAATGTCACCCGATTCCGTCGGAACCTCATCCTGACCGTTCTCCACTAATACATCCCAGAAATGGAACTTAGGCTCAAAGTTGGGATCCATGTACTGCTCAAACGGGAGTATGTACTCCGGTTCCCCTACATGCTCTTCGGATTCAACAGGATTGTTCTCATGTTCGACCTCGGGTTCCACCTCTCCTGGTACCTCCTCAGGAATATGATTTAAGTCTATATCCATTGGCTCAGCTTCGGCTTGCAACGCCTCGGGTTCGGGTTCGTGTTTAGCTCCGGAAGATCCCTGTGCTACGGTTGCTGGATGCAGACCAGACTGAGCCAAGCTAACCTCGGTACTAGTCAACTCTCCATCGATTGGGGGCATGGCGGTCGGGTCCCAATCTCCAACTGGATCATACGTAACATCGAAACCTCAGACATGACCAAACTCATCCCCGTCAGCGTCCCTAAAGTACTAGGCCGTGTATACGTTGGTTTCCTACAACAACAATCCTACCTCTACATATATGGTCATCGTGTGTCTAATCCATGTCATCCTGTCACCCATCAGAAACTCTACTACTTCGTACTCCGTGTGCACTGGTAATTCAAAACGTACTAGTGGTGGTGGTGGTGGAGGGTTCATGTCTCTGGTCAGGGTTCTGAAAATTGTTGGTTGATACAACCGTGAGATTACATCTCAGCAAACACACCCCTAAACCCAACCTAAGCTATCACGTACCTCCAGACAAATACAAAACAATCATACACGTGCCAAATCGTCACATAGCAAGCATTCCACACATGATCACAAGCACGTCATATGCAGCATACGCACGTGCAGTTCTCATCCCATGTACTCATTCCGTTCTCATTTTCTCTTTCCACAACACTCGCCAGTGACCCGTATTGAAGTACACGCCTCAGGCACACTAGACTATTCATCATCAAACTTCCGGCTCGCGTACTCGTTCACGCCTCAAACCTCGATCATGACCTGAGCATCATACGCCTCAAGCCAGATCCCAAACTCAGCCCGCACCAAATGCGACAGGCCTACTTGATCGGAACCCAAGCTTATAATGCATTGGTCTAATCTTGGTCTCACCTGAGCTGATCGTGCCTCAGACCAATTCTCATTCTTGCTTTTTCAAGTCTCAATCTGTGCCAAATGCAATAGACCTACGTGATCACCGCCGGAGTTTATGATACGTGGCCCGATCTCATTCTCATACTTTCACACATTCTCATGAATTTCCATGCACACATTCGCACTCACAACCATACAATCACACCCAAACATGCATTCACGCACAATTTCGCATTTTTCCGCACTTAAACACTGTCAAATCAATTTCAACCCTTCATGGGACTTTCATAAAATCTAGAGACGGACGTAACGGTACCATCCACGCGCCAAACAACCAATCACATCACATCACACAACACATCACAGCCAGTGAACAGTAATTTCCGCATCTCAAATCACAAAATTACACTCCCAGTTCTTCACGACATTTTCTCGCAATTAATTGCCGGTTCTAAAAATCCAACTTGCGTCCCGATCCATCAATCTCAGCCTCATGAACAGTAATTCACAGCCTATTTTCAGCCTTTAATTTTCCTCCAAAAATTCCAAAATAAATTCCTAAGGCCCGCCAAGCATTTCCGATCTTAAATCACTCAATTTCCCCCCCCCCCCCGCATATACCCAATTTCACCCCAAAATAAATCATTCTTCAATACTCAAAGTCCTAAATCGGGTTTAGAGCGCAACTTATCGAGTTTTAAACTGAATCGGCTAGAATGGGAAGCGGCGGCACTCAATTGGAAACGACGGGGACGGCGGCGAGGCTCGGCGATGGCGATCGGCTTGCGGCAGCGGTCCAGCTCTCCTTGGCCATGAGCCACAGCCTCACGGTGAGAGAAAGAGAGAGAGGGAACCGGTGGTGAGCTAGTGGCGGTGGCATGAGGGCGGCAAGGCGGTGGCTTGGCGGTGGCGCAGACCGGCGTACGGTGGCGGTGGGCAGCAGTCCGGTGAGGGTTTCACGGTGGAGAGAAAATCAGGAGAGAGGGGGGGAGAGATGAGACCGAGAGAAGAGAGAGAGATAAGTCTTCTTGGACCAAATAGTGTCCATTTGGCCAAATGTTAAATTACCATCTTGCCCTTTACACACAAACAAAATCAACAGTCCAAGTTCGATCTTATCTTGAAACTGACGGCTGAGATCGAATCTCACCAAAAAATTTCCAAGGGTATTATTGTAATTTTCCAAAAATCCTAGGGTAAAATTGTCCAATAAAAATTTTAGGGCGAAATTACCAAAATGCCCTTTACCCTTAAAGCTTACCCTTTAATAAATCTTAGGGGTATTTTGGTCACTTTCTCCGTTTCTTGCCCAAATTGAATTTTTCCAAAGGATTTGAGCGCACCCAAAAATCACACGTGTCTCCTGCAACGTCGTCCTAATGTTCCGCCGTGATCTCCTAATTTTTCGGTAACCAAATTGGACTAAATTTAATAATTAAATTTTATTAAACGCAACTCGAGCGTTTCTCAAGCTAACGGGCGGCTTGCTGGGGAATTTCGTAGAATCGACTCATGACTAATACTGAATCAAGTCACGTGCATGTACGTTCGGTACGTGACGATATTGATTGTCATTAAAATCGCGAAGATCAATCACTTGATCCGAGGGATACGATCGTTTGGTATAAGTTCATGATCAATCGTCAAGTCATTTTGTGGTCCAGCAGAATCACCCGCAATCCACTACTGAGACAGTGGTGAACTGACCCCTAACTATCCGTAGATCGGCCAACAGTGGCTCAAAATATCACTTCAGTGATTTAATGGTCGAAAATCAATTCACTATCGAATTTTCTTTAGTCGTGTGAATTTAATTCCCCTATTAGCCTTTCTCTAATGGTTAGCATCTTAGGAATGATCAGTTTCGGGCAAAAATCTACTACGAGCACATTTCATAAAACTCAATTATTTTATAAATTCCAATTGATGGAAATTTCGGAATATCACATCCTACATGGCATGGCCGGCGCTGATGTGGAACAATTTTTACAACTTTTTAACAATTTTTTTTACATTTTTAATATTTTTATATTCTTTTTTATTTTCTTTTATATTTTTTTTTCTTTATACTCCAGCTGGTTGCCAAGCCTTAGCTATTGCCTCAAGACAAATCATAAAGGACTAAGCCTAGGCTGGCAAGGACGTCCCATGATCAGTGAGGGCCTAGGCTAGGCAGATCCCGCCTAGATCTAGCGAGGGTTGCAACCCTCACCTGGACCAAGCAAGAGTCGACCAGTGACCATGCAAGCCCAAGGTTGGAAAAAAAAAAGGAAAAGAGAATGGAAGGAAAAAGAAAAGAAGAAGAAAAAAGGAAAAAGAAAAATAAGAATAATAAATTAAAATATTTGCAAAAATTTCGCACAAAGGTTAGGAATATTTTGTAAAATTGGGAAGTTTCGAATTGAATTGGCATCTGTCCATTAAATTTAGGACTGATTGGTAATTTTCTCAAAAGGGAGAGCTGACAATTGTATTAGATATTTAGAGAAATTCATGATCTCATGATTGTGTAGTATACATAGATTCTCAACATACACCTAGCATTTTCAACCCAAAATATAAATATATATATAGACACACACACCTAGCATTATTCAATCCATAGTGATATGAGTTAAGAATACCTCTTCTCATACAATTTCTCCGCCGACGTAGGCGAAAAAAACAAGCTAAAAATCAACCAATCGGACACCCCAAGTCAGGAGAGCCAAATAAGGTGGACCACACTTTATGCCGGAATTTCTTACAAGCTTCCAAACGGGGAACATCTTGAGCTGATTGAGTGTCAGCATGCACTTAGAACAGCGACGTAGGAGAGCCTCATGAAACCTACATCACTTAGAAAATATTGGATTGTGTGGATCATAATATCTTCCTAAACTAGTGGCGTGAGCTAAACATTGTTGTCAAGCTAAACCTTAAGCATGATAATCACGCAAATGTTTGATCGGCCGTCTTTTCCATCAATCCAGGTACCGATTGATGGGCCAAAGATGTTGGAAATCGATGACGGCTTTTCGAAATGAGCAATAGAAAGTGGTGATACATTGCCAAAAGGCGATGGATTTGGTATGGTAACTTGACATCTACTTGGTTGCAATTGATGCCACTCCTTTGGAGGAAATGACTCTTCTTCAAACAGAACTAGCTTCGATACCGAGATAAAATATGCCAAGATAGAATCGAGCAAGTTCTATATATTCAATAGTGAAGAATACAAGCGATATTTGTAGACTGTACTGGTGGTTAATGATAATGAAGAATACAAGCCATATTTTTAGATTGTACAAGTGGTTAACTAAGGTAGGAATATCTCACTTCTATCCTGTCCTCATTTACAGTACCAATTACAATTACCATTGATATATTTTTCTAAATTAAGCTTTTAAATTAGTTTAGCTTAAAATTATCACAAATATACATGATTGAGATCTTTTATGATATTAACCTCTATTTTTAAGGATTCTAAACAAGAGGAGGCTCTTTTATGTTCACATGATTCCAAGCTGGATCCACCTTTCGGCGTCCCTAATTTTGTAGTACTAACTGAAAATTATGTGGACCTCGTTCAAGTCCTGCCGCAAATTTCTTGGGCCGATCCATTCCCACTGTCATCACGTGATGTGAATGCTGACTAAATGACCGGAAGAGGAGAGTCAACGAATCCGAGGAAGTTCTACAAACGGAAAGCGACCCGCTTGACCTTTCACGTGTTTGTTTCATACGTGCGATTCAGTCTTGTTGCACAAAGTAAAACTGTGTATGGAATCTGCTGTGCCAAAGTCTTTCTCCATCACTCCTGCCGCACGATTGGGCCACGATGTTCACGAGACACGAGATACATGTGCATAGATTAGTTCTATTTCGAGGCTTAATCACCGCCGATGTGATTTTCAGGATTTAATTATAACCAATTTAGATGTGGATTTAGGATGGGGCACAAGCAATGTCAATCCATAATTGTGATCCACTAATCATAATATTACCTGGAAAAACTATCCTCGCACCACATATGAACGAAAATATGGCCAGCTATTTAAATATTTGTGCATATTATTAGAAGAGAAAATAATTTGATACCTTACTTTAATTTACAAGATCTAATGGATGGCGATTATTTGAACCACACTGAACTTCTATTATCTTGAAAGGGACCGTAAGTTGTTACAAAAAAACATTGCCAAATCCAAAGGAGATATCTCATGAACGTTAACATTTACTTGCCACTAATTTATTGAGATATTTATTTTAATTCTATATGGGACACAGTTTTATACTCTATCATTCACAACCCCCTTTCATCTCCATTGATTTGGATGTAGATTGTGTAGAAAAAAATATGGGCAGGCTGTGTACTTCAAATTTTTCTATACTCCTATACTTGGAAGTGCATTTTCCTTATCGATAGCCGGGTTTAAGATTACGGCTCAACATTTAATTTGACCTGACTTTGAGAAAGAATATGTCTGTGATGATTTAAAGGAATTTTGCAATGTTAACATGCACTTTGAAGGTATTTTGCACATTAGAATTATACTATAGAAACTTCATTTTCTCCACTCACGGTAAAAAACACTATTTAACAAATTATATCAGGTGCATAACAAAGATTTCTCATATACAAAATGTGACAATCGATTTGACCCAAGAGCATTTTACACGTTTTGCACTACTAAAAGGAAACATCATAAAGTACGACATTCTTATAATTTACCCCATTTTCCAAAAGGTTACGGCTTTCCTCGTGACATTCAAAATGTCGCAAGTATTTTGATATTCTAATTTCAATAGTTCATGATGTTTTACATAACCTTACTAGTTTTCATCGTAATGTATTTGATAAAGGTCATAATTATTTAAGTATCTTACATCTCTAGTTTACAATGTTTATCATCATAACTCAATGACAAAACGTAGTAGATATTTAATTATTCTAATTTCTAAAAAAATTATGTTCTTCGAAGACTTATGAAGTTCAAAACACCGTAAACATATACAATGTAATATTTAACAAATTTTTACAATGCTTACAACAATTTATCATGAACCAATGGAAATTGTCATAACCACTTAAAGAATAATAATTACATACACCGTTAGTGTAAAAACAATGTTTTATTCAAATAGTCTCTCAAGACGGTGGTTCTAAGTTTAAGATGGCATGAGGCTAATTTACCAGCGCATAAACCCAGCTAGGTTCAGGGCAACGCGGCATTGAAGACGTGATCAGACTCAATGTCTCCACCCTGGCCTTGATACTATTGAAGGCGGGCCCACTCGGACTTACCGGTGGCAATGATATTGCCCGCAATTGGTCACGACTTGCCCACGCTCACACCGGCTTTAAATGTGTCATGTTGGTATATAAGGTCGCGCGAGACATATCTACCAGCCCAATAAATTGGGTCTAGACAACATGAATTCATAATTACATCTTAAACCTCGCGATCTGGATTGAAAATAGAAAACTCAGCGATAATTTTGAAATGATTAAAAAGGGAATATACTTTTGAATTTGCTAGTATTGGTCTAATCAAGTGATGTTGACGATTGGGTCAGCCAACATGTTATTAACATTCCTCATGACCACAAAACTATTACCTGGGAACCGGATAACTTGGTCGTCTAATGCCAGGGATGTTGTGGCTTTTTAAAACATAAAATCTTGGGGATCATGCCCAACATACCTACATATTAATGTAAATCACCAATTTGTGTCATGTAGTGATCATCATGCGCATTGTCAATTATGTGTCTTTTATGTCACATCCTCAATTTCAGTCCCTGGGAAATGGCTGTAGTTTAAGTTAAGTGGTTTTCCAATCGGAACTAATATTTTTTTCTTGTTTTGGAAAAACTAGTTTTAGATCATTTGTACCCCTTCATTTTGTTATTTTTGGGGAGACTTTTGTAATCCGAATTTCCAAACACTTTCTTCTTGAAAGTTTTTTCAAACATCTTGAAGTTTTACATACTTCAATTTGAGAAGTTTTGGAGTTGATTTGAGTGGCACAATGGCTTGATTTTCGGACTGTGTAAAACTGCCCAGAATGGGTATTTCGGTGATGTTCCCACATTCTTAATTTTCTACAAGCTTGTCTGAGCCAATTTTAGAAACGTTTCCTTCACAAAAGTTGTTGAAAACGTCCTTTTCTATAATGTGTACAAATTTGGGAATTTTTTGAGATGATTTAGATTCTGAACAAAGCTTAATTTTAGAAACCAGAATCTTGTTTCAGTGAACTGTTTTTAGTCTGTCTTTGAGCTACTAAAAATGGCATTTACAGAGAGATTCAGATTTTGTGGTCTCATGAAAAATGTTTGTTAAGATCTTGTTTATGACATATTCAAATTTGAGAATTTTCGGAGTCCTTTTACTATATTTTCAAGTCCGATTTCATGAACAGTGCAAAGCTGTCCTGTTTTGTCAGATTTCAAAGATTCAGCATTTTCTATCCGAGAACATTAGAATTTCGAATTTATGTCTTCTAGTGATTTAATGTACACATTATGACCTTTCAAATGAGCTATGCTAAGCTTTAATTGGAGGGTTCTAGAAAATCAAAGCTTGGAAAATAAGTTGAAAAATTCTAGAGAAAGTCCAAACTTGGGGAGCAAGTTTTGACTAGGAGGATTCTAGAAGTTCAAGTTTGATGAGCAAGTTTGTCCAAGCTTGGTGAGCAAGTTATAGAGCAACAACTTGATGAGAAAGTTTGGGTTGTGATTTTTGTGCCAATTAATTTATTTCGTGTGACCCGATTGGCCCGAGTCATTTGCGTGAAAATTCAATAAATCCAAAAGGTTCTAGGGAGTACACGATTTGGAAATTGGTAGAAAACCCTAGAAAATTTGACCAAGTCAAATCTTATCCATATCATCATTACCCTCATTTATTCCTTGGCATAGTTTTCAAACTAGCCATTTATGAAGCCAATTACGAAGCTTGGTCATCAAGTATTGACCAAGAGGAAGAAAGGAGGCCATGGCAAGGAGGGGGGAGAGAGAAAGGAAGTCACGACAAGCATGAGGAGAGAGAGAGGAAGAAATAATTGGCCATCTTCATCATGATATTTTACTTAGGCTATTAATGGTTAGATGACACGCACGCTTACCTCACATCCCCAAGTGACATGTACGCTTACTTCATCCAAACCCTAGCCTTACTCCTCTATAAATAGAGGCCATTAAGAGAGCCAAGAGAGAGAGAAAACTGTGAGAGAGAGAGAGAGAGAAAAAATTGAGAGAGAAAGAAAGTCGAGGAAGAGAAAAGAAAGGGCTAACCGCCATGAGTTGCCGAGACCCCAAGGCTATTGTTCTCACCATCTGCTCTTCTCTCTCTACTTCTCATTTCAGTTAGGATAAGTAAACTTCCTAATATCGGGAAAGAAAGTTGTGATACGTTGTGACACGGTTTGCTTGGACTGTTTCTCGATCGTTTGGTTAGTTGTAGTTGGTTCATTTCTTGATTTAATCATGTTTCATGTTTGACGTTTGTTTTAGAAATAGAACCGAGATTTAAATGGCAAGGTGCACATGTTATAGCCATCCTTGATGTTACCTTGCATGAACTTTACTATCGATATGCCATCGATGCGGGTGCGATAAGGGTCGGTTTGTGTCAACGGCATTTCCCTCGTCCTCGCTTGATATTAATAGATTTACTTGCTGAGTCTTCCCGACTCATCCCTCATTTTTCCCTTTTAGGTCCGTAGGATGGCATCTCCACCAGCCCGCGTTGGTAATCCCGTGGAGTAAAGAGCCGAAGTGCTTACTGTGACGAATGCCAAAGAAGGCCGCCTACGGCCGAATCACGATGCTTGTGATGTTCGATGAGAGCCTAACGGACTTGGTGCCTCATCCGTACGTGGCGTGGTATCGCTATGCGGACAGAGAATAGGTTGATCCCTATGTGGGTTCAACAGTGTTTTGGCGGTACGGGTGGGCTAGCTCCGGGATAAAGCCACGGGTGGGATGTGAGATGGCCAAGCGGACGGGACCGGGGTGGAGATGAAGAAGCAAGAAGCGAGAAGCCATATTGGGTATAGGATAACCCAAGTCAAGTTTTGCTATTCATAGTGCATGTGAAATATGTGTTGTTTGCCATGGCCCAAAGGGCTTATTAAAACATATTTACATGCACTATAATCATAAGGTTTGCTCATGATGCTTCTTCTCTTGTTCCACTGTGTGTATTAATTGTGATTGTCTCGAGAAATGCTTCTGCTTGTACATAACGAAAGATAACAATGAACGGGACGTCACGTGAATGACCCCAAGGTTAGAGCGTTACAGTCTAATTTGGTATCAGAGCAAGTTCCCCTCTAGTAAGTGCAAGTTTGGTGCTGAGCCAAGAAGAGGCTGTGGAATCCTGAAAGGACCCGATCCGATGAGGTCGGGGAGTGGACACCGAGGTAGAACTTGATCAAATAGTGGCTCTTGGCTATGAAGTAGACGCCGGGACATGAGGCCTGATCAAGGTGCGGCTTCTAGCAAGAGTGGTCGCCGGGGTTGAAGACCTGAACAAGGTGCGGCTCCTGGCAGTCTTTTAGGATGATGGGTAAGAGAGAAAGAAACCGAACTATGCACTGAATGGGGGAGAACGATTCTGAAATCCAAGCGGAAATAAAGACCTAGAGTGATAAAGTGCGCTGAAGTTGGGGTAGTTAGCTGGGAAACACCCCTGCGTATGTGAATGATTGATTGTGGTTGAATAGGTTATATGTTAATATTTGTTTGTGACCACTGACCTATTCTCGTGTTGTAGAAAGATCTCTTAGAATACCAATATAAGTGCTCGGAACCCGACTACGACCTCGACCTCGAAGGGGAAGTCAAATCAAGACCCCCGAATAGATGGAATTCTGCAGGCTCTAGCGACCGTGGAAGAACTATTGGGACAGTAGGCTCAACAATGAATGCCTAATGCTAAGAATGTGGTAGTAAATGGAAATAGAAATGGAAATGGAAATGGTGGCCGTACGATGCATGGATTGGTCGAGCAATTCCTGAAGCTCCAACCCCCGAAGTTCATTGGAACCGGAGATCCTGAAGAAGCAGAATCCTAGATTGATGAACTCCAGAAGGCATTTGATCTTTTGAGATGTTCTAAAGAAGAGAAAGTTACTTTAGCAGCCTATTAACTGCAAGGTAATGCTAACTATTGGTGGAAAGCGACCACGGAAATCGTGTTCCCAGAAAACGCTCCTATCAACTGGAATGCTTTCGTTGAAGCATTCAACAAAAAATATTTTTCCAAATGTGCTCGTGATCGAAAGATGAAGGAATTCTTGCAACTTCAACAGAACAACGTGATGGTGGACCAGTACGAAGCAAGATTCGCGCAACTGTCGAGGTATGCCCTTAAATTTATTGAAGATCCAGTGGAAAAGGCAAAAAGATTCCGAGACGGTTTGAACCTAGACATCCGAAGACAGTTGGTGCCGCTGAACCTCAAGGATTATAACGAACTGTATGAAAGAACCCAGCTGGTGGAGAAAGAGTACTTGGAAGGAGCTGCCACGGCGACTAACCAAGAAAAGCCCTATCATCCGACCTCTTAATCCAACCAGCATCATGACAAGAGACTGATGCTGGGAGAAAATCATTTCTCCACTCCCACCAAGAAGATCAAAAGTCAAAAGCCAATTTCCACTGCAGGCAATGCTTGCCATACTTGTGGGAGGTTTCATGGAGATGCTCCGTGTCCAAAACAAACGAGAGCATGTTTTGGTTGTGGTCAACAAGGCCACCACATAAAGGATTGCCCACAATGACAGCAAGTAAAGCAATCACAGTAACCACAAGTGATGCAACAAAACAGAGTTCTGCCGCATGATAATTGTCCTCCAGCTCAAGAAAGGATTTATGCAATTACTCAAGGAGAAGCGAAAAACTCCAAGAACGTTATTACGGAGACTTGATAAATCAGGTGACTGGAACTGTACTTGTACTGTTTTATCATAGTATTTATGTACGACGTTTCAATGTACCGAAAGATCCAAGTAAGCAAGCCTAAGAAATATTTAAGGATGATAAATCAAAGTGGCGCAGCGGAATCATGGAAAAGCCAAAGTTTGAAGACATTCACCCAAAGAAAATTTCAAGCGCTAACAGGGCTACCTTCAGAAATGAATGTAGAATCCAACTGTAATGACAGTTATCAGCAAAGCGTCGAGACGGCACCATTCAAGGCATTATACGGTCAAGCTTGCAAAACTCCAGTCTGTTGGAACGAGGTTGGGAAAAGAAGGTCACGGGTTCAGAGCTAGTCCAACTCACCTTAGATGTTGTCCAGATAAGTAAAGAAAGACTTAGGATGGCACAAGTTGGTAAAAGCCTAATGAGGGGTGTGTCACACTTCGGAAGGAAATGTAAGTTAAATCCCAGGTACGTTTTAAATTTCGAGGATGAAATTCTTTTAGAGGGGAAAAATTGTCACATCCTCAATTTCAGTCCCTGGGAAATGGCTATAGTTTAAGTTTGATGGTTTTCCAATTGGAAGTAATATTTTTACTCTTGTTTTGGAAAACCTAGTTTCGGATCCTTTGTACCTCTTCGTATTTTTATTTTTGGGAAGACTTTTGTGATCCGAATTTCCAAACACTTTCTTCTTGAAAATTTTTCCAAACAACTTGAAGTTTTACATACTTTAATTTGAGAATTTTTGGAGTTGATTTGAGTGGTACAATGGCTTGATTTTCGGATCGTGTAAAACTGCCCAGAATGGGTATTTCGCTGATGTTCCCACATTCTTAATTTTCTACAAGCTTGTCTGAGCCTATTTTGGAAACGTTTCATTCACAAACATTGTTGAGAACGTCCTTTTCTATAACGTGTATAAATTTGGAAATTTTTCAAGATGATTTGGATTCTGAACAAAGCTTAATTTTAAAAACCAGAATCCTGTTTCAACGAACTGTTTTTAGTCTGTCTTTGAGCTACTAAAAATGGCATTTACAGAGAGATTCAGATTTTGTGGTCTTCATGAAAAATGTTTTTTAAGGTCTTGTCTATGACATATTCAAATTTGAGAATTTTCGGAGTCCTTTTACTATATTTTCAAGTCCGATTTCGTGAATAGTACAAAGCTGTCTTGTTTTGTCAGATTTCAAAGATTCAGCATTTTCTATCCTAGAACATTAGAATTTCGAATTTATGTCTTCTAGTGATATAATGTACACATTATGATCTTTCAAATGAGCTATGCTAAGCTTTAATTGGAGAGTTCTAGAAAATCAAAGCTTGGAAAATAAGTTGAAAAATTCTAGAGAAAGTCCAAACTTGGGGAGCAAGTTTTGACTAGGAGGATTCTAGAAGTTCAAGTTTGATAAGCAAGTTGGTCCAAGCTTGATGAGCAAGTTGGAGAGCAACTTGGTGAGAAAGTTTGGGTTGTGATTTTTGTGCCAATTAATTTATTTCATGTGACCCGATTGGCCCAAGTCATTTGCAAGAAAATTCAGTAAATCCAAAAGATTCTAGGGAGTACACGATTTGGAAATTGGTAGAAAACCCTAGAAAATTTGACCAAGTCAAATCTTATCCATATCATCATTACCCTCATTTATTCCTTAGCATAGTTTTCAAACTAGCCATTTATAAAGCCAATTATGAAGCTTGGTCATCAAGTATTGACCAAGAGGAAGAGAGGAGGCCACGGCAAGAAGGGGGGAGAGAGAGAGGAAGTCACAGCAAGCATGAGGAGAGAGAGAGAAAGAAATAATTGGCCATCTTCATCATGATTTTTTACTTAGGCTATTAATAGTTGGATTGTCACGCCCTGAACCCCCATCGAGCTCGCGACATCCCCTGCTCCGGTCAAAATGATGCGACGTCCCAAGAATGTCGTCGACCCAACCCAAACATCAAAAGCACATGTGGAAGAGGATATAAAAAAAAAAACCCGGACAGAAAGATAACGACGATGGGGTAGAACACTAGAACAATCGAGCAAGCATATATTTATACAACACCAAATATACAAACATTATATTACAGACATAAATATAGACTGATATCCTCAGCCACCGTTTAAACAAAAGTTCAAAAGTCTGGTTACCCTAACTTCATTATCGGTCTACCCAATCTACACAACTCCTAAAATGACCTAAGGAAAAACCTAGGGTCGCCCTTCTCCATTCTGCTTCTGAATCTTTGGCTTGAACCTCCGGAAACTCACCTACAGCTCCACTAGGCATCAAAGGCAATTCCTCGAACTTCCAAAAAGAGGAGGCGGACTTTCTTGATTTATAGCCGGGGGTCTGAAATTGTAAATTATACAACTATGAGACGAATCTCAATAAGTGTACAACCCCAAACCCCACGTAGGCACTTACGTACCGCCAAACGAAAACACGCATAACACATGACAATTAATCAAACTAACAATCACACACTACCCTACCTAGAATTCCTCATGCACATTCCTACACGTTAGTCAACCACACAGCCAGTATACCACAGCGATGAATCACAATTACGCACATGCCCCGATTATAGAGCAAAACCCACTTGGGCACGTCCCATACCATGCCTAGCAGTTTTTACCCCATAATCGAGCATCATACCACGCGATATAAACACACTCGCATACCAACTCACACCACACGTCACTTTCTCAAACCTCGCACCTCAAGCCAATTCCCGCTCATTCTCAACTCTTACACCACAACTGCGCCCACATAAAACGTATCAGGCCAACGGTCTTCTGACCTCGTCAGGCATTGACACCCCGTCGGGCCAAGCATCGTCACCTCGTCAGGGACGGCATCATCCCGCGTAAACGAACACGCCTCAGGACAGAATCCTACACACACTTTCCTTCTATCGCGCCCGCGTAAAACGCATCAAGCCAACGGTCTTCTAACCACGTCAGGCATCGTCACCCCGTTGGGCCGGGCATCGTCATCTTGCCAGGGACGGCATCGTCCCGCGTAAACGAGCACGCCTCAGGACGGATCCTTTCCAACCAATCCCACATTTCCGTATCCTCGTTCCACTCAAACCACACTTACACACGGCCAACAAACGTGCGGCCAAACATACATGCCTCACACACACATTTCACAATTTCACATTCTCGTCACACGAACACGCCATCCAATCACACATTCTTGGCACGCGAACTCAATGCACAATCACGCCACCACACCTCACAGCCACACAATCACACATACGAGCTCATCCAAGCATCCAACTACCCGTCAAAATGCCACGATAACACCGAATAATTCTCGAGAGAAAGAAAAACAAAAAATATACAAAATCGGGTACAAACTGGGTACTTGTGCAGTGACCGAAATCCATTTGAAATAAATAGTAAATCAACTCCAAAAATTATAAAATTTGGATATGTTGTACAAAATATCTTGATAAACATTTTCTGTGAAGGACTCAAAACCCAGATCCAACTGTAAACACCTCTTTTTGTCACAGGAAGACAGACGAGAATCAACCCATCCGGTCAGTCCGCCTGATCATCAAAATAAATTTTTTTCAATACCCAAATCACCTTGAAAAGCCTTTAAATTCTTTTTTGTTATAGCCACAAATGTCCTCAATAACTTTCATGAATAAAGTATTTTTAAAATAGGCCTGGAAAAATTTATAAAAATTCAAACAGATCCGAAGGTCGGATGAACAGTAAATCCGGCAGACTGATTTCGGTCCAAAAATGGACTTCCAAATGGCCTCGTATGATTTCCAAAAATTCCCAAATTAAATTATGTTATACTTCAAGGTGTTGGGAACAACTTTCATGAGAACACTTCCTCAAATTCGGACCACACAAGTCACAGTAAAAATGGTAAAAACCAGCGACGCAGCAGCCACCTAACCAGAAATCAGCCAACTCACATCACCGGGCAAACCAGTCACTAAATTCATCCTAAACCGAGCCCTAAACAAGCCTAACAATACCCGAGATCATAGGCGACATTTGGGAAGGTCATTTACCTAAGAAAGGCGAGAAGAACGGGCTGGATCAATCGGACCAGCAGCAGCGGCGGCGGCGTCGAGCTCCGGCGTGTGGCAAGGAAAACCGGCGGAGGACGAGGAAAACGTGGGAGAGGTCTCTGTGGGGGGGTTTCTGGCCGAATGAGGGAGGAGGAGGAGAGAGAGAGAGAGTCCATCTGGTCAAAACAGTGGGCTGGTGGGGTGACACGTGTCGCGATCCTACGCGATTTCCCATTTTGCCCTTGATCCAACGGCCCAAATTCAACCTAATCCAATAATTGAGGGGCAAAAGTGTCCAAGGTCCAATAATGCAGCTGAAAACCCTTAATAATTATCTCAAATAATTTCCCAAAAATTCGGACCAAAATTAGCCCAGGGGCAAAATGGTCATTCTTTTCGGTCCCGGAGCGAAATTCCAATTTTATCCAAATCAACTCTAAATATGTGTGGCCAACATAATATGGCATCGGAATCGTGAAAATAGCTTCTTAAGCCCTCGAAAATCAACTGCAAAGTCCTAGGAATAAAATAATGTTATTTTTCACTTTCGAGCCAAAATTCCAATTTTTGACCGTAACGACTCTACATGTGTGTGGCCACCCTAAAATGGCATTGGCCTCAAAAAAAATAATCTCATACGGCCTCAGAATTGACATCGGGGTCCAGAGGGGCAAAATCTTAACTTTTCCGGTCCCGAACCGAAATTCATTTTTTTGCAGAAATGGGTGGCCCCAAGGTTGGCCAAGCCAAAAGAGTCATCGGCCGCTCAAAATTGTCACTTTCAAAATTCTCGATTCCCAAGCCCGAATTTCAAGAAATGACTAAAATCGAACAATCGCGACTTTAGTTTATCTCTGGCTAACGTGCGGCTCATTGGGATTACACACTCTCGACCCGTGACCGACACTAAGTCAAATCACGTTTAAGTTTACTCTACCCAAGACAACCTTGATTGTCATATAATTGCGAGAGTCTGTCGCTAGTTCCCTTCGGACACGATCAATTAAATAGACCGGTCTGGGTTGGCTCAAAATATTCCCTCGTCAATCCATATGGTCGAAGATCAAACCCAAGTTGAGTTCTTTGGTCGTGCAAACTCAATCCCGTAATAGCCCTATCCCTAAGGTTAGCATCTCGTGAATGCGCATTTCCGAGCGAGATCTCACTATAGTGCATTGATCAATTTCATTTCTTAAATCCCAGAAAAAGGATCGAAAATTCAGACTGTTACATGGATGACACGCACGCCTACCTCACACCCCCAAGTGACACGTGCGTTTATCTCATCCAAACCTTAGCCTTACTCCTCTATAAATAGAGGCCATTAAGAAAGCCAAGAGAAAGAGAAAACCGAGAGAGAAAGAAAGCCAAGGAAGAGAAAAGAAAGGGCCAACCGCCATGAGTTGCTGAGACCCCAAGGCCGTTGTTCTCACAATTCGTTCTTCTCTCTCTACTTCTCATTTCAGTTAGGGTAAGTAAACTTCCTAATATCGAGAAAGGAAGTTGTGATATGTTGTGACATAGTTTGCTTGAACCGTTTTTTGATTGTTTGGTTGGTTATAGTTGGTTCATTTCTCGATTTAATCATGTTTCGTGTTTGACATTTGTTTTAGAGATACAACCGAGACTTGAATGGCAAGGTGCACATGTTATAGCCATGCTTGATGTTCTCTTGTATGAACTTTGCTATTAATATGCCATCGATGCGGGTGCGGTAAGGGCCGACTTATGCTAACGGCGATCCCCTCGCCCTCTCTTGATATTAGTAGATTTACTTGCTGAGTCTCCCCAACTCATCTCCTATTTTTCCCTTTCAGGTCCATAGAATGGCATGTCCCCCAGCCCGCGTTAGCAATCCCGTGGAGCAGAGAGTCGAAATGCTTACCGTGACGAATGCCAGAGAAGGCCACCTACGGCCAAATCACAATGCTTGTGATGTTCGAGGAGAGCCTAACAGACTTGGTGCCTCATCCGTACGTGGCGTGGTATCACTATGCGGACGGAGAATAGGTTGATCCCTATGTGGGTTCAACGGTGCTTTGGCAGTGCGGGTGGACCGACTATGGGATAAAGCCACGGGTGGAATGTAAGATGGCCAAGCAGACGGGACCAGGGTAGAGATGAAGAAGTGAGAAGCGAGAAGCCGTAGTGGGTATAGGAAAATCCAAGTCAAGTTTTGCTATGCATAGTGCGTGTAAAATATTTGTTGTTTGTCATGGCCCAAATGGCTTGTTAAAACATATTTGCATGCATTGTAATAATAATGTTTGCTCATAATGCTTCTTGTCTTATTTCGCTATGTGTATTAATTGTGATTTTCCCGAGAAATGCTTCCGCTTGTGTATAACAAAAGATAATAATGAACGGGGATGTCACGTGAATGACCCCGAGGTTGGGGCATTACATTTCATATCATTGATAAAACATTTCAAAGCATAATATGTGCATCACCTTTAATTACATGAATTGCAATATATGAAATCGATTCGTAGCATTTTATTTCTTTCGAAACTAATAATTATAAAAGTTTTTGTCTCGCCATTCAAAATAATTCCTCATGTGTTATTGCTACGTCGACTTGAGGTCGTCTCATAGAATTTCTCTCTAGCATAAAATGTCTACAATCTTCTACTAATTTATCTTAGTTAGAGAGTGCAACACGGTAGATTTAGGAGGTCTAACCCTATTTCAAAATCGAACTGATTGGTGATATATAAGAAAAAGTCCGTCCCAAATCGGAGTCGGGTTATGAAATAATAATCTCAAATTACTCAAATATGTATCAGCCTGAAACTTACATCATTTACATTGTTTGTATATTTTTATTGAATAAATATATCAACTCGGAATATAATACTACCAAAATAATTTAGTACCTGACAATCAGATACACGGGCAATAGTTACAAAAGTAACAATTGTTTTTCCGTTTTACAAAGTAGCCTTTAGATTACAAATGAGTAGTTCCTTAACATAAGAAATAGTCATGTATCGTGATTACAAAACTACTTATGCAAAGAAAAACTACAGTGGCGTTGCATTGGTGCTTCTTAAACAAATCCATTTTTTATAGGAAATCTTACCAAAAAAAGTCTTAAAGCTATTGCACATGTGTCAATTTAGTCATAAATCTTCCATTTGCCAAGTTAGTCTATCCAACCAATCTTAGTTAAAGATTGTTAACGTCGATCCCGAACATGATACGTGGCACGGCCAGCACTCATATGGTAATTTTTATAACTTTTCTGAATTTTTTTATGTTTTTATATTCTTTTTCTTTGTTTCCCCTTCTTCTTCCTTCTATCACCGGGCATCAGCAATTGCCTTAGGACAAATCATAAAGGAATAAGCCTCATACTATCTCTTGGTCATCATCACTTAATTGCCACTAATGTATCGACACATCAATCTAATTACTTAGCCCATGTAATAAAATGGAAGAACATTATCACCACTACTCTATTATCTATTTGTTATCTTTAATTAAAGTTGAATTTTAGAGAATGTTCACTTTTGTGTTGATTTTTTTTCTCTTTTTTCCTTTGTCGCGTGGCCAAACAGATGACACAATATTGCCACATGAGTCATATTCGACCAATAAGTTTTTAGGTTATTTATCTGTTTTCTCAGGACTTCTATCTCTTCTTGAGCGAATATTTAAAAAAATTAATACATAAATAAAACATATCTTACAGGATTTTTTATTTTCGACATCTCTATTATATATCTTAAAATATTGCAGCAGTTACTGTTGAAGCGAGGGTCACATTATATTCAACTAATAAAATATATATGTTGAATAGAAAAAACAACTTAAACTAAAAGATATTAAATATTTCTTTTAAGTATACAACCGGCTAGCATAAACTTAACACGAGACATGCCAAATGCGTAGAGCTACTTCAATCTTTTTCTTTTATCTTAAGTATAAACTTGGCAAAACAAATGTTGTAGCATATCCCTTACTGAGAAGATACTCGATGCTCACTGTTTTGGATTCTAGAATTCTTGGTTTCCAACATGCCAACAGAATTGAGAGTCCTAGAGATTAAAAAGACAGGAAAATACTTGGGTATTCCCTCTGATTGGGGAGCATCCGAAAAGCAAATGTATGCTTGGATTCTGGCAAGGGTAAATATGAAGCTCGAAGGATGGAAAGAGAACACAATGTCTAAAGCAAAAAAAGAAATCCTCATAAAAACCCGCTTCAATTGATAATGCAACGGCAAATACCGCTTCAATTGCCGATTTAGAAAATATTTGTAAACCCGCTTTTGGTGAAAAAATTTTTCACGTTAAATGTGCTTGTCATATTTTAAATTTATGTGTACAAGATGGCTTGAAAACTCTTGATATTTTTCTTGAACCAATAAAAAAGGGGATTTAATTTTTATGGAAACATCTCCAAAAATGAAAGAATGGGGTAGATTTTGTAAAGCAAATGACAAAAAGTCAAAAAGATTTCCAAAAGATGTTTCAACTTGTTAGAATTCTACTTTCCACTTACTTAGTGAATCTTTTGCATATAAAGATTTATTATGTGCATTCATTTTTAATAATATATCTCAGATTAATTAATACCCACAAGAGTGGGATATTTGCAAAAAATTTTTAGATATTTTAAAGTTTTTTCATGATGCAACTTATATTTTGTCCGGTATTTATTATCCTACTACGTATTTGTTTTTAGTAGAGTACATTAATATTGTCGGAGTTTTTGAGGAATGTGAAAATGATGTTGAATTACAAAATACTATAGTAACAATGAAAATAAAGTAGCTACATTATTATAGTGAAATTCCCATTATTTATTTAGTTGCTTGTGTTTTTTATCCGCGTTGCAAATTAGATGGTTTAAGTGATTATTTGCATATGTATTATCAATGTTTACATTATGATACAGTAAATGTTACAACCATACTAAGTGAGGTTAAAAATATAGTAATAGAATTATATAATGAATTTTATACTAAATATAATTTAGGTGATATTGGATCTTCTCAATCTACCGAGACACAAAGTGAGAGTACAGGTAAAATTAGTAGAAGGCACCAACTTTTATTACATAGACAAAAAAAAGCAAACTGGAGTAATAGGAAATATTTTTGAATTAGAAATTTATCTAACCATTTCCTTTGAATTTACTGAATCCGAAGGTAGTACAGATTTTTTAATTTTGGATTGGTGGAAGAGGCACGCAAGCCAATACCCAATCATTTCTCTTATTGCAAAACAAATTTTTGCAACCCCTTGTTCCACAGTTGCGGTTAAACAAGTATTTAGTGCCGGAAGTAATATTTTGGACAAACATCGTTCAAGATTAGCTCCAAAATCAATGTAGGCTCAAGCTTGTGTTGATGATTGGACGAAGGCTCAATACCGACAACAAGAGATAGATCGAAATAATGAATCTGAATTTTTTAACGATAGAGATACCACCACTACCAGTGCTAGTACCGAAACGGGTAGTGACGACTAAGGATAACAGAATTGTTGGAGTTAGCAAATATTTCGGAGACCCTTGTTTCTCATATCGGGCATGCCCACGTGAGCTTAGGAAAACCGAAGTATAATCCAACGACATATGACCCTCTGCACATAGAATGCAGGGATTCGGATAGGCTTAGGTTTTAGGGTCATATGTACATTTTAATTACAATTTATATTGAATAATTCATTATTTTTTTATTTCATAATTTATTTTTTAAAATTTTAAATTATGAACCGGAATCGGCCCAAAACCAATAAGAACCAGAACCGGAACCGGCCGGTTCCGGTTCATAGCCGATTCCGAACCATGGCCATGACTACCTAGGAGAGTCCCATGAAACCCACATCACTTAGAAAATATTCGGATTGTGTGGATCATAATATCTTCCTAAAGTTGTGGTGTGAGCTAAACATTGTTTCGACCGGCCATGTTTTCCGTCAATCAGTGTGTGGACTAGGAATTTAAAGATGTAGACATGATCTACATTGATATTTAGTTAAGCTTAGATGAAGGTGATTTCTCTTACATATGACTCACCAATTAAATGCATGATTGGAATAAGTTTCCGCCGGCCAAATTTGTGGGAAAATCGATGGCTGCTTTTCAAAATGAGCAATAGAAAGTGGGGATGTATCACCAAATGGCGGTGGATTTGGTACATTAACTTGACATCGACTTGGTTGACACTGCTGCCACTACTGTGGAGGAGAAGACTCTTCTTCAAACAGAACCAGCTTTGCTACCGAGATGAACTATGCCAAACTAGAATTGAGCAGGTTCTACATTTAACGACTCGTAACAAGAGGAGGCTCTTTTATGTTCACATGATCCCAAGGCGGACCCACCTTTTAGTGGCCCTAGATTTCTAGTGCTAACTTATTATTTGTTCTTTTGCTAAATGTGATGTACGTGTTGTTTGTCCATAAGTTTTGCCGCAAATTTCATCACGTGATGTGTATGCTGACTAAATGACATGAAGACCACACTCACCGAATAAGAGAAGTTCTAAAAACAAAAAGCGGCCCTGGCGGACATTTCACGTGTTTGATTGATACATGCTCTTCAGTCTCGTCGCGTAAAGTAAAACTGCGTGTACGGAATCTGCCGTGCCAAAGTTTTTCTTCCATGAAGGACTTAGAAGGCTTGAAAAAGTGAAACATTCCCTTTAGGCAACCTAGTTTGCACGTCAGACTGCAAGCTGGAATGGTCCCATTGCACTTCCGACGCTGAGGTTATTCTACAAAAACTGCTGGAATTATCGCAAGGGCCTAAGTACCAAAGTGTTAGCCTTCTCTATCCCTCGTGCTGCATGATTCAGCCGTGATGTTCATGGGACAAACACATGATACATGTGCATAGATTAGTTCTAATTTTGGAATTAATCACGGCCAATTTGATTTTCAGGGTTTAATCATAGCCAATATGGTTTTCAGGTCATGTCGCCTGGCGAAGTGTCACTGTAGAGTAATTGACATGAGCGGTTGAATCTGATACATGATTTACGTGATGATGCACGTTTTATGACTCGTGGATTTGAAAATATATGTTGGAGTCACTTCCATTGTGCATACTATCACGTACATATATTTTGTTAGTTGCTCTCTTCATGGCTTAGTTCCGTAGGAGCCGTGACTTTTAGAAAGATTACTTCTATGATGATTTAAAGGAATTTTGCAATTTGAGTGTGCGCTTTGAAGGTATTTTGCATTGTAGATTTAAACAAAAGAAACTTCAATTTGTCCGCCCCCAGTGAAAACACTGTTTAGCAAATGATATCAAGTGTGCAACAAAGATTGCTTTTATACAGAATGTGACAATTGATTAGACCTAACTGCATTTTACACGCTTTGTATTTACTATTTATGTTGAATTATTTTTGTGCATAAATTTTGTGCTTATTAAAAGAGAAATCAAAGTTTACTACCTCGCTATCATGAACAGCATCTTATGGGCGGCAAGTATTGTACATCTGAAATTAAGAGCTTGCTTTAAGTCCGCACGCGCGACACGTTTAACATCAATTCAAGCAATGTTTTCATAAGGTGACGCATGCGTTACAAAATGTCGCGAATATTTTGATATTTTAATTCCAATATTTCACAATTTTTTACAAAGCCTCGCTAGTTTTCGTCGTAATGTATTTCATAGAGGTCATAAATATTTAAGTATCTTTAATTTCTATGGTTTACAATGTTTATCATCATAACTCAACGAAAACACGTAGTAGACATTTAATTATTCAAATTTCTAAAAAAATTATGTTCTTCAAATACTTACAAAGTTCAAAATAGGAAAATTGTCCAAAAATTCCTAAGCCTATTGCATTTTTGCAAATTCATTCCTAAACCTTTCAATTTTGCCAATTCAATCATAAACATTTTACATTTATATCAATTCAATCCATCCAGCCAATTTTGGCTAGCTGGCGCTAACGTGAACACCGTCTGGTGCTAATCGTCCGGCCCAAATCATTCGGTAAACGCTAACGTGGTAATTTTTTAATATTTTAATTTTTTCGAATTTTTTATTAGTTTTTTATTTTCATTTTTTCCTTTTTTATTTCTCTTTTTGTGCCTTCTTTTCTTCAGTCGGCCCGACAACCGGCCAAAGGCAAGGGCTGGTGAGGTTGACCTCGGCGACCTCTAGCAAAGCTCACCCCCGCTAGCCACTAGCGAGGACAAGCCTCACCCAACGGTGGCGAGGCCTGCCTCGCCATGGCTGGGCGAGGCTCGACCTTGCCAGATCCAGCCAAGGCAATGCCAACCCCGCCATCACTAGGCACCCAACCATGGCAAGGCTGAGCCCGCTATCACTGGGCAAGGGAGACCCAAAGACGGCAAGGTTGGCCTCATATTGGTTGGCGAGGCTTGTCATCGCTAGTGGCCAGCAAGGGCAAGCTTTGCTAGAGGCTGGTGAGGTCAACCTCGCTAGCTCTCGCTCAGCCAGAGGGAAGAAGGACAAAAAAAAGGAAAAAGAAAGAAAAGGAAAAATATTTAAAAAATTAAAAAATTAAAAAAAATTGCAACAACATTGACCGGACGGCCGGTGCCGACTGGCATCCACATCGGTGCTAATTGGCTAAAATTTGTCAGATTGACTGAATTGACACAAATACAAAAGGCTTGTAATTGAATTGACAAAATTGAAAGATTTAAAACTAAATTAGCAAAAATATAATAGGTTTAGAACTTTTTGGACAATTTTCCTGGTTCAAAACATCACAAATATATGTAATGTAATATCCAACCAATTTTTACAATTCTTATGGCAATTTGTCATAAACCACTGGAAAATGTCATAAATACATAAAGAATAATTATAGTATACAGCATTAGTATAAAATAATTTTTTACGCAAGTAGTCTTATAGACCATTCATTTGAGAGAGAGCATAGTTTAGTATTCTAGCTTCTTAAAATTCATAGATGCACATAAAATAGTTTTAAGTTGATCTTTTACTGTTTAGTTTTAAAAAAAAGTTGATTTTTTAGTGTTCTGTTCTCAAGGCATCATAAAAAAAAAAATATTGCTGATGTTCTTACTTTAAATAGTTTGCATGAACACATGCTATACTTGATTCTAATTTTAAGTATATTCTTACATTTATGATGTCTTGCACGCACAAAACAACCATTTGCCGATGCAGTATGTCTGAAATAGTATTTATTTTTTCTACACATGTTAAATCCACAATTTTTTTCAATTGGATATGAAGACAAATATCGTTGCCACTTATCATGGAAAAACACTTAAAACAATATATATCTAGAAAACAAAACTGCTTAGAAAAAGAAGGCAACTTTATTGCAAGTTAAGGTGACCTGTAGTACATTATACCGAAGTAATCCAACAAGCATGAAAGATGAAAACATGAAAAATGATGCTGAAGTGTCTCGTGATCACAGGTCAACGACTTCATATGGTCTTGTAGGAGTCCAAGACCATGATCGTCTTCATGGTTGTACATCAATGAAACCATTTTAGCAGCATTCACGCAAGCTTCGCTAGAAGGAGTAGAGAACGGACATGGAGAGAGGCATTCTTTGTTGAGCAGCTTCCACAATTTCGATATCAACTCCATCACATGCTCTCTCGCGCTTTGATTCAAAGAGCCCTGAATTTCCCTCAAATAGCACTCCACGTATGACCCGTCGTAGCCATTTTGATTCTCATCCTTCAAGGAAATTGAATTCCCCAATAAAATAATTAAATCAATAAAATAACGACAAAACACGAATATAAAAAAGAATAAAACCCGAATATTGCCAGGCTCGAAACCATTGACTAGTTTACCTGGGCACATCCGAGGTCATCCCAAAGGCGAAGAAGTTTAGCGACTAAGAAGTTTGTATTTGGCAGTGGACCTCTTCTTTCTTTGACTCTGCACTTTGGTTGGCAATGTTTTGGCCTATTAGAAAGAAAAAGTGAGCTAGCACCAAGGGCACACCTGAAGTGATAGTCCCATTCTTCAAGTAATCATCTGCGTTTGGCAATTTCCCAGAGCGTTCCACTGAAATTCCACCAGGAATGCACTGTAAAAATTCGCCCACTTCAACATCAAATGTTGTTCGACTGATCAAGGATATATCGAAAATGTAATCATAAATCAAAATCGTGTGCTTATTGAATCACTGGGGAATCTTGACAGAAGCACCTAGATCTTGCCAAGATTTGTGTGTGTGGTTGGGGGCGCGTGTTTGCAGCTTAACCCTATGGGTGGTAAGATCTCCGTGCATGGCATTATAAGGAATTCTCGAAAAGATCGACTGAAGCTCGACAATGATGAAGATGTCAATTGGTTTTTGTGGCTTTAATTTGAAGAGGTGAACACAAACTTCAAAATGATGACCACAGTGTTGGAGGGTGGTGAGCCAAAGAGTGGACAAACGGATGAGGATATGATCAAGGCTGACTTTTGGTTAAGTGTTGAG
The DNA here is from genome assembly GCA_024500025.1 of Syzygium aromaticum. NCBI lineage: Eukaryota > Viridiplantae > Streptophyta > Magnoliopsida > Myrtales > Myrtaceae > Syzygium > Syzygium aromaticum. The sequence goes on from CM044891.1 coordinate 18,600,090, forward strand.
AATCTCAAATTAAGTGACACTCATCTAGAGTTGAGATGGGAGTCAGCAAGATGGGTGCAGACAGAGCTTCTTATCAATAATAATTTTATATCAATACAATATGTCTCATGGGGTTCCATCCATGCTTCTTAAAAATGACGTTGCCAAAATCATTTGTAATATCACTGAGCACCTTGAAACATATTTTCATGTACTGTGGGAGCTGCTCAGCACGCGCATTGTCCCGTCTGAAGAAAAAAAAATTACAAGATTTAAATTGGCATCATAACATAAATGTCTAATGCAGATTTTTTTTGTTAATGTAATAGTTGCAACATAATAGGTAAGATGGAGTGTCTACAACTGTATACCTTCTAACGAATTCGGTCAAGAGAATCAGCTCGTTGACCGTGCCATGGATATCAAATATGTTATCGATAATGTACATGAGAGAGATGGGCATAATGAACTCAACCCTAAGTTCAGGCACGCTTGGATATGTGAGAATTGCCATGGACCACATGTACCATTTTTGTGATATTCCGAATTTCGACCCATTTTTTGGGTTTATAAAACGTGTATTTCGTCAGTGCACTTATAATAAAATCTCGCCCGAAACTAATCATTCTTGAGTTATTTTTAAATTAGAGATTTCGCTAGAATCGCACTCGATCGAATTTGGCCGTCATTTAGAGCCCGAATTTTAGTGTCGAATTTCTCGAAGTTTCATGACGAATTTAATTGGACGGTGTCGATATTATTGTGGCCAGTCTCGATATTGCCCAGGATAAGTGAAAAGTGAAATTTAGATTGGGTGCGGATTTGGACTAGTAGACTTTCCTCATAATGTGTTTTAGTTATTATCTTTTGACATTTTTCCTAATTTATAATTAGGGATTTTCGTGGGCCGTTGGATTGTTTTCAGATTTGAACAAGGACCGTCGATCGCACTTGAGTGCGTTGACTTTTGTCCCCCTTCTCTCTCTCTCTCTCTCTCCCCAGTCACCTCCCCCTGTGCACGTCCCCTCTCTCTGCTCCCTATGCAACGTCCCCTCCCTCCCTCTCTCTTCCTTTTTCTTTCTTTTCTTTTCTTCTTTCTCCTTCTCTTCTTCTTCTTCTTCTCTTCCAAGGCACCATTGCCATTGCCCCTCTTCTTCTACTCGTTTGACCAGCCACCGTCGCCACCATCGCCGCACGCCGTCCTCCTCGCCTCCACCGCTCCCCTTGCCATCGAACGCCATCGCTGTTGCCGGCTCGCTCGCCCAGTAACTCGTGTGACATTTCGAAATTTCGACCATTTAGGATTTATGAAATGAGTAATTTTATTAATGTATTTGTAGTTGATTCTCGCCTAAAACTGATCATTCCCGGTATACAAACCATTATGGAAAGGCTAACTAGGGATTTAAATTCGTTCGACTAGAGAAATTCGACCGTGAACCAACTTACGATCATAAAATTGTCGAGGTGATATTTTGAGCCAATGAAAACAGATTGTAGGATAGTTATGGACCGATTCGCCACTGTCATACTAGTGGATCGCGGGTGATTCCGTCTGTGTGACATTCTGAATTTCTACCCACTTTCGAAATTTATGAAGTGATATTATTATCAATGCACTTTCTGGTATATCTCGCTCGGAATTGGTCATTCTTGAGAATATTAACCGTTAGAGAATGGCTAATTAAGATTTTGGTACGCACGACTCGAGAACTCGAACCTAGATTGACAATTCGACCATGAGGATTTACGAGGGGATATTTTGGGTCATTATAGGCCGATTCAAGAATGATTATGGAACGATTTAATAATGTTATACAATTGATTCACGGGTGATTCAGTTTAATCATTGTATGTATTCCGAACGTTACAAAATCAATTTCTAACGATCATGTCGCTTGGAACTAGTGATTGACCCTCGTGATCTCATGACAATCGAAGTCGCCATGGCTCGAGTAAACTTGAATGTGGATTGATACCAAATCAACCACGGGTCAATACGCATAAATCCTAAAAGCCGCCCATTAGTTTGAGATACGCGAAAGTCGAATTTGATCGATTTTGGCCACGAATTGAAATTCGAACTTGGATATCGAACTTCAAGGATATCAAAATTTTTATTTTGGACAACGCCACGTTAAATTCACTTATTTTTCAGTTTGCACAGAAATTTACAAAAAAAATGGAAATTGGCCCGAAAATTGAACAAAAGACGATTTTACCCCTGGGCTTTCTAGAGTTTAATTGTTGTATGGAAGGTCATAATGGTCATTTTTCTCTCTCCCCCTTGGCTGAAAATCCCCTTAGACCATTTTGCCCTTGCCCTTTTTAGTTAATTTCAAAATTTCCTTCTAGAAACCTTGGTCAAAGAAGCATTTATGGCTATTGGATCAATACTTGGGCATCAAGGATCAATCCTAGCCCTCCAATTTAGATAATATGATCAGCCCACTCTCCCTCTCTCCTCTCTCTCTCTCTCTCTCTCTCTCTCTCTCTCTCTCTCTCTTTGGCCGAGACTCACCCCCACCACCGTCCACCACCCTTGTGCCTCACACCGCCACCCTTGGGCCACCGCGGGCCGCCGAAATAGTTGTCGCCCGCCGGATCGCCATTTGGCTGCCGCCGTTCGCCGAAATTTCAGAATTTGGCCAGGACTTGCTACTGCTGTTTGGGCTTGGTTTTTGGCTTAAATTAGTGATAAGTAACTCTCTAAACCTTAATTAGGTTAGTAGGTTATCAATGGATAGTGTTTAGGGGTTATTAGGGTAATTTGGGGGTTATTTTAGGGGTTATGGTGGACTGATTTGAGGAAATTTTGGTGGTTGAAATTGATGATTATAGGACTGATTTGAATGTTAAGATAGGTAGGTTTTGTAATTTGGGCTTGAGCATATGATTAATGGGGTTAATTATGCTTAATTTGGCTATTATGGGTGTTTTAATTAAAATTTGTGAGTTAATCTTGTGGCTGCAGAAATCATATGTTAGGGGCTGATTTGGGAAACTTGGATAATGATTATATGACCCCCATTAATTTTAGATTGATTAATGATAATTTAATGGCTTAATTATCTTGATTATGCTCTAGATTTTAATCGTACGGTTTAGATTAATTTAGGATGTGATAAAACCTTGATCATGTGGCTGATTTGGGACTTGAGGTTGATCGTGTGATTTTGATCGACAATCGCATGGCTAATTAGTCGATTATGTGACGATTAAGGGCTTAATGACGATCATACGGTGAATTGTTGGTTTAATGCCGATCGCATGGTTAAATTGTGTGATTGAGTGGTTAAATTATTTAATCATGGCTGAGTAATAAACTATGGCTCAATCATGTGGTTGGAATGGTGATTGCGCGGTCTAGAAAGAAGATCATGTGTTGAAATTTACGTTTGATGCGAAAAACGAGTGCGATTCATGGCATATTTAATTATAGTAAATTGCACGTCGTACACACTTGCATTGACTAATTAAAGAAGATTTAAAATTGACAATATGTGGTTGATTGCGTGTGTGGCCATGATGAGTTCCGTCTGAGACAAGTTCTAGATGATGCCCGGCTAAGGCTCGGATGCTGTCTAGTACCCGACTTGTCACCGGGGGGGAGGGGGGGTTCGATCCCAGACATTACTGATCGCGGTAGAGGCCGGATCGATGCTCCTAAATGGAATGTCGTCCGGTACCCGACTTATTGGGGGAGGGGGGTTCGATCCCGGACGTTGCCACGTCCAAATTAGTGGGGTGATGCCTAGTTACGCCAGAAGACCGACAAAAGTTCGGTGTGACCTATGGTGGGTCATTAATAATCTGGACAACTTCGAGTGTTATGTGTATACAGCATGTTTGTTCTTGATTATGGGATAAAATCATGAGGCACGGTATAAGACGGGCCGAAGTGATTTCATCTTATAATCAAGACTCGTGTGAATGATTAAGTATGTTTGGATTGTCTGGATTATTGTTATTGCTGTTATGCATTTGATCGTGTGCCATGGTTGTGATGCGATTCGGAAATTTTGTATAATACGATGTACTATTATTCGTCGTTATTGATTTACTCTGTTGGTTAGAATTGCACGATTAGGGTGCCAGATGTACGTATTACCCTAGTCGAGGTATAGGTGGTTTACTTATTGAGATTATATCTCATTCCCCATTGTTAAATATTTCAATCCCTCGACCTTGACCATGGCTGAGCCTCCACTACGTTTCGGGGTACCGATGGAGATGGAGCATTGGGTGACTGAGTACCTGGCTGGTGAGGATAGAGTATATGAGAAGTATGAGTGTACAGTTTGGGTGGATGACGGGGAGCAGTACTTGACGGCTCATAGGTATATGGCATGGTACGTACAAGATGGAGCCCAAAAGTTTGGTCCTCTCCGAGGTTTTGATGTTTCCCCGAATGATGGTTTAGGACTATAGGATCTTATAGAGATTGATCCCCCTGACGGAGCAATGGTTGATCTCGAGCCAACACCGATGGTAACCAATGACTTAGAGCCGGAGTTGGTGCCTTTACCGCCTGGCTCCTATAGCGATGTATCTGACCTGGCTTCAGTAGTAGCACCGCCAAGATGCCATAGAGAGTTTTGATAGGACTAGGGATTTCTTCCTTTTTGGAACCGTTGTGGATAAAGTAATGAAGTAGATCGACCACCCCATCCCTTTTTGAGCATGTGTGGTCAGGGTTTATGGCATTTAGAAAGGCTTGTACATGTTACAGCTTTAAGTGAAGTTGAAGTTATAAAATGGTTTGTTAGTTTATTTAATTTCTCTCTCTATTATCCCGTTTGAATGTTTGTTTAATGGAGTATTCGTTTGGCTTAAGCGTGTGTTTTTTTTTATTTCATGGGTTTCGGATTGGCAACTAATCCTGGCAGTTGCATTCTTATCGACCGCGGCGGGATGTTACGTGTTTGTAGGATACAAGGCGTGACAATTTTACCACGAAATGAATTGACAAACAATCCAGAACCTATACCAAACGCTCGTACCCGATAAAACTAGTGATCGATCCTCGCGATTTTATTGAAAACCGAGGTCGTCACGATCTGAACGAACTTGCACATGACTCGATTCAGTATCAGTCATGGGTTGAATACGCGAATTTCCCCAAAAAGCCACCCGTTAGTCTGAGAACCGCTCGAGTTGCGTTACGTAAAATTCAATTATTAATTAAAGACCGAATTGGGCATTAGAAAATTAGGAAGTCACGATAGGACATTGGAATGACGTTGCGGTTAGAACGTGAAACTTTTGATGATCCCGAATCCTTTAGAAAAATTCGATTTCAGCAAGAAAATGGGAAAGTGACCATTTTACCCTTGGGAATTTACAAAGAGCTAGTTCTAATGGGCAAGGGCATTTTGGTCATTTTACCCTAAAATTTGGAAAAGGCAATTTTGCCTTTGGACTTTTTGAGAAATTCCAAGATTGCCCTTGAATATTTCAAGATAAAATCGAATCTGGGCCATCGGATGAAAAGTAGAGAGAAGGGCATTTTGGTCATTTGCCATTTTTGGGTCAAAACTTGAGCCTAAAGGCTTGACCTCTCTCTCTTTCTCTCTCTCCTCATTTCCTCTCTCTCACTCTCGGCTCCATCTCTCTCTCTCCCTCACGACTATCCCTCTCCCCCGCCGAACGCCGCCCGTCGCCGCGCTGCTGTCCGGACCACCACCGTGCCACGCCGCACCACCGCCTCGCTACCCTCACGCCGCTGTTCCCCCTCTCCCTCTCGGTTTCTCTCTCCTTGGCCGTGAGCCAAGCCACCACCACCATGAGCCACCGCCGTCTGCCCAAGCCGATCGCCACCTGCCCAAGCCGATCGCCGCCTACCGTGAGCCGTATGTCGCCACCGCCGCAAGATCGCCGTCGATCGCCGCCCATTTCACTCTAGCCACGTGAGTCTAGAGTCGGGTAAGTCGTGATCTAAATCTCGCCTAGTTTATTGGGTATTTTCAGACCTGTTTAGACGTAATTTGGTAGAAATTAAGGGCTGATCGGAATAACGGACCTTAGGATTGAATTTGAGAAATTTTTGAGGAATTTTAGAGGCCGAGAGATTGCTGTGATTGACTATTCGGAGTATTGTGGTGTGTTGTTTGGTGTGTGGATGGTATCGTTAGGTCCGGTTTGAGATTTCATAAAAGTGTCGTGAAAGGCCGGAATCGATTTGACAAAGTTTTGATGTGGAAAAATGCCAAATTGTGTGTTGTTCGCTTATTTGTGATGTGACTGTATTGTCGTGATGTATTGGGTGCAAATGTGTGCACGCAATTTAATGCGAATGTGTGTAAAGATGAGAATGGGATCAGGTTGAGGCATTATAAGCTCGAGTCGCGATCACGTAGGCCTGTCGCATTTGGCGTTAGCTAAGGAATGAGAAAATGGGAAATGAAATTGGCCCGAGGCATGATAAGCTTGGATGAGATTGAGATCGAGCCAAGACATTCTAAGCTTGAGTCGCGATCATGTAGGTCTGTCACATTTGGTGCGGGTTGAGGAAAGAAAGTGAAAGTGGAATCGGGCCATGGCATTCTAATCTTGGGTCGCGATCATGTAGGCCTATTGCATTTGGTGCAGGCTAAGGAAAGAAAGTAAACGTGGGATCAGATCGAGGCGTGTGATGCACGGGGCGCGATTAAGTGGACCTGAGGCGTGTTTACGTGGGCTAGGAAAGTGATTGAGAATGAGATGTGTAGTATGGAAAGTGAAAGTGGAATCGGATCGAGGCGTGTGATGCTCGAGGCGCGATCGAGTGTGAATTGAGTGGTTTGGCATGTTGTGCGAGCGAAATAATTGTTTGAGCGTGAGAATGGTTGGCATGTATGTGAGAATTATATATTGTGATTGTGGGCTAATGTGCAGGTTGCATATGCCGTGAGTCTAGGTATGTGTGATTGTTGGATTGCTGTTTGAGTGGATTGATTGGTCGTGTGTCTGGAATTACGTGATAGCCTAAGTAGGGTTTAGGTTGCAACTTATTGAAAAGTGTCTCATGGTTGTATCAACTAAACCGTTTCAGATCCCCTGCTTGAGCCATGAATCTGCCGCCACCACAGCGTTTCGGAATTCCCATGCATACCGACCACGACGTTCTAGAATATCCGATTGACAATAATTTTACCTGGGTTAAGCACACGATCGTAGTTTGGGTAGATATAGGACTACCCCACTAGCAGGCCCACACTTACACTGCATGGATGTTTAGAGACGGGGTTGATGAGTTCAGCCCTGTCCGAGGTTTCGACATTCCCTTTGATGGAGTTGGGGACTGGGATCCATCAGCCATACCTTCTCCCGATGGCGAGCTAACAAGCCTGGAGACTAGTTTGGCTCAATCCAGACTTCATCCTACATCTGCAGCACCTGACCCTCTGGAGCTGAGCATGAGTCGAAACCAGAAGAATCCCAATCGGGATACGATCCAATGGACGTGGATCTCGAGGTGATTCTCGAAGAAGGACAAGAAGGAAGAGAAGAAAACCCCGAAGTTGAACCGGAAGAGACCCTAGAAGCAGAGCCTGAGGATGAACACGATGACGTACCCGTGTACGAGTACAATCCCTATTGTGTGCCGGAGGTTGAGACTGACGAGGAGTCGGTCGAGACTGACAAGGAGTCAGTCAAGGAGGAGTGGGATGAGATCCTAGTGGAGTCGGGTGACATAGACCACCCGATAGAGATCGGAGCCAAGTCGGAGTCCTCGGCGGAAGCAACAATTCAGGAGGAGTCAGATTCAAGTTCTAACGAGTCGGACTCTAAGTGGACGCCGTCTCGTGGATGTCGGGATGCCGGGGCTAGTGGGGAGGTTAGAAGCCGATCTTTTGAAGAGTATCATTTTTAAAGAGATAGGGAACCCATGTTATCTACCATTTTTTATGTTGTCGGAGGTTATGGATGATAGTGGGTGTGCATGTATATTTTGTGGACTAGTAAATTGGCGGTAAGGTATAAGTATATTTGTAAATGGATGTTGTACATATTTATATCGAGACATAGTAAAGTGTTGGTGGTTTGGCGACCTAATTCTTCCTAGTGTTCTCCAATTTTATTGTCTGGGATTTTACAATTGTTTCCGCTGCGATTAACTCTGATGGAATCCTTGGGTCGACGACATTTTCCTGGGTTGTCGCACACATTTCGATCGAGTATCGGGACGTCACGCGCTCAATGGGGTTCAAGGCATGACAACTCGTCGCCATGAGCCTATCGCTTGCTCGTAGTGTCACGCCCCGAACCCTACAGCGCACGAGCATCCCCACCTAGGCCGATTGGTGCGACGTCCCAGGATGTGTCGCCGACTCAACACCCAAAATAGAGATTAAGTCACATGCGGAAGCACGATATATAAATAAATATATATCACCCAGAAAAGAATTACAAGAGCAGGGATAGCCACAGCATAGACAATTACCAAATAAAACAACTTTACACTTTTATAAACAAATAGAAATTTATACAATATCCATTTTAAAAGGGTAAGACAAAAGCGAGTTGCAGCCACTACAGCAAAAAAGGATAAATGGCTCAGGCGGTTTAGGATACTATCTAAGATAGGGCTTAGGTTAAAAAGTTACTAGCCCGACCTAGGAAGATTAAGGCTGACCTACGGAACCCAGTCTGGATCGGATCCCAATGACTCAGATGAGCTATTAGATGACTCAGGCTTCGACTCAATAGACTCCAGCTCGATGTCCATCCCGGATGACCCATCATCTGAGCTGTCCTCCTCAGATGCAGCCTCTGGATCAGGGTCCTGCTCCATAAGCTCCGGATCATCCATAGTTCCATGGGCTCCTCCACTATGTCCTAGTCGACGTCGTCTCAGTCTACTGGCTCCTTCTCCATGGGCTCTGGTTCATCCATCTCAAATACTTGTGGTCCATATCTTATGTCTGCACTGGAATCTGGCTCGAGGAAGTATTTAGGACTCGCTATATCCCCATCAGGCATCTGAGGGTCAGGATCCCCTAGCTCATTATACGGAACTTCAAAACTACGAAGGGGCCCATAAGTCCCAATGTCATCCCTAAAGCACCAACAAATGTACTTGTGATTCTATTCCATCTTCTCACCCATATTAACCCAGATAGTGGTGAAATACCTAACAAATACGCCCCCATTAGGTACGGAGTGCTCCGTCTCCTCCCTGTCTATCCGAAGAGGAATCCCAAAATAGATTGCTACTTCCGAAGACATCTCAAGGCCGGGGGTTTGAAAAGTAGGTTTAAAACCACTATGAGATGAATCACAGTAAGTAAGCCCTCTAAACCTAGGCTAGGCAAACGTGCACCTCCTGACAGGAAAAACAATCATACACAACTATAAACGATGATAATTGGCCCAGGCCCTTGGGCCCAGGTTATCACATTCTTGACCCTGCAGATTAGGCAATTTATATAAAATGCTCAAGGTCCACACACGTACACATTTAGTTAGACGTATGCCACACGCATGTTTATATTCATTAATGTTTGGCCCAAATATACTTCACCGAGTCGCACACATACCAAGGCACATAAATGCCATCAATATAACATGCGAATGACTCGGTTCAACAACACATTGTCATTTCTCATTTTATTACTTGACCCGCGTAAAATGCATTAGGTCTAAATTCTATAACACTTCGTGGCCCGTGTGAAACGCGTCAGGCCCAGTGTCTCTAGCCCATGTAAAACGTATCAGGCGCAACACCGATCTCCTTATACTGATCATACCCGCGTAAAACGCATCAGGTTGGCCGTTTTCCGGCAATCCGGGCATCGTCCCGCGTAAAACGCATCAGGATTGTCTTTATATTGTCATACATGGACATTGGTAATTTTTATCTGGACCTCATGTAAAACGCATCAGGGCAATTTAGTGATCACATGCTCATTCTCGGCACACTGGAATGCATGGCCAAATAATTTCCGCACTCAAGCAATTAACAACACATGTTGAACATACAATGACATTTTGGCACATAATCACTCAATGCCCAAAGTAGTGCTCAAACCATACCAAAAGTGCTTAATTTAAGTCTCAATAGTCCAATATTGCATGATACACCATAACACATATAGTTCACGCACCTATGACACTTATTTGAGCACACTCCAAGGTCCGTTATAATATCACATACTCGGCAAAATCAACATACAGTATGGCATTACTTAAATCAGATCACAATTCACTCAAACATTCCAATTTCTACAATTACAACAATACTCCAACTAAGACTAACTATTAGCCAAACTTGACTAATTCGTTTCCCCCAGTGACCGAACCAGCACAACCCCTTTATGGGCCTTAATTCATGTCCAAAGCAACATTTAAATCTACTTAGGTCATTACCAAATCAATCCATACTAATCAGCCCATAATTAACTACCAAATTACCTTAACTAACCCCTAAACCTATTAATCCTATCTAGAAATGCAATTAAGCCTAAGTTAAGTTTAGGATTAATACTCACTTAAATTCTAAACTCCGTTTAGTGATCAAGACAAGGGGAAACGAGCGGCCAATCACTGACGAGCGGTGGAATTGGCGGCAACGTTCTGGGGGGACTTTCGGCGGTTCACGGCAACGCCAACGTAGCTCATGGCCACTCATGGCCAAGGGCAGGGGAGGCGGTGATGATGACAGGCTGAAGGCTAGGAGTGATGGGGATGGTGACACGGTGAAGGGGACGACTGAGGCGTGCGTGGACAGCGGCCGGTGGTGCTCGGCGACGGTGGGGTGTTCGCATTGGTCTTCTCAGTCCGGGGTCGATCGGTGACGAAGAACAAGAAGAAAGAGAGTGAGGGTGGTCGAAGAGGGTTGAGGGCAATGGTGAGGCGAGGCGGCGGCGCTCCTCCGGCTCCGACGGGCGGCGGCATTCCGGCGTTGTGGCGTCCAAGCGGCAACGATGAAGGAATGATGTGGAAAAAAAGAAGAAGAAGAGAACGGCGTGGAAGAAGGAAGGAAGAGGGAGCGAGTGACTGGGGAGAGAGTGTGGGGTCAAAAGGGGTCAACATGGGAGTGAGTGGAGTCCATGTGTCATCCATCAAGACCATTTGACCATTCTACCCCTTAATCCAAGGGCTTGAATACAATCTTATCCACTAATTCATGGGTAAAGAGGTCATTCTATGAGCATGAATTATTGGGCTGACCCATTGACTAATTAGAATCTTAATTGAATCTCAAAAATCAGGCCCAAAATTCGGAATTCCAGATATGGGCTTAGGGGCAATTTCGTCTTTTTCCAATTTCAGGTCAAAATTCCGTTTTTCGACCGCACCAACCCCAAATATACGTGGCCAATCAAAAATGGTGTCGGTCCCACAAAATGATCATCCACGCCCTTGAAAATCAGCACTAAAGTTTTGAGTGGCATAAATGGTAATTTTTCACTCCCAAGTAGAAATTCTATTTTTTGACCGTACACACTCTAAATATGCGTGGCCACCCTAAAATGACATTGGCCTCGAAAAATAATCTTATACGGTCTCGAAAATCGACGTTGGAATCTAAGGGGTAAAATCGTAAATTTTTCCATTCTCGGCCGAAATTCAAATTCTCAATTGTACTAACCCTGAATGTATGTGACCACACCAAAACTACATCGGCCACGAAAAATAGTCGCATACGATATCAAAAATCCACGTCAAAGTCTGGAGGGGTAAATCCGTAATTTCTCACATGCGGGTCGAAATCCCGTTTTTCGATCACACCCACTCCAAACATGTGTGGCCACTCTAGAATGACGTCGGCCTTGCACAATAGTTGTATATGACCTCGAAAATCAATGCCCAAGTCCGGGTCAATTTTTCGTGATCAAAATTGCTCAATTTCAAATTTTAAAGTCTCCAATTAACGAGCGACTATTTGGGGGTTACACATATCAACCTAGGGGTACTCAAGTCGTGACGGCCTCGATTACCGAAAAAACGCAAGAATTTATCACTAGTGCTGGAGGTTATGATCAGTCAATTTAAATTCAGGATTTGTTTGCCACGTGTACTTTCGGTCGTACGGATCACTCGTGATCCGATAATTTATCGTTGGCCAAATCATATCCTTCACTTTCCTAGGATCGGCCCACATTGGCTCAAAATATTTCTTCACGAGTTTCTCGAAATTGATGTCCCATTCGCGATTGGGACCCCGGTCGACATACAATTTCCTAATTAGCCATTCTCTTTTTGTTAGTATCCCGTGAGTGATCAATTCCGAGCAAGACTTTTCAAAATGAAATGAGAAATAATATTCACTTTATTTGTCCTGAAAATGGATCGAAATTCGGAATGTTATACATAACTCGCCGAGCTCATCTCGTCGCCGCTGCATCTGCCGCGTCCAGGCTCAGCCGAACCACTAACTAGCTTGTCCGGCCTCGCCTCGCCACTTGCGACACTGTCGTGCCGCCCCTACCGCGATTGACTCACCCCCTCAACCCCAGCTCCCCCTCTCTCGCCATCACCACCCTAGCATTCCCCCCCTAAGCCACCATCGCCACTGCCTTGGCCGAGCTAGTCGCCACCACGAGCCCAACTCGCCTGCCCACCAGCAACTCGCCACCGCCACCGCCGCCACCATTGCCACCATGTCGCCCAACCAATCAACTAGCCAGCTCGCCGACCATCTAGGCTAGCTTGCCCAACCCCTCACCCGCGGCCAGCCGCTTGCCCATGGCCGAGTCCCTCAGGCCATTACCTGCACATGGCCAAGTGCCTTATCGGCCACTGTGCCCGTCGCACCTTCACCCACGCCGAGCTACTACTATTCACCTTGGCCATTTCGGCCCTTAGCCAATTTTTCCCAGGCCAAATTTAGGTAAGTGACTCCCTAAACCCTACCCAATACTTTGGGTATTATTTAGACTTGTTTAGGGTGTAATTAGTACCAGTTTAGTGGCTAAGCTTGAATTATGATCAACATGTGAATGTGGTTAATTGGTAGATTAAATTGTGATGATTATGTGGTATAATTAGTGGTTGATTTATTTGGGTGCGATGACTGGACTGTCGTGGCGTCTGTGGGTGAAATTGATGTTTGATTGGGGCAACTTGAGTGTTAAATTGGTGGACTAGTGTAATGAATTTGTGATTTGAATTTGAATTGCACAATGTGTTAGAATGACAAATTGTGTTAATGTGTATGTGCATGAAAAATGTCTTGAGGCATGGTTACGCAGGACTAATCCCGAATTGATAGGAGGGCTGCCAATTTGAGGCGTGGTTACGTGGGTGTGGTTAGAAAGGCAAGAAATGACTTGAGGCATGGTTACGCGGGTCGAGAGAAATATCCTAAGGCGTGGTTACGCGGGACTAAGCCCGGATTGATCAGAGGGCTACCAACTTGAGGCGTGGTTACATGGGTGTGACTAGAAAAGTAAGAAATGATCTTAGGTGTGGTTATGCGGGTCGAGAGAAATGTCGTGAGGTGTGGTTACGCAGGACTGAGCCTGGATTGATTAGAGATTTGCCAACCTGAGACATGGTTACGCGAATGTGGATAGAAAGGCAAGAAATGACCTGAGGCATGGTTATGCGGATCAAGGAAAGTGTCCTAAGGCGTGGTTACGCGAGACTGAGTCCGGATTGATCGAAGGGCTAGACCTGAGGCATGTTGACGCGGGTCGTGAAAAGTTGCTCGGCCACGCATGCAAATTGTGTTTGATTGAATCGGGTAAACGTACGTGATTATGGTGCTTGAGTATTATATTACGTTCTTGAGTAATTATCGCATTATGGTGATTTAACTAATATGTAGGATTGGAACTTGATTTAAGGTAAGGTAAGTATGTTTGTATGGAATTGAATGTGTTGGTTATTAGATTGCATGTTAGACTCATCTAGGTATGCATTGGTCTAAGTGGGGTATAAGTTGTCTGCTTATTGAGATTTATTCTTATTACTGTAGTACAAACATTTTCAGATCCCCGTCCTTGATCATGCTGTTTCGGCATTTTGGGATACCCATGCATGTTGATCATATGGTGATAGAGTATCCAATAGGGGAGAACATGATGTATTATAGGCATGCTAGTGTGGTGTATGTAGACGTAGGCTTAGTGAACTAGAAACCCATGATATTTTTTGTCATGCCCTGATCCCCAACAAGCTCGCAACACCCCTTCAACAGTTGTATTGAACGCGACATCCCAGGATATGTTGCCAACCCAAACGAAACACCCAAAGTCGTATGCAAGTGGAAGCGAAATTTAAACAACCCAAACAAGAAACAATCAATGAGGGGTAGCCAAAAAGCACGCACTCAAAACAAGAATACATTTAATATAACTTACAACCTTCACATTTACATCACCTTAAACTAGGCTACTAACTTCAAATCACGTTCATCAAAAAGGGACGGTGGTTGTTAAACTTATCTCCTCTACAAAAACGGGGTGCTCAAAAGACGAGGTAACCTAACCTATCCTCGGTCTCCATGGTACCCTAGTAGCATCTCCAAATCAATCACGGTCGCGGATCTGAAATTGTTTAATATACAACAATGAGAATAAATCTCAATAAACAGAAAACCTAAACCCCACATAAGCCAATGCATACCCAGACAAGTCTAAACATGCTATCTAACCATCGGCAAATTAGAATTCACATGGACATACTTACCTTGCCTCCAATCACACGCCAACTTTGCATTTTAATCAAATACTATAATGCAATAACATATCACGTACCTATCACAATCACTCGAGCGCCATATATATGTACATTCACCCAATTCAATTAAGTACAATACACATGCGCATCCATCCAACTTTCTCATGACCTGGGTCAACATCCCACAAGTCCTTTCTTGCCACCCGCGTTAACACGCTCCAGGCTAGTAGCCCTCCGATCAATCCGAGTTTTGTCCCACGTCAACATGCTCCAGGACCTTTCTCACGACCCGGGTCAACACCTCATAGGTTCTTTCTCACAATCTGGGCTAACACCCTACAGGTTGACAGCCCTCCGATCGATCCAGGCTTGGTCAAGCAAACACATACAACACTTAATTCAATCAATTTCACGTCTTTCACATAATCAAATATCACACAACCATTTCCAAATAACCTCAACACAATTCGTCATACTTACGCCAAAGAGGCCACAGTTCCACCAAATAACAGTCACACCCGCACACTCACAAACGGTCAATCAAGGTCAGCCATTACTCGTTATCAAATCATCATGTGAACACACAATATCAAGCATTGAATTAGCCTATAATTCGAATAACCACCAGCCACACTTAGCTCACCACATCAATACAATAAGGTCCACATTTTACTCCCAAAACTTGTCTGATATTAGTCCATCAGGCTAGCTAATGTCCTGGCTCATGACAACCCATAAGTCGGCCTTAAAACCAGCCAACAACTCGCCCAACAACGGCCCCAAATTAACCTCTAATTCAACCACATATAAACAACACGAACAATCGTCAAGTCGAACATTAAATCACACACGAATAATCAATAAACTTGACAAAAATTTTCAGCATTATACGACCCCCAAACCAGCCCTAAAACTAGCAATAAACCACCTCGATTCAGTCTACGTTCCAACCCAATCACCTATCCTGAACTCACCACCATTTTCATCACTAAACCACACCAAATCAACCACCCAATCTGCACCAAACAGTCCATAACGGCCACCATTTCCACTCCAAATGACCCCTAAACAAGTCTATTGATACACAAAGTCCTAGACAAGGTTTAGGGTGTCGCTTACCTCAACTTGAGCAAGAAAACGAGGTTGGGCAGTGGGGGAAATCACCGGGACAATAGCTGCAGCGACGACCTAGCGAGGCTCTCGACCACAGCCAGGCAATAAGGCGGCAAGGTAGGTCCTAGCTGAGGCAGCAGTGACTCGACGACAGTAGGGGCAAGTAGGGGCCTCGCCGGAATAGCAGCAGCTTCGGCAACAACGAGAATGAATAGAGGAGGAGGTAGCTAGCCAGAATAGGGGTAGGGGAAACAGTCGGGCTAAGGGGTCAGAAGGAATGGACGACAACTCCGGGTTGGGGCGCACGGCAGCCGGACGAGCAGCAATGGCGCACGCCGGACGAGCGGCAACAGCGCACGACGGACGGACGAGCGATGGGAACAGTCTAAGGTAGGGCGGAACAAGGGATAGGGCGGCAGAGGGAGGTCTTGTCGAAACAGCAACTGCTCCGGCGACTGAGGGAGGGAAGCTAGGTGGCGATGGTGAGCCAGCGAGGGCGGTAGTGGCCAGCAGCAGCGGCGACGATTGGTCGATCGGTTGCGACGACGGCAGGCGGCGAAACAAAGGAAGGGAAACTAGAACAGGGGAAGGGGAGGTTAGGGTGAACCGGGGAAGGAGAAGGGGGGCTACGGCAGCAGTAAGGGCCAACGGCGGTTGGTGACGGCACGGCGGCACTACAGGCGACTGGGCGGAGCAAGGCTGCCCGGCCAATGGCTAGGCAATGCAGAACAGCAGCAACGAGTGAGTTGCTGCTCGCATGAAGGGGATTGTAGCCAGTAGCAACGGCGAGTAGCTCACCAAACGACTGGGCGGCGAGCGCAACAGGGAGGGGGAACACTTGGTGGTGGGCGAACGGCGCACGACTGCTAGGCGGTGAGCGGGAGGCAATCATGCAGTGGGGAGAAAGAAGGATGATAGGGGCAAAAGAGAGAGAGGAGAGACAGAACGTGATGGGAGGGGGGAAAGAGAGAGAGAGAGAGAGAGGACAGTCAGAACAAAAGGGAGGAAGGGACATGAGTGAGTGGGAAAAGAGAGAGAGAGAGAGAGAGAGAGAGAGAGAGAGAAAAGTCAAACAATGAGTGCGATCCAATTGCCATAAATTGATCTCCTTGATTGATCTAACGGTCCTAAAAATCCCAATTCAAATAAAAGAAAAGGCCAACAGACAAAAGAAAATTAAAGCACACTATGAGGGAGGTCTACTAGTCTAAATCCGCACCCGGTCCAAATTTCACTTTCACTTATCCCGAGCAATGTCAAAGCTAGCCACAATAATATCGTCACCGTCCAATTAAATTCATCATGAAATTCTGAGAAATTTGACATCAAAGTTCGGGCTCTAAATAACGGCCAAATTCGATCGAGTGCGATTCCAGTGAAATCTCTAATTTAAAAATTACCCAAGAGTGATTAGTTCCGGGCAAGATTTTACTATAAGCGTACTAACGAAATACATGTTTTATAAATCTCAAAAATGGATTGAAGTTCGAAATGTCACATTTTTGGTTTGGCTGTACCAAGAGAATAACGGGGAATTGGTCGGGCCGATACAAGGATTTGATGTTCCTTAAGGAGGTTTAGTGGCAAGACTTGGGGACTAGGACCTAATGGAAGTTGTCCCTCCCGACGATGTAGTCATTGATCTCGAGTTCGTCCCTAAAAACCCTGACCTAGAACCGAACCCGATGGAGTCTGACTCGGAGCTAGAACCTGTAGTCGAGCCCTCTGAGTCCGAGTTCAAAGGAGAGCCCATAGAGCTGGAGCCTGACGAAGAGCCGATAGAGATCAAAGCTGATATGGATTCCGAATCTTCGGGGTCTGATCCTGATTGGACACCGTAGGGGCGTCCGAGTGCCTAGCTTAGATGCCTTTTTGGGTAGAACCCTTTTGTGCATATAGCTAGCCTATCCTGCCACCTATCCATTTTTTATGATAATGGTGGATGTAACCCTAGGGGTTTCCTTTGTTATGAAATTATTTTTTTGTGCTATCCCTCTGTCATTATTAATAATCTGTGTTGTTTGATTTTTGCTTTCACTTGCGTTTGTTTTCGTGTGTTTCGTTTGGGTCGACGACGCGTCCTGGGACGTCGTGTTCAATACGGCCATCAAAGGAGTGTCGCGAGCCCACTGAGGTTTGGGATGTGACAATTTTAGTGGCCGGTCTCTAATAAACTTCATCTCCTCTCCCAATTCCAACTCTTTCCACCACCTGAATTATTGGAAACGCGTGAGGAAAATATACTCATATATATGAAACAAATTATTCAGTTAGAGAAAATGGAAATCTAGAGTCCATTTTTCTAATATTTTTTGGCAAAACTTCTTTAAGTCATAACTCAATCTGTGATTTTTGCATTGATTCACTTGAATTAGGGACAACTGCTAAAAGTTCATCCTTTATTAGAAGTCGGTCATCTATTGTTGTTCAATGGAGCATACTTGTGGGTAAGTAATTAATTAGTTACTCACTTATTAATTTGGTGAATCTCCTTCTGGTGCACAGATTGAACAATTCTTCACTCTCAGTTTGCCACTTCCAGCACAGATCTAGTTAGGAGTGTTATTGATAGCGTTTATATGGATCTGAATGGTGTTCAGCTTAGGGTGGAGTTGCAATCAGAAACTCCTGAAGTAGTGGGTACTAGAAAAGTAATCAACACAGATAGTGCTTGTAGCGAGGTAGAGCCTATTGAGTCAACAACTGTTGTAACTGCTAATTGACAAGGTGCATATTCGATTTCCTGACAGATATGGATGCAACAATAATTTTGCTTTATTTACGATTGAGAAGGTTGTGTTGGAAAATCCTTGTAGAGCAGTTAAAGGTGCATGTGGAGTTGGTGTTTTGATGAGGTCTACGCTATAGTGAAGTTCTGTCACGCCCTGAACCCTAATGAGCGCGCAATCATCCCTTCGTGGTCGTAATGTACGAGACATCCCAGGACTTGTCATCGACACAATCAAAACATTAACGAGCAATGCATACGGAAGCAACCTCGAACTCTCCATACAATATATAAACAACGAAATAGTAGAGAGACAAAGAATACACATCAACAAAACACCTTTATAAACATAACATCGATTATAACACATACATTTGCAAGCCTTCTACAAAGCCACTATCTACGAATCACGCACAACAACAAGGATCAGGTGGTTGGTAAGCTTAACTCCTTTACAAAAAGGGGCACTTAAAAGACGGGGTAACTCGACCTATTCTCAATCCCTGTAGTATCATGGCAGTGTCTCCAGATCAATCACGATCGTAGGTCTGAAATGGTTTGGTTATACAACCATGAGAATACTTCTTAATAAGCAACTAGCTAAGCCTCGCTTAGGCCAAAGTGTACTTCCGAACAATTCTAAATATGCAATACTGATGTCCAACATGTCATAATAATCACAAGCATCCTTACCTCGCCTTGGCACATGCGTGAGCCCTGCACATTAAAATATTGCTATAACATGGCCAATTGCCCATCAAGCATGCGCGAAGCAATTCATGGCATGATCAATCATAACATGGTTAATAAACCATGCGTGCTCATCAATTAACTCAGACAAAGTATTCCCCAATGCAAATCGTACTCATTAAGTCCAGATTATTAACGACCCTTCGGGTTACCGAACTCCCGCCGGTTTTCTAGCGTAACCAGGCATCGTCCCGCTAGTTCGGCGACGGCAACGTCCGGAACCCTCGTCCAGACGGCATTCCACAAAGAAGCATCAATCCGGCCTCTACTACAATCGGCAACGTTTAGAACCCCTGCCTAGACGGCATCCAAACCTCCGTCAGACATCGTTTAGAACCCCCGCCTAGACGGAACGTATCATGATCATGCACACACCTCAGTAATCATTGCCAATTCTTATCTTTGTCAATTAGCCCAATGTAAAAAATCGAGACGTTGCCAATCACGTAGGTCTATTGCATTTGGCACAGGCTAAGGCGTGAAAAAGCAAGGTTGAGAATCGGTTCGAGGCACGATCAGCTCAGGTGTGACCGGGATCGGACCGAGACATTATAAGCTCAGTTTTCGATCATGTAGGCCTGTCGCATTTGGCGCGGGCTAAGGAAAGTGTGAATGTGGGATCGGACCGAGGTGTGTGATGCTCGGGGCGCGATCGAGTGTGAATGTGAGATTAGACCATGGCTTGTGATGCTCGGGGCGCGATTGAGAGGCCTGAGGCGTGTACGGGTACGCGGGCCCGAAGTGTGGTGATGAATGGTCGCTGTGTGCCTGAGGCGTGTACTTCAACGTGAGTCACTGGCGAGTGATGAGAAAAAGAGAAAATGAGAACGGAATGAGTATGTGGGATGAGAATTGTATATGCGTGTGTTGCATACGACGAGATTGTGCTCGAGTGCGGGTGTACGCATGATAGAGTCTGGCAATGTTAATTGATGTGCCTACTATGCGGTGATTCGATGTGCGTGAATGTGTGTGTTTGTATGATTGTCTGGAGGTGCGTGATAGCCTAGGTAGGGTTTAGGTTGCAACTTATTGAGAAGTGTCTCGTGATTGTATAAACCAAACCATTATAGATAACCCGCCTGAACAAGGAATCAGTCGCCACAGCCGCTGCTAGAACGTTTTGGTACAGTTATGCACACCGAGAATAATTTCGTGGAATACACTCTAAATAGACACCGTACCGAGGACGCAAGGACTAGTGAAGAGGTGATGAGCTAGTGTTCGTGTAATACCATTTTTGGTAGATAAGGTATTTGCCTCTTTCTGGTGTATGGTTTTTAAGGTAATAGAAGTGGATATGCATGTAAAATTATGGACTCAAAAAGAATGGGAAGGTGTAAGTATGTTCATATGTGGATGATGTAAGGTTTGTAAGTGTTGGTGGTTGGGCGTGTAAGTTTAATTCTGGTGTTCTCTAATTTATTATCCGGCTTTAATTATTTGTTTCCGCTACGATTGACTCTGATGCGGGACTTTCATGAGTTGGTGACGTATTCCTGGGATGTCGCACCGTTCAACTTAGGGAAGTGAGGTGTGGCAAGCATTGGATTTGAGTCGAGGCGTGACACTTACACATTTATTCTTTGCCAATGATATCCTCTTATTTGCGGAGGCAAATCTGGCATCGACTGCACTTCTGAAGAATGGCCTGGATCAGTTCTCTCGGTGGTCTGGTCTCCAGCCGAATGTTAATAAGAGTGAAATATTCTTCTCGAGAGGTACACCTCATTTGCGGGACCAAATATTGCAATCATTTGGATACCTCGAAGTTGATTAATTCTGTGCTTCATGCCATACATGTCTTTTGGGCCTCTATTTTCACCCTCCCCCGGTTGGTCATAGCAAGGATTGAAATGATTCTCAGATAGTTCCTTTGGAAAGGTCCTGATTTAGGGGTTGGTGGGGCCAAAGTATCCTGGAGTCGTGTTTGTCTTCCCAAGCAGGAAGGTGGATTGGGCATACGAAGGCTCATTGATTGCAACCAAACGGCTATGCTTAAACATATTTGGATCCTTTTCACAGACAAATAATCCCTATTGTGTAAATGAATTCACTCAAATTTTCTCAAATTAAAGAATTTCTGGGTTGTGGCCAAACCGACTGTTTGCTCTTGGACATGAAAGAAGATTCTGGATCTTCACCAGTCATTCCAATCGCAATTTAAATGGCGAATAGGCAATGGCTAAATCGCTTCTTTCTGGTTTGATTCCTGGCATCCAAAAGGCCCACTTCATTTGATCTTTTCAAATAGGGATATCTTCTATTCTGGTATCCCACGCTCGGCCTCGGTTTGTGAGTTCCTTTCTTCGAATTGGGACCATTCTAATGTGGTGCAATCATTAAACTCGTGGACATATTCTCTCCCAATGCTCAATGTTGACACACCAAACCACTTTGTCTGGCTTGGACATCCGTCTGGAGCCTTCTCTATTACTTCGGCTTGGGAGTTGGTTCGGGCAAGAGGACAAGCGATTTACTGGGATATCTTCATTTGGAACTGTCATATTGCACCACGCCATGGTTTTTTGTTGTGGTTAATGGCCTTAAATAGGCTTCCCACACAAGTATTCCTCTTGAACTATCATAGAATTTCTGAAGGTTTATGTGCCTTTTGTCACGCTAGACCAAACTTAGTTGATCATCTGTTCTTTGGGTGCAATGTTATGGGGTCCCTAGCACAATACTGGGCTTCTAACTATCATCTTTCTTGGCGCAACCGGTCCTGGGAACAAAACCTCCGATGGGGTACTCGTTTTATTGGTGGTGATAGCTTTTATCACCGTATTTCTCGGTTTGCTTTTGGGGCATTGTGCCATCTCATTTGGATTGAACGGAAGAATATCCTTTTCAGAAATAGCACTCTGTTTATGCCTGCTCTCCGCAACCATCTTGCCAAGGCAGTTAGAGATAAAGGCATTACTCTCAAGCCAGTTCAAGACAATCCTCGGAACATAAGGATTCAAGCCAGTTGGGACATATCTGATTCCATATTCAGCTGACCCTCCCTCGTAATTGTCGTTGTCTGTTGACTGCCGTGTAGCCTTATTTGTATAGCGCTTCTTGAGCTTGTTATGCTAGCCGCAACACCTTTGTACCGGTTGGGACACTTTTTGTCTCCTCAGGTACGAGGTTTTTGTGTTCGGCCTCACTTGCTGTATATTGCGCGTTGAAAAGTTATATGCTACTTACTTTACCAAAAAAAAAAAAGTAAAATCAATTTCTGATGTAATATGTCTGAAATAATATTAAACTTTTCTACATATGTTGCAACTTATCATGTGAAAACAATTGCAAATATATTTATTTAAAATAAAATAAAAAAACAACTTACAAAAAACAGGCAACTTTGCGGTAAGTGAAGGTCGCCTGGAGTACAGTACATGGAAGTAATTCAACAAGCATTAAAAAAAACGTGAAAAATGATGCTAATGTGTCTCGTGATCACAGGTGAACGACTTCATATGGTCTTGGAGGAGTTCAAGACCATGTTTGTCTTCATAGTTGTACATCAATGAAACCATTTTAGCAGCATTCCCGCAAGCTTCGTGGAAAGGCGCAGAAGACGGACATGAACAGAGGCATTCTTTGTTGAGCAGCTTCCACGATTTCGATATCAACTCCATCACATGCTCTCTCGCGCTTTGATTCGAAGAGCCTTGAATTTCCCTCAAATAGCACTCCACATATGACCCGTCGTAGCCATTTTGATTCTCATCCTTCAAGGAAATCGAATCACACAAGTAAAATAATTAAATCAATAAAATAATGACAAAACACAAATCAAAAAAGAATAAAACCTGAATATTGCCCCACCGACAACTAGTTTACCTGGGCACATCCGAGGTCATCCCAAAGGCGAAGAATTTTGGCAACTAAGAAGATTGCCTTTGGCAGTGGCTCCTCTTCTTTCTTTGAATCCGTGCTTTGGTTGGCAATGTTTTGGCCCATTAGAAAGAACAAGTGAGCTAGCACCAAGGGCGCACCTGAAGTGATAGTCCCGTTCTTCAAGTAATCATCTGCCTTTGGCAATTTCCCAGAAGCGTTCCACTGAAATTCCACCAGGAATGCGTTGCATAAATTCGCCCACTGCAACATCAAATGTTGTGCAACTGATGAAGGATATATCTAAAATGTAATCATAAATCAAAATCGTGTGCTTACCGAGCCTTCCTAGTATTCATAAATGACGCATCACTAGGAAATCTCTGTGTCTCTCTGCCAGTAAGGCAGCTTAATGCTGCTCTGTGCTCCATTTTATTGCCAAGAAGCCAGTCCACGGCTAAAAGATCTTGACATGAGCACCTAGATCTAGCCAAGATTTGTCTGTGATTGCGTATGAGAGAGAGAGAGAGAGAGAGAGAGAGAGAGAGAGTTGCAGCTTAACCCTATGAGTGGTAAGATCTCCGTGCATGGCAGTGTAAGGAATTCTAGAAAAGATCGACCGAAACTCGACAATGATGAAGACGGCAATTGGTTTTTATGGCTTTAATTTGGAGAAGTGAACACAGACTTCCAAATGATTACCACAGTATTGGAGTCTGGTGAGACAGAGTAGACAAAGGGATGAGGATATGATCAAGGTTGAGTTTTTATTGAGTGTTGGGTATCTCAAATTAAGTGATGCTCATTTAGAGTTGAGCTAGGAGTTAACATCATGCTTGCAAATAAAAGTTCTTATCGATAACAATTTTATATCAATACCATCTGTTTCAAGAATCTCATTGGATTCCATCCATGCTTCATAAAGATGATGTTGCCAAAATCATTTGTAATATCACTGAGAACCTTGAAGCATATTTTCATGTACTCTGGAAGCTGCTCAGCACACTTATTGTCCCATCTGAAAAAGTGAAATTACAAGAAAGATTTAAATTGGCTACATAATATATGTTAAAGTATTGTCTAGCATCGCTTGATAATGGATTCTGAATGCTATTTATATTCATGCGATCCCTTCCCCTAACAGTTTAAGCTTTCGAGTTGAACTTTCTGACAATATAAATATATAATGCAGATTTTTTTTGTTGATCCAATAGTCGTGACATAATAGGTAAAATGGGGTGTCTGCAACAGTATACCTTCTAATGACTTCTGTGAAGAGAATTAGCTCATCTATCGTGCCATGGACATCAAATATGTCATCAATAATGTACACCAGAGAGATGGGCTTAATGAGCTCAATCCTAAGCTCGGACAAGCTTGGATCCGGGAGAATTGCCATGGACCACATGTACCATTTTAGTGGCTGGTCTCTAGCAAACTTCATCTCCTCTCCCAATCTCAACTCGCTCCACCACCTGACATATAGGAAACGCATGAGGAAAAATTGCATCAAGAGAACATAATAATATTCTCATATACTTGAAACAAATTACTCATTTAAAGATTATATCGATATTACAAACATAGAGATTAGAGAAACGGAGATCTAGAGTCCATCATCCGAATAGTTTTTGTGACTTTGATATGAGTCTGAACATAAATGCCAATTTCTTAACTATATAAGCTTAAATTTAGCATCTTATTTCTGCATTCCTTCATTTGAATGAGGGCCAGCAGTTAAAAGCCCATCTTTTATTTTACGTTGTTTTAGCAAAAAAAAAATCTTTTATTGTACGTTGGTCATCTATTGTCCTTCGATTGAACTTAAATTTGGGTAAGCAACTAATTAGTTACTCACGTATTAATTTGGTGAATCTCCTTCTGGTGCACAGATTGAACAATTCTTTGCTCTCTCTTTGCCACTTCTAGCAAGTCTTCCATCCATGAGTACACGCCAGGCATATCGTTTACAAAACTTTGAGGAGCTAGCGATCTTGCAAAGCTCTTGCGATATGGATATCGCAATGTACTTTCTATCATTCTCGCTTGTTCGTGATCAAGATCACACGTCAACAATGCATTCAGACACTTGCTGCTAAAGTATTCAGCTTGGTCCAGTATATCCTCTCCTTCTATGCTCATTTGTGACGCTTCGTATAATTCCATCATACCCTTGATGTTTCCCTTCAGTTTCATATCAAAACCTTTTTTCTTATCGTTGAAGTATTCGAACATATCTGCATAAAAAGCACAAGGAGTCTAATACATCAAAAAAGTGTAGTCTGGTATCTAATATATCAATTGCTTCACTCATTCAAAATTGATGATGTGCATATTGCGGTTTTGAAAAAAATCCTAAATTGGTTAAAAATATTTCATCTTATGAAAAGTTTTAATTTAAATGCAACGAAACTAAAAATGAGAAAAAAAAATTGGAGGAAATGGGAAAATCAAGTGAAAAATCTAGGTTTTTTCGAATTGGTTTTTGTAATATGAATGGTTAGATTAGGCAAGACTCCCTCCAAGATTTTACTTTTCACTTTAAAAATAACTCTAGAACATTAATGCATTTCTTAATATCTGGCATAAGTCCACGCGTGCAACATGCATTGATAGATACCCATTGGAAAGGTCATCTCAATTAAACATTTCCAATTCTTAAGTCAACAAAAAATTCAAAAAAATCGGCTTATATTCTTTTCCATTTTCACTCCTTAACAAAAAAAATTGTAAAATATGGGGCTTCCACTTAAGTAGCCAAAACAAAAGGAATTGTCTTCTGTTGTTATGCATCAGCAGCAACATTTTATTTCACTATTGCAATCGACTTCAATCTCATGGTAACAGACCTGTAGGCACATAATAACCTTCTTGCCGAAGAAGTCGAAACCGGAGAGCGATCTCATAGACGTTATCTTTGCCATGATTGAGAGAGCTAAAATGTGTGTATTGCCACTGTAGAATGGCTTTAATCTGTTCTCGGAATAGGGATTTGATTCCTAGCCGCTGAATTGTGTCGACAATGATCAAACTTCCCACAGGCTCATTCACCACTTTATTCAGAAACTCTATAAGGCACTTTACATTTTCTTCATGTTTGATCCGGGAATCATCCTGCATCGTGGATATCCAGAGTTACAAGTGAGGTCGATGTTATAAAGCCAAAGAAAGAAACTTAAGCAGGAATGATCTAAATTGGCGATACTTTTTCTGATGTAAATTTAGAAAATTATTGTAATGAAACAAAAAAAAAAAAAAAAACAAGTCAGCAAAAGTTCAACAGAGCAAAGACAAAAGCACAAATAATGAAATAATTAACTGATAATTTTTTATAAACTCATATATGGTGATTCAGTATGAGATGATTAAGGTTTTCTGTTGATATTATTTTTTTACTAGTAAATCTTAGTATGCTCATATGCACTAGGTACATATTATATGATTAAGGTTATAGTATTGTGTTTTGTCGATGCAAGAACAGGCTGAGCATATGATAATCGTGTTAGTTGTGTCCTATGACCCGTTTATTAAGCGTATCGTATTCGCATCTCAGTAGATCAACACCTTTAATAAATGTATCATATTCGGATTAGCCATAATGGTATAAAACCCTATCCCGACACAACCGAATTAGCACGGCAAGACACGAATTTCCAGCTCTAGAGGGGCCACTGCGCCCACAAGCAGGAGTAGGTGATCAGAGCAAACTTGGGTAATTATTTTCCATAACATGTGTAATTTTATGTTCAAAGATTTTGTAAAAAAATATATTTCTTCTCTATAATCTAAAGTTGTGTCCGCCGACCCAGGAGACATCCCAATTTTCATTAGAGGTGTCATACTTGCCTTACAAAATAATGCTTGGAGGCAAACACAATGTCTGTGATTTTCTTTTCTTTTGTACTCACGAGCTAAGGGAATGAAAAGTTGAAAATAAAAGGCTAAGATCAGTGGATTTACCAGACTAGTTTGCTCTTCGTCGATGCTCAATGTTTGCATCTGGTTAGTCTGAGGCATTGTGAATCTGGAATCGGCCGTCGAATCTTTCGCAGGACTAGCCACAGTGAGAGAAGAGATGACTGAAGATTATGAAGAATAGAAGGACAAGGTGATTTGGCCAAAGCACAAGAGGGAAACAAAATGCGTCGTGATGGGCGGTTGATGTGCTTTAGATGGCCTATTTATAGTGAAATCCAAAAGGGATAATTACACAAATGATCCCTAAACTTTGGCTAAATATGCAATGTTGTTCTTGAATTTTAACATAATATGCAATGTTGTCCTTACACTTTTAATTTTTTCAGTATGGTCCTTGAACTTTTAATAATATTCAATTTAGTCCCTAAACTATATGAAAAGTTCGATGTTGTCCCTGAACTTAAGTTAATAGAAGAACAATTTCACATAGTCCAGAGACTAAGTTAAACGTGTACCAAAAGTTCAAGAATCACATTGAATAAATTAAAAGTTTGTAAAAACCAAGCAAGTGACTCAAGTATATTGATGAGAGTTTGGCCCACCCTCTTTTGCAAGTTCATGCATTTGGAATATCTGCTGTCAGTGAGAAATTGGTTCACACGATTGTCGCTTTCGAATCCTGATTGGAGGAAATCATCGTCCATGAAAGTATACATCAATGCATATATATGAACGAGGTTTCGCCCGTGAATGGCCTTCAATAAATTAGAAGCACAAAAATCACGTTGTCTTAAGATGTCAGCACAGAACTCGGATTTAGTTCCACCATTTCAGATTTAGTTCTCATCTTACGTGATACACGAGGTAATTACACAAATTTGAACTCGAATTCTCTTTGTGAAATGTGCGGATGTGCGTGCAACATCAAGCAGAAGAGTGTACGGGCCAGTGAGGGTGAAAAACTGTGTCAGTCATCTAAGTGGACACGTCTCTTGTGCCAATAAGAAATGAGCATGTGAGTAGTTAAATGTATAAGGCTATTCTTTTGGATGTTAATGTGTGGAGGAATTATCCGTGAGCTTAATATGTTCGCTAAATTAAATTTGGACCATTTAAAATAGTGAATCTCGTCAAGTTTGACGGTTCGAATTTGATTTTGTACACGTATAAAGTTTACTGAATAATTTCTCGAATGTACGTGAGAGTGTAGTGAGAATGAGAAGAAAAGAAAAAGTGTAATGTCAGATTGTGTCTTTAAGAGTTGAGGGGCACATATGTTGTTTTACAGTACTAATATGGGGTAGTGCCATTGTTATTGAAGATATGTAGAGCTGGCAAAATAGATTCAGGACCCATTTTTTAACCCAAATTCATTGAGTCATGTAAAATATGGTTTGTTTGAAAATTTCAAAACAAGTTAAAGTGGGTTCACGATATCAAAGCCAAAGCCTAATTAGATATGAATCTTAGTGGGTCTAATGACAAACTCATTTCTAACCCAGTTAAGCTTGGTTATTAGTTGAAGAAATATGTACAAAGAAAATATGGAAAGAAATAGGGAACTATGATGTCGAGCAAGAGTGAGGACCGCTACTGATGGTGCCCCGCTGCCGTCGGCTATGTCGCCCACGATGGCCATTAGCTACTCCGTGGCCCACCGTCGCCGTTGGCAGCCACCTTCGTCCTCCTCCTAGTCAACTCTCTTCCTCGTCCCACACCTTCTAGTGGGGCGTCTTCATCATTCCTTTCTTCAAGCTTCGTTCAAGACCAAGAAAGCAGAAGAAGATGGTCTTCTGTTGCTTACCTACAAATTCTTTTAACGAAAATGACTCTACACGGTAGAATCTAGATCCAAGAAACCTCTACAACCACATATTCCTCCAAATCGTGCTAGAGAAAAATGTCAATTGGCCTTTTCACACAGATCCCGACGGAGCGAACAAACCCTAGAAGACGTGCAATTAACCTCCGACGATCGAGTCAAATTCAGACCGAGGCTGGGAAGGCGGTAACTCTACACAGTAAAATCGAGATCAACACTGACATATCTGGAAACACCTTCCGTTGCCCCCCCCCCCCCCCCCCCCCCCAAAAAAAAAAACATCACATTGAAACAGAATAAAAAAGAGGAGCGACGATACACCGCCCTCAGCAGGCCAGATAGAGAAGCTTCCGATCATGGCAAAACACCACACAATATGGCATGTTGATAGCATTTGCATGCATAAAAATGCATGAGCTAATGTGCAAGTATGTGAGGTTCGGTGAAAGGCATGTGATACAAACACTAATGATCCTGAGCATGTATATGACATACGTATGAATATCGTATTTGCGTATGTGATTTGGGTATTATATTGAAATGACTAACCTGCAAGGTCAGCCAGGTGAGTGATTTGGGCCCGAGGGCCTAGGTCGGTGATTATTTTTGAATTGTATGATTGTTATGTGTTGTTTGTCAGGAGGATGCATGTTAGCCTAACCTAGATTTAGGGGTTTTACTCACTGAGATTCGTCTCACGATTATATAACTCAAACTTTTCAGACCCCCAGCCTTGAGCATGCCGAGGCCGCCGCCTCTTTTTGGGATTCCGCATCAAATTCAGCAGACGTCGAGTGTACCCCTATGGGAACGGGGAAGCTTATGTAAGATATTATTCAATACTATTTATACACATGGATGACTATTATTACCAGACCCAGGAATATATAGCCTGGTGTTTTATGAATGCTAATGGGGAGATGAGACCACCCCTTAGGACTCTTGATATTCTGCTGGATGGGAATGACATGATGATACCTCAGATAACTGATTGTGAGATTTTAGATCCCCCAGCCACTCCTGATTGGTCTATTTCCGATGAGACGGTTAATGGACCTATTGCTATGGATGAGGATCCTGAGGAGCAAGAAGTGATATTTGCTGATCCGGAGCCGATGGATGACGAGGAGGACGAACCTGAGGCTATGGAACAAGATCCGAATGAGGACAGAAAGGTCGCAGAGTTGGGATCGAATTTGGAGTTGGGATTAGATGAAGAGTTAGGACTATATCTGGATCCGGAGTTGGAGTCGGATTCTAAGGACGAGTAGGCTGCAATCGAGGATATGGATTCCGAGGAGTCTGAGTCTTCCGAGAGCTCAGCAGAGGACTCCTCAGGGTCCAATCCGGATTGGGAGCCCTAGCGCAGACCGGAGTTGAAGCAATGGAGGTCGTTTTCTTTTTTACTATGACCCTCTTCTTAGGTTTAGCTTGACTCACCCTAGTTACCTACCCTTTTTTATTAGTAGTGGTTATTAGCTGTTTGTTGATTGTATAATCAGATGTTGTAAAAAGGTTTTTTAATAGTAACATAAAGTGTACATATTTTCAACTATTTTGATTGTTGTTCGACTATCCTTGTCTCATATTGTTTTGTCAGGGTATTGTGTCACGCCCCGAACTCCCGTTGAGCCCTCAACATCCTGCCTCCGGTCGAACAGCTACGACATCCCAGGTTGTCGCCTTTCTCATCTAAATATTAGAGATTTAATTGCGCACACGGAAACCTTAAAACACCCAGACAAAAATAAACTGGGGAAACATTGGGAGAATATATACATTTCTATTTCTAAATCAAACTCGTTCCTTTATATATACAATGAAACAAATTTAAGCCTACCGGTGCATAAACCATTACAGCTATCAACAGCAAAAGAGTCGATGACTTGGTCTTGACTTTCAAAAATGGTACCCAATCCATGGCCTGGCCATCTAACAACCCTTCTAACCCTGTCATCCCTTACTTGGCGTCCATTCTGAATCCGATTCCTCGTTATTTGATTCGGAACTTTCCTGACCCGTTTGATCTCCCGAGGACTCAGGCTCTGCTTCTATCATGATAGGGTTATTGATATCGCCTGATTCCACTGGAGCTGCGTTCTGATACTCCTTGGCTAAAACATCCCAGAAATTAACCTCGGGCTGGTAGTTGAGGTCCAAGAATTGTTCAAAAGGAAGTATATACCCCGGCTCACCCAATACTTCCTCAGACTCCGCAGTATGGTTCTCTAGTTCTACCTCGGGTTCCGCCTCACCAGGTCCTTCCTTGGGAATAGGCTCTAGGTCAATATCCATTGAGTCATCCTTAACCTGTGACACTTCAGGCTCGGGTACATGTTCCGCCCCTGAGGATACTTGTACGGTGGGGTCCTGATGCATACTAGATTGGGCCAAGCTTACCTCAGTACTCGTCAATTCTCCGTCACTAGGGGGCACGATGGCCGGGTCCTAGTCCCTAACTAAATCATATGGCACATCAAAGCCCCTAACTGGGCCAAATTCATCTCCGTCCGCATCCTTAAAATGCTAGGCTACAAAAATATTCGTTTCCCATAATGGTAATCCTACTTCTACGTACACAGTCGTCGTATGCCTTATCCAAGTCATCCCATCTCCCATTTGAAACTTTGCTGTCTCATATTCTCTATGCACTGGAACTCTAAAACGTACTGGGGGTGGTGGCGGTGGAGGATTCATGTCTCAGGTCTGGGTTTTGAAAATGTTTGGTTTACACAACCATGAGAATAAATCTCAGCAAATACACCCTTAAACCCAACCTAGGCTACCACATACCTCCAAATAATTACGCAATCACACACATTCACGTACACCAATATCACAAAACAGGCACATCAATTAAGACTGTCGGGTTCATAATGCACACATTCGCACTCAGTCACAATCACGTCGTATGCAACACGCGTATGTGCCAATTCTCATCCCACTCTTTCTTCCATTCTCATTTTCCGCTTTATCAATCCTCGCCAGTGGCCCGCGTTGAAGTACTCACCTCAGGCACACTGTGATCATTCATCACATCACTTCCGGCCTGCGTACTCGTTCACACCTCAGGCCTCGATCGCGACTTAAGCATCACACGCCCCAAACCCGATCCCAACTCAGCCCGCGCCAAATGCGACAGGCCTACATGATTGAAACCCAACTCAGCCTACGCCAAATGCGACAGGCCTACGTGATTGGAATCCAACTCAGCCCATGCCAAATGCGACAGGCCTACATGATTGGAACTCGAGCTTATGATGTCTCGATCCAATCCCGATCTCACCCGAGTTGGTCATGCCTCGGACCGATTCTCATACATGCTTTTTCAAGCCTCAGCCTATGCCAAATGCAACAGACCTACGTGATCGCTGCCCGAGTTTACGATATTCGGCCCAATCCCATTCTCGTTCTGTCACACCTTCACATACTTTCCCATAATTACTTGTCACACGACACTTCTCCTTACTCATGCACATACTCGATATGCATTTACCACACGCGACTAGCCCATCACATGCGATCCGTACACTCATTGAGTCACATGCAGACAGAGCGCACTCAACAATTCACATGGGCAATATCAACAATTAATTTAATCAACTCACGTGTGCACTCGACAAGCATAATTAGTCACTCAATTGTACAACAACACTCTCAATTAAATCACCATAATTTATAAATAAATCAAACACGCCTCAAATACGGTATTTGCCATTTTTCTCCAACCAAATGGCGTCGGATTAATTCCGATCCTTCACGGGACTTTCTCGCCATTAAATACCGGTTCTAAAAATCCAACTTGCATCCCGAACCGAGCATCACGGCCTCGTGAACAGGGAATCACAGCTCATGAACAGTGATTCTTAACTTGAAATTCCCTCAAATCGTCCTCCAAAAATTCCAAATTAATTCCTTAAGGCCCGCCATACATTCCCGGTCTAAAGCCCCAACATTTGACACCCGCACAAGTCCAATTTCACCCAAAATCAAATTATTCAGCGATACCCAAAATCCTAAATAGGGATTAGAGTATGACTTACCGCGTTCTAGGCTAAAACGACTAGAACGGAAAGCGGCGGCGTTCTACGGCGAAGACGAACGGCTCACGGTGGCTTCCGGCTTGCACGGCGGCGATCCAGCGGCGGCCTGGTCTTGCACGGTCGGAAATGGGTCACGGGGAGAGAGAGAGAGGGACGGTGAGGTTGGTGGTGGTTGGAGGGCGGCACGGCGACGGCAAGGTGGTGGTCCGGCGGTGTGGCAAGCGGCAGCACCGGCGATGGAGAGAAACGGCCAAGGGAGAACTCACGACCAAGAAGAAAAAAAAAATAAAAGGGGAAAGGGGTTGTTCACGGCAATGGAAGAGAAGAATGGGAAGAAGAAGTCATCCTTGACTTAAATAGTGTTCAAATTGACCAAAAGTGAAAATGACTAAAAATGCCCTTTTCTCACAATTTTAATCCGATGGCCCAGATTCGATCTTATCTTGATCCGACGGCCGAGATTGATTCTTGCACAAAAATATCCAAGGGCATACTTGTAATTTTCCAAAAATCCAAGGGTAAAATTGTCCAATCAAAATTTTAGGGCAAAATTACCAAAATGCCCTTTACCCTTAAACATACCCTTTAATAATCTTTAGAGGTATTTTGGTCACTTTCTCCGTTTCTTGTCCAAATCAAGTTTCTCCGAAGGATTTGAGCGCACCAAAAATTCACATGTGTCACGTATAACGTTGTCCTAGCGTTCCATTGCGACATCCTAATTTTCCGGTGTCCAATTTGGGCAAAAATCCAATAATTAAATTATATTAAACGCAACTCGAGCGTTTCTCGAGCTAACGGGCGATTTGCTAGGGAATTTGCAGAATCAACTCGTGACTGATATGAAATCGAGTCACGTGCAAGTCCGTTCAGTGCGTGACAACTTCGGTTGTCATTAAAATCGCGAAGATCAATCATTTGATCCGAGGGCTACAATCGTTCGGAATAATTTCAAATTCATTCGTCAAGTTGTTTCGTGGTCCAACGGAATCACCCGCGATCCACTACTAGGACAGTGGATTTAATGGTCGAAATTCATTCACGATCGAATTTTCTTTAGTTGCGCGAATTTAATTTCCCCTATTAGCCTTTCCCTAATGGTTAACATTCCCAGGAATGATCGGTTCCAAGCAAGAATTTACTGCGAGCACATCTCATAAAACTCAATTATTTAATAAATTCAAATTTGTGGAATTTCGGAATATCACAATCTTCCCCCCTTAGGAAATTTCGTCCTTGAAATTTACAATCTCACTGATACTCAAAATTACAATTCTTACTGCTACTCAAACAACTGGGGGTACTGACGTTGCATCATTTCTTCGCTTTCTCAAGTTGCGCCTTTAGTCCCGCGGTGTTCCCAAATGTTGACACCTAAATTTTACTAATCATTTAATCGTAATTTGCATAGAAAATTAGGGATTAATTTTTAACCCCTAAACAAAAATATTTAAATTGCATAACATATAGTTTAGGTTCATTTTAATTTAATCGCATTTTGCATCGGATCGATGATGGCGAACGAGCTTAATTTCATCGAATGGGACTCGGTTCGCTCGGAAAGGCAAGGGCCAAAAATTACGAGTCAAATAGGTTTGGTCGTTTTAATTTGAGCTTAATTCAGCCCATTATGTTTAATTAAATTAAAACCCAAGTTAATTCAGCCCGTTTAGGAATTAAATAAAATCAGAAATTAGATTAAGACCTAAGCCCAAGTCTAAGCCCATTAGGACTAGAGAGCCCATCTAATTGACCTAGGTTAGTATTATATAAGTATGTTTAGGTCAGAATTTTGAGAGGACAACACATAATTCAGATCTGATTTTTAGAGAAAGGCAAGTGTGAGAGAGAAAGTGACGTCACGCACCACCACCGGGGGCACGCCGCACGCCGCCGCACCGCCGTCGTCGCGCCTCAACCGCCCGCCGACGTCGCTGCCTTCCACTAACGCTGCTGCCGATGATGTGATCAGCCGGTTCAAGCGGCCGAACCGACTGATCGGCGACTTCCTCCGGCGATCCAGAACTTGCGGCAACACTCCTTGGCGTTTTCACATCACTGTCGGCCGAGCTTTCCGAGACTTCTTCGTGTTGTTTTTGATCTGAATATGGAGGCCGGATCGCTTGATTTCATGCCGGAGCATCGTTAAACAAGGTAAGTGCACTTGGACTTTGTTCTGTAAAATCGTGTACATAGAAACCAGTATGCTTGAGATGCCGATTTCAGCTCGTTAATGTCAAAATCTTGTGAAGTGATGAACTAGAGAATCGTAAAGCACGTCTTAGGCTTTGATTTGATATATCATATGCCTCAATCAGACCTGATTTGCTATGTCAAAACTATTTCGGAAGTTAGGATCAGAATCTGGAATATGATGTTGAAGTCTGTTCTGATAATGTTATGACTGATGTTGTGCTGTTCCGTGATTTTTATGATTTTTTATGATCATTTTTTGAAAAAACTTTCTTCACGAAAATTGTAGATCACATCTTTGTCTGTTCACCATGAAATTTTCATAAAATTCCAAGCATGTTAGCATGATACGATCTGCAACGTCATATATGCATGAATCTGATAACAGATCAGTTCCAGATTGACCTTCGTGCGTTCTTCAATTTTCATAAATTTGTGTGTTCGAAATCTGAAAAAGTTTTCTTCATGAAAGTTCATACTGAGATCGAGATATTTCCATTGATATTAATTTCATCAAAATCGGAGGTCATTTGGATTTTCAAAAGGAATTTTCACAATCTGATCAGTATCTGTGTCCAGATCTGATTTTCATTCCTTTAGAATTCAGAAAATGTTTCTCCGAAACTGATAAAGTTGGAGATTATCTGCAAATTAGGTGATTGAACATTATCCTATATTTTTCAGAATATTTAATTTCCTAATTTGCATGTTTTGAATATTTCATGAATATCATGTGGATATTTAGATATCTTAGGATAATGTTTGATATATCTGTAATATTTGAAAATATTCAAAATTAGGAATCGTTCCTAATTTAGCAACGTATCTGGACGACTATCTGACCTTATTCCTAAGGTACGATACGCGGCGATACGGAAAATTATTATCCTATCCATAATCACTTGGATACGATAATGATCTTTATCTGCTTTCCAAATTTAAACGATCAACTTTCCGTCAATATCTATAACCCTATAGATATGACCGATAGTTCGATTTTTGTGCCTAATCCGAGTTTGAAACAAATTTGGCGGATCGCGTGGACGATTTGAATGTGGTTGCTATCCTTGTTTTTTTTTATTATTTTCTTTCCTTTAAATAGAAAATTCAAAAAATATCAGTTAGGATTTGAATTTGAGTTTTGCATGTTTAGGGAACCCTAAATGTATCTAGAAGATAGAGTAATTATTTAATTTAAATTAGGACTTGAGATAATCTATTTCCTAGTTTAAATTAAGCAATATTCTAATCTTATTAGATTATTTAGGTTATTTTTTAATTCCGAATTTTCATGAAAACCCCCAAAAAAAAAGAATGAATTGCTTTATGGTAGATTAGGATAGATTGCATTCTTAATTTAAGTAATTTATTATTTTAACAAAAATCCCAAAAATAATTCATGTTAGGATATGTTAAGTCATCATAGGTTGCATGTTATTTTAAGCATATTTTTATTCCGAATTTCATTAGAAAATATCAAAAATAAATCATTTACTCGTCATCAAAATTAGGTCACGTCATTGCATGACATATAGTTTGCATGCTAGGTTGCATTACTTGCATGTCATTTTTGCACGTCATTGCATATAGATTAGATTTCATTTAAATAAGTGAAAATCAAAAGAGAAATTAAGTGAATTGCTTGTTAATTAGAAATCATATTAGGATGTTAATATGATTTTCTAGCTAACTATGCAGATGTTTGCGTTGCTTCGAGGTAAGTAATTCTTCCAATCTTGCAATTTAATATTCAATTATTGAGTGTTAAATTGGTGGTTTGCGCACCCGCATGAATACCTTACATGTTAATAATTAAGTTGAAATGGATCCAAACTGCATGCCAAAATATTTTTGAAAAGAAAAGGTACCGAAAGGGCGTTAGACTAGATCTAGCGTAATCAAGTCCCCGGGCTTAGAATCTCTAGTTCGTAGGAATAAAACATATCTCCCTATGTTTTATTTAGGTTTCTAATCGACCTACCGCAAAATTATTAGTGGCGACTCCAAGCATGAAGACATTTGCATGTTAAAAACTTAAACCCTAAGTTGCGAATTGGTAGGGCTTGGGAGGGCCCGAGTTAAGATTAGTCTTAATAATCCATTAGCCCGAAAAATGAAAATTTTTTAGGTCGCGACAGCTTGACGACTCCGCTGGGGAATTAAGTTAAAACTCTTAGTGGACTTAGGCCAATTTTTCATTTCAAAAAATAATTTTTGTTTGGCAGCGAGGATCCCAGGTACGTCCCTAACATTTTAGGTGTTAAATGTTTTTGCAGAATAGGAGGTATAAGGGGAGGCGTGATTGTTAACCCTTGTTTTGCAGGGAGGTGTTCGGATGTATGGTTTAATTTATGCACGAAGCGCTGTTTGATATAACCTGCTGTGCATGCCTTACATTTACACTACACCACACACACTACCCGCTGCCGGACCTGGGCGGCATAGGTTTAGGATGGTACTGAGGTAGTGGATACCCCGACCAAAATCATGTGGTACGGGTCGCCCTCCTCGGTCCCGAAATTTTCTTTCATGGTGTCATTGAATACCCACCACGATTGCGCCCTTTGCAACCCGGGTCGGCTCTTTGACTAAGCCGGAGTCAGGGGAATCCCAGCCTAACCACCGCCACGAATGGTTTAGCTCGGTAATCCTCACGTCTCCATTTTGCAAGCCAGAGTCTAGGTAGAAATCGAACCTCACATTTCATGCGCATGTCTATGTGATTGTCATTTCCCTACCCGGTGAAGTAAATTTCTTCAACCTTTATCTCGCAATCTATTTACATTTCGTCCTTTTTCTTTGGTCGGTCCATGACATTAGGTCCGTCGTGCGTCTTGGTCTATACACTATGGGAGGGGCAGACATCCGGATTCTTGATGCTCCTAAGGACGAGCTCCGTGCCTGGTGGAATCTACTCAGTCTGACCAACCGCAAGCTAGTTGAGGGCTACATCGGAAGGCTGCTCCCCCTACTGGAAGTCAAAGTCCGTACCGGTCTCGTTCGAGCATTAGCCCACTTCTGGTGCCCCAAGACATCCACCTTTATATTCGGTAAGCATGACCTTACCCCGACTTTGGAAGAGTATAGTGTGCTCATTGGAAAACCTTTAAGATCGGAGTTAATCACACCACCTTTGGGAATTGATTCGACATTAATGTTGTCAGAATTTTTGAATGTCGGAAAAGATGAACTGGCAAAAGTTTTAAAAGCAAATCGTGGAACATGTCCTTTTTCATTCATGAGTCAATCTTTTGAAAAAGCCACACCTTTTCAGAAGGGCAGAATCTTTCTACTAGCATTTTTCGGGTTCGTCATTCTCCCTCACTGCAAGAATGCATGTAATCCGTCAATTGCATGGTTGGTCCAACAAGTCTGTCTTGAAAAGAATTTTGTCAACACCATTCTAGCCGAAACTTTCATTTCTCTCATTAAATTCAAGCAAAATGATGACAAAACATTTCATGCACCCCTTGAACTATTGCAAATTTGGTTTTTGTCTCACATAAAGGGATGTGGCGATTTACTCAAAATATCCGAACTCAGTGATTCCAGTCATCCCGTCTTAAGCTATAAAGAAAAACAAGCAAATGCACCTGACTATCATTATTCCGAATGGATCATTTTCATGAAAAACGCTAGACCCCAAGGTTTCTAATGGCATGCTAACTGGTTCAATGTCGAGGAAGCTCGGCTTACGTGTAATGGTGTTGGACCGGTGCCACTTTTAGGCTTCACTGGTGCAATTGAATACTATCCCGCCAGAGTATCCCGGCAATACCAGATTCTCCAAGGGCTCCCTCCGGCGTTACAACCCGAGCTCCTCCATGTCGATTTCTCCGACGAGGGTGAAGACCACGAAGGGACCGTAGCTCAACTCACGAAGATGTGGAAGAAATGCCGTGTGTTAAAGATAGCTCGACCCGAAGAAGAGCTCAAGGGGGAGCAGAAATCCTATTTCGCCACGACCAGATACATTCGACGGCACAAGATCCCGCAGGAGTTACTCCCGAAGATACCTAAGGTGCCTCTCAAGACCGCCAATCGCTCAGAGAATAACCGCCTCAAAAGGAAGGCCGAGGAAGCTGAAGAAAAGGCATCTAAGATAGCTCGGGCTTATGAGCAGTTGAAGAATGAAGTCGCCTCCCATATGTCTATAGATCAAGCTAAATAAAAAGCTTGAAGTTGTTTTTTTCATTTTAGTTTCAATTTTAAATTTGTTTAGGAATTGAGTCATTTGTCTTTAATTCAGTTTGATTTTGAGTCATCAGTCGTTGTAAAATTTTCGTCATTTCAATAAAGAGGTCTTTTCAATTCAGAACGGTTAGTCCAATGTCATGGATTGGTGTGCGATTTCGCTTAACACTTATGTATGCCTGTTTCATGCAAATTAGGTAATTACGGACCGATCACGATCGCCTATTCGTACACGGTCGAGAGCCAGAATGGCCGATCAAACCAATTTGCAAGAGCGTGTTGTTGGTATGGAAGACCAGATGAAGCAACTCGTCATCGCAATGCAGCAAATGTCCGCTGAAATCAAGACTCTTCGGTCAACCCCCGTTCCAACATCCCTCGAAGCAATAGCTCCAAAGCATAAAGGTGGAAAGAATGTTGATCTTGAGGAAGATGACGATATGCCTGAATTGGAAGATGACCCCGTCCAGATCATCGTCAACAAAGACAAACCAAATGAACGAGTCAACAAACTCGAAGAGAGAGTGAAGCAGCTGGAGGGTTCACAGGATTCACCCTCGATTGATCTGTCCCTGTACTCACAGATCAAAATCCCAAAGAAGTTCAAGATGCCAGACTTTGACAAGTACAATGGCACCACATGCCCAAAAGCCCACTTGCAGCTCTATCACGTGCAAATGACCTCGTACGTTGACAACGAGCTCCTGATGATCCATGCATTCCAAGCGAGCTTGACCGGCCCTGCTCTGAACTGGTACCTCATGAAGAAGATAAATGGCCTCAAAACTTGGAAGGAAGCTAGTGAGGCCTTCCTGAAGCAATACAGGTTTATAACGGACATCACTCCAACCCGCGATGACCTCGAGCGTGCTCAGATGAAAAAGACTGAGTCCTTCAAAGACTATGCTATCAGATGGAGGAATCTAGCCGCTCAGGTTGTCCCAGAACCTATTGACAGTGAGCTGAAGAGGATGTTCATCAAGATTCTCCCGTTCGAGTACCGTAATAGAATGGTGGCCATTCCGGCTGACAACTTCAACCAACTCATCTCCATAGGCGAACAGATTGAGATAGGGCTGAAAGATGGGTGGTTTGTCGAGCCGTCCTCGTCGACCAAAAGATTTAGTGCGAGGAAAGAGAAGGAACCGGCAGCTGAAGTGAATGTGACTTATAACCAACCAACCCGGCGGAATACTAACCCAGCCCCGGCAATCCAAATAGCAGAAGCTCAGCACCAAAATCCGGGTCGTCAACCTTTTCAGAGAATGAACAACAAGAGGCAATTCACCCCCCTCCCTGGGTCGTTGTCTCAAGTATTGGCAGTGCTCCGAAAGAAAGGCTTGCTTACTACTGAGCCAAAGCGGCCCAATCCTGAGCAGTTTTATAACTACGACTCATCAAAGAAATGCGATTATCACATGGGCGAACCTGGACACTCAACCGACGATTGTTCTATCCTCAAGCATCGAATCCAGAACCTCCTGGACACGAAGGCTTTCTCGTTCCAACC
This sequence comes from Syzygium aromaticum, assembly GCA_024500025.1. Classification (NCBI taxonomy): domain Eukaryota; kingdom Viridiplantae; phylum Streptophyta; class Magnoliopsida; order Myrtales; family Myrtaceae; genus Syzygium; species Syzygium aromaticum. The sequence goes on from CM044891.1 coordinate 18,640,775, forward strand.
TGCTAAGCCGAATGTTCAGAACAACCCTCTCCCTGATCACGCGGGCAATGTAAATGCCATATTCTGTTTCGATGCTGGTCGAATCAAGAACGTCAAGGTATACACCGCTGAGGTCTACGGCGAGTTGGTGAAAGCTGGTTATTACCCGACTAATGAAGTTCTTTCCTTGGCCATCATGAGAGAAAGAATCTCAGGGATGGTACAGGCTGGGTTGATCGTTTATGCTGACCACACCGGCATCGTCTCTACTATCTCCGAGCTCGTCATTAATTGGGATGAAGAGTTTGCTACGTTAAACACCGGAAAGGACAAGCTCGATCCCTTACCTGAAGACATGCCCCCGCTCGAAGACGCGACCGATGATGAAAGGATCATAATAAACACGCCTGCAACTGATGAAGGGATAGTGATCGAGATACCTCAACCGTATGAATACTCGGATGATAAGGCAGTCCCTTGGTCCTACAGTCTCGATATTGACTTAGTCACCAGATCTGGACGTGCCTATGGCCAAGCAAATGCTCAACCTACAAAGCCTGTCACTGATGAAGAAGCTAAAGAATTCCTGGCCGTTATCAAGGCTAGTGAATACAACATAGTTGAGCAGTTGTGCAAGATGCCCGTGCAAATCTCTCTACTTGAGCTACTCCAGACGTCTGTCAAACATCAAAAGGCCCTGATGAAAGTGCTAAGTGAAGTCCACGTGCCTGAGACGATCAATCATGAGAGACTGGAGAAATTTGTGGGTTCCATACTCCTCAAAGACCCCATAGCCTTCTCGGATGAGGAATTCCCTCTAGAAGGCAGAGGACATACTAAAGCATTGTATATTTCTGTCAAATACAAGGCCTCGCACGTAGCCCGGGTACTCATTGATAACGGTTCGGCCTTGAACATCTGTCCTTTGGCAACTTTACACCGCCTCAAGATAGATCCTTCTAGGATAAATGCTGCGAAGACCTCCGTACGAGCCTTTGACGGAACGAAGAAAGAAGTGATGGGGGAAATCCACCTCGACATACAGATAGGGCCAACAGTGTTCAACGTCCTATTTCAAGTCATGGACATTCCCACTGCATTCAACTTTCTGCTGGGTCGTCCATGGATTCATACTGCTGGAGCTGTGCCGTCCAGTCTACATCAGAAAGTGAAGTTCGTGGTAGAGAGGAAATTAGTCACAGTACACGGTGAAGAAGAGCACCCAATTTATCATGCAACGGCTATCCCTTATATCGAGCCGGACTGCAAAATTGAATCGAGCTATCAGTCGCTTAAGCTCGTATCGACCATTCATGCGTCTAGAGGATCATCGCCGCCAGTTCCTGAGGTGTCAAATGCTACAGTAATGGTTGGAAGAGTAATGGTATCTCAGGGCTTCATCCCGGGCGAAGGCCTTGGCAGAGATGGTCAAGGTATCCGCCGATCGGTCGAAACCTCTCAAAGACCCCGTACTTCTGGATTGGGGTACCAGGGATCAACTGTGCCGAACAATGAGAGACGTGGATATGGTCGAGGTCAAGGTCAAGGAGTTGAGCAGAATAGACAGCAATCCAATGAAAGGCCGAATGATGGAGAACGTGGGCGTGGTAGGTTGCCTCCACACATTCGCACTACATTCCCAGGCCCTGCAAGAATGATGCATGAAGAGAAGGAGGTGATCGACACTTTAGGGCAACCGAGCTGGAAGTTCGACTATTATGTGAAGTACTCAGCACCTCCGAGTTTTTATGTTGACCCCCGTGACATTATCTCTGACGGATGGGGAGGTATGGATGATCCAACACCTCAAATGACAGGAGATTCTGATGATGCAATGGAAGGAATTACTGTCCTGTTCGATGACGTCTTCATTAGAGCTATCGAAGAAGGACCGTTAGAGGGAATGGGCACTGGCTCACAAGAGTAAAACCTTTACTTTTTCGCACACTCCCCTGTATGGGAGTTTTTACTGCTTTTTAGGATTTGCCCCATCTCGGGTGCAGCATTCCGTTCTTATTTCTAGGACTTGGTTGTTGCAATTTCTATTCAATAAATGTAATTCCATTCGAAATGATCAATGAAATTACAAGTTATTTTCAGTTTTTTGAGGGCATGTTGAGGTATATCAAACCAGCCCGGTGATGATATCCAACCGAAAAAAGAAAATATAGTGCAAGGAGAATTCTGAGGCCTGGGCTTCTTCATGCTCCCTCGTGTTAAAATTTTTTCAAAAAAAATTTCAAAAATAAAAAACAAACAAAAATTACAAAAAAAAATGCAATGTTTAGCCCTGTTTGTCCTTCTGAATCACTTACTTTATGTTTCAGGGCCAATCTTGTGGCACGTGAGGGTATGAGAATGGTCCAACATCATGAATTATATGCAATCGAGATTGATCCCAATGATGCCGGCAAACTTGATGATTCCTCGGACCTTCAGCGTGATCTTGAGCATCATGAAAGACCTAAAGTCTTGACAGCAGACCAAACTGTCATCGTTAACCTAAGTGACTCTGGAGAAACTAAAGAGGTAAAAATAGGAGTAATTCTTCCTGAGAGTGAGACGAAACGCCCAATCCAGTTGCTGCATGAGTAGGTAAGTCTTTCAACCATAAAGTGCGTCAAAGACACTTCAAGGTAAATGATCTAGTCCTAAGGAAGGTACTGCCAGTCTTTCCTATTCCTGGGGGTAAATTTGCCCCAAACTACATTTGTCCATATGTGGTTAAAAAAGGTGCTTCCCAAAGGTGCTCTGATTCTTGCAGAAATGGATGGTCGTGAGTCCTCCAACCCTGTTAATTCTGATGCTGTAAAGATGTATTATCCTTAATAAAACCTGACATTCTGCAGCAAAAGTTTTCCAGTGTTTGGTTTTATACTTCCGAATTGCAAACATTTCATTGATGAATAAATGATTTCGATCAATTTCAAGCTATGATGTTTGCATTGGCTTTAATTTCTGCATGGTTTTGTCGGTCTGTATCATTAGCTTCAAAGGGGAAGTCTATTTAGACAATCTGATAACTCATGTGGAATAAATTGAATGTGTTGAATGAGGTACATTGGGATGATGAAAGGCGAGCCATATCCTATACACAGTCCCATGCATTAATCCCCGGTAAGTTGAGTTGAAAAAATTCTATGTTTGCAAGGTAAAGAGTTATCTCGCAAAAGGTACGACGACCGAGATGATAAGAGGCATTTCATTTCTCTATCTCAAACACTACAGTTTATCCATTGTTTCACCACTTTGAGCCTAAATGCTTGGATAAATTCTTTCAAATTACCCCTGTCAAGAACCACCCCACATTGGGGCAAACTGGAGGTAAATCAGTATCATAAGGTGAAAAATGAATTGAAATTTTCTTGCTCTCACTTGCATCAATCTTCGAGTGTTGCTTTTTCAGATGAATTCACACGAAAGTTCAAGTGCCTTAGAATGACGAAGAGCATTTCTTTCTCTATCCTATACACATTTTATCCTTTGCTAAGCCCAATTGAGCCTACAATTTCATTTCTTAAACCCAGTTGGTGATCATCCCCCACACTGGGGCAAGGAAAAAGTCGTCATTGTCTACACAGCATATCCGAAGTGTCGATAGAAGACAAAAGACGAGGAGCTTCTGAGTTCAAGCAGCAAGTCAATCAGTCAGATTAGCTTGCCAGTGTTTACGTTGTAAGCAATATGTATTAAATGTCAAAAAAAAAAAAAAAAGAGAGAAGGAAGGGCAAGAAAAAGCAGTGTGCCTGATAAAAGCAATGCCAATGCCCAACAAAAATGTGTCAGGATATGACATATCAAAATCATCCCCAGTAGAGCAGCAATCCTACAAGTTTCAAAGGAATCAAGTGATGAACTCTCGAAGCTAATGGAACATTTACCGAGGAGATAATCCCTGGTGAAGAAGAAGACTGGTGACAATGCCAAGATGATCACCAACTTATTCATACTAATTATACACATTTTGAGCCTAATGATCCATTCATTTCTCAACCCATGAGCCTAGTTTACGTTACGTCCCTTACAAAGTCTCTTCAGATTAGGGCACTTGAACTAACGTAGTGTTTCAAATGCTTATAAGCTTAGCTCGAAGAAGTGCGAGCAAGTCCGTTTCTATCTCATTTTGCAGGGTTCTTGACTTGTAAGTCCGGAGACGATTACGAAGGATATTCTTTCGATAGCCTTGACTCGAAGAGTCCCTTTTGCTAAGCCATTGACCAAGCCATGTTACATTTCTAGCAAAGACCTCTCATATTGGTAAGATCGTACCGCTTGCGAGAATACTCGGACCCTTGTCCACATGATGATGGTGAGATAGAGAGATTCTTATAAATCAGCTTTTTTCATTGAGAATGAGTGAAAGACCTTTCCGACTGAAAGTCCCTCATTCGACATTTTCAAGATACCCGCTTGTGAATTCGGATTGTCTTGTCATGATTTATCCCCAGCGAAGTTTGTAATGCCGATTTGACGAAACCATCGTGCATGAAAAACTAGTTGAAATCATAGTGCATGTGTATATGTGTTCTTGATAATGCGAATGCGTATTACATGTTGCTAAAACCGTGTCTAGCAGGAGACACACCCTCAAAAGTCGGAGATATCACAAGGTAAGTATATCTCTATCCCTTAGATGTTTATGACTATCTAGGTATTCCCAACCTGTTCGAGCAATCGTCAGGTCCCATATTTGATCTTTTTGTTGCGATCTCTAGATGCCTTTGATGATGTTCAAGTGTCTATTGATCAAGCCCTTTACAGGTACCTCCGATGATGTCCAGGTACTTTGTCAAGAAACCCTCGAACATTCGGGCTAGCCCCTTTGTTCACCAAATCACAGATTTTTACACAATCTCGAGAAGATTCCCCCGTGATTCATCTATGGAGATGTATAGATGAAACGGCTAAATCTTTACAAGTACCTATGGAGATGTATAGGTATCTTATAAAGGTCGAAATATTCTCCCCGTCCTGGATGTTCCCCTGCTACTCACCTATGGAGATGTATAGGTGGAGCAGCCAAATCTTTATGAGTACCTATGAAGATGTATAGGTATCTCATAAAGGTCGGAATATTCCTCAACCTCAGGTGTTCCCCCGTAGTTCACCTATGGAGATGTATAGGTGGAGCGGCCAAATCTTTATGAGTACCTATGGAGATGTATAGGTATCTCATAAAGGTCGGAATATTCCTCAACCTCAGGTGTTCCCCCGTAGTTCACTTATGGAGATGTATAGGTGAAGCGGCCAAATCCTTATGAGTATCTATGGAGATGTATAGGTATCTCATAAAGGTCGGAATATCCTCTTGAGTTCCCCCATGACGCACCTATGAGTCAAAGATATAGGCGCAACGGCTAAATCTTTACAAATACCTATGGAGATGTATATGTAGTTTGTAAAGGTCGGAACGTTTTTACATTTTTTTCGTTACAAACTGCTCTCGCGAATCCAGATGATGATTGGATACGTCGAGCTTTCTTCGTGTGTTTTGACTTAATTGCAGATCACCGAAGTTCATCAACAGTGTATCAGGCAAAACCTATGGGACTAAGCCCAGACATTTGCCGAACAACATACAAATCAGAGTCATACCTTGAATTGCATTATCTCGCGACATCAGGTAAGCAATTCCAGGTATGTTTTCCATTCATGTCAGCATGCATCATTTCTTATTGCATTTTAAAAAATGGGATTCATAATCCCGACAAAAACAACATTCATTGCATTTGCATAGTTGAAATTTAGGTATCATTTAGTCTTTGAATGCAACCTCTGCGAGCTTACCTTCAAAGAGGGGCAGCTGTTGACACCTAAATTTTACTAATCATTTAGTCGTAATTTGCATAGAAAATTAGGGATTAATTTTTAACCCCTAAACAAAAATATTTAAATTGCATAACATATAGTTTAGGTTCATTTTAATTTAATCGCATTTTGCATCGGATCGGTGATGGCGAACGAGCTTAATTTCATCGAATGGGACTCGGTTCGCTCGGAAAGGCAAGGGCCGAAAATTACGAGTCAAATAGGTTTGATCGTTTTAATTTGAGCTTAATTCAGCCCATTATGTTCAATTAAATTAAAACCCAAGTTAATTCAGCCCGTTTAGGAATTAAATAAAATCAGAAATTAGATTAAGACCTAAGCCCAAGTCTAAGCCCATTAGGACTAGAGAGCCCATCTAATTTACCTAGGTTAGTATTATATAAGCATGTTTAGGTCAGAATTTTGAGGGGACAACACATAATTCAGATCTGATTTTTAGAGAAAGGCAAGTGTGAGAGAGAAAGTGACGTCACGCACCACCACCGGGGGCACGCCGCACGCCGCCGCACCGCCGTCGTTGCGCCTCAACCGCCCGCCGACGTCGCTGCCTTCCACTAACGCTGCTGCCGATGATGTGATCAGCCGGTTCAAGCGGCTGAACCGACTGATCGGCGACTTCCTCCGGCGATCCAGAACTTGCGGCAACACTCCTTGGCGTTTTCACATCACTGTCGGCAGAGCTTTCCGAGACTTCTCCGTGTTGTTTTTGATCTGAATACGGAGGCCGGATCGCTCAATTTCGTGCCGGAGCATCGTTAAACAAGGTAAGTGCACTTGGACTTTGTTCTGTAAAATCGTGTACATAGAAATCAGTATGCTTGAGATGCCGATTTCAGCTCGTTAATGTCAAAATCTTGAGAAGTGATGAACTAGAGAATCGTAAAGCACATCTTAAGCTTTGATTTGATATATCATATGCCTCAATCAGACCTGATTTGCTATGTCAAAACTATTTCGGAAGTTAGGATCAGAATCTGGAATATGATGTTGAAGTCTGTTCTAATAATGTTATGACTGATGTTGTGCTGTTCCGTGATTTTTATGATTTTTTATGATCATTTTTTGAAAAAACTTTCTTCACGAAAATTGTAGATCACATCATTGTCTGTTCACCATGAAATTTTCATAAAATTCCAAGTGTGTTAGCATGATACGATCTGCAACGTCATATATGCATGAATCTGATAACAGATCAGTTCCAGATTGACCTTCGTGCGTTCTTGAATTTTCATAAATTTGTGTGTTCGAAATCTGAAAAAGTTTTCTTCATGAAAGTTTATACTGAGATCGAGATCTTTCCATTGATATTAATTTCATCAAAATCGGAGGTCATTTGGATTTTCAAAAGGAATTTTCACAATCTGATCAATATCTGTGTCCAAATCTGATTTTCATTCCTTTAGAATTTAGAAGATGTTTCTCCGAAACTGATAAAGTTGGAGATTATCTGCAAATTAGGTGATTGAACATTATCCTATATTTTTCAGAATATTTAATTTCCTAATTTGCATGTTTTGAATATTTCATGAATATCATGTGGATATTTAGATATCTTAGGATAATGTTCGATATATCCGTAATATTTGAAAATATTCAAAATTAGGAATCGTTCCTAATTTAGCAACGTATCTGGACGACTATCTGACCTTATTCCTAAGGTACGATACGCGGCGATACGGAAAATTATTATTCTATCCATAATCACTTGGATACGATAATGATCTTTATCTGCTTTCCAAATTTAAACGATCAACTTTCCGTCAATATCTATAACCCTATAGATATGACCGATAGTTTGATTTTTGTGCCTAATCCGAGTTTGAAACAAATTTGGCGGATCGCGTGGACGATTTGAATGTGGTTGCTATCCTTGTTTTTTTTTATTATTTGCTTTCCTTTAAACAGAAAATTCAAAAAATATCAGTTAGGATTTGAATTTGAGTTTTGCATGTTTAAGGAACCCTAAATGTATCTAGAAGATAGAGTAATTATTTAATTTAAATTAGGACTTGAGATAATCTATTTCCTAGTTTAAATTAAGCAATATTCTAATCTTATTAGATTATTTAGGTTATTTTTTAATTCCGAATTTTCATGAAAACCCCAAAAAAAAAAAAATGAATTGCTTTATGGTAGATTAGGATAGATTCCATTCTTAATTTAAGTAATTTATTATTTTAACAAAAATCCCAAAAATAATTCATGTTAGGATATGTTAAGTCATCATAGGTTGCATGTTATTTTAAGCATATTTTTATTCCGAATTTCATTAGAAAATCTCAAAAATAAATCATTTACTCGTCATCAAAATTAGGTCACGTCGTTGCATGACATATAGTTTGCATGCTAGGTTGCATTACTTGCATGTCATTTTTGCACGTCATTGCATATAGATTAGATTTCATTTAAATAAGTGAAAATCAAAAGAGAAATTAAGTGAATTGCTTATTAATTAGAAATCATATTAGGATGTTAATGTGATTTTCTAGCTAACTATGCAGATGTTTGCGTTGCTTCGAGGTAAGTAATTCTTCCAATCTTGCAATTTAATATTCAATTATTGAGTGTTAAATTGGTGGTTTGCGCACCCGCATGAATACCTTACATGTTAATAATTAAGTTGAAATGGATCCAAACTGCATGCCAAAATATTTTTGAAAAGAAAAGGTACCGAAAGGGCGTTAGACTAGATCTAGTGTAATCAAGTCACCGGGCTTAGAATTTCTGGTTCGTAGGAATAAAACATATCTCCCTATGTTTTATTTAGGTTTCTAATCGACCTACCGCAATATGATTAGTGGCGACTCCAAGCATGAAGACATTTGCATGTTAAAAACTTAAACCCTAAGTTGCGAATTGGTAGGGCTTGGGAGGGCCCGAGTTAAGATTAGTCTTAATAATCCATTAGCCCGAAAAATGAAAATTTTTTAGGACGCGACACCAGATAACCTTGACCATCGGAATTGTTTTATTTCTCAGAATCCGTTTCTTTCAATCCTCAATCCTGATTGGTCTTTCGACATACGATACCTTATCATCCACTTCTATCTCTTCATAGTTCAGTACGTGGGTCGGGTTCGGTTCGTATTTCTTTAACATTGATACGTGGAACACATTATGTACTTGTGACATATTTAGCGGTAACGCAAGGCGATATGCCAACTCTCCAATCCTTTCTAACACTTCGAAGGGTCGCACATACCTCGGACTCAACTTACCCTTCTTACCAAACCAGAATAGTCCTTGCATGGGCGAAACTTTAAGGAATACGTGATCCCCTACTTAGAATTCCAGAGGTTTTCGCTTTCTGTCTGCATAACTCTTTTGACGGCTCTACGCTGTCTTCAGCCTTTCCCGAATGATCTTAACTACTTCAGTCGACTGCTCAACTAATTCCGGCCCTATTATAGCTCTTTCTCCCATTTCGTCCCAACACACGGGCATTCTACAAGCACGACCATATAACGCTTCAAATGGCGCCATTCCAATGTTCTGCTGGAAGCTGTTATTGTAAGCAAACTCCACTAAAGGCAGTTGCTCTTCTCATTTACCTTGAAAATCCAGTACACACGCCCTGAGCATATCCTCCAGCGTCTGAATCGTCCTCTCAGACTGGCCATCTATCTGAGGATGATAAGCTGTACTGAACTGTAGCTTAGATCCCAACGCTGTCTGCAGACTTTTCCAAAACTTAGCGGTGAATCTAGGATCACGATCCGAAGTTATAGACACTGGTACCCCATGCAAGCGAACTATATGCTGCACATACAATTATGCATACCGTTCTAATGTGAAATCTTTTCGCACCGCCAAAAAATGTGCCGACTTGGTCAATCTGTCGACAATCACCCAAATAATGTCATAGCCTCTTTGACTTCTCGGCAATCCCGACACAAAATCTATGGTTATATGTTCCCATTTCCACTCTGAGATTTCCAATGGTCGCAACAATCCTCCAGGCTTGCAATTTTGCGCTTTCACCTGCTGACACATCAGGCACTTAGCCACGTACTTCGCAATATTTGATTTCATACCATTCCACCAGTAATACTGCCTCAAATTCCTATACATTTTAGTACTACCTGGGTGGATACTATACTGACTACGATGTGCTTCAGATAAAATTTCTCCCTTCACTCCTGCATCGTTTGGCACACATAACCTTCCATGAAATTTCCACACACCATCCTCGGATATTTGAAAATCCAATTTTCTCTTAACAGCATTGTCGCGACCTCCCCGAACCGGCTCTACCGCCTCAGGGGTTTGGCTAATGGATTACTGGGTTAAACCTAGCTCGAGTTCTCCCATACTTATACCAATTCGCCACTTAAGTTTAAGTTGTTAACATGCGAATCAATTTCATCTAGGAGTCGCCATTAATTGATTTTTGGTGGGTCAATTAGACACCCAAGTAAAGCATGGGAGAAATGTTTTACTTCTACGAACCAGAGATTCAATGGATACGGGGACTTGATTACACTAATTGACCAACTAGTGCCATTTCGGTACCTAATCTTGCTCAATTCATCACTTAACATGTTCACACTAATTGAGAGTCTCAAAATTCCAAGCTAAAGGAAACAACAACCAACATGCGAGTCTAGTGTACCTAATTAGCCACAGGCGAAGATAAACTAAACACGCAATTCAAGACGTGAGAAGTCAGACATGGTACTAATCACACAAAAAGGGCAAGCAAAGGAAAATTCCAAAGCCCAAACAATATTTTTTGATTTTCCGGATTTTTAGAATTTTTCTGATTTTTTTTTAATTTTTTAATGTTTTTAGATTTTCTAAATTTTTTAATTTTTTTTAATGTTTTGTCAGACTTTTAATATTTTTTTGGATTTTTAAACATTTTCGATTTTTTTTTGGAATTTTTAATATTTTAATTAACGAAATAAAAATTCCCGATCGGGTCACCTGACCCGGACTCCTTTTCTATTTCCTTTCTGACCTTTTTTTTATTTTCCTTCTTTTCTTTTTCTTTTGTTTCTTCTTGTTGTTTTTTATTTTATTTTTTTTCCTCCCCTTCCTGCATACCTTCTGCCCATGCACGTGATCTTCTTCCCCAAACTTCTCTACTTCAATGGCCTTTCACCGAGACCTCCCCATGCTTCCACCGAGACTTCGCCGGGGGGCCCCCGTCGCCCGACGGCTAGGCCCACGCTGGCCACATCGACAACCGCCACCAGCTCTACACCCTAGTTGCTGGCCAATGTGCCTACCAAATGGTCGATTGCGAAAACTCGATTTCCCGGCCCCCGAACTCGCGGCCACGAGAGTAACATTAAACCTAAGCAACCAAACATACACGACATGGAATAGAAAATAACGAACTTACGGGGGCAGCCTCGAGCCGTAAGCATCGCCGTTGATGAAAAGCTTTCCGCCGGGTGGGAGGTGCACAAGTGGTTGACTCGAATCGAGGAATTTGAGAAGTTTCTAAGCGAATCTTATGACTGAGAAGCAAGAACACAAACAAAACACTTTACAGTGAATCAAAATATACTCTCCACCGAACTTCCATCGTCAGCTGCCATATCCTAGCACCATTGTCATCCAACAACTATTCAAGATTTCGCAAAATACGGTCACAACGTGACTGGACCGAACTTGGCATTTAAAGGGACTCGACAGAAAAACCGCCTTGGACTCATTCAAGCTTGTCACGAGACCTTTGCCTTACCAACCCACTTCATCGTGCATTCATACGGCTCATAAAAAGCTACAAGGAAGAGGGTGGACAGAAACACGAAACAAGGGATGCTTGGATTCGGACAAAATCGTAGATTAGTGCCATGTTACTCTTACTGATAGGCATGCCAACATAAGAGAAAGGAATTTACAAAAGCGGTTTAAACATTTCAGCAAACAGGTGGTGACCGCAGATTGAGAGGAAGCTATTGACCTTTTTTAAAACTCGAACTCAAGTATAGACTCAAAGGGAATCATCACGAAACATCCGAAATCAAACATGAAAGCCAGCTCAAACTCAACATGCATGTCGACCTAAAGAGACCGAGACTTGACTTCACAGTTCGACCAAAATGGCGCCAGGCAACGGGAGTTCACGGGAATGAGTTTTTATCGTTAAAATCCCTACCTAGCCCGGAGACGGTGGCTAGCGGGCGAGCCCGAGATGAGTCGAACTATGGCCGACCGCCCCGCGAGGCCTCCGAGCCGAGATCCTCGGGAAAAGGGACTCGAGCCAACAAGAAACTCATCGAAGACGTGGGAATCGGCAGAGAGGAAATGCGAAGGAGGGTGCCGGCAGGAGGTTGTCGGACGGCAAGGATGGAGGTGACTGATCGGTTAAGAGGCAGAACGAGTGCGTGAGGCCAGAAGAAAGAACCCCGAGCTGTGTGTCCTTGTAGATATTAGGTGTTGACTGAGAGGAAGAAGAAGAGCTCATCGCTCCTCTTCGAGCTCCTCACTCCTCTCTCTCTCTGAACCTCTTTGGAACTCTCTTCTCTTCTCTATCGGTTCTCTCATCTCCCTCTCCGTTCTCTCTTCCTCGGTTCCGTTTTTTTCTCTCCTCCCCGAACGTTGAAGCCACCACCATTTTCAAAACCCTTTTTTCTCTCCTCTCTCTGCATGTGCAGACTGTAAGTTTTCCTCTTTCGTGTGTACATGGATGGAAACCAGAGAGAGCAAGAAAGGCCTTCGTCTCAGTCCTGGGAAGAAGTGTTTTTCTTTTGTCTTTTCTTTAACTTTTCCTCTCTCGCGTTCTCCCCTTTCTCTCGACCTCTTGCTCCCCCTTATGTATGCAGACCTCATTTCATGCTTTAGTGATATGTACTGTGGCAGCCAGAGAGAGAGAGAGAGAGAGTGTGACAACCCATTTTTTGTGTTGCTTTTGACCTTCCCTACAATGGACGTCCTACTCTTTTGTCCTTTCTTATTTTGCTTCTTTTGTGAAAATGGGGATGAAGATTGACAGAGAGAACATCCTTTCGGATGAGCCCAGCTAAAAGTTCCCCTTTTGTCTCGTCTCTCTTTTTTTATAATCTTTTAGTAATTTTTATAGTGATGATTTTTTTTGCAAAAAATAAAATAAAATAAAATAAAATAATAGGAAAATATGCATCGCTAAATTCTACTGATGCAAATGCGCCTAATATTTATATGCCATGTAATTTAATGAAAATATTTTTGTTTAGGGATTAAAAATCAATACCTAATTTTTTATGCGATAAAACCCGAAATGATTTAGCAAAATTTAGGTGTCAACAAGCGTCCATCCCAACAATCTTCTATATCTCTGGGTCCGTACGCTGCAAAGTTTTAACTTTAGCTTGAATTTTCGGCTCAATCCTTAACGTAGCTAACAAGCTCGAGACTCGATTTACTTCCAACTTGAACTATGAATCTCGTACGGTCTCTAACAGAGTCCACTCCTTGACTATCAAATGCGCGATGCTTGATTTCTGACTCAATGCATTCGCTACTCTGTTTGCCTTCCTAGGGTGATACAGAATATCACAATTATAATCTTTTAACAATTCCATTCAACGTCGTTGTCTCATATTCAACTCTTTTTGCGAAAACAAATACTTGAGGCTTTGATGGTCAGTATAGATCTGACATCTTTCTCCGCATAGGTAATGTCGCCAAATCTTCAGGGCGAACACTATCGCTGCTAACTCCAAATCGTGCGTCGGATAATTCAATTCATGTGGCCTCAATTGCCTGGATGCATAGGCTATCACTTGCCCATATTGCATCAATACACACCCTAATCCTTTTAACAATGCATCATTGTATATCTCGTATCCTCCAGGTCCTGATGAAATCGTCAATACTGGTGCCGTTGTCAACCTCTACTTCAACTCCTGGAAACTTCCTTTACACTGATCTATCCATTCAAATCTCTTCTCCTTCTTCAATAATTGCGTCAACGGCATTGCCATCGACAAAAATCCTTCCACAAAGCGACAGTAATATCCAGCTAGAGCTAGAAAACTTCGAATTTCGGTCACCGTTGTCGGTCTAGACCACTTCATTATAGCCTCAATCTTCGACGGATCCACAAAAATTCCTTCTCCGGAAATTACATGATCCATAAATGCTACTCGATTTAGCCAAAATTCGCACTTGCTAAACTTAGCATATAGTGCGTTTTCCGTCAAAGTTCGCAACACTTGATGTAAATGGAATTCATGTTCCTCAAGGCTTTTCGAGTATATCAGTATGTCGTCGATAAAAATAATCACAAACTGATCCAGAAATTCTTTAAACACCTGATTCATTAAATCCATAAAGGCAGCAGGGGAATTCGTCAACCTGAACGGCATCACCGTAAATTCATAATGTCCATATCTCGTCTTAAATGCCGTCTTCGATGTATCCTCCTTCCTAATTTTCAACTGATGATACTCCGTTCTCAAATCAATTTTAGAGAACATCGAAGCCCCTTATAATTGATCAAACAAATCATCAATCCTTGGCAAGGGATACTTATTTTTAACTGTCACTTGATTCAGCTGCCTGTAATCTATACACAATCTCAACGATCCATCTTTTTTCCTTACAAATAAAACTGGTGCTCCCCACGGAGATGCATTGGGTCTAATAAACCCCTTGTCTTAGAACTCTTGCATCTGCACCTTTAATTCCTTTAACTCCGACAGCGACATTCTATATGGTGCTTTCGAGATTGGCTCACTTCCAGGTGTCAACTCGATTACAAACTTTACTTCCCTTTCCGGTGGTAATCCGGGCAATTCTTGAGGAAACACATCGGGATATTTACACACTACCGCTATATCCTCAAGTCTCGGTTTTTTAGCCGTTGAATCAACTATTGCATCTAGAAATCCTTGACATCCTTCATTCAACAATTTCGTCATTTCCATCGAGGATATCAACGGAATCGAGAGTTCTCCTCGACTTCCCACAAATTTAAATTCCGGATGTCCAATAGGATTAAATTGGATCACCCTGCTATTGCAATCCATTACGGCTCTCTGCTTAGACAACCAATCCATCCCTACTATCACATCAAAGTCGTACATACCTAGAATCGCTAGATCAATCAATTCCTCCCTATCTCCAATTACGATCTTACAGTTTGGACAACCCAGCGAAATCAACATCTTATCATTCAAGGGAGTCGTCACACATAGCATAACATCAAGCAACTGCGGTTCTATTCCAATCAACTTAACAAACTGCTTCAATATAAAAGAATGTGACGCTCCAGGATCAAATAAAGCATACGTAGCATGGTTGCACAGAGAAATCGTACCTGTGACAACCCCTGGTACGTTCTCAGCCTCTCATCTGGCCATCGCATACACTTGTCCTTGCGCTTGAGGCCTATTCTGATTCAGATTCGTTGTCTGGGCTGCTCCAGCTTGATTTCCATTCCGAGGTGGCGGCAAAGCAGGCGGTCTATTCTGCCTGGAATTGGGGCAATTCTTTATGTGATACCCAAATCTTCAGCATCCAAAGCAAGCTCCACTCTTGGTTGGACAAGGCCCGTTTCCATGTCGACCTCCACAAATCCTGTACAGACCATTTCCAATCCGATTCGGCTTTCCAATATTTCTTTTAGCTGGTGGAGTAAAACGCCTATTATCCACCATCGGCCTCTTTCCCGGATTACGGTTATTCCAACCCCGGACAAACCTTGATCCAGATGCTGTGGCTCTATCCATCTGATCCCACTCTAGGATTTGAGCTCTATTGAATATCTGTTCGTACGTCCTCAAATTTACCAGTAACAACTGGCTACGGATGTCAGCTCTCAATCCATCCAGAAATTTCCACGCCTGATCCTCAGGATGTTCCACCATTCTCAGCACAAATTTAGACAATCTCAAAAATTCCGCCTCATACTGATCTACCGTCATCTGACCTTGGCGGAGTATCATAAATTCCGCGAGTTTTCTTTCTCTAGCACTAGCTGAAAAGTATTTCTCATAAAATTTCTCAGTAAAAACAGCCCAAGTCCTGGCTGTACGCTTAGGAAAAATCCTATCCCTGATGGCTTTCCACCAATCATTTGCGTTATCTTGCGACTAATAAACTGCCAGCGTCACTTTCTCGTGATCATTACATTCCAACACCTCAAAGGCCTTCTCAAGCTCTTCTACCAATCGAGGTGCAGCCTCAAGGTCACATTTCCTAGAAAACTTGGGTGGTTTCAGCTTAATAAACTGCTCTACCAATTGGTGTATAGGTCTATTTGCAACTACTTTCCCTTGATCCTGATTCTCATTATCATTAGCAATAGCAATAGCCTCAGCGGCTTGGGCAATCGGGGCAGCTCGTTCCTAAGTCTACCATTCTAATATATCACCAATCTGCTCTAGAGTTCTCATGACAGCTTCCATTCTAGGATCCTCAACAGGTCTAATTTCCACTCCGAGGTTTGCTGCTGCTCCAGCATCTACTCCTAAATTATTCCTCGCTCTAGAACCTATTCCAAGATCCTCTATAGCTCTAACTCGAACACGTCCTCTACCCCTGGATCCTCTACCAACGCCCCTTCTTGGGACTCTTTCTAATCCTCTTTCTTCGCTGCTCATCGTCACAATTCTATCACTCTACTACCTGCTGTAATTCCACTCATGAATTAGCGGTCTAAACCGACTACCTCAATCCGATTCTAAGCAGCGAACTAACACGAAAGCTCACTCAACAAACAATTTCCCCATTACCAAACATGAAATCATTATCACCCGAGTCTGAATACTTACCTCAGGTCCAGACGCACCTATAATTCATTACCACGCAACCATTAACTCACTCAAAACAATCGCAACAAATAATCTGGAGGCACGTGTAGCTCACTCTACCCTACACCCCACTAAGATCTCCCTAATTATTACCCTAAGGTTTCCGCTCCTTACCGCTCCTTACCACTCCAAACTTCGATCAACTTTGGATCGAGCTAACCTTACTCTGATTCCATTCCAAATAGGGATGTCACGCCCGAACTCCCGTTGAGCCCTCGACATCCCACCTCCGATCGAACAACTGCGACATCCCAAGTTGTCGCCGACCTCATCTAAACATTAGAGATTTAATTGCACACATGGAAACCTTAAAACACCTGGACAAAAATAAACTGGGGAAACATTGGGAGAATATATACATTTCCATTTCTAAATCAAACTCGTTTCTTTATATACACAATGAAACAAACTTAAGCCTACTAGTGCATAAACCACTACAGCTATCAACAACAAAAGAGTCGATGACTTGGTCTTAACTTTCTAAAATGGTACCCAATCCATGGTTTGGCCATCCAACAACCCTTCTAACCCTGTCTTCCCTTATTTGGTGTCCATTCTGAATCCAATTCCTCGTTATCCGATTCGAAACTTTCCTAACCCGTCTGATCCTCCAAGGACGCAGGCTCTGCTTTTATCACGATAGGGTTATTGATATCGCCTGATTCTGCTGGAGCTGCGTTCTGATACTCCTCGGCTAAAATATCCTAGAAATGAACCTCGAGCTGGTAGTTGGGGTCCAAGAATTGTTCAAAAGCAAGTATATATTCTGGCTCACCCAATACCTCTTCAGACTCCGCAGGATGGTTCTCCGGTTCTACCTCGGGTTCCGCCTCACTAGGTCTTTCCTCAGGAATAGGCTCTAGATCAATATCCATTTGGTCATCCTTGACCTGTGACACTCAGGCTCAGGTACATATTCTGCCCCTGAGGATACTTATACGGTGGGGTCCTAATGCATACCAGATTGGGCCAAGCTTACCTCAATACTCATCAATTCTCCGTCACTAGGGGGCACGACGGCCGTGTCCCAGTCCCCAACTAAATCATATGGCACATCAAAACCCCTAACTGGGCCAAATTCATCTCCGTCCGCATCCCTAAAATACTAGGCTACAAAAACATTCGTTTCCCATAATGGTAATCCTACTTTTACGTACACAGTCATCATATGCCTTATCCAAGTCATCCCGTCTCTCATTTGAAACTCTGCTGTCCTATATTCTGTATGCACTAGAACTCCAAAATGTACAGGGGCTGGTGGCAGTGGAGGATTCATGTCTCGGGTTTGGGTTCTAAAAATGTTTGGTTTACACAACCATGAGAATAAATCTCAGCAAGTACACCCTTAAATCCAACCTAGGCTATCACGTACCTCTAAATAATTACGCAATCACATATTCACGTACACCAATATCACAAAACAGGCACATCAATTAAGACTGTCGGGCTCATAATGCACATATTCGCACTCAGTCACGATCACGTCGTATGCAACACGCGTATGTGCCAATTCTCATCACACTCTTCCTTTCATTCTCATTTTTCACTTTCTCAATCCTTGCTAGCGGCCTGCGTGTACGTTGAAGTACATGCCTCAGGCACACTGCGATCATTCATCACATCACTTCCGGCCTGCGTACTCGTTCACGTCTCAGGCCCCGATTGCGACTTGAGCATCACACGCTCCAAGCCCGATTCCAACTCAGCCTGCGCCAAATGCGACAGGCCTACATGATTGAAACCCAACTCAGTCTACGCCAAATGCGACAGGCCTACGTGATTGGAACCCAACTCAGCCCACGCTGAATGCGACAGGCCTACATGATTGGAACCCGAGCTTATGATGCCTCGGTCCAATCCCGGTCTCACCCGAGCTGATCGTGCCTAGGACCGATTCTCATATATGCTTTTTCAAGTCTCAGCTTGTGCCAAATGCAACAGACCTACGTGATCGCTGCCCGAGTTTACGATACTCGGCCCGATCCCATTCTCGTTCTATCACACCTTCACATACTTTCCCACAATCACTTGTCACACCACACTTCTCCTTACTCATGCACATGCTCGATATGCATTTACCACACGCAACTAGCCCATCACACGCGATCCGTGCACGCATTGAGTCACACACAGACAGAGTGCACTCAACAATTCACTTGAGTAATATCAACAATTAATTTAATCAACTCACATATGCACTCGACAAGCATAATCAGTCACTCAATTGTACAACAACACTCTCAGTTAAATCACCACAATTTATAAATAAATCAAACACGCCTCAAATACGGTAATCACCATTAAATACCGATTCTAAAAATCTGACTTATGTCCCGAACCAAGCATCATAGCCTCATGAATAGTGAATCACAGCTCGTGAACAGTGATTCTTAACTTGAAATTCCCTCAAATCGTCCTCCAAAAATTCCAAATTAATTCCTTAAGGCCCGCCATACATTCCTGGTCTAAAAGCCCCAACATTTGGCACCCACACAAGTCCAATTTCACCCAAAATCAAATTATTCGGCGATACCTAAAATCCTAAATCGGGATTAGAGTATGACTT
Organism: Syzygium aromaticum; assembly: GCA_024500025.1. Taxonomy (NCBI): domain Eukaryota; kingdom Viridiplantae; phylum Streptophyta; class Magnoliopsida; order Myrtales; family Myrtaceae; genus Syzygium; species Syzygium aromaticum. Next base: position 18,659,897 of record CM044891.1, read on the forward strand.
ACCGTGTTCTAGGCTAAAACGGCTAAAACGGAAAGCAGCGGTGCTCTATGGTGAAGGCGAACGACTTACAGTGGCTTCCGGCTTGCATGGCGGTGGTCCGGCGGCGGCCTGGTCTCGCATGGCCGGAAATGGGTCACGGGGAGAGAGAGAGAGGGACGGTGAGGTTGGTGGTGGTTAGAGGGCGGCACGGCGACGGCAAGGTGGTGGTCCGGTGGTGTGGCAAGCGGCGGCGCCAGCGATGGAGAGAAACGGCCAAGGGAGAACTCACGGCCAAGAAGAAAAAAAAAAATAAAAGGGGGAAGGGGTTGTTCACGGCAATGGAAGAGAAGAATGGGGAGAAGAAGTCATCCTTGACTTAAATAGTGTTCAAATTGACCAAAAGTGAAAATGACTAAAATGCCATTTTCTCACAATTTTAATCCGACTGCGCAGATTTGATCTTATCTTGATCCAACGGCCAAGATCGATTCTTGCACAAAAATATCCAAGGGCATACTTGTAATTTTCCAAAAATCCAAGGGTAGAATTGTTCAATCAAAATTTTAGGGCAAAATTACCAAAATGCCCTTTACCCTTAAAACATACCCTTTAATAATCTTTAGGGGTATTTTGGTCACTTTCTTCGTTTCTTGTCCAAATCGAGTTTTTTCGAAGGATTTGAGCGCACCAAAAATTCACACTGTCACGTACAACGTTGTCCTAGCGTTCCGTTGTGACTTCCTAATTTTCCGGTGTCCAATTTAGGCAAAAATCCAATAATTAAATTCTATTAAACGCAACTCGAGCGTTTCTTGAGCTAACGGACGGCTTGCTGGGGAATTTCGTAGAATCGATTCGTGACTAATACGAAATTGAGTCACGTGCAAGTCCGTTCGGTGCGTGATGATCTCGGTTGTCAATAAAATCGTGAAGATCAATCATTTGATTCGAGGGGTACGATCGTTCAAATAATTTCAGAATCATTCGTCAAGTCGTTTTGTGGTCCAACGGAATCACTCACGATCCACTACTAAGACAGTGGCGAATTGATCCCTAACTATCCTTGAATCGGCCAACAGCGGCTCAAAATATCACTTCCGAAATTTAGTGGTCGAAATCCATTTACGATCGAATTTTCTTTAGTCGTGCAAATTTAATTTCCCGTATTAGCATTTCCCTAATGGTTAGCATTCCCAGGAATGATCAATTATGAGCGAGAATTTACTGCGAATACATCTCATAAAACTCAATTATTCAATAAATTCAAATTGGTGGAATTTCGGAATGTCACATAGTCTATTTATTGCTTATACTTGTGCTTTGTTCTTTGTTTGGGCGTTTGTTTGGCAACGCTTCCTGGGACGTTACACGCAAATTAATCAAGGTAGGGATTTTCGCGTGTCGAGGGGTTCGCGGCGTGACAATATTGAATGAGCAGAGCCAGGTCACGCCTATCTTGCCTAAGCCCACCCGCAAATAAAGTTTACATATGGCAAGAACAGGCTAATTAAAGTTGGGCGGGCAGGAATTTCTCATGCAAGAGCACCTCATAAAAGAGCCACGCCTAGGGTTGCATACCTTTCGAGCCTGGGCACTGAGCAAGCTGTTCGCCGGTCAATCCCCTCTACATGCGAGTAACTTATAGTTTGCCAGCACTTGACATTCTTTTCACGTACAAATAGACAGTGTTAGAAATATATTTCTAACGAAATCATGACATGAGATATACTCAGAATCAAATAAAATATTCCTAACAGACAGGGATGACAATTATTATGTAGTGTTTTTAGAAAGTGCATATTTGACATTTAAAAGTTTGGTTTCACCGAGAATTTCAAATCTTTTCAATTAAACCTGAACTTTTTATCCACACTAGTTGGCTAATTTGTAAGAATGAATGTGAAAGAATATTCATCAATGTTAAAAAAGATCAACAAAACAACTTGAAAAGTCTCAAGTAAAGAGTCCTTTCCCGACCGGGGGCCTCTTTTCCACATAAACTTATTATAAAATTTTCCGATTCTACCATAAACTTCCACATTGATCATTGATTAATTTACTAACAAAACACCACCATGAGCATTGACCTAACCCTAAAGTTCATCGAATATGTAGAATTTAGCTATATAAGTACCTTTGTCAATATAAAATGTCATGGTAACCTCGAAACAAGAAAGAAAAGGCTAGACACTAGCCAAAACAAGAAAAAAAAAAATGCGAAGGCTACGTAGGGACTATGATATGGGCAAAAGTAGGCCGTCTCACGAAGAATAAGGGCACAAACGTTACCAATCTATCGCAATCGGCTCAAAACTTCATTTTAACTACGATAAGTCTAAGGTCCATAAAAAAAGAATATAAGCTGTTCTTCTTTGATAAAAAAAGAACATAAGTGATGATTATCAATTTATGATTATAATCGCGTTCCCTTTGCTTTTTAGGTTACGCATTACGAATCCATAAGAAATACTTTAGTTTTTAGAGATTCTAAAGTAGTAGTGCGAGGATACATCATTTGCTAACTAACTAAAGTACAAGACATACAATAAAAGGTTGAACCATACAAAGAGTCCTGGCTAAAACAATACAATATTAGGATGTGGTTCACTATATTATTCGTAGGAACAACTATAGAATGAAGGTTGACTAATGTTCTCGACTCACCAGGCGCCACATATGCTATTCCGTGGCCAATAATCTATTTACCTGACACTTAATTATAAATACCGTACAATATTACATTAATTGATCAACAACACACACTTCAAAGACTACATCTACTCAACGATGAATGACTAATACTCTTTTTTTCTTCCTCTTGTTCCTAATCTACGAGTTGTCACCTATCTAATTTGTTTCACGATATGGAACTACTGGGTAGAACTGAAAAGTTTTGAGTTGCTTGGTACATCTGAAAAGTTCAGGAGAATTCTTAGTTCAACTTGTTCGTTTTCATCCGATTTCATATATTTTAGTAGTAAAAAGAACACAAATAGAGAAAAAGAGAGAACGAGAAAAAGACGGACAAAGATCCAAACTATATTCTAGTCCTATAGGGAATTGCTGGGGTAGAACTGAAAAGTTTTGAAAGCTCAGAATTGAACTGAAATACTTCAAAGTTCGGGGAGCAATGGGCAAGAACAGTTGGCGTCGTTAAAAAGAGGCGGTGACAGTTGAACAAAATGCAAGTACAACTCCAAACTCAGCAACGAGAATCAACTTTCGGTTACTCTCTGTCACTTCGTCTTCTCCAGGTCTTTCTGTGTCCTTCCACATATCTTTGCTGCAAGTTCTTGGTTCAATGGCTATCATATAAATCATCATGCATTATTTTGATTCTTTCGTTATGTTTGATTGCAGAAAGTGGTTTTCTCATTAGAATCATGGCGGCCCCAGATCCAAACGCTCGGCCAACGATAGGCAGAAGATATCCTGAGGATAAAGTTGACGAGGCACAAGTTTTACTATATTTCGGATTAATCTTTCACACTGCATTGCATCAAGATTGCCGAATTTCTTCGAATTGAAAGGGTCTTTAATTGCATCGCGTGCCCTATTTCCCTAGGCCCACAATTTCATAGAGAAGTGCATTCAGCTGTACATGGACCGTGAGGAAACAGCCTGTGCGTTAGAAATTCATTTCGGGATTGACAGCCATCTCACACGTATCGGTGAGAGATCATTCTTTTTTGGTCTGATCAGTGATTATTCCCAAGAGCTAGTCTGGTTGAGTATTCTGAATGATTCAGTCCTGTTTACCCGCCGTTTCATGTATGGGTTATATCTTGATGCGAAACTTCTGAACTAGTCCTTCGAATTCCAGTTTGGGACAAATTGGAAGAAAGTAATAAGGAGTTTTTCCAAAATTACTACACAAGGCTAGCGTTGATACAACAAATCGTCAGGTTCAATGAATTGCTCGAGCAACAGCATCAAGCCATGAACTTTCCTCCAGAGCCTGGTAAGGCTCTCGTAAGACTTCACTCCACTAATACAGAATTTCACGGTTCCAATGCATAGCTTCCATCCTTCGTACTATATGGGTTTATGCATAGTTTGGTCAACTTCCCGAACAAGAAAAAAGGCCCATCGGTCTCAGTTCTTGCACTATATAATAAAAATGAAAGAAAGTTAATGCTCTGTCAAGAATGACTAAAAATTGGGTCTTGTCGAGTGCTCTTTTAAGCAAGGCCATCTGTTTTTGATTGTTTGCTTCTTGAAGTTGTTTTGTGTAGACCTTGCAGTTCAGCCTATGAATTTCGCCGCCCATTAGAGGGGTCTGGCAGTCTGTACTTTGTGCACTTCATATGTGATGTTTCAATTGTTCTTGCCCTCCTTCCATGGTGCAGCAGAGGAACAAATGTCAATGGAAGTCTCAGAGAGAGCTCCACAGAAAAATTCTCCAGAGAGCGAGATGAACTATGAAAATGAGTAAGGAACTCAATTCTTGGAATGTTTCCGTATCTAGTCTCTCTGAGACAATTTTTTTGGTACATCTTCAAGAATTATTTTTTACCTTTTTCTCCATTGCGTTGAACACTCTGGTGATTAGCTCAACTATTCGTCTCAATCTGAATGCTACTTACCTACTTTATACGATTCTTAAATTTAAATTACCTGCTTGTGCACATTATTTAACTTTGCCAATTCTGTCATCTGCACAAGTTTACATGCATCAATCGATAGTACAAGTGGCTTTGTTGGCTTATGGCATGAGGCGTGGCATAATTTTGTTTGCCTTGTTGAAGTCTTGCTTCAAAGGACATGAATATTCTTTTGATAGGAATTGTATGTATAGATGGTTGTAAATGCTATTGCTGATGAAACATATTGGCGGAAACAACATGATAGTCAGGGTGCGGATTCTTGTCGAACACCTTGATTTCAGCTTCAAGTTGTGATCGTAACTCGTGCTCACACTTGTGGTTTAAAAATTGATGATGAGCAGGGCTGAATCTGACAAGCTACCTGCCACTCCTGTTGGCTCTGTCGGATCAGAAGAAGTGGCAGGGTCCACTCCACATCTTGTGGCCGGTGGAAGTCTTGCTTGTTCTTCATTGGAAGCTCAAGGAATGAGAATAAATGCTGCATTAGATGCTGCACATATGCCGATTTCGCAAGTTCCGAACTTACCGCAGGTGACCACCAAGCTGCAAACTTCGGGGGACTTTTTCAACCGTCAACTAATGGCTCAAAGCTTGAGCCACCTGGATATAAAGCCTGAAGGTATTCGTGATATTTAACTCTGTCTAGCTGGATATTCTGCATCATCACTCTTACTTGGTTTGGAGTTTCAACTGAGTGTTCCCTGCAAAGGTTTGGCTGGGCATATTACTTGTCAGCATACTTGCATAGAAATGGTGGTTTTGTTCGTTTAACCATCAGTGCATTCAACTAATGGTGCATCAAATCTCATAAAACCTTGTACATACGTGCACAATTTGATATTTATAGAATTGAGACATTCCCAAGTTAGCTTTTGGCAGTGATTTCATTCCATTTTGTGTCTCCAAACTGTGATTGAGTCATTGAAACCCTTCAACTTTTGACTGTGTACTAGGAAGGTCCTTTCTTCTTTATCTGTTTCTACGTACTTTAAAAAAGAGGTGAAGCAAATGAAATGACTGTGCTGAAATGCTTATTGTTTTTGTAATTGGTGAGACGATCCCAGTTTGAAGAGTAGCATGTGCTGTTGCTACCTTCTAAGTATTCTTAGTCCTGATGAATGAGGTTTTGACAGCTTCCATCCAGGAGAACCTCTCTAATTCGGCATCAGGTCAGGACGCTCCATCTGCAGATGTCTGAGTGAAGTGGATATTGCCCGTTCCTTATCAAAATTAGTGTCTGGTGGAAGGTTTGTTTGGAATATGATGCTTGTTTGGAGGAATGTGAGACAGCATCTCGAGTCTCATCATTGAGTGAGCACACAAGTTCTCATTACATTTAGGGATTCGGCATTTGTAATTGTACATCATCTTTTGTGCTCTGATATGAAGTGTAAATTTGGTGGACCTGTTAAGTAGAGAGGATTTGAATTACTGAAGACGATCACCTTCTATTTTGTCCTTAAGATCAAAGTGCAAGATGTCAAATTTGAGTTTGTGTTTGTCAGTCATTATGATGGTTAAGCTAATTTATGATGTTTAGGCTTCTGCGCTGACAATCTTATTCAATAGTAAACCTAAACTAAAATAGTGAGTTACTAACTAATATAGCTACATGGGATACAATCATACAATGTGTATGGACTGGAATAGAACAGAACATCGATATCTAGTATCCTGAAAACTGCATGTTCCAGGAAAAGCATGACAAATTGTGAGATCCATCTGAGGTCTTCTGCTTGGTATATTGACAGTAGGAGTACCAAATCCATAAACATTTCAGGAAATGATATTTACAATGTTGAGCTTGCACGGAGCATAATACAATCTCAGTTCAAATAACGTAGGTATAAGTGGGAAAATCTAAAAGAGGGATTTGATGCACATGAATGAATGAGACAATTTAAGAAGCGTCATCGCCAGTAGTCATTGCATGTTGCATCCCTTATGGAGATATACTTGATGGTGGAAAGAATCTCTGCAAACGCAAAGATTCTTAAATACCCTGATAGATCTTGGACTGGAGGAGGTGCTTATAAGGCCAAAAACAAGGGCAGTTTATTCACTGAGCTGGAGCAACTATTGTTCCTTTTGTGCCACCTCTACACCATTAAGATTAAATTCAGTATATTCGGGGCATAACCAGTTTTTCTTTATTCGACTAGCCCATGGGTCCAATTCGTCATTGATCTCTCGAGCTTAGGGTGTGACATAGAATTTTTAAGCAATAATTTACACTTGAATCCAGCTACAACCAGCTTCTTTGGTAAGATTTTTCAGTTTCCATCTTCTTTCTGATTTGCTGCTGCATCTTCCCATAGACCTGTTGAGGCATACACATTTGCTAGCACAATATAACCTTCAGGTAGGGTCATCCAGTTCCTGGTAAAAATTCATTGATGCAGCTTATTTTGCAAGTTCAACATTGCGTGAACTGGGCAAACTCCAAGAAATGTACACTAGACCATTGTATCAATCCGGAAAGCATTGAATTTATAAACTGACGGGCTACGACATCGGATTCTGATCTGCCCGATAAGTCCACCATGCATGCGTGGTGTTCAATTCTTGGCACGAATCCATGTTCTGTGTATCTTAAAGTGTTTCCATCCATCAGAAATATCACATGGCTACAAGAGGATAAAACAGCAACATGGTTATCATAAGAAATCAATTTCTTTTTCGAATAGTGCACCAAAAGCCCTCTGAGCATCTTCCATGTTACTCGACCAAGAATACTTGCTAATAAGACCTTACCAAAAAAAAAAAAAAAAATACTTGCTAATAAGAGAACTACCCACGCAAGTATCACGGAAAAGCCTAATTTGATTGCTAGAGTGTAGATTTGTATCCCCATATCTACATCACAAATACTTTTCCATGCCTTGAGAACAATAAAACTCTGAAAGGGTTTGGCCTGACTGGACCTTTTTCGTTTCCCCGGAGAGTTTGATAGCCTCCTCATTCTCCAGTTTGTGCATATCCTGTGAGTATCGCTGTCCAAGATCTCACATTATGATCTTGCATCCGATCAAATACCTTTCTCAAATCATGAAGCGATCTCCTAGCTACAAACTTCACTTACATGGCCACCAAGCTGCATCAGACAGACATTTGAAGCCAATCTAGACCGTATAATACTCCTTCAACCACCCCCAGCATGGCAACTTGGCTGCTGGCACCACACTCAAGCACCAGCACCTTGGCCCCAAAAACCAGCTGCTGCCTTCTCACCATCACCATCGCCTCTCTTGCTCTCTCTCTCTCTCTCTCTCTCACATGACTTCCATTGGAGGTCGTGCAACTCCAATCTAAGTTTGCACTAATCCGCTAAAGGTCACTTAGAAGAACAAGCTCGAGTTTACAAAACTCCAGTACTTGGGGTTGGGCTGCGCATGGAGGGTCAACACCGCAGATGATGGTGGTGGACATGGCTGGACGACTTCACTGACGTTACTGGTGGTGATGGCCAGCAACAATGGAGCGGTCAGCACTAAAGAAGAGAGAACGAAAGGAGCAGAGAAAAAGAAATAGTCTTACTTTCTCAGAAACCACTCTAAATTGAGTTACTCCATAATATCAATGATGTATAATTCTTTCTCAGTTAAGCAAAATATCAATGATTTGAACAGAAGACCACGTTGAACAGAATTTGAAAAGTACAAGGATTAAGTTAGCAAAAAAGAAAATTTAGGGACAACATTGAACGTGAAAAAAAAATCTAAAAATTACTTATTTTGTAACCTTTTTTCTGTGGTTAGGTGGGGGAGGGGAGCTATTCCTTGTAAGAATTTCTTAATGTGGGTTTCATTAATTAAAATTAACTAAATTAGTTTGATCTAATAAATATGAGATATGTGGGTTCTTAATAAATTTAATATGGGCTGGCTAGTATGGGCCAAGTACGGCTCAGCCTGTAATAAGAGGACCCGTGGTCGAAAACTCTATAAATATTGCTCAAGTCTCTCCCCTAATCGGATGATATACAATTTGACTCACATACGAATTTATAGAGGACTTTCTTCTCGTGAGTGGCAATCTCATTAGGTCAATGTTCCGCCAAAGGATATAGGGGAGAAGCACTTAAGTTCGTATTTGGAAATCATCGCTAATTCAGCGTCAAGTTTGATGGATTTCAAACTAGATACGCGAATCTATAACTTTTCTGTATACGAGTTTCAATTTATGATTATGGTGTTCTTGGGTGCCTCATTTACATGGCCAACATGTGATGATAGAGCCTTTTATAGATTAGAACTGAAACATGCGGATTAAGACCGTTTTCGTCTTGCCCAAGAGGTTTTTGCCACTTTTCGAAATTTTTGATCGGATAAAAGTTGAATTTTATTGAATATTTGGAATCTACACGTCAAGACGAGTATATTGACAGGCAGCATGTCACCGGGGAAGGCCGCACACGCCTTCACGCTCCGATACACATTGTGGGTGCTGCGGTGCGTGACAGCCATGTGCGGCCGTGATGAACTGGTGCGTCTCCTTGCTGGTAATCGCCGGTAACCATCAGTAACCCACTGACATGACATTAGCATGACGTCAGCGGAGGCATAGATTCGAGTTGACTCGGATCCTAACCCAACTCGACAGTTGACCCAACCAATCAAACAATCGAATCAGTCAACCGATTGGATCGGTTCGTTGACCAGTTGAACGGGCAATTCAAACCGGTTTAACTAGCTGAACACGTGTGCGAGCGCAGCACTTTCCGGCGGTGCGCGAGGGCACATCCGACATCCTTTTGGGACGTTCTTGGTACCAATACGCTCGTATCAAGATTATCTATACTGTGGTGTATTTATTTTACATGTTTGAAGCTTTTAAGGATGTGAAAATACGTATAGAACCCCATATATCCGTATTTTTAGGGTATTTTTGCGTATTTTGTTGTATTTTTCTATGGTTTTAGAAATGCATATAGTAGCTCACATATATATCACTGTATAAGGAATGTGTAGAGTGTAATTTATTGTCTATCAATGAATGAAACAACATAATTAGCATGACATGTAATTTTAGAAATATACGCCCCTGTCTTTACGTCTAGCATTACATGTATACAATGAATGTGATACATAAAGCTCACATCCCTGGTATGAGAGATTTTCAAGGATTCAGTTGGGTCATAACCGCCAAAGTGGTACACTTGACTGGATTTGAAAAATATCGATCTCATATTGTAGTGGGATGTCTCCTGTTCTAATGCGTGGTCATACTCTCAAAGGATGTGATTTTGTATTGATTCATAGAGGGATACATGTATAGCATGTGCTTGAGGAATAACTAATTTTAGTGGTTCATACACTTAAAGGTGGTGATTTCACAAAAGATTAGAATATATTCTCATGGCTGCGGTCATGTGGAGAGTGTACAACTGCATGTCATATTTTCTGCTCAAAGGTGATTATGTGATTATGTATGTAACTCTCTGAATAAGTACTAACATGATGCTTATTGTATTATTTGTTTGTTTTTTAGTCACATTTTCTGTAAAGGGCAATTTCATTTCCATTGAGGTCCTTACTGGGTTAAATTTTAAGAAATGGAAAGAGAATTTTCTATTTGGAATGGAACTAATAGATGTTCACATTGTTCTTACAAAAAATAAGCCGGTAGATATCATGGCCATCAGTATTGAAGTTGAGAAAGCTCACTATGCTGTCTGGGGAAAGAGCAATTAGACTTACTTATTGACAATGAAGAAATACATTCAAGAACACTTAAAAAGTTATTTACTAGCTAACTATACTACTAAAGAAATGATGGTAGCCTTAGAAGTTAGAAACCGCATTTCATCTAATGCTGAGGTTGGTATACTTCTTCAAAGGCTCTTCAATATGAAATATGATGGTACTCTGGGGTTAGAAATTATGTTTTTAGAATGGTAAACTTAATGACGAAGCTTCGAGCTTTTAATGTTTCTATTCATGATTCTTGCATTGTACATTAAGCCCTGAACACCATTCCACCTAATTTTGAGATTATAAAGACAAATTACAATTCCTAAAATGAGACTTGGTCGGTTAATGACTTGATAGCTAGGGTGATGGTAGAGGAAGAGAAACTTAAGAAGAAAAGAGGGTATCTAGCTTTATATGTTTCTAGTTTCCACAAAAGGAAGAATAAGAAGTTTAGAAATCGTACTCATAAAGGTGCTAATGAAACTACCGGTCAATATGAAGATGTGTGTCCAAAGAAAACATCCTTCAAGAAGGATGGTGATCACTGCTTCTTTTGAAAGAATGAAGGCCACATAAAGAAGGACTGTAGAAAGTTCAAGACTTAGTCTTCCAAACGTGAGCTTACAAGTAATGATTTTTTGACATTTGTTTGTGAATCCAACCTATTAGAAGTATCATCTAGTTCTTGGTGGCTAAATAGCAGTGAAACTAATCATGTTGCGTTTACCATACAAGAATTCATAAACCGGAAGAAGCCAAATCAGGATTAATCAAGACTCACTGTGGGAAACAACGAGAAAGTCGACGTGGTGTTTGTGGGAGATGTTATCTTAATTCTAGACTCTGGTTTTAGATTAATGTTAGAAGACACTTTTTATGTACCTTCTTTTAGACAGAACTTAGTTTCCGTATCGAGTTTGGATATGTATAACTACTCTTTTGAAATCAAGAAAAATGCTATTTCTTTGTTTCATTATTCAAATAAGGTTGGGTATCGTAACATGTCCAATGGATTATACAAATCGTGTTTGTCTCCCAATGGCATATACGTCGCTTATACAACTGAAAATGTTGTTTCCAAGAGACCTCTATCTAGGGAACAGTCTTATGTATTGTGGCATAAACGGCTTAGCTACATCTCTAAGGATAGAATAGAAAGGCTGATAAAGACCAACATCCTGCCTGCTCTTAAAAATGACCTAGAGACATATGTAGACTGTTATACAGGTAAAATGACCAAAATAACTACAATCCGAAATTTTGACATGTTGGAGGTCATTCACACTGATATTTGTGAACCCTATACGTCAACCTTGTATAGAAATTTTTATTTCATCACATTTATTGATGATTATTCCCGATATGATTATCTGTACTTAATTAAGGAAAAGTTCGAGTCTCTTGACAAGTTCAAGATTTTTCAGATTGAAGCCGAGAAATAGTTGGGAAAGGTCATAAAAGTTGTTAGATCCGATCGAGGTGGAGAGTATTATGGCAAGCACGGCGATGCTCGATAACTTAAAAGGCCATTTACCAAATACTTGGAGGATTATGGGATAGTGGCTTAGTTTACTATGCCTAGAAGTCCTGAGCAGAATTATGTGCCCGAAAGGCATAATTGCACCCTTATAGAAATAGTGAGGAGTATGATTAGTAGGACAAACTTACTTGATTTTTTGTGGGGTGAAGTTTTGAAAGCAGCTTTGTACATTCTAAATCGTGTACCTACTAAAACTGTCCCATTGACTCCTTTTGAATTATAGACTGGACGTAAGCCTAGTTTAAACCATCTTACGGTTTGGGGATCGATGTCCTGTAGAAGTGAAGTTATATAATCTAACATTAAGTAAGTTGGACTCCAGAACTATTCAGTGTTAGTTTGTATTTTACCTGAATCATTCAAAGGGATATTAGTTTTATAATCCCAATGAAGGCACAAGAATTGTGGAATCACAGATAGCGAAGTTTTTGGAGTTTGATGTAGCTGAAGAAATTAGCAATTCACAGACTATTGAGGATAATAGTACAGTGGGTAATGTCATATCTTTTTCTCCTCCCATACAGATAATTGTAGAGACTCTTACATCACAGACTGAATCTGTTAAGGCTTAGGATCCTGTTGTTGAGACAGCCCCTGATGAAGTTCCTTAAGCCTTTCAGGTACAGGATGAGGTTGTTGCTGCTCCAGTTAGGAGATCCATTAGGGAGAAACGATCAGTTATACCACTAGACTATTTAGTTTATATAGAAGAGCAACATTATAATATCGGTTTTGTGGTTAATCCAGTGACTTATGTAGAAGCTGTTTCTTGTTCTCAATCGGAATTGTGGTTAGATACAACGAGAGATGAAATGCAATCTATGAAGCATAATAGTGTTTGGGAACTTGCTGAATTACCTGAAGGTCACAGACTTATTGGTTGTAAATGGGTATATAAGACTAAAAGAGAATCTAAAGGAAAGATTGAAAAGTTTAAAACCAGACTGATAGCTAAGGCTTTCACTAAAAGAGAAGGAGTAGACTATGATGCAACTTTTTTTCCCGTCTCTTCTAAAGATTCTTTTAGAGTGATCATGGCATTAATAACTTATTTTGATATGGAGTTGCACTAGATAGATGTTAAAACTGCCGTTCTTAATAGAGACCTGAATGAAGAAGTCTATATGGTCCAAACCGAAGACTTTGTGGCAGATAATTTAGGTACACTTGTATGTAGACTGAAAAAGTCTATTTATGATCTCAAGCAAGTTTCTAGACAATGGTACTTGAAGTTTCATAGTATTGTCACTTCATTTGGTTTTATTGAGAACAAAATAGATCAGTGTATATACTACTAGGTCAGTGGGAGGAAATTTATTTTCCTTGTACTCTATATGGATGATATTCTGCTTGCAAGCAGTGAGCTTGGTTTACTGCACGAGACAAAATTGATGTTGTCAAAGAACTTTGATATGAAGGACCTTGGTAAGGTGTCTTTTGTTATTGACAAGGCGTCTTTTATTCTTGGCATTGAGATTCATAGAGATCGTTCTTGCCGACTATTGGGTTTATTTCAGAGGGCATATGTTGATCGTATCTTAGAAAGATTCAACATGCAGCAATGCAAGCCAGGAATTGCTCATGTCATTAAAGGTGATAAGTTGAGTCTGTCATAGTGTCCTCACTTAGATTTTGAGAAAGTCCAAATGAAGCATGTACCTTATGCTAGTGCACTTAGGAGTATTATGTATGCTTAAATATTTACTAGACCAAATATTGCTTTTGTAACCGGACTTTTGGATAGAAATCAATCAAATCTAGGACATGATCATTGGGTTGTTACCAATAAGGTTTTGAGGTACTTAAAGAGGACAAGAGATTATATGTTGATTTACAGACATGTTCAAGACATGTAGCTAGTAGGGTATTTAGGTGTAGACCTTGCTGGCTGTCACGATGACAAGAAGTCAACAACATGGTACATCTTTCTATTAACAGGAGATATAGTATCATGGAAAAGCGAGAAACAAAAACCCATTTCATCCTCTACCATGCAAGCGAAGTTCGTAGCATGCTTTTGGGCTGCTATTTAGGCTATTTGGCTACGGAATCTCATTAGAGAATTGACCGTTTTTGATTTTGTAGATAGGCCTATACAGTTATGTTGTGACAACAAAGCTACAGTATTGTTTGTCAATAATAACAGAGATCTCAAGAGGTTTAAACATATGGAGGTCAAGTTCCTGACCATAAAGGAAACAGTTCATAATGGTGATATTGCAGTAGAGCACATTTCTACAGATGATATGATTATAGATCCACGAACTAAAGACCTTCACCCTTGTGTATTTGAGCGATATATTATTAACATAGGCTTAGGAGTATCATGGGATACTGTTAATTAGTGGGAGCCATTTAGTCTTGTGTTGCTCTTATAAGTTTGTATATGATTTTGTTACATTTTTTAACATTTGGATATGTATCAATTTTTTCCAATCAATGAGGTATTTGTGAATGTAATTTTATCAAGTCAAGTACATATATATATATATCTCAAGACATTGTGTAAACCTTGAGTACAGACTAGGGGCATTCTTGGTATTAACCTTAATGATATGTCTTGTTACACGTAAGAAATAGTTAACTATAAGGGTAAGACATATGTATATTCGTTGGAATTATGAAAGATATTCTCTGGTGACATAGTAGGTTTTGTGACACATAAGGAGAGAGAATTTAGACTGACAAAATGGATAATACATGAAGTATTACTCATTATGAGATATTGACCATTTGCCACACTATTATATTGAATCCATATCAGTAAAGTTGAAAGCATTTGTGACCAAAGAAGGCTCTGCATGTGTCATTCCAAAATTTCGCCCATTTGAGATTTATGAAATGAATTATTTATTAATGTACTTGTAGCTAGTTCTCGCCTGGAACTAATCATTCTTGAGATACTAACCTATAGGGAAAGGCTAATGAGGGATTTAAATTCGTACGACTAGAGGAATTCGACCGTGAACTGAATTTCGACCATAAAATCGTCAATGTGACATTTTGAGCCAGTGTAGACCAATCATAGGATAGTGATGGGCTGATTCGTTATTATCATACATGTCAAGCCCCGAACTCCACGACACGCAACATCCCTACCTTGGTCAATAAACTGCGACATCCCAGGAAGCGTCGCCGACCCACGCCCAAACAGAGATCAAGCACAAGCGGAAGTATTAAATAAACAAACCCGGACAACTACAGTATGAGCCAAGAATAGCCATACACCAATTACCATAACGGAAAATAATTACACATTTATATTACTATTAAAAATCATTTGTACAATATTTACAAGTACAACAAAAGATACAAACGGTCAGCAGCCACTTGGTCAAAAAGAGGTAAGCGGCTTGGGAGGCTAGACTAAAACTTAGGGGGAGGGTTACAATCCAAAAGTAGTGACCCTCACTACTAGTTAAGGACACTAGGTTACCCTAGGGCTCCCAATCAGGATCATACGACTCGGTAGAATCATCTGATGACTCCTCGAAAGCATACTCCTCATCTAAATCTAGCTTCGCAACCTCTCCGTCCTCCTCGACATCCTGCTTCATAGCCTCGGGCTCATCTTCCTCCTCCTCCATAGGCTCTAGGTCCTCTTCTATTACAATAGACTCCTCATTCATCTTCTCCTCCTGCATCATCCACTCGGGTGTGACTTCAGGGTCGATCACCTCACTATCAGCTATAACTGGGTGCAACATCCCAATCTCATCGACCGGAACATCAAAGGTCCTAAGGGGCTCTCCCTCATTCCCGTCGACATCCTGGTGGCACCATGCTACGTACTCCTGCACCTGGTAGAAATACTCGCCTACGTCCACGTATACTACTGACCGATACCTCACAAAAGCCTTCTCATTTCCTGAGGGGTAGGAACTGGTATACTGCCGTATCTGCATAGGGATTCCAAAAAGAGGCAGTGGTCTCTCCATCCTCACGGCCGGGGATCTGAAAAGTTTCAGTTTACACAACCGTGAGACGAATCTCAATGAGTTCAACTTCTAAATCTAGGTTAGGCTAGCATGCAATCTCCTTACTGGAAAGAAACACTCAAAATCGCAATACGACAATAATCACGCAAGTCTCTGACCCTGCAGGTTAGACAGTTTACTATTTAATAATCACGACACATGCGTGGTGCACATAGTCATACGGACGCCAAACACATGCTCTGCACCGAGTCTCACACACTCGCATGCTAATCAATTCATGTTTATGCATGCAAATGTCGTTGACATGTCATGTGCATATCTCCGGCCCACTGGCCCACACTAGCAATTTCCCAATTTATTAATATTTATTGTGACTCGAGTCAACAATATTTAAGGCCCGGTGCATCTAGTCTGCTTCAAAGTTCATGAGGTGCAACACCGATCTGGCCTAGTGTCTCTAGCTTGCTTCAAAGTGCATGAGGCGTAACACTGATCTCCTTACGAGCCAGAGCCTGCTTCAAAATGCATGAGGATGGTCGTCTTCCGGACGTACCGGGCATCATCCTGCTTCAAAGTGCATGAGAACGGTATCGACCCGAAGGTCACGACTCGAAGGTCCTTAGGTGATCACACAATTCATTATTATCTGAACCCAGCGTAAAACGTTTTAGGGTATTTTAAGTGATCACATGCTCATGGCAGGCATGCATTTTTGCACAATTTCACCACATGCCTCACTCTAGGCATACATAATACGTGTCCATGTTATGTAGTACAATGCACCACAAGCATCCATATAAATCATACGCTCAATGCCACAACACGTGCTCAATTGGCCTAATTAATACCGTGTGACCTAACGTGTGATTTATAAATCAATATTTAATTTCAAACCAAACATTAGCTAATCGCACTCCACATTGATCAGCCACACAACATGCGACACGGCAGTACGCAATCAATCACAATTAAGCACAATTGACGTAAAATCAGTCAACCCAGGCATACCCGGCAATTTCACCGACGAGCTCCTAAATTGGTCTATTAATCCAATTATTCTCCCCAATAAATTCTCATTGATCCACTAAATTTTTCCCGATAATAATTTTCACTAATCGGTACCTTAATTTTTCCCTACCAGTACTAGTATTCCTAAACCAGTCCAGAAAAATGCACTATCAGTCCTAATCTGGGTTTAGGAATTTTACTCACATAAACCAAGGTCACGATGACAAGGAACGGCGGCCGATCATTAGTGAACAGTGGAACTGGAGGCGGCGTTCCCAGCGACGGCATACAGATGGCGGCATACGAACAGCGACATACGGACACTGTACAGATGATGGTGAATAGTGACGCATGGATGTCAGTAACGTCACAGTGTAGCAGCTTGGCCGTTCGAGCTTCGGCGCGGTGGCGGTGGGGCTCCGGCGCGGCGGCGATGCTAACTAGAGAGAGAAAAAGGAGGAGAAAGAGAGAGAAAGGGAGAGAGAAAGGGATCGGACAGAAGCAAGGCTGAGGTTGGGGACCGAGGTGGTCGACGGGGAGGCACGATGGCCGGCGGCGGCGCTCCGGTGGCCGGCGGTAAGCTTCGTCAAGGCCTAGCCAAGAGAGAAAATGAGAGAGAGAGAGAGAGAGAGAGAGAGAGAGTGATCGGGAGGAGAGAGAGTTTTGGCCGAGAGGGAGGGTGAGCACAACGAGAGAGAAGTCCAAGCTGGTCAAATATTAGGGGCTAGGGGTGCCAAGTGTCACAAATCTAGCCAAAATGACCATTTTGCCCCTCATCCAAGGGCTACCATTAAATCTTATCCAATAATTCAAGGGCATTTTAGTCCTTTGCTGCAATAATTAAGATAAGTCCAAATTTAATTAATTTTCTTAATTATCCCCCAAAATTCGGAACCAAAAACAGCCTAGGGGCAAAACTATCATTTTTTTGGTCCCGGGTCGAAATTCCATTTTTCGCTCATACCAACCCTAAATGTGTGTGGCCAACATAATATGGCATCGGAATCGCGAAATTCATCGCGCAAGCCCTCCAAAACCCACGTCGATGTTTAAAAGGGCAAAATCGTCAATTTTTCTAATTTTTGTCGAAATTCTAATTTTTTTGGCCATAACAACTCCTGGTATGTGTGGCCACCCAAAAATGGCATCGACCTTGAAAATAATCTTATTTGGCCTCGAAAAGCAATACTGGCATCCCAATGGGCAAAATCGTAATTTTTCACCCCCGGATCGAAATTCCAATTTTTTACTTGTACTAGCTCCAAATGTGTGTGGCCAGCATAATATGACATCAGATTCCCAAAAATAGTCTACTAAGCCCTTAAAAATCGACATCGAAATCCGAGCCTAATTTCGTGAACAAAACTCGCTAAACTTTCAATTTCAAGGTGTCTCACTAACCGGTGGCCATTTAGAGGTTACGTGTATCAACCTAGGGCTATCTGTATCGTGATGGTCTCGATCATTGAGAAAATGAGAAATTATTACTAGTTCCAGAAGTCATGATCGTTCAGTTCAAGTTCAAGACTGATTGGCCATGTGTACTTTCGGTCTTGCAGAATCACCTACGTCCCTATTGTACTTCGTTGGCCTTGGCCAAACCCAATCCATTACTCTTTCTTACGATCGGCCCATGTTGGCCCAAAATATTTTCTCAGTGTCTCTCGTGATCGATGTCTGTTTCGCGACAGGGTCCCTGGTCCACGTACCGTTTTCTAGTTAGCCATACCCCATTGGTTAGTATCCCGAGAGTGATCAGCTCTGAGCGAGACTTACTAAAATGAAATGTGAAATCATATAAGTTTTATTGGTCCCGGAATTACATCGAAATTCGGCTATTACAATTCTTCTCCCCTTACAAAAATTTCATCCTTGAAATTTGCAATCTATCCTTATCTATTCAAATAACTGGGGGTGTTGACGTCTCATAGCTTCTTCGCTTTCCCACGTGGCACCTTTTGTTCCATGGTGCTCCTAGACGACTTTGACCATCGGGATCGTCTTGTTCCTCAGCACACACTCTTTTCTATCCTCGATCCTAACTGGTCTTTCCACATACGACACTTTGTCGTCCACTTCTATCTCCTCGTACCTGAAGACATGAGTCGAGTCTGGTTCATACTTTCTTAACATCGACACGTGGAAAACACTGTGTACTTGTGACAAATTGGGCGACAAGGCAAGTCGATAAGCCATATCTCCAATCTTTTCCAAAATTTCAAATGGCCCGACATATCTAGGACTCAGTTTTCCTTTCTTGCCGAATCTAGAAAATCCCTTCATAAGTGACACCTTAAGAAATACGTGATCTCCAATCTAAAACTCTAAAGGTTGTCGTCTTCGATCGGCATAACTTTTCTGGCGACTCTGCGCCGTTCTAAGTCTGTCTCGAATAACCTCAACTGCCTCAACTGTCTGCTGGATCAACTCTGGACTCGTGATACTCCGTTCACCCACTTCATTCCAACAAACTGGTGTCTTGTACACCCTACCATATAAGGCCTTAAATAGTACCATCTGAGTGCTCCGTTGATAGCTATTATTATAGGCAAACTCCACCAAGTGTAACTGTTCTTCCCATTTGCCTTGGAAATCTATGACACAAGCTCTCAGCATATCTTCCAAGGTCTGAATGGTCCTTTCAGACTGATCATCTGTCTGTGGATAATAGGCCGTACTGAACTGTAACTTCGTTCCTAAGGCCGTTTGCAAACTTTCCAAAAGTTAGCCGTAAATCTCGGATCACTGTCTAAAGTGATCGTTACTGGTACTCCATGCAACATGCAACCTTACGATCTACCTCACATACAAGTCTACGTATCTTTCCAACTCAAAGTCCTTTCGCACAGTCAGGAAATGCACTAACTTAGTCAGTCTATCCACTACCACCCAAATTGAATCGTGTTCTCTCTGGTTTCTCGACAGTCCCGTTACGAAATCTATTGTAATATGTTTTCATTTCCACTCTGGGATTTCTAACAGTCTCAATAGTCCTCCAGGCTTACAATGTTGTGCCTTCAGTTGTTGGCACGTCAAACACTTAGCTACATGCCTGGCCACATCCACCTTCATCCCATTCCACCAATAGTGTTGTTTCAAATTCTGGTACATCTTAGTACTTCCCGGGTGGATACTGTAATTGCTCATATGAGCCTCCAATAAGATTTCTTCCTTTAGCTTCACATCATCCGGCACACACAATCGCTCTCTAAACTTCAGAACTCCATCCTCGGACACTTGAAAGTCTGGTTTTCTTTTAGCTGCATCCATCTCAATAATCTTTTGGATTTCTGGGTCCATAGCCTATAATTCCTTAATCTTGACCTGAATTTCTAGCTCAATCCTCAAGGCGGCCAGCAAATTCGATACTCGACTCATCTCGAACTTAAACTCGAAATCCCTGAGTCTTTCCAATAAGGTCCACTCCTTGACCATTAGTTGTGCCACACTCGACTTTCGACTCAGAGTATTTGCCACTCCATTGGCTTTCCCAGGATGATACAGAATGTCGCAATCATAATCCTTTAGAAGCTCCATCCATTGGCGCTGCTCATATTTAACTCTTTTTGCGAAAATAGGTACTTGAGGCTTTGATGATCAGTATAAATCTGGAACTTCTCTCTACACAAATAGTGCCTCCAGATCTTAAGAGCAAACACAATAGAACCTAATTCCAAATCATGCGTTGGATAATTTATCTCATAAGGCCTCAATTGACGCAATGCATATGCCACCACTTTTCCATGCTGTATCAGCACACAGCCCAAGCCTCTTAGCGAAGTATCGCTATAAATCTCGAATCCTCCTAGGCCCAACGGAATGGTCAATACAGAAGCAGTTGTTAACCGGTGTTTCAATTCCTAAAAGCTCCTTTCACACTTGTCACTCCACCCAAACTTCACTTCATTCTTAAGCAGCCTCGTCAATGGCATGGCTATTGACGAAAATCCTTTTACGAATCGCCTGTAATAACCAGCCAATTCTAGAAAACTTCGAATCTCTATTACTGATGTTGGTCTAGGACATTTGGTAACTGCTTCAATCTTAGCTGGATCTACAAAAATTCCATCCCCAGAAACGATATGTCCAAGAAATCCTACTCTGCTGAGCCAAAACTCACACTTGCTGAACTTGGCATACAATGCATGTTCTCTCAAGGTCCGTAGCACTTCAGTCAAGTGTAACTCATGTTCCTCGGGGCTCTTAGAGTACACTAGTATATTATCAATAAAAATTATCACAAATTGATCCAGGAATTCCTTTAACGCTCGATTCATCAAATCCATGAAAGCAGCTGGGGCATTTGTTAAAGGGCATAAGCGTAATTTCATAATGCCCGTATCGAGTCCTGAAAGCAGTTTTGGGGATGTCCTCATTTCTGATCCTTAGCTGATGATACCCAGTTCTCAAATCTATTTTAGAAAACACTGAGGCTCCTTGCAACTGATCAAATAGATCATCAATCCTCGGCAGTAGATACTTATTCTTCACTGTCACTTGGTTCAACTGACGGTAATCTATACACAACCTTAGTGTTCCATTTTTCTTCTTGACAAACAGGACTGGCGCTCCCCATAGAGACGCACTAGGGCGAATAAAGCCTTTGTCCAGTAGCTCCTGTATATGAACCTTTAACTCTTTCAATTCTGATAAGGACATCTTATACGCGCTTTCAAAATTGGCTTTGTTCCCTGCGCCAATTCAATCACAAACTTCACCTCTCGCTCAAGCGGTAAACTCGGCAATTCTTAAGGAAACATCTCGGAAAAATTGTTTACTATGGGTATATCTTCCAACTTAGGTTCCACAACTGTTGGATCCACAACATTCACCAAATATCCTTCACACCCTTCATCCAACAGCTTATTCACCTCAAGCGAGGAAATCTAAGGGATCGAGGTTCCTCCTCGGTTTCCCTGAAATACAAAACTAGGGCGTCCATCTAGATTAAATTGGATCGTTCTATCGTTGCAATCCACTACAGCTTTCTATCGGACTAGCCAGTCCATCCCAATATTCATATCAAAATCGAACATGGCCAATACTGCCAAGTCGATACTCTCTTCCTTACCTCTAATAATTATCTTATAGTTAGGACATCCAAAAGAAACTAGCAATCTATCATTCATAGGTGTCGACACGCAAAGCACATTCTCAAGCAGCACTGATTTCATACCAATCAACTCAATAAATTGCTCTAAAACAAACGAATGGGTTGCCCCCGGATCAAATAATGCATATGCGGTATGATCACACAAGGAAATCGTACCTGTGACCATGCTCGGCGCATTCTCAGCTTCTTTGCGCGCCATGGCATAAATCCTTCCTTGAGCTGGCGGTCGTCCCTGATTAGCCGGTGGGGGAGGTTCGGCTTGATTTCCAGTCCGCGGTGGTGGTAATCTGGGCGGTCTTGATGGTCGCATTTGCGGGCAAGTGCGAATTTGATACTCCAGGCTCCTGCACTTAAAGCATGCCCTATACCTACTCAACTGGGGACTCGGTTTCCCAATATTCCGCCTAGCTAACGGGACAAATCGCCTATTTCCAGTCATAGGTCTCTTTCCCAAACGGCGATTATCTCGGTTTTGAGCAAACCGCGATCCTAAAGCGGCTGCCCTTTCTTGCTGGTCCTACTCTATAATCTGAGCTCGTTTATGCATTTCCCCATAATCTTTAATATTGTGAGACAAAATCAAACTCCGAAGATCCGGCTTCAGTCCATCCCGGAATCTTCGTGCTCTATCTCTCGGATTCTCCACAATGGTTGGTGCAAACTTAGCTAATCTTGCAAATTCGGCCTCATATTGATCCACAATCATTTGTCCCCGACGCAAGCGCATAAATTCCATCAATTTCTTTTCTTGCGCATTCTCCGAGAAGTAATTTTCATAAAAGTGTTCCACAAACACAGCCCAAGTCAGGGTCGTTCCTTCAAGGAATATTCTACCCTCGGTGGCATTCCACCAATCATTAGCACCATCCTGTAATTGGTAAGCCACTAATGTTACCTTTTCTTCGTCATTGCACCCCAAAACCTTAAAAGTCTTTTCCAATTCCTCCACCCATCTTAGTACTGTTTCGGGGTCGCCACGACTATGAAACTTTGGCGGCTTCAGCTTTATAAATTGCTTCACTAACTAGGGCATCTGCCTAACCCCTGCTGGCTGAGCTTGTCCTTGATGTGCCTGATTCTTATTCACAGCAGCAGGGGTTGCAGTCTCAGCAGCCTGGGCTGCCACATTATCTTGCCCTTGAGCTTGCTTATCCAGCACATTTCTGATCCTTTCTAACACCCGGAGAACTCCTTTTATACATGGATCTTTCACAGGTCTAATATCAACTCTGAGATCCACTGCAGCTCCCATATTAACTCCAAGGTTTTCTACTGCTCTCACTCAAGCACAACCTCCACCTCTGGATCCTCTTCCTGTACCCTTTCTGGGGACTCTTCTTATACCTCTTCATTCGTTACTCATTTTGGCTACCCGGTTCTACAACTACCTGTTATAATTTCACGAAGAAATTAAAGGCATAAACCAATCTATCCCAGTCTAAGTCCTAGGCAGGTATCAAACAATAATCAAACAATCAGCATGCGGCTGAATAGAAATTAGCCAACTTATTACCCAAGGGATTTTCCTACTCACCTCGGGTCCTGCTGCACCTACACTTACGGGTCACACAACCACAATTCAAACATAGTCACAAGTTGTCAGGAGATGCATATAGCACGCAAGGTTACCCTACTGGCTACCCATAGTCTCATCGCTCCTTATTACTCCAGGTTTCGACCTAATTGGCCCAAGCTGAGGGAATATTTTGGGCCAACGTAGGCCAATCTTTGGAAAGAGTAATGGATTGGGTTTGGCCAAGGCCAACGATGTACCATAGAGACGCAGATGATTCTGCAAGACCGAAAGTACACGTAGCCAATCAGTCCTGAACTTGAACCGAAAGATCGTGACCTCTAGAACTAGCGATAATTTCTCATTCTCTCAATGATCGAGACCATCACAATACGGATAGCCCTAGGTCGATACACGTAACCTCTAAACAGCCGCCCGCTAGTGGGAGACCCTGAAATTGAAAGCTTAGCGAGTTTCGTTCCCGAAATTGGGCCTGGGTTTCGATGTCAATTCTCAAAGGACTTAAGAGACTATTTTTTGGAATCTGATGTCATATTATGCTGGCCAAGTGCGTTTAGAGTTAATATGGTTAAAAATTGGAATTTCAGTCAGGGGGTGAAAAATTACGATTTTGTCCCTTTGGACACTAGTGTTGCATTTCGAGGCCAAATGAAATTATTTTTCGAGGCCAATGCCATTTTAGGGTGACCACGCATACCAAGAGTCATTATGACCAAAAATTGGAATTTCAACAAAAAATTGGAAAGATTGACGATTTTGCCCTTCAAACTTTGACGTGGATTTTCGAGAGCTTGCACAATGAGTTTTGCGATTCTGACGTCATATTATGTTGGCCATACACATTTAAGGTTGGTATGGGCGAAAAATGAAACTTCAACCCGGGACCGAAAAAATGACAATTTTGCCCCTATGCTATTTTTGGTTCCGAATTTTGGGGGATAATTAAGAAAATTAATTAAATTTGGACTTATCCTAATTATGGTAGCAAATGACCAAAATGCCCATGTATTTTTAGATAAGATTAATGTGGGCCCTTGGTGAGGGGTAAAATGGTCATTTTGCTAGATTTGTACACTTGGCACCCCTAGCCCCTAATATTTGACCATGTTGGACCAAATTCTCTCTCCTCACTCTCTCTCTCTTGGCCAGAACTCCCTCTCTCGATCACTTTCTCTCTCTTTCTCTCATTTTCCCTCTCAGCAAGCTTGGCCGGAGCCCCACCGCCGGCCGTCGGAGCGCCGCCGCTAGCCACCGTGCCTCATCATCGACCGCCTCAGTCCATAGCCTCAGCCCCGCCTCTGTCCAACCCCTTTCTCGCTCCCTTTCTCTCGCTTTCTCTTCCTTTTTCTCTTTCGGTTTAGCACTGCCGCCGTGCCGGAGTCCCACCACCACCGTGCTGGAGCTCGAACAGCCGAGCTACTACCACAGTGACGTCCCCGCCATCCATACGTCACTATTCATCGCCGTCCGTATGGTGTCCGTACGGTTCATACACGTCATCCGTACGCCGTCACCGGGAACGCCGCCGCCGGTTCCATTGTTCACCAGTGATCGGCCGCCATTTCTCGTCGTTGTGGCCTTGGATTAAGTGAGTAAAATTCCTAAACCCGGATTAGGATTAACAGTGCAAATTTCTGGACTGGTTTAGGACTACTAGTACATGCTAAGAGAAATTAGTGTATCGATTGGTAGAAATTATTATCGGGAAAAATTTAGTGGATAAATGAGAATTTATTGGGGAGAATAATCGGATTAATTGACCAATTTAGGAGCTCGTCGGTGAAATTGCCGGATATGCCCAAGTTGACTGATTGTATGGCAATTGTGCTTAATTGTGATTGATTGGGTACCGCCATGTCGCTTGTTGTATGGCTGATTAATGTGGAGTACGATTAGTTAATGTTGGCTTGAAATTAAATGTTGATTTGTGAATCGCATGCTAGGTCACACAGTATTAATTGGGTCAATTGAACATGTGTTATGGCATTGAGTGCTTGATTTATATGGATGCTTATGGTGCATTGTACTGCATAACATGGGCATGCATTATGTATGCCTAGAGTGAGGCATGTGGTGAAACTGTGCAGAAATGCGTGTTTGTCATGAGTATGTGATCACTTAAAATACCCTGATGCGTTTTACGCTGGGTTCAGATAATAATGAGTTGTGTGATCACCTAAGAACCTTCGAGTCGTGACTTTCGGGTCGATACCGTCCTCATGCACTTTGAAGCAGGATGATGCCCAGTATGTCCAGAAGACGACCATCCTCATGCACTTTGAAGCAGGCTAGAGATACTGGGCCAGATCGGTGCTGCGCTTCATGCACTTTGAAGCAGGCTATATGCACCGGGCCTTGAATATTGTTGACTCGAGTCATAATAAATATTAATAAATTGGGCAATTTTCAGTGTGGGCTAGTAGGCCGGAGATATGCGCATGACATGTCGACGATATTTGCATGCATAAACATGCATTGATTTGCATGCAAGTGCGTGAGACTCAGTGCATGAACATGTGTTTGGCGTCCGTATGACTATGTGTGCCACGCATGTGTCATGATTATTATGTATTGAATTGTCTAACCTGCAGGGTCAGAGACTTGTGTGATCATTGTCGTATTGCGATTTTGAGTGTTTCTTTCCTATCAAGAGATTACATGTTAGCCTAGCCTAGGTTTAGGGGTTGAACTCATTGAGATTCGTCTCACGATTGTGTAAACCGAAACTTTTCAAATCCCCGGTCGTAAGGATGGAGAGACCACCGCCTCTTTTTGGGATCCCTATGCAGATCCGACAGTATACCAGTTCCTACCCCTTAGAAAATGGGAAGGCTTTTGTGAGGTATCGGTCAGTAGTATACGTGGACATAGGCAAGTATTTCTACCAGGTGCAGGAGTACGTGGCATGGTGCCACCGGGATGCCGACAGGAATGAGGG
This sequence comes from Syzygium aromaticum, assembly GCA_024500025.1. NCBI lineage: Eukaryota > Viridiplantae > Streptophyta > Magnoliopsida > Myrtales > Myrtaceae > Syzygium > Syzygium aromaticum. Next base: position 18,686,247 of record CM044891.1, read on the forward strand.
AGAGCCCCTCAGGACCTTTGACGTCCCGGTCGACGAGATTGGGATGTTGCACCTAATTATAGCCGATGGTGAGGTGATCAACCCTGAGGTCACACCCGAGTAGATGATGCAGGAGGAGGAGATGAATGAAGAGCCTGCTGTGATAGCAGAGAACCCGGAACCTATGGAGGAGGAGGAAGATGAGCCCGAGGCCATGGAGCAGGACGTCGAGGAAGATGGAGAGGTTGCGAAGCTAGATTTAGATAAGGAGTATGCCTCCGAGGAATCGTTAGATGATTCTACCGAGTCGTCCGATCCTGATTGGGAGCCCTAGAGTAACCCAATGTTCTTAATTAGTAGTGAGGATCGCTACTTTTTGGACTGTAACTCTCCCTCTGAGTTTTATTCTGACCTCCCGAGCCGCTTACCCCCCTTTTTGATCAAGTGGCTGCTGACCGTTTGTATCTTGTGTTATACTTATAAATATTGTACAAATGGTTTTTAATAGTAATATAAATGTGTAACTATTTTCTGCTATGGTGATTGGTGTATGGCTATCCTTGGCTCATACTGTAGTTGTCTGGGTTTGTTTATTTAATACTTTCGCTTGTGCTTGATCTCTGTTTGGGCGTGGGTTGGCGACCCTTCCTGGGACGTCACAGTTTATCAACCAAAGTAGGGATGTTGCGTGCCTTGGGATTCGGGGCGTGACATCGACCTAGAGCTATCTGTATCGTGATGGTCTTGATCATCGAGAAAATGAGAAAGTATCACTAGTTCCAAAGGTCATGATCGTTCGGTTCAAGTTCATAACTGGTTGGCCACGCGTACTTTCGGTCTTACAGAATCACCTGCGTCCCTATTGTACATCATTGACCTTGGCTAAACCAAATCCATTACTCTTTCCTACGATCGGCCCACGTTGGCCCAAAATATTCCCTCAGTATCTCTTGTGATCGATGTCCGTTTCGCGATAGGGTCCCCGGTCCACGTATCGTTTTCTAGTTAGCCATACACCATTAGTTAGTATCCTAAGAGTGATCAGCTCTGGGCGAGACTTACTAAAATGAAATGCGAAATCATATCAGTTTTATTGATCCCGAAATTTCATCGAAATTCGGCTGTTACAATACACGTGGATCATGAGTGATTCCGTTTGACCCTGAAATGAATTAACAAATGACCCCGAACCTATTCCGAACGATTGTACTCATCGGAACTAATGATCGATTCTCGCTAAATTACACGTGACTCGATTTAGTATCAGTCACGGGTCGATTTTGCAAATTTCCCTAAAAGCTGCCCGTTAGTCAGACATATGCACGAGTTACATTATATAGGATTCAATTATTAAATTGAGACCAAATTGGGCATCGGAAAATTATGAAGTCACGACAAAACGTTAGAACGATGTTGCAGTTATAACGTGCAATTTTGGATGTGCCTGAATCCTTCAGAAAAATTCGATTTCGGGAGAAATGGAGAAAGTGACCATTTTACCCTTTGTCGCGACCTAAATTTTCTCAGGCTAATGGATTATTAAGACTAAGCTTAACTCAGGCCCTCCCAAGCCCTACCAATTCGCAAGTTAGGATTTAAGTTCTTAACGTGCAAATGTTTTCATGCTTTGAGTTGCCACTAATCTATTTTCGGTAGGTCGATTAGAAACCTAAATAAAACATAGGGAGATATGTTTTATTCCTACAAACTAGAGATTTTAAGCTCGGGGACTTGATTACGCTAGATCTAGTCTAACGCCCTTTCGGTACCTTTTCTTTTTAAAAAAATTTTGACAAACAGTTTAGATTCATTTTAACTTAGTCACTAACATGTGAAGTGATTATACGGGTGTGTACACCACCAAAGTAACACCCAATAATCAAAATATTAAATAAATTGCAAGATTGGGAGAATTACTTACCTCGAAGTAACATAAGCATCTGCATTGTTAGCTAGAAAATCACATCAACAATCCTAATATGATTTCTAATTAACAAGCAATTCACTCAATTTTTTTTTTATTTTCGCTAATTTAAATGAAAGCTAACATATATGTAATGACATGCAAAAATTAACATGCGATTAATGCAGCCTAACATGCAAACTATATGTCATGCGACGACGTGACATAATTCTAATGACGGACAATTGGTAATTTCTAATGAAATTCGGAATTAAAAATGCCTAAATTAACATGCAATCTATTCTAAAAAAATGATAATTTAATCTATCCTAAAGTGATTCTTTTTTTGGGATTTTTATGAAAATTCGAAATCAAGAATTATCCTAAAATGTACCATCAAGATCAGGAAAATATCTAAATTAAACTAGGAAATAAATTACTCTAATTCCTAATTTAAATTAAAAAATTATCCTATCGACTTATTCAAAGAAAGTTATTCTAAACCTATCATAAACATGCATCATTATCTTCTAATATGATCAATTCAAAATCCTAACCAATCTTTTTTGGAATTTTCTTTTTAAAGGAAATAAATCAAATAGACAGATAACCACCACGAACAAATCAACGCGATCCGCAAAATTTGTTTTATTATCTTTGAATTAAGGAAACAATATAAACCAATGATCATATCGATGTGGTTATGGATATTGATGGAAGGCTATCCAATTGAATTTATGAACAAAATAAAATCTATTATCATATCCGAATGGTTATGGATAAGATAGAGATTTTCCGTGCCACCGAGTATCGTATCTCATGGTTGAGATCGGATAGTCGTCCCGACACGTTATTAAGTTAGGAAAGTTTCCTAACTTTGGGTGATTTTTAAATATTTGTAGATAACATATATGCACCCAAAGATTAACAAAAATCCATAATAGTTAACAATATCACCCAAATCATGTAATGAAATATTCAAAACGATATCAGATGAGATCGTTACCTAATTCGTGGATAGTTTCCAATTCAAACTTGGATCGGACTTGGGCTTGCAAATCAAGACGGTGACTGACGACGGTGGACTAGCGGCGATAGCAGTTGTCGCGGTGGTGTCCTGGTCAACCAAGGGTGCAGTGGAGGACTCGCAGCAACTATTGGACACTCGTGCGCGAAGAGGATTCACGCTAATGATTGTCGATCTTGGACCACAATGAACGCTTTTGCCCTCACGTTCTCCTCGTTTGTGAATGATCCAAAGTGCACCCAGATGAGGCTCGGAGGATGACCGGTAGTGTACGGTGCTTGGCTCAATCTAACGGCTAATGGTTCACGGAACTTGCAGATCGTGACTCGAATATTCTAAACAGCTTGCAAAAAAGAAAACCCAACGCCTTGGCTAGTTAAACTAGCAGTGTGGTCGAAGATGAGGTCTCGGCCAAAGGGATCTCGATGTTCAGCCATGTAGTGGTTCGCGGTGGTGTCGCCAACAGCAAGGTGGACTCCACGAACCACTACAGGTTAGTGGAAGCAGCAACTCCGAGGTTGTCGTCGACCTATTGTTTTGGTGGGAAGAGATGCCTGTTGACTCGTGCTTGTAGGAGGCACCAAAAACTTGCAGAAAAATCGTTGAAATTGCTGTTGACGGAGAAGAATAGACTTGCTGAATTTGTTGGGACACATGGCTAGAACTTGCTGGGCACTGATGATTGCATGAACAATGTGGAAGTATAGCAGCAACAGTGATGGCTAATGGATCTTGGGAGGCGTGATAGAGTAATCCCAAAATTGGAGCTGTAAGAGAAGAAAGAGCTTCGCTTTCTACTCCATATTGGATATGTCTCTCTCTATTCCCTCAATTGCGTGAAATCAAGCACCCGCTCTTGCTCATGTGTTTCACTCTTGTTTTCAGGAATTGTCTTCTGAAAATTATGAGAGCCCCCTTTCATTGAAGGGTATAATTATATATTTATATTGTAACCCTGGGTTAATTGACCGAACTTCCTAGTCTAATGGGCTTAGGCTTAGGCTTTTATCCTTTAATTTTTATTTAATTCCAAATGGGCTAAATTAATTCGGGCTAACTTAAGCTCAAATTAAAACAACCAAAACCTTTTAGACTTGTGAATTTTGGCCCTCAATCCCTTCAGTGAGCCGAGTGCTTGAGCTCGGTTTACGCGATAAATTTTCAGCTTTCTCACTACCGCCGGTCCGATGCGGATGCAACTAACCTATACGAACTTAAACTATATGCTATGTAATTTTAATATTTTTGTTTAGGGTTAAAATTTAATCCCTAATATTCTATGCAAATTATTATTAAATGGTCGGTCGAAATTTAGGTGTCAACACCCTTGGGAGTTAATAAAGGGCTAGTTTTATGGGTAAAGGGTATTTTGGTCATTTTGCCCTAAAATTTGGAAAAGACAATTTTGCCCTTGGACTTTTTGAGAAATTACAAAATTACCCTTGGATATTTTGGAAAAGATTTGATCTGGGCCGTCGGTTTCAAGATAAGATTGAATTTGGGCCGTCAGATGAAAAGATTAGAGAGGGGCATTTTGGTAATTTGCCAAGTTGGTCAAAATTTGACTATCTAAGTCAAATTTCTCTCTCTCTCCTCACTCATTTCCCCTCCCCTACGGCTCCCTTTCTCTCCTCTCTCTCCCTCCGCCGATCACCCCCCCTTGGCCGTGCACCGCCGCCACCCTGGCCGCCATGCCACATGCCACCGTCGTTCCCGCCACCAAGTCGCCATCCTCAAGCCACGCCACCCCCTTTCTCTCCCCTCTCCCTCTTGACCTCCCTCTCTTGGTCGTGAGCCCCATAGGCCACCGCCCAAGCGGCCACCACCTGCCGTTCCTCCCGATCGCTGTCGTTCGTCATCGTCGTCGCAAGCCGCCGTTAGATCTTGGTTTTGCTGTCGTTTTCGCTCTATCCATGTTAGTTTAGAGCTTGGTAAGTTCAATCTAAGCCTCGCCTAGTTTATCGGGTATTTTCGGACCCATTTAGGCGCGATTCGATAGGAATTAAGGGTTGGATGGATGAGCGGGCCGTAGGATTGAGTTTGGGGATTTTTTGGGAGAAATTTTAGAGGCCAAGAGTAGCTGTGATTGGTTGTTCTATGTGCTGTGGGGTGCTGTTGGGTATGTGATTTGCACCGTTAGAACTGGCTCGGGATTTTATGCAAGTGTCATGAAGAGCTAGAAGTGTGATATTGTGATTTTGGGTGTGGGAAAGACTGATTGCTGGCTGTGGTGTGCTGTGTGATGTGCTGTGAGATGTCGTTTGGTACATGGTTGGTACCATTAGGTTCATCTTGGAATTTTATGAAAGTCCCATGAAGGACTGAAATTGATTTGAAAATGTTTGAGTGTGGAAAAATGCCGATTTGTGTGTTGATTGCGTGTTTATGATGTGATTGTGTTGTTATGGGGTGTGGGGTGCAATTGTGTGCGCGGAATTCGATGCGATTGTATGTGAGCATGAGATTGGGATCGGGCCGAGGTATTATAAGCTCGGGCAGCGATCACGTAGGTCTGTCGCATTTGACGTAGACTGAGGATTGAGAAAATGGGAAATGAGATTGGCTTGAGGCATGATTAGCTCGAGTGAGAATGGGATCGGGTCGAGACGTTCTAAAACTCGAGTCGCGATCACGTAGGCTTGTCGCATTTAGTGCGGGCTGAGAAAAGAAAGTGAATGTGGGATCGGACCAAGGCATGTGATGCTCGGGGTGCGATTGAGTGGACCTGAGGTATGAATACGCGGGTTGGGAAAGTGTTGAGGATGAGGCATGTGGTACAGAAAGTGAATGTGGGATCGAATTGAGGCATGTGATGCTCAGGGCATGATCGAGTGGGCCTGAGGCGTGAATACGCAGGCCGGGAAAGTGTCTGAGTGAATATAGGAACGACGAGTTGGTTAGGAATGGGGTATAATTGACATGTGATTTGATATGTGGAAAGTTCGCATATTGTGGCATGTGTGAAAATTGATTGTTGTGGTTGTGGATTGGGTTTGTGTGGATTAATTGGTTATGTGTCTATTTGTATTTGGAATTACGTGATAGCCTAGGTAGAGTTTAGGTTGCAACTTATTGAGAAGTGTCTTATGGTTGTATAAACCAAACCATTTCAGATCACCCGCTTGAGTAATGAATCAGCCGCCGCCAGAGCGTTTCGGTATAGTCATGCACACCGATAATAATTTTGTAGAATACCCCGTGGATGAGAACTACACTTGGATCAAGCATACCTCGACTTTGTGGGTAGACGTAGGACATCCCCCTTAGCAGGCTCATACCTACACTGAGTGGACGTTTAGAGATAGAGTTGATGAGTTCGGCCCTGTTACCGGTTTTGACATCCCCTTTGATGGAATTGGGGACTGGGATCTAGTAACTATTCCCCCGCCTAATGGGGAATTGATGAGTATAGAGCTTAGCATGGCCCAGTCCGAACACCACCCTATTCCAGCAGCGCCGAGTTCTTCGGTGAACGACTTAGACCCAAATCCGAAAGGGTCCCAGGCAGGATTTGACCTTATGTATATAGACTTGGACGAGATACCGGAGGGTGAGCCGGAGGAGGAGTATGGCGAGGATCCAGGTGAAGAGCCAGGTGAGGATGAGCCAGAGGCAGAACCTGAGGATGGCAAGGAAAACATACCCGAGTACAATTACAATCCTTACTTTGTGCCAGAGATCGAGCCAGACAAGAGACCAGTTGCAGAGGAGCTGGATGAGACCCTCGGGGCGTCGGATGACATAAATCACCTGATAGAGATCGGAGTTGAGTTGGAGTCCTCAGTGGAAGCGACGATCTAATAGTGAGTCGGATTTTGAGTGGATGTCGTCGCGAGGACGTCGAAGCTAACCAGGAGGTTGGAAGTAGTTGTCGATGGGTACCATTTTTGGAAAGTTGGGTGTTTACCCCTTTTGAGGTGTATGACTATATGTGATACTGGTAGTGTAATGTATGCTTGATGGACTAAGTTGACAGTGGAGGGGTACCAGTGTGCTTGTAAATAGATTTTGTAAATATATGGTATTGTAATATTTGTAAGGAAATGGGGTTTGGCATGCTAGTTTATTCTGGTGTTCTCCAATTTAATGTCTAGGTTTAATTATTTGCCTTCGCCGCGACTAACTCTGATGAGGTAAGGTGGGTCAGCAACGAATTACTAGGACGTCGCACTAACCCGACAAAGTATCGGGATACCACGCACTCGATGGGGTTCGGGGCATGACACTGTGTGAGTATATGAAGTTACCGCCATGATTCAATGTTCAAAACTTTACGGGATCAAATTGACTATTAAGAATAAGCTCTAGACCAACATAAGGGTGTGCACACAGTTCTGTTTCAATTAATATCACCAAAGTGGGAGAATGTAAGAATTTCCTAATGTGGGCTTCTTTAATTGAAATTAATCGAATTAGTTTAGTCTAATAAATGTAAGATATATGGGTTTTAATAAGTCTAATATGGGTTGACTAGTGTGGGTCGAGTACGACCTAGCCCATAATGAGAGGGCCCATGATCGAAAACTTTATAAATAACGCTCAAGTTTCTCCCTTAACCAAATGATGCACAATTTGACTCACATACAAATTTAGAGATGACTTTCTTATCGTGAGTGGCAATCTCATGAGGCCAATGTTCTGCCAAGTGGTATAGGGGAGAAGCACTTGAGTTCTTGTTCGGAAACCGTCACCAATTTTGCGTCAAATTCCGCATCAAGTTCGATGGATTTCATATCAGGTGCGCGAATCGATAACTTTTCCCTATACAAGTTTCAGTTTCTGATTATGGTATTCCTAGTTTCCTATTTACCTGGCCAACATTACTCTCTAATGATAACCGAGAGGTATTCTTCATGTTAGTAATTTAAAGGGATAGACCACAATAAATCTCTTTCTTTATAGGATAGAATAGACATAATTGATGATAGTTATTCCTCTAGTGATCATTGCTGGGTATTCTCAAGATAGTTTCCAAATAATAGCATCAAAGTTTCTTATGATTGAAATCAATTAAAATTCCCAATCTTTCTCATCCTACGATCAAATGATTTTCCGGATATGATTCAGTTCTCATTTGTCCAAGATTAAGTAATCCCACCAAAAATTTTATAATACTATTTAAATTTTAGAATCTTTGGAAAAGAAATTATATTTGAGTTTACTTGTCAATATTTATACTTTATGAAAGTTTTGGATATTTTGGGTTGAAATATTCAAAGTGCATCTGTTGCTAAATTTAGATTCAATGAAAAGTAAAAGTCTATCACACACGCTCCTATTTTGGTCAGCCTTTTTTTTTTTTTCTGTTGATAATGTTTCCACTTATTTTCAAACATGCGTTTGTACTGTTTTGATGGAGACTTTGAAATAGATGCAGCTAAGGACAATAATAGCGATTCAACTCCTATAGAGATCCGGTTTCACCATCATTTTGACAAGTCATTGAGGGGCACAAAACAACGCTAGAAATCATCATTTGAAAAGCATACTATCAAATCAATATCATTTTGAATGCCATCTTCCTATCGAAAGGCTTACATTCGGTGCTAACAGACATCATTTTTTACGATTGTTTGAAAGGCTCACATTCGACGCTAAAAATCATCATTTGAGAGTTTGAAAGTTACATGTTCGACGTCGAAATTATTTTTCAATGGTCGTCATTTGAAAGGTGCGTTTTGAATGCTATAATAATCATCATTCTGAAGATCATCGAATCAAATAATTATAATTAATCACATTGATCATTGACTCATTGTTCGAATTATCATACAATGGCATCAATCATCAAATAGCTCATTCAATCATTAACCAAGTCATGAAAAGTGCAGGCAATTATTATGAAAGTAAATCATATATAATAATCATACTGTATTAAATAAATATTTAAATTATAACATAAAAGTATGATTATGATAATTAACCATAAATATAATAAACACAAATCACTCTTTGATAATGTTGATTTACTTTTAACGTTACTGAAAATGCAGTCTCCGAGAGTCATAATCAACTACAAAAGTGGGTTGTCTTGCATAAAATAAGGCAAAAACCTTACCAATCTATCGAAATTGGCTAAAATGTTCATTAAAACTAGGGTTGATGCCATGAAAAATCCAAAATTGATACACTTGTGACAAATTTACCTCAAAATAATTTTTTGATCATGAAAAACTCCAAACGGATACATTTACGATAAATTTACCTCAAAAACCCCAAACATGTATATATATGACAAATTTACTCTCCGTTAAAATTGAATTAATACCACAAAAATCACAAATTTGTATACCTGTGACAAACATAGGGTAAATGCCAAACTGATACATCCGCCAATAATCACATATCATCCAACTCAAAAATTTGATGATAAAATTTAACGGAAATTAACGGAAAGTAAATTTATCACAGATGTACCAATTTAGGGTAAATTTGTCACATGTGTACCAGCTTGGGGTTTTTCATGATATTAACCCTTTGAACTATGATAAGTCTAATGTCCGTAAAAAAAATATATAACCCTCTTCTTTGATAAAAAAAAATAACATAAGTGATGATTATCGATTTATGATTATAATCCCGTTCCCTTTGCTTTTCAAGTTTATGCATTTCTGTTTCATAAGAAATATTTTAGTTTTTAGAGCTGCTGAAATAGTAGTGCGAGTATACTTATTTTGCCAACTAACTAACGCACAAGATGTACTATAAAACGTTGAACCATTCAAAGAGCCTTGGCTATAACAAAATAATATTACACGTGACACTCCGAAATTTCGCCCATTTGGGATTTATGAAATGACTGAGTTATTTTCTTGCCCGGAACTGATCATTTCTGGGATACTAACCAATAGGGAAAGGCTAATTAGGGATTTAAATTCGTACGACTAGAGAGATGCAATCATGAATTAACTTTCGATCAGAAAAATCGTCGGGATGACATTTTGAGCCAATGTAGGCCAATCTTAGGATAGTATGGACCCATTCGCCAATATCATATTAGTGGATTACGGGTGATTCCGTTTGACCACGAAATGAATTGAGGAACGATCCAGATTCTATATCGAACAATCGTACTCATCGAAACTAGCGATCGATCCTCGCGATTTTATTGACAACCGAGGTCGTCACGATATGAATGAACTTGCACGTGACTCGATTTAGTATCAGTCACGGATCGATTTTGCGAATTTCCCCAAAAGCCGCTCATTAGTCTGACATACGCACAATTTACATAGAATTCAATTATTAAATTGAGACCAAATTGGGCATCGGAAAGTTAGGAAGTCACGACAAAACGTTAGGACGACGTTGCGGTTGTAACATGCAATTTTGGGTGTGCCCGAATCCTTCAGAAAAATTCAATTTCGGCAAGAAAATGGACAAATGACCATTTTACCCTTGGGAATTTCTAAAGGACTAGTTTTATTGGGCAAGGGCATTTTGGTAATTTTGTCCAAAATTTTGGAAAAGTCACTTTTGCCCTTGGACTTTTTTAGAAATTCCAAGATTGCCCTTGGATATTTTGGATAAGATTCGATTTGGGCCATCGATTTCAAGATAAAATCGAATCTAGACCGTCAGATGAAAAAATTAGAGAGGGGTATTTTGGTCTTTTGACAAAAAGTGATCAAAACTTGATTAATAAGCCAAGACCATTTCTCTCTCTCCCATTCTCGGCTCCATCTCTCTCTCCCCTCCTGACCGCCCTCTCCCCCGCCAAGCGTCGCCACTGATCACTGTCGTTCGCCACACCATTGTGCCACCACCGCCTTGCCACGCTGCCTCATGCCACCCTCACCGCCGTGACACACACTCTCTCTCCCTTTTGGTCTCTCTCTCTGGCCATGAGCCTTGTCGGCCATGCCGTGAATCGCCATCGCCTGCCGCTTGCCGATCGCCGCCCGCTGCGGACCGTTCATCACCGCCACCGCATGTCACTGCCGATTAACGCCCGTTTCGCTCTAGCTGGTTGAGTCTAGAGTCGGGTAAGTTCAATCTAAACCTTGCCTAGTATATTGGATAAATTTTGGACCCGTTTAGATGCGGTTTGATAGAAATTAGGGGCTAAACGGAATAACGAGCCGTAGTACTGATTTCAAGAATTTTTGGAGAAATTTTAAAGGCTGAGAGACGGCTGTGTTGGTCTGTTTGATGGGCTGTGAGGTGTTGTTAGGTACGTGGATGGTACCGTTAGGTCCGGCTTGGGATTTTATGAAAGTATCGTGAAGAGCTGGGCGTGGAATATTGAAGTTTCAGGTGAGAAAAAGGCCAATCAATGGTTGTGATGTGATGTTTTATGTGCTGTGAGGTGTTGTTTGTTGCACGATTGGTACCGTTAAATCCGGTTTGAGATTTTATGAAAATGCCGTGAAGGGCCGGAATTGATTTGATAGCGTTTGGGTGTGGAAAAATGCTGATTTGTGTGTTGATTGCGTATTTATGACGTGACTGTGTTGTTGTGGGGTATTTGGTGCAATTGTGTGCAAGGAATTCGATGCGATTATGTGCGAGAGTGAGATTGGGATCGGGCCAAGGCATTATAAGCTCGGGTCGCGATTATGTAGGCCTGTCGCATTTAGCGCGAATTGAGAATTGAGAAAGTGGGAAATGAGGTTGGCCGAGGCATAATCAGCTCTGGTGAGAAAGGGGATTAGGCCGAGATGTTCTAAAACTCGAGCTGCGATCACGTAGGCCTATCGCATTTGGTGCGGGTTGAGGAAAGAAAGCGAATGTGGGATCGGACCGAGGCGTGTGATGCTTGGGCGTGATCGAGTGGACCGAGGCGTGAATACACGGGCCGGGAAAGTGCTTGAGAATGAGGCATGTGGTATGGAAAGTGCGAATGTGGGATCAGACCAAGGCGTGTGATGCTCGGGGCGCGATCAAATGAGCCGAGACGTGTTGACGCGGGCCGGGAAAGTGTTGAGTAAATGTGAGCACGACGAGTGGGTTGGAAATGTGGTGTGATTGACGCGTGAATTGATATGTGGAAAGTTTGTATGTTGTGGCTTGTGCGTGAGAATTGTTTGTGGTGATTATGGGCTAATATGCAGGTTGCGTGTGCCATGAGTCCGGGTATGTCTGTTTATGGATTGTTGTTTGTGGATAGGTTGGTTGCGTGTCTAGATATGTCTGGAATTACGTGGTAGCCTAGATAAGGTTTAGGTTGCAACTTATTGAGAAGTATCTCATGGTTACTTCAACCAAACCATTTCAGATCACCCGCCTGAGCAATGAATCCACCGCAACCGCCAGAGCGTTTTGGTATAGTCATGCACACCGATAATAATTTTGTAGAATACCCAATAGATTAGCAATACACCTGGATCAAGCATACCTCGACAGTATGGGTAAATGTAGGACTACCCCCTTGGCAAGCTCACACATACACTGCATGGACGTTTAGAGACGAGGCTGATGAGTTCGACCCTGTTTGAGTGTTGACACCTAAATTTTACTAATCATTTAGTCGTAATTTGCATAGAAAATTAGGGATTAATTTTTAACCCCTAAACAAAAATATTTAAATTGCATAACATATAGTTTATGTTCATTTTAATTTGATCGCATTTTTGCATCGGACCAGTGATGGCGAACAAGCTTAAATTTCATCGAATGGGACTCGGTTCGCTCGGAAAGGCAAGGGTCGAAAATCACGAGTCAAATAGGTTTTGTCGTTTTAATTTGAGCTTAATTCAGCCCATTATGTTCAATTAAATTAAAACCCAAGTTAATTCAGCCCGCTTAGGAATTAAAAAAATCAGAAATTAGATTAAGGCCGAAGCCTAAGTCTAAGCCCATTAGGACTAGAGAGCTCATCTAATTGACCTAGGTTAGTATTATATAAGCATGTTTAGGTCAGAATTTTGAGGGGACAACACATAATTCAGATCTGATTTTTAGAGAAAGGCAAGTGTGAGAGAGAAAGTGACGTCGCGCACCACCACCGGGGGCACGCCGCACGCCGCCGCACCGCCGTCGTCGCGCCTCAACCGCCCGCCGACGTCGCTGCGTTCCACTAACGCTGCTGCCGATGATGTGATCAGCCGGTTCAAGCGGCTGAACCGGCTGATCGGCAACTTCCTCCGGCGATCCAGAACTTGCGGCAACACTCCTTGGCGTCTTCACATCGCTGTGGTGGCTGGTTTCTTGTTAAACGACCGCCGGATCACATCTCTTGACTTGATTCTTCATTACTAGTCCACTAGTGCCAGATCGAATCGATTCTCACTATATTTTGTGCAATCTATTATCATAGGTCGGACAAGCTTTCCGAGACTTCTCCGTGTTGTTTTTGATCTGAATACGGAGACCGGATCACTCGATTTCGTGCCGGAGCATCGTTAAACAAGGTAAGTGTACTTGGACTTTGTTCTGTAAAATCGTGTACATAGAAACCAGTATGCTTGAGATGCCGATTTCAGCTCGTTAATGTCAAAATCTTGTGAAGTGATGAACTAGAGAATCATAAAGCACGTCTTAAGCTTTGATTTGATATATCATATGCCTCAATCGGACCTGATTTGCTATGTCAAAACTATTTCGGAAGTTAGGATCAGAATCTGGAATATGATGTTGAAGTCTGTTCTGATAATGTTATGACTGATGTTGTGCTGTTCCGTGATTTTTATGATTTTCTATGATCATTTTTTGAAAAAACTTTCTTCACGAAAATTGTAGATCACATCTTTGTCTGTTCACCATAAAATTTTCATAAAATTCCAAGCGTGTTAGCATGATACGATCTGCAATGTCATATATGCATGAATCTGATGACAGATCAGTTCTAGATTGACCTTTGTGTGTTCTTTAATTTTCATAAATTTGTGTGTTCGAAATCTGAAAAAGTTTTCTTCATTAAAGTTCATACTGAGATCGAGATCTTTCCATTGATATTAATTTCATCAAAATCGGAGGTCATTTGGATTTTCAAAAGGAATTTTCACAATCTGATCAGTATCTGTGTCCAGATCTGATTTTCATTCCTTTAGAATTCAGAAGATGTTTCTCCGAAACTGATAAAGTTGGAGATTATCTGCAAATTAGGTGATTGAACATTATCCTATATTTTTCAGAATATTTAATTTCCTAATTTGCATGTTTTGAATATTTCATGAATATCATGTGGATATTTAGATATCTTAGGATAATGTTCGATATATCTGCAATATTTGAAAATATTCAAAATTAGGAATCGTTCCTAATTTAGCAACGTATCTGGACGACTATCTGACCTTATTCCTAAGGTACGATATGCGGCGATACGGAAAATTATTATCCTATCCGTAATCACTTGGATACGATAATGATCTTTATCTGCTTTCCAAATTTAAACGATCAACTTTCCGTCAATATCTATAACCCTATAGATATGACCGATAGTTCGATTTTTGTGCCTAATCCGAGTTTGAAACAAATTTGGCGGATCGCGTGGACGATTTGAATGTGGTTGCTATCCTTGTCTTTTTTTTTTATTATTTGCTTTCCTTTAAACAGAAAATTCAAACAATATCAGTTAGGATTTGAATTTGAATTTTGCATGTTTAGGGAACCCTAAATGTATCTAGAAGATAGAGTAATTATTTAATTTAAATTAGGACTTGAGATAATCTATTTCCTAGTTTAAATTAAGCAATATTCTAATCTTATTAGATTATTTAGGTTATTTTTTAATTCCGAATTTTCATGAAAACCCCAAAAAAAGAATGAATTGCTTTATGGTAGATTAGGATAGATTGCATTCTTAATTTAAGTAATTTATTATTTCGAATTTTAACAAAAATCCCAAAAATAATTCATGTTAGGATATGTTAAGTCATCATAGGTTGCATGTTATTTTAAGCATATTTTTATTCCGAATTTCATTAGAAAATATCAAAAATAAATCATTTACCCATCATCAGAATTAGGTCACGTCGTTGCATGACATATAGTTTGCATGCTAGGTTGCATTACTTGTATGTCATGTTTGCACGTCATTGCATATAGATTAGATTTCATTTAAATAAGTAAAAATCAAAAGAGAAATTAAGTGAATTGCTTGTTAATTAGAAATCATATTAGGATGTTAATGTGATTTTCTAGCTAACTATGCAGATGTTTGCGTTGCTTCGAGGTAAGTAATTCTTCCAATCTTGCAATTTAATATTCAATTATTGATTGTTAAATTGGTGGTTTGCGCACCCGCATGAACACCTCACATGTTAGTAATTAAGTTAAAATGGATCCAAACTACATGCCAAAATATTTTTGAAAAGAAAAGGTACCGAAAAGGCGTTAGACTAGATCTAGCGTAATCAAGTCCCCGGGCTTAGAATCTCTAGTTCGTAGGAATAAAACATATCTCCCTATGTTTTATTTAGGTTTCTAATCGACCTACCGTAAATTGATTAGTGGCGATTCCAAGCATAAAAATATTTGCATGTTAAAGACTTAAACCCTAAGTTGCGAATTGGTAGGGCTTGGAAGGGCCCGAGTTCAGATTAGTCTTAATAATCCATTAGCCCGAAAAATGAAAATTTTTTAGGTCGCGACATTGAGGTTTTGACGTCCCCTTCAATGGAGTCAGGGACTGGGATCCATCGGTCATAACCCCGCCTGATGGCGAGCTGACTAGTTTGGAAATTAGTCTGGCTCAGTCAGAACTCCACCCTGCTTCTGCAGTACCGGAACCCTCGGGAGGTGAGTATGAGCCGGAACAAGAAGAATCCCAAGCAGGATACGATCCATTGGACGTAGATCTTGAGGTAATTCCCAATGAGGACCAGGAAGGAGGAGAGGAAAACCAGGATGTAGAGCCGCAGGAGGACCCAGAAGCAGAGCCTGAGAGCGAACAAGAGGGTGTGCCCGTGTACGACTACAATCCTTACTATATGTCAGAGGATGGACCAGTTAAGGAGCCAGCCAAGGAAGAACGGAATGAGGCCTTAGGGAAGTCAGGTGACATAGACCACCTGATTGAGATTAGAGCTGAGTCAGAGTCCTTAGTAGAAGTGACGATCCAAGAGAAGTCTGATTCGAATGATAATGAGTCTGATTCGAGTGATAGTGAGTCGGATTCTGAGTGGACGCCATCGCGAGGACGTCGGGGCTGACCAGGAGACCGGGAGTAGATGTTGAGGGGTACCATTTTTGGAGAGTTGGGTGTCTATCCCTTTTGAGGTGTAAGACTTTGTATGATAGTAGTGGTGTATGTTTTCTTGGTGGACTAAGTTGACAATGGAAGAATACCAGTGTGCATGTAATTGGATATTGTAAATATTTGGTATTATAATGTTCTAAATGTTGGTGGTTTGGTGTGCTAGTTTGTTTTGGTGTTCTCCAATTTTATTGTCTGGGTTTAACTATTTATTTCCGCCGTGATTAGCTCTAACGTGAGGATTGAGTCGGCGACGTATTCCTGGGATGTCGCATCTAATCAACTCGTGATGGTGAGGTATCGAAAGCATTACATAAGTTCGGGGCGTGACATTACATTAATTGATCAACAACACACTTCAAATGATACTCTTTTTTATTCCCCTCATTCCCAATTTACGAGTTGTCATTCATCTAATCTGTTTCACAATATAGACTGCCGGGCACAACTGAAAATTTTCGAATTGTTGGGTAGAACTGAAAAGTTCATGAGAATTCTTCATTTAACTTGTTCGTTTTCATCCGATTTCAAACATTCTAGTAGTAAAGAGAGCACAAACGGAGGGAAAGAGAAAAAGAAGGGCAAAGATCGAAACTAAACTCTAGTCCCATAGAATTGCTGGAGTAGAACTGACAAGTTTTGAAAGCTTAGGGTTGAACTGAAATACTTCAAAGTTCGGGGAGCAATGGGCAAAAACAGTTGGCGTCGTTAAGAATGGCGGTGACAGTTGAACAAAATGCTAGTCCATCTCCAAACTCCGCAACGAGAATCAACTTTCGGTTACTCTTAGTCACTTAGTCTTCGCCAGGTCTTTCTTTGTCCTTTCACATATTTTTGCTCCAAGGTCTTGGTTCAATGGCTATCGCATGAAATCATCGTGCATTATTTTAATTCTTTCGTTATGTTTGATTGCAGAAAGTGGTTTCCACAATAGCATCATGGCGGCCCGGATCCCAACGCTCGGCCAACCGAAGGCCAAAGATATCCTGAGGATGAAGTCGATGAGGCACAAGTTTTATTATATTTCGAATTAATCTCTCACACTACATTGCATAAAGATCGCCGAGTTTCTTTGAATTTAAGGGTCTTTAATCACATCGCGTGTTCTTTTTCTGTAGGCCCACAATTTGATAGAGAAGTGTATTCAGTTGTACATTGTTGACACCTAAATTTTACTAATCATTTAGTCGTAATTTGCATAGAAAATTAGGGATTGAATTTTAACCCCTAAACAAAAATATTAAAATTGCATAGCATATAGTTTAAGTTTATATAGATTAACTGCATTCTACATCGAACCGACGGTGGCAAGTGAACTGAAAATCCATCGCGCAAATCAAGCTCAAGCACTGAATGAAACTCGGCTCGCTCGGAAGACGAGGGCCGAAAATCACGAGTCTAAAAGGCCTTGGTTGTCTTAATTTGAGCTTAAATCAGCCCATTGAGTTTAATTAAAGAAAAGCCCAAATTAATTCAGTCAATTTGAAATTAAATAAAAAGCCTGAGCCAAAGCCCATTAGGACTAGGAAGCTCGGTTAGTTAACCTAGGGTTGCAATATAAATACATGTTTATGCTTCAAAATTACGGGGTTCACAAAAAATTTTCAGAACACTTTACATACACGGCCACAATTGAGAACAGGGGGGACAGCCACAAGAGACGAAAGAGAGGGACGGTCTCGACGCCTTCATTGGAGATCGAAAGAAAGAGAGACAAGTTCTCTCTTTTCATCATACGCTCATCGTGTCTATTGTTCATCTGTCTTTGCGGTGGCTTAGTGTCGCTCGATCGCATGATTGCACCACCATCGTGCAAAACCAAAAGACGGCGAATTCCAAGCTGATCCTGTCATGTCTCAGATCGAAGCTCCTTCCGCTGTTGACGTGCCGCCTTGTGTTGTCCAGTTTTGACGACGCCTCCTGATCTTGTTTTCCGGAGAACATCAAGCAAGTCGTCAAACAACTCTCCAGGAACTCCGATGATTTTCCAAAGAGAAAATCTGCTGGCTATCGTGAAGTCACGTTCCCACACTGAGCGCTCACCACGTATCCCCACTTGTTTGTTTTACAATACTTCTTACCATCGCAGCCATCTTGTGTAGAAAGAAGACAAGCAGAAACTTTATTCAAGTGGTGGAAGGAGTGTTTTCTTTAAAGCTTGCTGATCGTGTGGGAGGAGATTGTGATCGTCCAAGTTAAGATTGAGATTCGTTATCGTCCAGCAGCTTAACCACGATGTCCTATCTTTTAACCAACAAGTTCCACAACGACGATTACTATTATCGTCGTTTCTGAATTGGGTCATCGCCCACCGAACACCTCCACCGAACTGAAAGTCCACACGATCCAGCAAGTTCGTGAACTGTACCGCCGTGCCGGACGCCACCATGAGCTGCCGCGCCGACGCCGCGTCGCCCGTCGCCCGAGTCCGATCCTGATCCACAAACTCGATCCCGAGTCGGTTCAAATTTGGAGATTATCTACAAATTAGGTAATTGAACATTATCTTATATTTTTTCAGAATATTTAATTTCCTAATTTGCATGTTTTGAATATTTCATGAATATCATGTGAATATTTAGATATCTTAGGATAATGTTCGATATATCCGCAATATTTGAAAATATTCAAAATTAGGAAAATTTCCTAATTTAGCAACGTATCTGGACGACTATCCGACCTTATCCCTAAGGTACGATACGCGGCGATACGGAAAATTATTATCCTATCCATAATCACTTGGATACGATAATGATCTTTATCTGCTTTCCAAATTTAAACGATCAACTTTCCGTCAATATCTGTAACCCTATAGATATGACTAATAGTTCGATTTTTGTGCCTAATCCGAGTTTGAAACAAATTTGGCGGATCGCGTGGACGATTTGAATGTGATTGCTATCCTTGTCTTTTTTTTATTATTTGCTTTCCTTTAAACAGAAAATTCAAAAAAATATCAGTTAGGATTTGAATTTGAGTTTTGCATGTTTAGGGAACCCTAAATGTATCTAGAAGATAGAGTAATTATTTAATTTAAATTAGGACTTGAGATAATCTATTTCCTAGTTTAAATTAAGTAACATTCTAATCTTAATAGATTATTTAGGTTATTTTCTAATTCCGAATTTTCATGAAAACCCAAAAAAAAAAAAAAATGAATGAATTGCTTTATGGTAGATTAGGATAGATTGCATTCTTAATTTAAGTAATTTATTATTTCGAATTTTAACAAAAATCCCAAAAATAAGTCATGTTAGGATGTGTTAAGTCATCATAGGTTGCATGTTAATTTAGGCATATTTTTATTCCGAATTTTATTAGAAAATACCAAAAATAAATCATTTGCCCGTCATCAGAATTAGGTCACGTCGTCGCATGACATATAGTTTGCATGCTAGGTTGCATTACTTGCATGTCATCTTTGCACGGCATTGCATATAAGTTAGTTTGCATTTTAATAAAGCGCAAACCCTAATGAACACACTGAGTGCCTTGCTTTGTTAATTAGCAATCATGTTAGGATTGTCTGTGTGATTTTCTACTAATAAATGCAGATGCTTGCGTGGCTTTAAAGTATGTTATTCTACTATTTATTTACCGCTTTTTTGGGTGTTAAATTAGTGGTTTGCGCACCCGCATGAACACCTCACATGTTAGTAATTAGGCAATAAAATGGATCCAGACTGCATGCATAAACATTTTTTGAAAAGAAAAGGTACCGAAAGGGCGTTAGATTAGATTTAGCGTAATCAAGTCCCCGGGCTTAGAATCTCTGGTTCGTAGGAATAAAACATATCTCCCTATGTTTTATTTAGGTTTCTAATCGAACTACCACAAATTGATTAGTGGCGACTCCAAGCATGAAAACATTTGCATGTTAAAGACTTAAACCCTAAGTTGCGAATTGGTAGGGCTTGGGCTTGGGAGGGCCCGAGTTAAGCTTAGTCTTAATAATCCATTAACCCAAAAAAAATGAAAATTTTTTTTTAGGTCGCGACATACATGGACTGTGATGAAACAGCCCGTGCATTAGAAATTCATTTCGGGATCATCCGCCAGCTCGCACGTCTCAGTGAGAGATCATCTTTTTTGGTCTGATCAGTTATTAATGCTAAGAACTAGTCCGGTTGAGTATTCTGAATGATTCGGTCCTATTTACCCACCGTTTCTTGGATGGGTTGTATCTTGATGCGAAGCTTCTGAACTTGTCCTTCGAATTCCAGTTTGGGACAAATTGGAAGATTGTAATCAGGAGTTTTTCCAAAATTACTACACAAGGCTAGCCTTGAAACGACAGATCGTCAGGTTCAATGAATTGCTCGAGCAACAGCATCAAGCCATAAAATCTCCTCTGGTGCCTGGTAATGCTCTGATAAGACTGCATTTCATCAATACAGAACTTCACGGTTCAACAGCTTCTATCCTTCATAGCATATGGTATGATGTATACACTGGTCAACTTCCCGAACAAGAGAAAAGCCCACCAAACTCGGTTCTTACACTGTAACATAAAAGCGAAAGCTAGTTGTGCTCTCAAGATGACTGTAAAAACTTGGGTCTTGTCGAGTGCTCATCTAAGCGTGCCCTCCTGTTCATGATTGTTCGCTTCTTGAAGCCGTTTTGTGTAGACCTTGAAGTTCAACCTATGAATTTTGCCTTCCATTAGATGGCTCTTTGTCGCACTTTGAACACTTCGTTAAGTGAGGTTCTAATTGTTCTTGCCCTCCTTTCATGGTGCAGCGGCGCAACAAATGTCAATGGAACCGATAGAGACAGCTCCACGGGCTAATTCTGCAGTGAGCAAGACAAGCAATGAGAATGAGTAAGAAACTCAATTCTTGCGTTGTTTCTGTATCACGTCTCTTCGAGACAATTTATTTGGTACATCTTCCACAATTTCTTCTACCTTTTTCTCCACTGCGTCGAATACTCTGATAATTAGCTTAACTATTTATCTCAATCTGAATGCTACTTACCTACTTTATAGGATTCTTCAATCAAATTACCTGCGTGTGCCTGTTATTTAACTATGCAAATTCTGTTATCCGCACTGGTTTAAATTCATGCATCGTTGGGGACTGCAAGTCGCTTTGTCAGCTTATGGCACGAGGTGTGGCATAATTTCAGTTGCCTAGTCAAGTCTTGCTTCACAGGACGTGAATATTCTTTTGATACGAATTGTATCCTAAATGCTACCACTGATAAAACCCATTGGCAGAAACAACATGATAGCAAGGTGCGCATTCTTGTCAAACATTTTGATTTTCAAGTTGTGATGCTGACTCGTGCTTACGTTTGTGGTTGAAAAATGATGATGAGCAGAGCCGAATCTAACAAGCTACCTGCCAATCCCGTCGGCTTTGTCGGATCAGAAGAGGTGGTGGGGTCCGACCCAAATCTCGTGCCCAGCAGTAGTCTTGCTTGGTCTTCAATGGAAAATGCTGCATCAGACACTGCACATATGCCGATTTCGGAAGTCCCGAACCTTATCGCAGGTGGCCACCACACTGCAAGCTTCAGGGGACCTTTATAAGCTTCCAATAATACGTTAATTGATCAACAAGACACTTCAAAAAGTACTCCTTTTTCTCCCCCTAATTCCTAATCTACGAGTTGTCACTTATCTAATCTGTTTCCCGATACAGAACTGCCAGGCAGAACTGAAAAGTTTCGAATTGCTGGAGCAGAACTGAAAAGTTCAGAAGAGTCCTTCACATAACTTAATTGTTTTCATCCGATTTCAAACATTTTAGTAGTAAAAAGAACACAAACGGAGGGAAAGAGAAAAAGGACAAGACTGAAACTAAGCTCTGGTCCCATGGAATTGCTGGGGTAGAACTGAAGTTTTGAAAGCCCATGGTTTGAACTGAAATGCTTCAAAGTTCGGGAAGCAATGGGCAAAAACAGTTGGTGTCGTTAAAAAGAGGCGTTGACAGTTGAGCAAAATGCAATTACATCTCCGAACTCTGCAACGAGAATCAACTTTCGGTTACTCTCAGTCACTGCGTCTTCTCCATGACCTTCCACATATTTTTGCTGCAAGTTCTTGGTTCAGTGGCTATCGTATAATATCATCATGCACTATCTAATTCTTTTGTTATATTCGATTGCAGATAGTGGTTTTCGCAATAGAATCATTGCAGCCCCAGATCAAACTGCTCGGCCAATGGAAGGCACCAGATATCCTCAGGATGAAGCTGATGAGGCACAGGTTTTATTATATTTTGAATTAATCTCTCACACTGCATTGCATCAAGATCGCCAAGTTTCTTTGAATTAAAGGGTCTTTAATCGCATCGCGTATTCTTTTCCCATAGGCGCACAATTTGATAGAGAAGTGCATTCAGCGGTACATGGACTGTGACGAAACAGCCCATGTGTTAGAAATTCATTTCGGGATTGTCCGCCAGCTCACACATATCGGTGAGAGATCATCTTTTTTGGTCTGATCAGTGATTAATACTAAGAGCTAGTCTGGTCGAGTATTCTGAATGATTCGGTCCTGTTTACCTGCCGTTTCTTGTATGGGTTATATATTGATTTGAAGCTTCTGTATATGTCCTTCGAATTCCAGTTTGGGACAAATCGGAAGAATGTAATCAGGAGTTCTTCCAAAATTACTATGCAAGGCTAGCCTTGAAACGACAGATCGTCAGGTTCAATGAATTGCTCGAGCAACAGGATTGAGCCATGAATTCTCCTCTGGTACCTGGTAATGCTCTCATAAGACTGTACTTCATCAATACATAACTTCACGATTCAAATGCATAGCTTCTATCCTTCATAGCATATGGTATTATGTATACTCTGGTCAACTTCCTGAACAAGAGAAAAAGCACATCGAACTCGGTTCTTACACTATATCATAAAAGCGAAAGCTAGTTGCACTCTTAAGATGACTGTAAAAACTTGGGTCTTGTTGAGTGCTCCTCTAAGCGTGCCCATCTGTTCATGGTTGTCTGCTTCGTGAAGATGTTTTGTGTAGACCATGAAGTTCAGCCTATGGATTTTGCCTCCCATTGGACAGCTCTTTGTCACACTTAGAACACTTCGTCTGTGAGGTTTTAATTGTTCTTGCCCTCCTTTCATGGTGCAGCGGAGCTACAAATGTCAATGGAACCGGCAGAGACAGCTCCACTGGCTAATTCTCCAGTGAGCAAGACAAGCAATGAGAATGAGTAAGAAACTCAATTCTTGCGTTGTTACCGTATCTCATCTCTCTGAGACAATTTTTGGTACATCTTCTACAATTTCTTTCACCTTTTTTCCACTGTGTCGAACACTCTGGTGATTAGTTTAACTATTCATCTCAATCTGAATGCTACTTACCTACTTTATAGGATTCTCAAATCAAATCACCTGCATGTGGACATTATCTAACTATGCAAATTTTGTTATACGCACTGGTTTAAATACATGCATCGTTTGGGACTGCAACTCACTTTGTCAGCTTATGGCATGAGATGTGGTATAATTTCATTTGCCCCCATCAAGTCCTGTTTCACAGGACATGAATATTCTTTTGATGCGAATTGTATGTGGATGATCCTAAATGCTGTCACGGATAAAACCCATTGGCAGAAAAAACATGATAGTCACGGTGCACATTCTTGTCAAACATTTTGCTTTTCAAGTTGTGATGCTGACTCGTGCTTATGCTTGTGGTTGAAAAATGATGATGAGCAGAGCTGAATCTACCAAGCTACCTGCCAATCCTGTCGGCATTTTCGGATCAGTAGAGGTGGTGGGTTCCGACCCAAATCTCATGCCCAACGGTATTCTTGCTCGGTCTTCATTGGAAAATGCTGCATTAGACACTGCACATATGTCGATTTCGCAAGTCCCAAACCTTATCGCAGGTGACCACCACACTGCAAACCTCAGGGGACCTGTTCAATCATCATCCTCAATGGCTCAAAGTTTGAGCCACTTGGACTCAAACCCTGAAGGTATTCATGATATTTAATGTTGAGCAAGATATTGCGTGTCATCACTCTTACTTAGTTTGGAGTTTGGATTGGTGAATCTTTCCAGCAAAGGTTTGGCTGGGCATATTACTAGTCAGCATACTTGCATAGACATGGTGGTTTTGTTCGTTTGCCACCAGGGCATTCAACTAATGGCGCATCAGACCTGATAAAAGCTAGTAATATGATATTAGTCTATGTTTCAATTAATACATCTCCTAGTACATACAGACACAATTTGCCATTTACAGAATTGAGACATCCAGTCAGCTTTCGGCGGCGACTTCATTCCAGTTTGTTTTCTCCTAACAGAGATTCTTTTGGAGTCAATGAAAGCATTCAGTTTTTGACTTTGTTGTTTGTACTAGGAAGGTCATCGATGCTTTATCTGTTCCTACGCACTTTAAAAACCATTTGAAGCAATTGAAAAGAGCATTCAAATTTGGAAATTGTTTTTGTAATTGGTGAGACGACCCAAGTTTCAAGAGCAGCATGTGCTTGTGCTGCTTTTCAAGAAGTTGTGATAAACGAGTTTTTTTGACCTTGCTAATTTGGTATCAGGTCAGGGCTCTCCGTCTACGGATCTCTGAGTGAAGTGGTAGCATGCGTCCCTTATCAAGATAAGTGTCTGGTGGAATGTTTGCTTAGTAGGGAAACTCTTGCAGAGGGGACAATAGTGAGGAATAAAATGCTTGTTTGGATGAATGGAAGACGCCTTCTTTTTGTCTCATCATTGGGTGAACAAACAAGTTCTCACTACACCCAGGGATTGAGCTTTTGTATTTGTACATCATATTTTATGCTCTGATATGATGTTCAAATTTGGGACCTGTTAAGTAGAGAGGATGATTGAATTTCTAAAGATGATCACTTCTATCTTGTCCTTAAGATCAAAGTGAGAGTTGTGCAAATTTGATCGTCTATGTCCGTCGATGTGGTAGCTAAACTAATTTATGTTGTTTAGGCTGTTGTGCTGACGATCGAATTAAATAGTAAGCCGAAACTAATATAGTAATTTATTAATGAATATAGTTTCATGGGAACAGTGTGTTTGGACTCGCCGAGATCAAGATATCTGTAAAATAAATGAACTTTAATTAAGGGTAAAACCAGTAGCCAATATCTGGTATCCTGAAAACTGCATGTTCCAGGAGAATCCCAAAGGCAAAAGTGCGGCTGTTTTAGATTCCATGACTCGTATTATTGAAGTTCTGCGAGATTCAATTGAGGTGTTTAACTTGATTTTTGACGGGAGGAGTACCAAATCCATATACATTTCAAGACATGATATTTACACAATGTTGGGCTTGCAAGGAGCATAATAGAATCCCGGTTCAAGGTAGCAAAGGTATAAAGGGGAAAAATCTAAAATAGAGATTCGATGCATCCAATTGAATGAGATGAATTGAAAAGCATAGTCACCAGTAGTCGTTGCATGAGCATGTTCTGTCCATAAAAGTTTGGAGATATACTTGATCTCAGAACAACAATCTCCGCAAATGTGAAGATTCCTAAATACCTTGATAGATTTCAGACTGAAGGTGCTTATGAGGCCAACAACAACAGCTATTTTTTCCCATAGCTGGAGTAAATATTGTTCCTTCTGTGCCTCCTCCACATCATGAAGAACAAATTCAGTAGTTGGAACATTTCCCAGTTTCTTTATTCGACTAGCCAATTGGTCCAGTTCGTGATAGATCTCCTGTGGCTTTGGGTGTGAAGTGCTGTCCACATGGACCTTGCGAACCATATTTTTCACTTGAATCCAGCTACAACCGGCTCCGTTTGTGAGATTTTTCAGTTTCATCTTCTTTCTGATTGGTGCTGCATCTTCCCATAGACCTGCTTACGCATACATATTTGATAGAAAAATATACGAAGCAGGGTCGTCCGGTTCCTGCCAAAAAATCACTGCTCCAGCTTGTTTTGCAATTGCAACATTACCATGAACTTGGCAAGCTCCAAGAAATGTACGCCAGATCAGTGTGTTGGCCCTGAAACACATTGAATTTATAAGCTGAAGGGCTTCGACAAAGGATCCAGATTTGCCCAGTAAGTCCATGCATGCATGCTGTTCGATTCTGGGCAAGATTCCATTTTCTATGTACAATGACCTAAACTGTTTCCCTCCATCAGAAATAAACCCACATGGCTGCAAGAGGATAATACAGCACAGAGGTGATCTTTTTTGGCCTCACACCATCCTCAGGCATATTATGGAATGTGTCCAGTCTAGAGCTCTCATTGCAAATCCATGTTTTGCAAAATCAGTGATCATTGAATTCCAAGTTATGATAATTTTCTCTATCTCACTGAAAACTTGGAAAGTAGCGTAATAATACTTTTCTCTCGTGTGACATTCTGAAATTCCACCAATTGGAATTTATAAAATAATTGAGTTTTATAAAATGTGCTCGTAGTAAATTCTCGTCCGGAACTGATCATTCCTAAGATGCTAATCATTAGGGAAAGGCTAATAGAGGAATTAAATTCGCACGACTAAAGAAAATTCGGCCGTGAATTGATTTTCGACCATTAAATCACTGAAGTGATATTTTCAGCCTCTGTTAGCCGATCCAAAGATAGTCAGGAGTTAGTTCACCACTGTCCTAGTAGTGGATCATGGGTGATTCCGTTGGACTACAAAATGACTTGACGAATGATCTTGAACGTATACCAAACGATCGTACTCCTCAGATCAAGTGATTGATCTTCGCGATTTTAATGACAATCGAGATCGTCACGTACCGAACAAACTTGCACGTGACTCGATTCAGTATCAATCATCAGTCGATTCTGCGAATTTCCCCAGCAAGCCGTCCGTTAGTTTGAGAAACGCTCGAGTTGTGTTTACTAAAATTTAATTATTGAATTTAGCCCAAATTGGACATCGGAAAATTAGGAAGTCACGACGGAACATTAGGACGACGTTGCAGGGGACACGTGCGAATTTTGGGAGCGCTCAAATCCTTCAGAAAAATTCAATTTGGGCAAGAAACGGAGAAAGTGACCAAAATAACCCTAATAATTATTAAAGGGAAAGCTTTAAGGGTAAAGGAGCATTTTGGTAATTTTACCCCAAATTTTTTATTGGACAGTTTTACCCTTGCATTTTTGGGAAATTACAATAATACCCTTGGATATTTTTGGGTGAGATTCGATCTTGGCCATCGGTTTCAAGATAAGATCGAATCTGGACCACTGATTTCGTTTGTGAGAGAGGGGTATGATGGTAATTTAACATTTTGGGTCAAATTCACACTATTTGAATCAAGACCTCATCTCTCTCTCTCATCTCTCGGTCTCATCTCTCCCTCTCCACCACGAATTCCCCCCTCCCCCACCATGAGCTCCTTCGGCCGCCTCTCCCACGCCAGACTGCCGCCGTACGCCGGCCACCGCCGTTCGCCGCCAAGCCGCCGCCTTGCCGCCCTCACACCACCACCACTAGCCTCACCATCTCTCTCTCTTTCTCTCTCTTCCTGTGAGGCCAAGACCCATGGCCAAGGCAGCCGTGCCGCCGCCGCACATCGCCAAGCCTCGCTGCCGCTCACCGTCGTCCCCGCCGTTCCCAATCGAGTGCCACCACTTTCCGTTCTAGCCGATTTAGTCTAGAACTCGGTAAGTCGCGCTCTAAACCCGATTCAGGACATTGGGTATCGAGAAATAAATCAATTTGGGGTGAAATCGGGTTTATATGGGTGCAAAATGTTGTTGTTTAAGATTGGAATGTCAAAAATTGGAGTGATAAGGAGCAGAAACCCTAGGGTAGTAATTAGGGAAATCTCAGTGAGTTATAGGGCGAAACGAGCTACACGTGCCTCCAGATTGTTTGAGTGAGTCAAATTGTTGTGTGGCAATTGAATTGCAGGTGCGTCTGGACCTGAGGTAAGTATTCAGACTCTCGTGTTGTGATTTAGTGATTGGTAGTGGGGAAATGCTTGTTGAGTGAGCTCTCGTGTAAATTCACTACTTAGAATCAGATTGATCTAGTTGGTCTAGATCGCTAATTCCTGAGTGGAATTATAGCAGGTAGGAGAGTGATAGAATTGTGACCATGAGCAGCGAAGTAAGATGCGTAGGAAGAGTCCCAAGAAGGGGCGCAGGTAGAGGATCAAAGGGTAAAGGACGTGTTCGAGCTAGGGCCATAGAGGATCTTTGAATGAGTGCTGGAGCGATGGACAATTTAGAGGTCGATGCTGGAGCAGCAGCAAACCCCAGAGTGGAAATTAGACCTATTGAGGATCCTAGAATGAAAGCCGTTATGAGGACTTTGGAACGGATTGGTGATAGAATAGAACGGCAGACTCATGAGCGAGCTGCTCTGATTGCCCAAGCTGTTGAGGCCGTTGCTGTTGCTAATAATAATGAGAATCAAGAGCAGGGGCAAATGGTTGTGAATAGACCAATGCACCAGTTGGTAGAGCAGTTTATACAATTGAAACCACCTAAGTTTTCTGAGAAAGGTGACCCTGAGACTGCACCTCGATGGGTAAAGGAGCTCGAAAAAGCTTTCGAGGTGCTAGAGTGCAATGATCATGAGAAAGTGACTCTAGCAGTCTATCAGTTGCAGGATAACACGAACGATTGGTGGAAAGCCACAAGGGATAGGATTTTTTTAGAAGGTATAGCCAGAATTTGGGCTATTTTTACTGAGAATTTTTATGAGAAGTATTTCTCGGCTAGTGCTAGGGAGAGAAAACTCGCAGAATTTATGAGACTTCGCCAGGGTCAGAGGATGGTAGATCGGTATGAGGCGGAATTTGCGAGATTATCTAAGTTCATGCCAAGAATGGTGGAACATCTCGAGGATAAGGGCCCAGATTCTTGAGCAAGATCATATGGATAGGGCCACCGCTTCTAGGTCGAGATTTGCCCAGGTTTGGAATAATCGTAATCCTGGGAAGAGGCCGATGGTGGATAATAGGCGTTTCACTCCGCCAATTAAAAAAACTGTTGGGAAGCCAGTTTGGATCAGGAATGGTCCGTGTAGGATTTGTGGAGGTAGACATGGCAATGAACCTTGTCCAACCAGGGGCGGAGCGAGTTTTGAATGTGGAGGATTTGGGCATCACATAAAGAATTGCCCTAAACCCAGACAGAATAGACCGCCTGCTTTGCTGCCACCTCGGAATGGGAACTAGACTAGAACGACCCAAACAACAAACCAAAATAGGCCTCAAGCACAAGGACGAGTATATGCTATGGCTAGACGAGAGGCTGAGAACGCACTAGGGGTTGTCACAGGTACGATTTCTCTGTGCAACCATGCTGTGTATCCTTTATTTGATCCTAGAGTGTCGCATTCTTTTATATCGAAACAATTGTGGAGTTAATTGGAATAGAACCGCAATTGCTTGATGTTGTGTTATGCGTGACGACTCTCTTGAATGATAAGATATTGATTTCGTTGGGTTGTCCAAATTGTAAGATTGTGATTGGAGATAGGGAGAAAATGATTGATTTAGCGGTTCTAGATATGTATGACTTTGATGTGATGTGGGTATGGATTGACTGTCTAAGCAGAAGGCTGTAATGGATTGCAATAGCAGGGTGATCCAATTTAATCATGTTGGACATCTGGAATTCAAATTTGTAGGAAGTTGAGGAGGACCCTCAATATCATGGATTTCCTCAGTGGAGATGGCGAAACTGTTGGATGAAGGGTGTCAAGGATTTTTAGCAATAGTAGTTGATTCGACGGCTGAAGAGCCGAGGCTTGAAGATATAGCGGTAGTGTGTGAGTATTCCGATGTGTTTCCTCAAGAATTACCGGGATTATCGCCGGAAACAGAAGTAGAGTTTGCAATCGAGTTGGCACCTGGAACTGAATCCCTACGGAGACGCACTAGGACGAATAAATCCCTTGTTTAACAATTCTTGCATCTGCACCGGTTTTATTCGTAAGGAAGAAAGATAGATTATTGAGATTATGTATAGATTACAGGCAGCTAAATCAGGTGACGGTTAAAAATAAGTACCATTTGTCGAGAATTGATGATTTATTTGATTAGTTACAAGGGGATTCGGTGTTCTCTAAAATTGATTTGAGAACGGGATATCATCAGTTGAGGATTAGGAAGGAGGATATATCGAAGAGGGCATTTAGGATGAGATACGGGCATTATGAATTTACAGTGATGCCATTCGGATTGACGAACGCCCCTGCTACCTTTATGGATCTGATGAATCGAGTGTTTAAAGAATTTTTAGATCAGTTTGTGATTGTGTTTATCGACGATATACTGGTATACTCGAAAAGCCCAGAGGAGCATGAGTTTCATCTACATCGAGTGTTACAGACCTTGTGGGAGAACGCACTATACGCTAAGTTTAGCAAGTGCAAATTTTGGCTTAGTCGAGTAGCATTTCTCGGTCATGTGATTTCCGGGAAAGGAATTTTTGTGGATCCATCGAAGATTGAGGCTGTGATAAAGTGGCCTAGACCAACAATGGTAACAGAAGTTCGGAGTTTTCTAGGTCTGGCTGGATATTATCGTTGTTTTGTGGAAGGATTTTCGGCAATAGCAATGCCGTTGACGCATTTATTGAAGAAAGAGACGAGATTTAAATGGACAGATAAATGCGAAAGAAGTTTTCAGGAGTTGAAGCATAGATTGACAAAGGCACCAGTGTTGGCGATTCTATTAGGACCTGGAGGGCATGAGATATACAGTGACGCATCGTTGAAAGGATTAGAGTGTGTGTTGATGCAACATCAGAGAGTGGTAGCCTATGCATCCAGACAGTTGAGGCCATATGAATTGAATTATCTGATGCATGACTTGGAGCTAGCCGCAATAGTGGTCGCTTTGAAAATTTGGCGACATTATTTATGCGGAGAAAGAGTCTCAAGTACTTATTTTCGCAGAAGGAGTTGAATATGAGACAGCAACGTTGGATGGAATTATTGAAAGACTACGATTGTGATATTCTATATCACCTCGAAAAGGCTAACTGAGTAGCGGATGCATTGAGTCGGAAATCGAGCATCGTGCATTTGATGGTCAAGGAGTGGACCATGTTGGAGAAAGTGCGAGACTCGGAGTTCAAGTTTGAAGTAAGTCGAGTCTCAAGTCTGTTAACCACATTAAGGATTGAGTCGGAAATCCAAGCTAAAGTTAAAACTTTGTAATTTGCGGACCCAGAGATACAGAAGGTTATTGGGATGGACGCTACTAAAAGAAAACTAGATTTTTAGGTATCCGAAGACGGTACATTGAAATTTTGAGGATGATTATGTGTGCCAGACAATGCAGGAGTCAAGGAAGAAATTTTATCAGAAGCGCATCGTAGTCATTATAGTATCCACCCAGGTAGTACTAAAATGTACAGGAATTTGAGGCAATATTATTGGTGGAATGGTATGAAGTTGGATATTGCTAAGCACGTGGCTAAATGCCTAACGTGTCAGTAGGTGAAAGCACAACATTGTAAACCTGGAGGATTGTTGCAGCCATTGAAAATCCCAGAATGGAAATGGGAGCATATAACCATGGATTTTGTGTCGGGATTGCCGAGAAGTCAAAGAGGCCATGACACTATTTGGGTGATTGTCAACAGATTGACTAAGTCGGCACACTTTTTGGCAGTGCGAAAGGATTTCGCGTTGAAACGGTATGCTGAGTTGTATATGCAGCAAATAGTTCGCCTGCATGGGGTACCAGTGTTGATAACTTCGAATCGTGATCCTAGGTTTACCACCAATTTTTGGAAAAGTCTACAGACGGCGTTAGGATTCAAGTTACAATTTAGTACAGCTTATCATCCTCAAACAGATGGCTAGTTTGAGAGAACGATTCAGACGTTAGAAGATATGCTCAGGGCATGTGTACTGGATTTTCAGGGCAAATGGGAAGAGCAATTGCCCTTAGTGGAGTTTGCTTACAACAATAGTTTTCAGTAGAGCATTGGAATGGCGCCCTTTGAAGCGTTATATGGCAGAGCTTATAGAACGCCCATGTGTTGGGACAAAGTGGGAGAAAGGGCTATAACAGGGCCAGAGTTAGTCGAGCAATCGATTGAGGCAGTTAAGATCATTCGTGAAAGGCTGAAGACAGCGCAGAATCATCAAAAGAATTATGCAGACAGAAGGCGAAGACCTTGGAATTCCAAGTAAGGGATCACGTGTTCCTTAAGATCTCGCCTATGCGAGAATTATCCCGATTTGGTAAGAAAGGAAGGTTGAGTCCGAGGTACGTGGGACCATTCGAGGTGTTAGAAAGGATTGGAGATTTGGCGTATCGCCTTGCGTTACCCCCAAATATGTCGCAAGTGCATAACGTGTTCCACGTATCGATGTTGAGAAAATATGAATTGGACCCGACGCATGTATTGAATTATGAAGAGATAGAAGTGGATGATAAAGTGTCATATGTCGAGAGACCAGTAAGAATTGAAGATCGGAAGGAACTAGTTCTGAGGAACAAGACAATCCCAATGGTCAAAGTTATCTAGAAGCACCACGGGACTGAAGGCACAACTTGGGAAAGCGAAGAAATGTCAATACCCTCAGCTGTTTGAGCAGTAGTAGGAATTGTAAATCTTAAGTAGTGGTGAGATTGTAAATTTTGAGGATGAAATTTTTGTAAGGGGGGAAGATTGTGACATTCCGAAATTCCACAAATTGGAATTTATAAAATAACTGAGTTTTATAAAATGTGCTCGTAGTAAATTCTCGTCCGAAACTAATCATTCCTAGGATGCTAACCATTAGGGAAAGGCTAATAGGGGAATTAAATTTGCACGACTAAAGAAAATTCGACCGTGAATTGATTTTCGACCATTAAATCGCTGAAGTGATATTTTGAGCCACTGTTGGCCGATCCAAGGATAGTCAGGGGTCAGTTCGCCACTGTCCTAGTAGTGGATCGCGGGTGATTCCGTTAGACCACGAAATGACTTGACGAATGATCCAGAACCTATACCAAACAATCGTACCCCTCGGATCAAGTGATTGATTTTCGCGATTTTAATGACAATCGAGGTCGTCACGTACCGAACAAACTTACACGTGACTCGATTCAGTATCAGTCATCAGTCGATTCTGCGAATTTCCCCAGCAATCGAGAAACGGTCAAGTTGCGTTTAATAAAATTTAATTTTTGAATTTAGCCCAAATTGGACATCGGAAAATTAGGAAGTCACAACGGAACTTTAGGACGACGTTGCAGGGGACACATGCGAATTTTGGGAGCGCTCAAATCCTTCAGCAAAATTCAATTTGGGCAAGAAATGGAGAAAGTGACCAAAATAACCCTAAGAATTATTAAAGGGAAAGCTTTAAGTGTAAAGGGGTATTTTGGTAATTTTACCCCAAATTTTTTATTGGACAATTTTACTCATGGATTTAGGGGAAATTACAATAATACCCTTGGATATTTTTGGGTGAGATTCGATCTCGGCCATCGGTTTCAAAATAAGATTGAATCTAGACCGTTAATTTTGTTTGTGAGAGAGGGGCATGGTGGTAATTTAACATTTTGGGTCAAATTCACACTATTTGAGTCAAGACCTAATCTCTCTCTCTCTCTCATCTATCGGTCTCATCTCTCCCTCCCCACCGTGAATTCCCCCCCCCCCCCACTTTGAGCTCCTTCGGCCGCCTCTCCCACGCCGGACTGCCGCCCTACGCCGATCACCGCTGTTCACCACTGAGCCGCCGCCTTGCCGCCCTCACACCACCACCACCAGCCTCACCGTCTCTCTCTCTTTCTCTCTCTTCCCGTGAGGCCAAGATCCACGGCCAAGGCAGCCGTGCCGCCGCCGCTCACCACTGTCCCTGCCATTCCCGATTGAGTGCTGCCGCTTTCCGTTCTAACCAATTTAGTCTAGAACTCGGTAAGTCGTGCTCTAAACTCGATTTAGGATATTGGGTATTGATGGATAAATTGATTTGGGGTGAAATCGGGTTTATGTTGGTGCAAAATATTGTGGTTTAAGATTGGAATATTGTGGCGGGCCTTAGGAATTAAGTTTGAAATTTTTGGTGGAAATTTAGAGGGTGAAAATGGGCTGTGAATCACTATTCATATGGCTGTGATGGGTTGATCAAGATGCAAGTTAGATTTTTAGAACCGGCATTTAATTGTGAGTAAATATCGTGAAGAGCCGAAAGTGCGATTTTGTTATTTGGAGTACGGAAATTACTGTTTGCTAGCTGTGATGTATTGCGTGCTGTGTTGTGCATGGTTGTTTGGGACGTGGATGGTACTATTAGGTCCGTTTTTGCATTTTATGAAAGTCCCGTGAAGGGCTGAAATCGATTTGAAAACGTTTGAGTACGAAAAAATGCGAATTTGTGCGTGAATGCACGTGTGAGGTGTGACAGTGTAATTGTGAGTGCAAATGTGTGCACGGAAACTCATGCGAAGGTGTGTAAGTGTGAGAATGGGATCGGGCAAGGTATCATAAGCTCGGGCAGCGATCACGTAGGTCCGTT
This sequence comes from Syzygium aromaticum, assembly GCA_024500025.1. Lineage (NCBI taxonomy): Eukaryota > Viridiplantae > Streptophyta > Magnoliopsida > Myrtales > Myrtaceae > Syzygium > Syzygium aromaticum. The sequence goes on from CM044891.1 coordinate 18,720,702, forward strand.
ACATTTGGCATAGGCTGAGGCTTGAAAAAGCAAGAATGAGAATCGGTTCGATGCACGATTAGCTCAGGTGAGACCGGGATTAGACCGAGGCATTATAAGCTCGGGTTCCGATCATGTAGGCCTGTCGCATTTGGTGCGGGCTGAGTAATGAGGTCGGGCCTGAGGCATGTGATGCTCAGATCGCGATTGAGGCCTGAGGCGTGTACGAGTACACGGGCCAGAAGTGGCATGATGAATGTTCGCAATATGCCTGAGACATGTACTTCAACGCGGGTCACTGGCGAGGAATGTGAAAAAGGAAATGAGAACGAAATGGATACAGGGGACAAGAATTTCACATGCGTGTGTTACATATGACTAGATCGTGATTGAGTGTCGGTGTTCGCATATTAGAGTTTGGCAATATTAATTGATGTGTCTGCACTGTGGTGATTTCATGTGTGTGAATGCATGTGTTTGTGTATTTGTTTGGAGGTACGTGATAGTCTCGGTTGGGTTTAGGGGTATACTTGCTGAGATGTAATCACATGGTTGTTTCAACCAATAATTTTCAGAACCCCGACCTAAGATATGAACCCTCCACCACCACCACCAGTACGTTTTGGATGACCAGTACACACGGAGTACGATGTGGCAGAGTTTCCAATGGGTGATGGGATGACTTTGATTAGACATATTACAACCGTATATGTTGAGGTAGGATTGCTGTTGTGGGAGAACAATGTGTACACAGCTTGGTATTTTTGGGATGCAGATAGGGACGAGTTCGGTCCAGTTAGAGGCTTTGATGTCTCATTTGATTTAGTTGGAGATTGGGATCCGGCTGCCGTACCCCCGATAATCAAAGAATTGACTAGTATCGAGGTTAGCTTAGCCGAGTCTGGTCTACATCCAAACCCCACAGTACAGGGATCTTCAGGGGCTGAACACGAACTTGAACCCGAAGCGTCGCAAGCCGAAGCTGACCCGATGGGTATAGATTTAGAACTGATCCCTGATGAGGTACCAGGAGAGGTGAAACCCAAGGTCGAACCTGAGAATAATCCTGTTGAATCTGAGGAGCCGGAAGGAAAACCGGAGTATATACTCCCGTTTGAGCAGTACATGAACCCCAATTTTGAGTCTGAATTCCATTTCTGGGATGTACTAGCTAAGAACGGTCAGGAAGAGGTTCCGGCGGAATTGGGCGACATCAATCACCCGATTGTGATCGAGGCGGAGCCGGAGTCCTCGGAGGAGCAAACGATTCAAGAAAGTTCGGAATCGGAGAACGATGAGTCAAACTCAAAATGAACACTAAGTAAGGGGCGTAGAGGTTATGGTGTCTATTGGAAAGCCAGGCTTTTGATGAAAACCATTTTTTATGATGAACGCCAGGTCATCGATCCCTTTTGATTTTGATGGTTAATAGTACGGTGTGCATTGTTGTATTAAGGTTTGTAAAATGGTGAATATTGTGGTACAAGTTTGTTGAGAAATGAAAATGTATATTCTCCATGTTCTCCCCAGTGTCCATAAGTCAGGGTGTGTTTGTGATTTCCGCTATGAATTTAAAAATCTCTTATGGGTATAATGAGGTCGGCGATAACCTGGGATATCGCACTCTTTGACCGAAGGCGGGATGTCGCGGGCTCGACGGGGGTTCAGGGCGTGACAAAAGCCAGCCCGCCCGCATCGCCAAAGCACCGTTGAACCCATATAGGGATCAGTTCATTCTCCGTTCGCGTAGCGATACCACGACACATAAGGATGAGGCACCAAGTCCATTAGGCTTTTATCGAATATCACAAGCATCGTGATCCGGCGGTAGTCGCGGCCTTCTCTGGCATTCGTCACGGTAAGCACTTCAACTCTCTGCTCCACGAGATTGCCAACTCGAGCTGGGGGAGATGCCATCCTACAGACCTAAAAGGGAAGAACAGGGGATGAGTCAGGGAGACTCTGCAAGTAAACCTACTAATATCAAGCGAGGACGAGGGGATCACCGTTAGCATAAGTCGGCCCTTGCCGCACCCACATTGATGGCAGATCAATAGCAAAGTTCATACAAGAGAACATCAAGCATGGCTACAACATGTATACCTTTCCATTCAAGTCTTGGTTCTATTTCCAAAACAAAAGTCAAACACGAAACATGATTAAATCGAGAAATGAACCAACTATAATCAACCAAATGATCGAGAAACGGTCCAAGCAAACCGTATCATAACATATCACAATTTCCTTTCCCGATATTAAGAAGTTTACTTACTCTAAACGAAACCAGAACTAGAGAGTAGAAAATTGATGGGAAAGACGACGCCTCGGGATCTTGGGCAACTCATAGTGTCGACCCCTTTCTTTTCTTTCCCTCGGCTTTCTCTCTCTCGGTTTTCTCTCTCACCCTCTCTCGGTTCTTGGCCGGTTTGTGTGTGTGAATAAGTATGTCAATCTCTCTTTTAATGGCCTCTATTTATAGAGGAAGTAGCTTGAAGTCTTGATGAGGTAAGCGCACGTGTCATTTGAGGGTGTAAGGTAAGCACACGCATCATCAGAGTATGAGGTAAGCGCACGCATCATTCAAACATTAATAGCATAGGTCAAAAAATCATAATGGCCCATAAATCTCTCTCTCCTCTCTCTCCTCAAGCTTGGCCGTGACTCCTCTCTCTCTCCTCCACTTGGCCGTGACTCTTTTCTCTCTTTTGGGTAAAAACTTGATGACCAATGCTCCAATAAATAGCTTCATAATGGCTTAGTTGACAAAAGAAGACTTCTAGGCCAAGCATTAATGAAGGCAATGATGAAGTGGATAAGGTTTGACTTGGTCAAACTTTCTAGGGTTTTCTACCAATTTCCATACTGTGCACTCCCTAGAACCTTCTGGATTTACTGAATTCTCACACAAATGACTCGGGCCAATCGGGTCATACGAAATAAATTAATTAGCACAAAAATCACAACCCAAACTTTCTCACCAAGTTACTCTCCAACTTGCTCACCAAGCTTGGACCAACTTGATCATCAAACTTGGACTTCTAAAATCCTCCTAGTCAAAACTTGCTCCCTAAGTTTGGACTTTCTCTAGAATTCTCCAACTTATTTTTCAAGCTTTGATTTTCTTGAACTCTCCAATTAAAGCTTAACATAGCTCATTTGAAAGGTCAAAATGTGTACATTAAATCACTAGAAGACATAAATTCGAAATTCCAATGTTCTCGGATAAAAAATGCTGAATCTTTGAAATCTAACAAGACCAGACAACTTTGCACTGTTCACGAAATCGGACTTGAAAATATAGTAAATAGACTCCGAAAATTCTCAAATGTGAATATGTCATAAATAAGACCTTAACAAACATTTTTCACGAAGAGCACAAAATCTAAATCTCTCTGTAAATGCCATTTTAGTAGCTCAAAGACAAACTAAAAACAGTTTGTTGAAATAGGATTCTGGTTTCTCAAAGTAAGCTTTGTTTAGAATTCAAATCATCTCGAAAAATTCCCAAATTTATACAGTTATAGAAAAGGACATTCTCAACAACTTTTGTGAAGGAAATGTTTCCAAAATCGGATCAGACAAGCTTGTAGAAAATTAAGAATGTGGGAACATCACCGAAATACCCATTCTGGACAGTTTTACACGGTCCGAAAATCAAGCCATTGTACTACACAAATCAACTCCAAAAATTCTCAAATTAAAGTATATAAAACGTCAAAATGTTTGGAGAAACTTTCAAGAAGAAAGTGTTTGGAAATTCGAATCACAAAAGTCTCCCCAAAAATAACAAAATGAAGGGATACAAAGGATCCGAAACTAGGTTTTCCAAAACAAAAGTAAAAATATTTGTTCCAATTGGAAAACTACCAAACTTAAACCATAGCCATTTTTCAGGGACTAAAATTGAGGATGTGACGCCTAGTCACCTCCTAGTCCTGGTCAACAAGGACCCCAAAATCGCATGTGGTAATTTTTCATCACTCGGGGCGTGAAAATGGTTAAACAACAACAATAAGATAAACTCAGCGAGTTAATGACCTAAGTCTCAATAAGGAGGTCAACTCACATCGGATGCACCTAAAATATGCAACTCAGCCCGACATACACAAGATGCCATCACACAATTATAGGTAACATTACCTTACCTTGGCACACGCCCTGCACGTTATAACATCATGTACCATGATAATTCCATAAGCATATAAGGCAGTCAGAATACGCAATAACTTTTCCCATGTACAATGCATCCATACGTATCTTGATTATAAGGTGAAACCGCTTCGGCCCGTCCCATACCGTGCCTCACAATTTCATCCCATAATCAAGCGCAATACCACCACAATCTTTCATACGTATTCCGATTACTACGGCCGCATAGGGCACGGCACAACCTACGTTATTCGACTTAGGTTGGTAGTCTTCCGATATAACTAAGTATCGTCCCGCCTCGTCGGGCACAGCATCGTCTCACCCTACCTCAATGACGGCGTTCCATAAATGGGTTCATTCCGAATCTAATTCGCGAACAACTTCATCTCCCTTGCCCCTGCGATGACATCCAATTACCAAATTAAGGACACCTGTTAAGGCCATAGCCAAACCCTAGGTTGGCGGTTGTCCGGTATAACCGAGCATAAAAGGAACCTTTAGGTGATCATGTACACATAGCAATCACTCAAGTCCCATTGTTATCTTTCTCATTAGCCAATGCAGACAGTATCCGTGCTAATACGTCAAAATATTGCAACTTTCACACGTAAAAATGAATTAGAATAATCACACATGATAACATATATGTAATTAAACCATCAAACTTTGCATACTTCCCAATTCAAACATCCACATCCTATTTAGCTTATAAAAATTGACATACAAACCCGACACATCAGGATTTACTGTTCATATGCCCACAATTCCATCCTTAAAAATAACAATACAATTTATTTAGTTATACAAGCTAGTTTATACAGCAATTTCCAACATAGGCATCACAATTCAAGCCTAAAACAATCACAATTTATTATTAAACTCTACACAAAATATTAATATTTAAATTCCGAAAATTCATTTATTTAATGATAAAATATTAATAATAAAATAATTCAATAGTTTATCATCAAATCCTTGATAGCTTATTGTCAAATCCTTGATAGCATACCGCAATATCGGTGATAGCTTATCACTAAAAATTCGATAGCTTATCGCATTTTCTCGATAACTTATCGAGTCCACTTATCACTTATCGTGATAACTTATCGACTAATCCTTAATTAATTAGTACCAAACATAATTAACTTAAACTAACTTATCCTAATTAAGTATAACATACTAATCAATGGATTAGGATTATAACTCACCCGGAAACGATTCCGACTACGTGGACGTGACGGCAGTGGCAAGGGCTACGCGTGACACGGTCCAAAAATGACACGGAATGATGACGACAGCTGGGTCTCGGTTGAACAGCAGCTGTAGGCAGTTGATTTAGCTCAACGAGACTCGATTGAATGGCAAAAATCGCTCGGATAGGTGGTGTACGACTCCAGGCGAACACGGCAAGCTGCTGGTGGTTTTGTGGTGGTGTACGGCAGCAAGAACAACAGCCCAAAGGCTGTTCTGCTGTGGCCGAATGAAGAAGAAAGGAAGGAAAAGAAGGGATGTTGGCGTGGAGGAGAGAGAGGAGAGAGAGAAAGTGAGAGCAAAGCGAGATATTTCTCCCTCTTGCAAACTTCTTGATCAAGTTTAGATCAAGATCATTTCCCTTCATCAATGCCATGCCCCTAAAGTCTTCTCCCATTGAGGCCTTTTGTCTCAAGATCATAAATGCTAGAAGGGTATTTTGGTAATTTCACCAAGGCATAAAAATAGTATATATGTATATGAGCTAGAATTTTGTACGGGCTCGTATAAATCAAGTTTGGGCTCAAATGGATAAGGAATGGGCTTGAAAATGCTATTGGACTCAAACTTGGGCTTGAAAATAGAAAATGGCTTAGTGGGCTTCATTAGGCCCACTTGGGCTCGTCTTGGGTCCAAATGGCCAAACCACATTGGGCTTGAGGTCCAATGTGCCTTTTTCCGGCCTGCTTCCTCGTGGGCTCCAAATTCTCAACCCGTTAATCCATTTCCGAGAATTTCGAGCAAACCAATAAATCAGATAATTAACGAGGCGACATCCAATAGTTTAGTCTTGAAATCCTTGAAAGATCGACACCCAATTTCAAACTCTAATTCACGGTCAAAATAAATCGATTGCGACTTTAATATATCTCAAACTAATTGGCGGCTTTTAGGAATTACGCGTATTCAACCCGTGGTTGACTTAATATCAATCGACGTTTAAGTTTTCTTGAACCATGAATGATCTCGGTTGTCATGTAATTGTAAGGGGTCAATTGCTAGTGCCGAAGTACACGATTGCTAGGAATTGGTTTAAGGTCATTCACAATCCATACAATGGTCAAGTGGAATCACCTGCGCTCCAATTATATACTATTGGCGAAACATTCTATAACCATTTCTTGATCGGTCTATGATGGCTTAAAATTATCCCTCATCAATTCTTATGGTCGAATTGTCAATCTATGATCGAGTTCTCAGGTCGCGCGTACTTAATTCCTTAATAGCCTTTTCCTAATGGTTAGTCTCTCATGAGTGATCAATTCAGAGCGAGATTTGATTAATAGTGCATCAATAAGTAATCACTTCATTATATTCCTAATAGGGTCAAAATTTGAGGATGTCATATAGATTGTTTCTCAAAGCCCATTTGGTTCTACTTATTGGATGGTTCTTTAATTTAGGCACAAGTTTCCATACTTCATTTACTCTGAACCAGTATATTTCTTCTTGCATTGCTTATATCCAGCATTCGTCAGAGAGTGCTTCTTCAACCTCTTTAGGTTCTATCTCAGATACAAGCACCAAAGTGCTCATAATTTCCTTGAATGAGGATCGGGTTTTAATGCCATCATCCAACTTTGCAAGAACAAGTTCCTTTGAATGGCTGGATTTGTGTTTCCTTTTTTTTATGTTAAATCTACTGTTACGATCTTCATTTGCATTAGAAGATTCAGGTTGGTTGACTTCATCGCTTGCTAGGAATTCTTATGTATGATCAGATTCATAAGCATATTCAGCTTGGTGAGTATATCAAGTTATTGAATATCACCAGTCTCTTGAGTAGCATGTGTAAGTACTTCAATATCATCGGCTGCTTGATCATATCCAGGTCCAATAGGATGAGTATGAACACTTTCTTCAAATTTCATGTTCATCAATTTTTTGACAGTGTGAGTATTTTTGTTGAAAACTTTGTAAACTTTGCTTGTTGTAAAATATCCAAGGAAAATTCCTTTGTCTAATTTCTCATCAAACTTGTCAGGACAATCATTAGCACTCTTAAGTACAAAACATTTACAATCAAATACTCAAAAATATGAAATATTTGGCTTCCCAACATTGTAAAGCTCATAGGAGGATTTCTCAAGAATTAGTTTAAGACAAACTCAATTAATCATATACAAAGTAGTTGAAACGGCTTCCGCCCAAAAATGTGAAGGCACTTTGCTTTAAATCAAAAGTGTTCTTGCCACTTCTTGTAAGGAACAAATATTTCTTTTTACAACACCATTTTGTTCTAGTGCACAAGGAGAAGAAAATTGTATTGAAATCCATTTTTATCATAGAAATCTAAAAAGTTTTGAATTTCAAATTCTCCCCCATTATCAATTTTAAGAGAAGAAATTGTGCAACCTTTTTCATTTTGGACTTTTTCGGTATATTTTGAAATGTATGAAAAATCATCATTTTTGTGAGCAAAAATGAACATCCAAGTAAATCCGGAATAGTCATATACTATAACCGAACAATTTTTCTTAACACCGAGACTTTGACTTCGTGTAGGTCCGAATATCTCCATATGTAAGAGCTGCAAAGTATGGTTAGTAGTAGCATAATTTATTGATTTAAAGAAACTTCTTAACTGTTTACCCAATATATAAGCAGTACATAGTTTAGATTTCCCAAACTTCGTTTCTGACAGTCTTCGTACAAGCTTTTTGGAGGAGAGCTTTGAGATTTGCTTTACACTAATGTGTCCCAATTTTTTGTGCCATAAGTCTGACTCATCTTACGTGACATCCTGAAAATTGGTCCATTTGAGATTTATGAAATATTGGATTTTATGAATGTACTTGTAATAAATTATCGTTCGGAACTGATCATTCCTGAAATGCTAACCATTAGGAAAAGGCTAATAAGGGAATTAAATTCGCTCGACTAAAGAAAATTTGATCGTGAATTGATTTTCGACAATGAAATCGCTGAAGTGATATTTTGAGTCACCGTTGGCCGATCTAAGGATAGTTAGGGGTCAGTTCGCCATGGTCATAATAGTGGATCGCGGGTGATTCTGTTGGACTACGAAATGACTTGACGAATGATCCCGAACCTATATCAAATGATTGTACCCCTCGGAGCTAGTGATTGATCTTCACGATTTTAATGACAACCGAGGTCGTCACGTACCGAACGAACTTGCACGTGACTTGATTTATTGTCAGTCATGAGTCAATTTTGCGAATTTACCCAACAAGCCGCCCGTTAGTTTGAGAAATGCTCAAGTTGCGTTTAATCAAATTTAATTATTGAATTTAGCCCAAATTGGACATCGGAAAATTAGGAAGTCACAACGGAACATTAGAACGACGTTGCGAAAGACACGTGCAATTTTTGAATGAGCCCGAAACCTTCAGAAAAATTCAAATTGGGCAAGAAATTGAGAAAGTGACCATTTTACCCCTAAAAATTAATAAATCGTATGTTTTAAGAGGGTGGGGCATTTTTGGTAATTTTGCCCTAACTTTTTGGTTGGACAATTTTACCCTTGGATTTTTATGAAATTCCCAAAATACCCTTGAATATTTTTTAGTAAGATTCGATCTCAGCTATCAGTTTCAAGATAAGATCGAATCTAGGCCGTTAATTAAAAAGATTAGACAAGGGCAAGATTGTAAATTGCCACTTTTGACCCAATTTCTACTATTTGATTCAAGACCTCTCTCTCTCTCCTCATTTCCTCTCTCCCTCATCTCACGACAACCCTTCCCCCTCACCGAACTAGCTCCCTCCCCTCGCTGCACCACCGCACGCCGGTCACCACCCAACCGGATCGCCACCGCCGCTTGCCGTTGCCATTGCCGAGCCACGCCGTCGTTCCAATCGCATCCGTTTCACTCTAGCTACGTAAGTCTAGAGTAAGTCATAATCTAACTCTTGCCTAGGACGTCGGGTATTTTCGGACTCGTTGGATGCGGTTTAGGGGATTTAGAGGTTGATTAAGTTGGTTGATCATGGTTATTGGTGGCTGATCATGGCTGTTAGTGGCTATTTTAGGTTGGATTAGATATCTGGGAATGAGTTTTGGCGGTTGAATTTCAGTAGAAATCGGTTCGGGTTTGAATTTGTGAAGTTCGGCGTGAATCACGAATTCGCGAGTACTGTGCGTCTTCGATTTGCTATTTTTGTAGAGAATTTTATGGGCCGAATTTGAGGAAGTTTTCTTCATGTTTAAGTATAACATACTTTAATTTGGAAATTTTTGGAAATCATTTGATGCCATTTGGAAGTCCATCTTTTGACCGAAATGGGTCTACCCGATTTACTATTCACTCGACCTTCGGGTCCGTTTGAATTTTTATAAATTTTTTCAGGCTTATTTTCAAAATACTTTCTTCACAAAAATTGTTGGAGACATTTGTGGTCATGACATATAAAAATTTCAAGGCTTTTCAAGATGATTTGTGTATTGAAAGAAATATATTTTGAGGACAAAATGGTCTGTTGGAGCGAGTTGATTTTCGTCTGATTTCAAGTGACCAAAAGAGGTGTTTACAGTTGGAACTGGGTTTCGAGTTCTTCACGGAAAATGTTTAGCAAGATGTTTTACACAATGTATCCAAATTTCAGAGTTTTTTGAGTTCGTTTACTATTTTTATGAATGGAATTTCTGTCACTGCGTAAACTGCCCAATTTTTACCCAAATTCTTTGGATGTTTGTTTTGATGAGTAGAATGGTATAGGTGTCGGGATTGAATAATTGCTACCTCGTGACTAGAATTTAGGCTTGAATTTGAATGCGTGATATGAATTGATTTGAGGATGAAATGAGGATATTTCGACGCTGGAGTGAGACTGAATAGAGTGTCGGATATTGTGGGATGGAATTGGTGAGCTTAAGGCTCGACTTAAGGACAAATGGTGTAAATTTGGTGTGTGGTAGTATGGCTGGATTATGGTGTTTAATAGGCTTGGAAATGTCGAAATTATGCCTATGAACGTGGCTGTGTTTGTGGGCCCATGAGAGGCCTTGTGTATTTATTGAACCGCGATTTGATGGATTGAAATGTGCTTGATTATGTGCATGCGTGGGCCAGATTGAATTAATTGTTGAGATTGGCCATGTTGAATGCTGAGTGAGCATGTTTTATGTGTTAATTGATGTGAGCATGGGCCATGTGTGATGGGCTAGTTGGGTGTGGTATATGCGCGTTGAGCATACGCATGAGTAAGAAAGTGATTGTGTGTGTGTGTGGCATGGCATGAGAGATTATGGAAATTGTGCCATCCTGAGGCGTATTACACAGGACGATGCCCGGTATTACCGGAAGACTGCAAACCTGAGGCGTGTACTTCAACGCTGGTTACACAGTAGGTGTGTAAATGTGAGAATGGGATCAGGCCGGGTATCATAAGCTCAGGCAGCGATAACGTAGGTCTGTTGCATTTGGTACAAGCTGAGACTTGAAAAAGTAAGAATGAGAATCAGTCCGAGGCACGATTAGCTCGGGTGAGACCGGAATTGGGCCGAGGCATTATAAGCTCGAGTTCCGATTATGTAGACCTGTCGCATTTGGTGCGGGTCGAGGATTGGGATCGGGCCCAGTATCATAAGTTCGGGCAGCGATCACGTAGGTCTGTTGCATTTGGCACAGGCTGAGGCTTGAAAAAGCAAAATGAGAATTGGTCCGAGGCAGGATCAGCTCGGGTGAGACCGGGATTAGACTGAGGCATTATAAGCTCGGATTCTGATCATGTAGGCCTGTCGCATTTGGTACGGGCTGAGTATTGGGGTCGGGCTTGAGGCGTGTGATGCTCAGGTCGCAATCGAGGCCTGAGGCATGTACGGGTACGCGGGCCAGAAGTGGTGTGATGAATGGTCCCAGTGTGCCTAATGCGTGTATTTCAACACAGGTCACTGGCAAGGAATATGAAAGAGAAAATGAGAATGGAATGGTTACGGGGGACGAGAATTTCACATGCGTGTGTTGCATATGACTAGATCGTGATTGAGTGCCGATGTTCGCATATTAGAGTTTGGCAATATTAATTGATGTGCCTGCACTGTGGTGAATTCATGTGTGTGAATGCGTATGTTTATGTACTTGTTTGGAGGTACGTGATAGCCTAGATAGGATTTAGGTTGCAACTTATTGAGAAGTGTCTCATGGTTGTATAATCCAAACCATTTCAAATAACCCGCATGAACAAGGAATCAGTCGCCACCACTGCCGCTAGAACGTTTTGGTATAATCATGCACACTGAGGATAATTTCGTGGAGTGCACCCTAAATGGACACTGTACCGAGGACGCAAGGACTAGTGAGAAGGCAATGAGTTATTGTTCGTGTAGTACCATTTTGATAGACAAGGTATTTGCCTCTTTTTGGTATATGATTTTTATGGTAACCATCGTGGGTGCACATATAAATTTTATGGACTCAAAGAATGGCGTACGGATATAAATGTACTTGTATATGGATGATGTAAATATATATGATAATGAAAGGTTTGTAAGTGTTGGCGGTTGGACGTGCAAGTTTAATTCTGGGGGTTCTCCAATTTATTTTTCGGGTTTAAATTATTTGTTTCTGCTACGATTGACTCTGATGTGAGATCGTTGAGTTGGCGACGTATTCCTGGGATGTCGTATCGTTCGACTTATGAAAGTGAGGTGTGGAAAGCATTAGATTTGAGTCGAGGCGTGACATCTTAGATAGAAACAAGACATTAAATATTATCAGACTTCACATCCAAAAGATAGATATTGCCATGTTTTCGTCCAGTGAAGGATTGAGTATTGTCTCTGCTTGTTCCAGCGACTTGTCTTCTTAGAGACATATCTTAAATCCAATATCACATAATTGACGTATGCTAATTAAATTGTAATTGAGTCCTTTGACCGAGGAGAAGTCATGGATAGTGAGACTTCCTATCTTGATTGGTCATTTGCCTGTGATTTTTCCTTTGTTATTTCCTCTAAATGACGCTCCTACCTTTGAGTCCAATAAGAAGAACAAATTTACTTTCATCTTCGATCATATGCCTCGAGCAACCACTATCCGTGTATCATTTGTTCTTTTTTTTCTTAGGTACCTCAATTTCTTCTTCAAAATCTAAATCTACCATCAAACATATGCGTGCATGATCTTCCTCATCACTTTCTTCACATTCAATATCATTCCAGGTTTCCGCTTTCCGAGCCTTTTTGTCTTTTCCAACCTGCCTTTCTACTTCTTTAAAAGTGGACAATTTGGCTTGATATGATTATTTTTTTTCATTCAAAGCAAATTACATCCTTATCTTTATCCTTGTTGCAACCTTATCTTGAGGTGTATCATCTAGGGGTTCGGTTAATGAATTATTAAGCCTAGACTTAACTTAGACTCTTTCAAGCCTATATCAATTCGCAACTTATGGCTCAAGTTCTTACCATACAAAGGATTTTCAATTGGGACTTGCCACTGATCTATTTATGATGGGCCAATTAGAAACTCAAGTAAAGTATCAATAGATTTACTTTATTCCTATGAACCAGAAATTATGAGTACGGAGACTTGATTATGCTAGATTACTCTAACAAACTTTCAATACATTTTCTTTTCATGAAATATTTGAGCAAACAACTTGAATCGATTTTATTACTTCTTAACGTGTGAAGTGATCTCGAAGAAATGTAAGCATTTGTAATGTTAGTTAGAAAATCATATCATCAACCCTAATATGATTTTTAATTAACACACAATTCCAATCAATTTTTTTTTTTGGCTTTATCTTGATTATATGAAAACTAACCTATACGTAATTAAGTACAAAAAATGACGTGCAATTCCTAATTAAATGCCCTAATATGCAATACTTCCCATACAACGTTAAGTCACTTTCCTTTCGTTTTCTGCGAAAATCCCTCCTTTTAACAACACGGCACCATCTTCAAACCAAAGATTCCCTAGTTTTCTTCAAAGTGGGGCCAAACGAGCATCACTACCCCCTCCCCATCCATAGAAGTGCCTTCTATAAAATGCAGCAAGCCTTCTCAAGTTGCCAAAACTAGCAGTGGGTCGCAGCAACAGCTACTAAAAATTGCTCAGTAACCTTGGTATAATGTGTTGCAGCAGGGCTTTCGGACGTGGTTCTCAGTTCCTAGGAAAATGCATGCTCATCCTTCTCCCTGTTCTGATGCAGCTCAACGGTAAGCATTGGGAGACCTGTCTGAGCTATGCAGAACAGACCAAAGCAGGTGGAAAGGTTGATAATATGCAGATGGATTGAAGGGGGCTCAAATGTCAAGGGGTGAAGGGAAAGTGTACGGGGGAGAATTTTGTAGTGGTAATGTGAGGTGAAAGCAGCCAGCTGTGAAGCCCACAGCTTCCCTGTTCCATCAAGAAAGTTTAGAAGCAGGTCAGCCCCTTGAAATGGACGGCATGGTTAGGGAAAAGAAGGCAGCTGGGAGGAAGCCTGAACATCCCCAAGTGAAGGACTACAAGGGTTTATGGCATGAGAGGCTGCTAAGTGGGGATCAGGATGGGTGGGAATTGGAGTGGGTGAAGGTTAGGGTTTAGGGCAACTGGGGATTTTGGAGAAAACTATCACCATGGGAATAGGGAGAAGCTCTTAAAGAGAGAGAGAGAGAGAGAGTGAAGGGTGCCCTATCATTGATCTTGGCAGTTCCATGTATACATGTTCGGAATCCATGTTCGTCATAGTTTTATGGGTGTCGTTTTAGGTTCTTGTCCAGTTACATATATACATGTTCAGAATGCGGTCCCCTTAAGGCTGGATTCAGAAGGTGCCTTCCTTTGGTGTTTCGCTTTAAAAGTGAGCCTAGTTACTATTCGTACGTGTTTGGATACTAACAGAATGGTTGTACTTTTTTACTCTATCACAGAGAAATAGATGAAGCTGTGAGACCTGGGGTGTATGCTTTAATTGATGCTTGCTCAGCTGATGATCTTCAATATCTTCATACAGTATTTAGAGGTATGCTTTTATAAGCTAACCTGGCCGTAAACAATTTTCAATTGACAACATTTTCTTTTTCAAGTTTCATATGTTGCAATTTCCTTCTATATGCAGAGGGTCCTTGCAGAAACACTTCGGCATCTCTGCAGCATGACTATAAAGTGTACTTTCAGTGCGAAGGAAAAGTTTGATGTGAGCGTACTCCCTTTGAATTGGTCCGTCGGATTAAATCATCTTTTTCGGTTTTTCTAAAATGAAGACATTTTGGTGCGTATTGTTGCTGCTGCCTTTGGAAGGGGACGTAAATTCTGCAAAATATGACCCTGTTATGAGGACTATGAAGAAGCGCTGTGAAGACAGGAATGACTACAGTTATTTGCTTCGCTTTGTTGCAACTCGTTAATCACACGACTAGAGTATCATCGATTAGTCATATGCTTGAAGTGAAATGTTGTTGTGTATCCCCAAGATATGGAAGAGCTATTGAATGGGAAAGATGACCTTTTCTCGTACATACTTGAAGTTACTAGAAAACTTCGATAAGGGAAGACAATTTTGACACCTAGACATGAACCAGTTTTATCAGGAAATTGGCTTACGAGCAACTAGGTGATTCATGTACATTCAATTCTTATAGAGTTTTAGGGTTTTTAGGGGTGACCATGGTTCTAAGGTAGAACCTGAAATCTAATAACTAAGCTTATGGGAATCTGTTGGTTCCAGGTTCCAAAAATTGGAGAACCTGCTTTAACGGATAGGTTCCAGATTCTAAATAGGTAAAATCTGAAATCTAGAACTTGAAACTTAAAACGAGTTTTTGTGTTTTTCTTAGTGTATGTCTTCACGCAATCTTGCGATATTCCATGGCATCCGATGATGAGTGTATAATTTGAAACCACTAGTCTAAACTTCCATTTTATAACCGAGACTTTTATTTTGTTAATGTTTCATATTCTTCTTGTGTCTAAATATAAGTTGTAGTAAGAGAATTGTAATAACAAGTGGTAGTTATTAAAGACGATAACTCACTGCAATCGTTGAATTAAAATACAGGTGAAACATGAATAGACCTTAGAACCGACCCTGGAACTTGTGATAAGGTAGGTTCCAAGTTTCAGGTATGCAAAGTAGGTTCTAGATTCTAGGTTCCAAAAAATGAAAAATATGTTTAAATAGGTAGGTTCCAGATTTCAAGTAAAACCTGTACGGAACCTGGAACCGCTCACCCCTAAGGCTTATATTGGAGTTAAATTAGTTAATGGCTGTACCATGCGATTTTAAGTATTCTCCAACCTAGTGTAAATGGCCTCACTACGATTGTAACATTTGTAATTTGTTTCTGTAATTTTTTCCATTTTTGCCTGTTTGTGTAATATTTTCAAAATAGAAAGTTGTAAAATCGCCCAGAAGCAATGATAACAGAGTATGATTCACTTTGCTTATTTATGCTTTTCATGTTTTTTTCTGGTCGAGATGAAGTCTGATCTCGCTTGGGTTAACCCTCCATACTCTTATCTTATATATTTCTCAACATGCAAGTAAGGGGGATCCTCTTATGATGTAACAATTCGCTGGCATCGGAGTGTAATGTGCGACCTCATTTTGACTAAAATCGTAAGATGCAAGGAAGCAAAAACAAGAGGCTCTAGTTGTCACGCCCTGAACCCCACAGAATGCAAACATCCCAATCGAGGTCGAACTTGTGCGACATCCCAGAACACGTTGCCAACCCAGAACCCAAACAAAGAACAATACACATGCGGAAACAACGTAACACCCGTACAAATTAAACGACATGACCAAGGGTAGCAAACACTACAAACAGATAAATAAGTAAACACTTAGAGTTATCATAGGAAGCATACACAATATTCATATACAGCAATGACCCGAACAAAAACGAGGCAACGACCACTACTGATAAAAAGGGGTAAGTGGCATGGGGTCAGGATGCTATTGAAGGTCGGGCTCCGGTCAAAAAGTCACTAGCCCGACCTAGCTGAACCAAGGCTGACCTAAGGGATCCAGTCCGGGTCAGATCCATATGACTCTGAAGAGTTATTGGACAGCTCGACCACAAAGTCACTATAAAAAAACTGGGATTTTACGACGAAAATTTATGACGAAAAAATTTTCGTCAGAAATTGGCGATGGCTTTCGCAATGAAAACTAAAATTGTCGGAAATTTGCGACGATAAATTTTTTGTCACTAATTTCCGACGAATTTTGGCACAGAAATTTATTCATGGCAAAATTCGTTGGAAATTTCTAACGAATTTTGCCACGAAATTTTAAAATGCCGTATGTGGGAGTCTTTTTTAAATTCGTGGCAAAATTCGTTAGAAATTTCCAACGAATTTTTCCGTAAATTTAAATTTGCTGGGCTATTATTGCACTATGTTCTATTTTCTTGGCAAAATTCATCGGAAATTTCCAACGAATTTTGCCATGAAATTTTAAAATGTCGTATGTGGGAGTCTTTTTTAAATATGTGGCAAAATTCGTTGGAAATTTCCAACGAATTTTGTCACAAATTTAAAGTTTTCGGGAAATTATTGCACTATGTACTATTTTTGTGGCAAAATTCGTGGGAAATTTCCCACGAATTTTCCAACGAAATTAAAACACATGTTATGTATTGCGCCTTTTTTTAAATTCGTGGCAAAATTTGTCAAAAATTTCCGACGAATTTTGCCACGAAATTTTAAAATGCTGTATGTGGGAGTCTTTTTAAATTCGTGGCAAAATTCGTTGAACACGAATTTAAATTTACTAGGCTATTATTGCACTATGTTCTATTTTCTTGGCAAAATTCGTTGGAAATTTCTTATGAATTTTGCCACGAAATTTTAAAATGCCGTATGTGGGAGTCTTTTTTAAATTCGTGGCAAAATTCGTTGGAAATTTCCAACGAATTTTGCCACAAATTTAAAGTTTCCGGAAAATTAGTGCACTATGTACTATTTTCGTGGCAAAATTCGTGGGAAATTTCCCACGAATTTTCCAACGAAATTAAAACACTCGTTATGTGTTGTGCCTTTTTTTAAATTTGTGGCAAAATTCATCAGAAATTTCCGACGAATTTTGCCACAAAATTTTAAAATGCTGTATGTGGGAGTCCTTTTTAAATTCGTGGCAAAATTCGTTGGAAATTTCCAACGAATTTTGCCACGAATTTAAATTTTCCGGGCTATTATTGCACTATGTTCTATTTTCATGGCAAAATTTGTCAGAAATTTCCGACGAATTTTGCCATGAAATTTTAAAATGCCGTATGTGGGAGTCTTTTTTAAATTCGTGGCAAAATTTGTTGGAAATTCAACGAATTTTGCTACGAATTTAAAGTTTCAAAGAAATTATTGCACTATGTACTATTTTCGTGACAAAATTCGTGGGAAATTTCCCACGAATTTTCTAACGAAATTAAAACACCCGTTATGTGTTGCGCCTTTTTTTAAATTCGTGGCAAAATTCGTTGGACATTTCCGACGAATTTTGCCACGAAATTTTAAAATGCTGTATGTGGGAGTCTTTTTTAAATTTGTGGCAAAATTCGTTGGAAATTTCCAATAAATTTTGCCACAAAATTTTAAAATGCCCTAAACATAAATAAAGGCAAAAAAAAAAAAAACAAGAGGCCCAACTTTTCCTCCCTTCCTCCTTCCTCTCCTCCCCCAATGCCACTGCTACTGGAATGGCTCTGCAATCGCACACCCTCCTCCATAGCTTCTTCCTCATTCGAAAAAAAGTCGCGTAAAACCCTAGGCGACGATCGGACCCCCGAACAGCCATCGGAGCTCCTCCTCGCCCGAGCTGCAGTTTCCCCATGGAGTGGAATCAGGAGACGCTCCAGTTCCTCTCCCAGTGCTTTCTCTACACCCTCTCCCCCTCCCCCGCCCCTCGCCGCCAGGCCGAGTCCTCCCTCGCCGATGCTGCCGACCGCCCCAACTACACCCTCGCCGTCCTCCGCCTTGTCGCCGAGCCCTCCGTCGACGAGCAGATCCACCAGGCCGTCGCCGTCAACTTTAAGAACCACCTTCGCGCCTGCTAGGCCTCCTTGCCTACACCCCACGACGCTGTCGCAGCCGTCAACGCCGAGGCCGCCCCGGCCGCCTCCTCAGCCCCGATCCCCAATGCCGAGAAGGAGCAAATCAAGGCCCTCATTGTCCCCCTCATGCTGTCCTCGTCAGCCCGTATCCAGACCACCCATGGTACGATTCCAGCCGGGGGGGTCGCAGCCGCGATTCCGACGGAGAGGGGGTTGCGGCCGTGATTCCGGCGGGCGAGGGGGTTGCGGCCGCGATTCCGACAGGGGGTCGCGGCCGCGATTCCAGCGAAAATTCAAATTTATCAATGGAAATTCAAATTTACAAATGAAAATTCAAATTTTCGTTGCCAAAATTTGCGAAAAAATAATTTCCGATGAATTTTTTTGTTCGTGGCAAAATACCGAGTTTTTCAATTTCGTGGAAAAATTCGTGAGAAATTTCTAACGAATTTTGCCATAAAATTGTAAAAGGCCGCCTATGCCGAAAATTTGAATTTCCTGGCAAAATTCGTGGGAAATTTCCCATGAATTTTGCCACTACTCTGTTTTCGTTGCAAATTATTAATGAAAAATTAAAATTTTTTGTAGCAAAAAATTTCCGACGCCAAATTAGCGACGAATTTTTTTTCGTCGAAAATTCATTTTGCCACAAAAAATTACCGACGAATTTTGCCACGATTTTTGCAACGAATAATTAGCGACAAATTTTTCAACAAACTTTCCAACAAACTTTGCAACGAATTTTGTGACGAAAAAATTTCATCGCAAATTACCAACGAAAATTTAAATTATTTGTCGCAAAAATTTGCGACGATGAATTACCAACAAATTTTTGTTCGTCACTAATTTCATTGGAAATTCGTTTTCCAACGAATTTTGCCAAATTTTTCGTTGGAAAATTCAGGGCAAAACCCTTGGTTTTTTGTAGTGAGTCAAGGGAATGCGGCTCAAACTCGGCCTCAGCCTGCTCCTCCTTGGAATCCATCTGCTCAGGCTCACCCTCCTGATCCGGGTCTTGCTCCATAGGCTCTGGCTCGTCCTTCGCCTTGTCCATAGGCTCCAGTCCTGCATCAAAAACTACCGGATCTTCGGCTATCGCGTTGGGCTCTTCCACCTCCCATGGGGTAGATCCGTCGTCAGAGCTCGAACTGTCCTCAGTCGAGACATCTACTACGTCTTCGTCCGGGCACTGCGGATCGGCCTGGCCTTGCCTGCTGAACGGGACATCAAAAGATCAAAGAGGTCTGTACTCTTTGAAGCTATCTTTAAACGTCCAGGCAAAATACTCGTGGGTCTCATAATACGTTGCCCCTATATCTACCCAAACTATAGAATAGTGCTTAACGAACACATCCCCGTTTCCTACGGGGTGCACGGTCACCACACGCTCTACCTGGTGCGGGATCCTGAAACAAATTGGTACCTCAGGCATCCTCAGGGCCGGGGGTCTGAAATGGCGGGTTATACAATAATGAAAACAAGTCTCAGCGAGTAAAACCCCCTAAACCTAAATTAGGTTAACATGCACCTCCTGATAGGCAAACAATCACACAAAGCTAATACAACAATCAAATAACCTAGGCCCTCATACCCAGATCGAACACACAGAAAACCCTGCAGGCTAGGCATGTAATAGCACAGTAACGGCATACACACGAACATGTTTAGTTACACATACGCCATGCACATGCTCATAATCCGGCTCAATAATTCCCACTGTCATTTTCTCATTAAGATTTAACCCGCATAAGACGCATCAGATTCGACCCGCGTAAAATGCGTCAGGTCTTTTAGTCAATACCAACACTTTATGGCCCGCGTAAAACGCATCAGGCCCAGTGTCTCAAGCCAGCATAAAACGCATCAGGGGCAACACTAATCTCCATATACGGACCAAAACCCGCGTAAAACGCATCAGGTTAGCCGTCTTCCGATAATCCGGGCATCATCCCGCGTAAAACGCATCAAGTCAAGTTCAATACCCGCGTAACACGCATCAAGGCTTTATCTGATCACACATGCACACACTAATTTTTATTTGAACCCTGCGTAACACGCATCAGGGCAATTAGGCGATCACATGCTCATGACAGACACACACCCTCACACAATTCTCATTTCATGCCAATGCTCAGCATACGAAATGTGCAGCCGTGCACAATGAGCACTCGATTTCACACGGCACATAATCAGTTAATGCCAACTCAAAGTGCACCTCAACGTGTTCACTTATCCAATTTAATTCCCTTAAGCACATCACACAAATGGGCACTCGCGTTTCACACACCAAATAAATGGAATTCACATCAATTATAGGCCAATTGCACACCGCATCATCCGGCCTCATGATCACACGGCATTGCATGATAAAATTCAGCACAAATCAGCTACTAATCGGACAACATGGGGCATCATGGCAATTCCACAATTAAGCTCCTCATTAATCAATCTAAGTCCAATTAATCACAATATGGACAGCCACCAAACAGGTCACTCTAGGTCAATAATTATTCTCAAAATACTCCATTAGGCTCCCTGAGACATCACCCGAATCAGCCACCTTGAGAATAATAAAAGGCATACTCAGGATTCCACAATTGAACCCTAACTTAACCGAACTCGAGTCAATTTAATCTAATATTTTCAGCCATCACACAACACACTCTAGGCCGCTAAACCTCAATTAAATTGTCACACTAAGCCACCAAATTAGCCACAAGATTAGTCCTAAACATTCTACATAATATAACCCCTAAAATACCCTAAATAACCCCTAAAACCCATCTAAAAATGTACATTAGTCTAATTAGGGTTTAGGGTTGTACTCACAAAGTCTTAAGCTTCTAATTAGTGGTTGAAATGGCAGAAAACCGAGCGGCTAGGCAACGGCTCACGGCGGCGCTCCGGTATTCCTCGCGACGGCAGTGACCGGCGGTCATGGTAGCGAAGGGGAGAGGGTGTCGGTCGGTGGTGGTGGACGAGGTGTGAGAGAGAGAAATGTGGTTGGTGGTGGCGACAGAAGCGAGACGGGCGGTCAGCGGCGACGAGCACGCACGGCGACGGCGATCGGCGGCTCTGGCGTGGCTGATTTTCATGCGGCCGGGAGGAAGAATGGAGGGAGAAAGAGAGAATGAGACGAGATGATAATGGTGGTGAGACGGCGGAGCAGTTCAAGCGGCGCCAACGCTGGCGGCGTGCGGCGATCGATCCTTCAGTGGGTAGTCAAGAGAGGGCCGGCGGGGGAGAGAGATGGGGGAGAGAGAGAGAGAGGCTGACTTGGAGAGAAAGGAATGAGGTGAGAGAGAGAGTGGAGAGTGCCTTATTAGAAAAGTTAGTGGAGTCCAAGTGTCACCATCCCCCAATGCTTGATCAAAATATCTTTAATCCAAGGGTTGGGATTTGTTCTCATCCAATAATAGAGAGGCATATTAGTCTTCTATTGCTTGAATTATTGGGTTGAAACAAGTCCAATACTTAATTCCCAAAATGTCCCAAAATTCGGAATACCAAAATAAGGCTTAGGGGTAAAATGGTAATTTTCTCGTTTCGGGCCGAAATTCCATTTTTTGACCATATCAACCCTAAATATATTTGGCAACACTAAAATGACGTTGTCCTTGCCGAAATGTCACGTACGTCCATGAAAATCGACACCTAAGTCCGGATCAAATTTCACGATCAAAATTGCTCAGTTAGAATTTTAGGGTCTCTCACTAACGGGCGGCTGTTTAGAGGTTACGCGTATTGACTTAGGGTTACTTGAGTCATGATTGTCTCAATTACCGGGGAATCGCGAGAATTTATCGCTAGTTCTGGAGGTCGTGATCATTCGGTTTAAGTTCAGGATTTGTTCGCTACGCGTACTCTCAGTCGTGCGGAATCACCCGCGATCCAATCATACCACACTAGCCAAACTAAATCCGTCACCTTCCCATGATCGGCTCACATTGGTCCAAAATATTTCCTCGACATTTCTCGAAATCGAAGCTCGATTCGTGATTGGGTCCCTGGTCCACGCACCATTTTCCTAGTTAGCCATTCCCCATCAGTTAGTATCCTGAGAGTGATCAGTTCCGAGCGAGACTTACTAAAATTAAATGAGAAATAAAATCAATTTCATTAATTCTGGAAATGAATCGAAATTCGGGATGTTACACTAGTTATATGCTGTCTTGCATCCTATTTTCTCCATACCAACTATTTATTTATTGCAGCGACTTATCAGATGGTTTGGTAGTCGCGACTCATCTTTACCTATGGCTGATTCATAGTTTGAGCCTCTCGTTTAATTTATCTTGTGTGGACACTAAATCAGGTAGCAAAAGGCTTCCGAGTGTCACAGTCCAACATGCATGTTTATGATCCTACAAAGTCAGAGAGAGAGAGAGAGAGAGAGAGAGAGAGAGAGAGAGAGAGAGAGAGAGAGAGAGAGAGAGAGAGAGAGAGAGAGAGAGAGAGAGAGAGAGAGAGAGAGAGAGAGAGAGAGCATGTATTTATGCTTGATATGCCCTGTTACTTGACCTGTTTAATTGTGAAAGACATAATGGGTAGACCGTCCAAGATGAGCCAAACCTGGCCCGTGAGCCACAAAAGCCCACGAGGTGGTTATTTACCTATCACTATAATAAAAAGCACCCCTTGGAAAAACAGAACATGATTTTCTATATGTAAAACACACTCCTTCGAAGACAACGTATTATCTGTTTTTCCTTCAGAACAAAAACGAGAATGAAAGATGATTGAAGAACTCTCGAAGCGCAAAGCGGCACTTAATCTGTAACAATACTGGGAATGTTCATTATGTGATATGCCTATATGAATAGTGATACAAGTTGATGGTTCTCGGGCACGTTTTCCGCATTGATCGAATTTGTTTTGAATACGTTTCGAATGTGTAGATCAGGAATTGAGTTTTCCTAACATTGGTATCAAAGCACGTTTATTTGTTTCCCGATCATACATGTGTATCGTCTCTAATATTGAAGTGTATTATGCCTATTTTTTATTTTGGCCTCATTTTTTATTCGTTTTCTTCACGTCGCCGAACTATTCATGTGCGTTTCGATTTTTATCTTTCGTCAAAACTTGAATTTTATTGCATAAACAGAAAGTGCTCGTCGAGACGAGCAAAATCATGGGTGGCGCATCGCCGAAGGAGGCCGCACGCGCCCCTCATGCACTAACAAAGGCCATGGGCGCAACAGCATGTGAGGCCTACGCGCGGCCGTGTAAAGCAGCACGTCGGTTAGCCCACAACCGCCGACGATGACGTCAACGTGATGTTATCGGAGCGCGGACCTAAGACTCGACCTGGTTGACTGTTGACCTTACCCGTTGACTACCCAACCCGGTTGACCGTTGACCTGACCGTTGACCCGACCCGATTGATCACTGACCTGACCGTTTGGCCGTTGACCGGTCAAACCTGTCCGGTTCAAACAGGGCAGAATGACACATTGCAGTCTTTCGGCCCATTCGAGCTCATTTGAACTCCGATTTGGACATTCTTGGTATCGACGTGCTCGTATCGGAATGATCTACATTATGGTATATTCATATGACATGTTTACTATACTTATGAATGTGAAAATGCATGATAAACCCTATGTACACGTGCTTAGGAGTATATTTTTTGGCATTTTCTATAGTTTTTGAAATACAAGTGCTAAGCTATATATATATGAATAAGCATTCATTATCTTGATGTATCATGGATTTTAAGTAATCCCTTTGGTCTGTATTCATTGCAGGAACAATGGCACATTGGAGACGCACTCTGATAATCTCAAAAACGGCAGCTCAAAAGAAGAGGCTTGAGAAATTAAGAATCAAGCTAGCTCTTTATCGATAGGACGCTCAAGATGATATGATGGAACACATCATCAAGGTCAATAAAATGATATATGATATCATTTGGAACGGTTTTGTAATGCCGAAATATGTAATGGTCGAAACCTTAAAATGCACTGTTCCTGAGGAGTTGGGAAGAATGCTTGATAAGGTTAAAGAAACCTTAAAAGGTCAAAGTTATAAGATGCTTGTGGAGAATTTTCTACAATAATACTTAAGGGTCGGGGCAAGGAGAACATCAACCCTTGCATTGAAAAAGTCTCAGGACAAACCATGGCCTGAATCTAGGGGTTTTCTAGGAGCCTCCATTTTTGCTCCAAAGAAAATATAATTTTCTAAAGAATTTTATAAGTCATTTCATGTCTATGTGTTGGACTGGTATGCTTGATATTATTCTTTTAGGATTTGGAATCAATTATGTGCATGTTTCAATTTGATATTATATGTTCTTAAACATTTGTGAATATGTTATATGATTTATATAGCTATGAATTCCTTTGGTGATTTCTCATTTTATATTGCCATATTATATGTTATGTCATATGTAGGAAGTTCTTAAAAGTTTGTATAACTTTTGGAGAACTAATTTCTTTACATAAATGATTATGTTAATGATAACTTCAAATTAAGAATTTTAGATGATGATTGGGAACATAGTGAACTTTTGACTCTAAGACCTTTTTTGTGAAACTATTCATTAATATGATTAATTTATGTAATCATGATACTGATGAAACATTTAGATAGGCTTTAATAATTCGTGCGTATGTGTTTGAAATGTTCAAATACAATGGCTTCAGTAACTAAGAATATAGTGGCTGAACTTAATAAGGGAGAAAAATTGAATGGCAACAATTATAGGATTTAGAGTCTTAATATTCAATATGTGTTGGAAGAACAAGAGGCACTCGAAGCTCTTAACCAGATTATGGAAGAACCTGAAAATGAAACAACTGTCCAACACAAGAGGGACAAAGATGCTTTCGCTGTTTGGAAAAGAAAGAACTCTCTTACTCGCATTATGCATTGACTATAGGTGATGAGGTGGAAAAAGATGAACCTTTGTCTTACTATGAGATAATGGTTGGTGTTGAGTCATTACATGGGCTAGTGATATGAGCGAAGAGATGGAATCACTCCATTGGAATCAAGCATGGGAGTTGAGCAAAGTACCAAAGAGCTAGAAGATTGTTGGGTACAAATGGATCTACAAACGGAAGGAGGACATTTTCGATATTGAGGCAACCAAATATAATGTGAGACTTATTATGAAAGGGTATACACAGTGGAAGGGCACTGAGTACGACGAGGTGTTCTCATGTGATAAAATATACTTCTACTTGAGTATTAATTGTTTTAGTTGCTACACAAGATGTCAAGTTAAAGCAACTAGATGTGAAAACGAATTTTCCCATCATTGAGTTGGAAAAGTTGATTTACAAGAGGCAAGCAAAGGGATATGCTATTGCAAGTAAGGAAGACTGGCTGAACAATCTCCTAGGTAGTAATATAAACATTTTGATGCTTTTGTGACTAGTCATGACTATACAAAAAGTTAGTTGGATAGCTATTTTTACTATATGAGATTGAAAGATGGGACTTTGATTTTTTATGTTAGTATATTTTGATTATATATTGATAGCAGCTAAGGATATGTCGGATGTTGAAGCAATACTTGAGTGTTGAATTTGACATGAAAGATTTAGGCACCGTAAAGAAAATATTGGATATGGAGATTTCACATGATAGGGCTAGAGGAGATTTGCTCTTGTTTCAAATGAAACATATTGAGAAGATTGTAACACATTTTAACATGCAATCAAAGAAACATGTGAGTACACCTTTAGCCAAGTACTTGAAACTTTTTGATAAGTTATTGCAAAAGATTGAGGAGGAGGAACAGTTATTCTATTATAGTATATTATGTATGTCATGTATGCACTATGATTGACATTTTATAAGTTGTGAGAATTGTTAGTCGTTACATGAAGAACAATGGTAAAACTCATTAGGAGGCTATGAATTGGATCCTCAAATATATGAAGGGAAGAATGAATATTCGTATAATGTAATGGAGGGACGACAATAGCAAAGAGACCACAAGTTACATGGATTCAAATCACGCCAGTGACTTGAATGAGTACG
Organism: Syzygium aromaticum; assembly: GCA_024500025.1. Taxonomy (NCBI): domain Eukaryota; kingdom Viridiplantae; phylum Streptophyta; class Magnoliopsida; order Myrtales; family Myrtaceae; genus Syzygium; species Syzygium aromaticum. The sequence continues at coordinate 18,747,025 of CM044891.1, forward strand.
GGTCTTTAGTGAGATACGTGTTTATGCTAGTAGGTGGTGCAACAAGTTGGAAGGTGTCCTTATAGGAGGATCATGTTGCCTTGTCTTCAACTAAGACAAAATACATAGCAATGACCTTTATGGCGAGGAGACAATATGGCTAAGAGATTTGCTCTCAAATTTTGTGTTGGAGCTTAAAAGCGTTGTTATACATGTGACAACTAAGATACAATATATCTTACTTATTATCCGATTTATCACAAGTGAATGAAGCATATCAATATCAAGTACTATTTTATCCAAAATGTTGTGACAAAGGGTAAGATTGTTGTGAAGAAAATTGCAACAACAAAGCACCCAGCAAACACAATGACTAAGCCTCTCTTTGTTTTTTGCAAAAATCAAATTTTGTTGGGACTCAATTGGCATTTGTACAAAATGAACGTCCATCAAGACATTGGGAGAGCTAACATAGATGATGAGCACTATAATTTGGTTGTAAATGTCGAGCCAACGTGAAGAATTGTTAAATTATATCTCGAATTTAAATCAATTACGAAACTCAATCCAATCAAAAAATATATATCGGTTTGTTAAATCGAATTTAGTAAGAAATAGATCTAAACATCAGACTCTCTTATTTGGAAGAATTCTGTGTCGAAGAACTTGCCTAAATTATATCAAGGAAGGGGCACATGCATATAATATGTTTTGTCGGCATTATCTATTTTTGTTTCTTCTTAAGAAAACCGCACAACAAAATAAATAGGCAATAAGGACGTCTTCCAGTGGCATGGGAAGTTTTCTTCAGTAAACGCACAGAGAAGTCTTTAAGTCGCACATAGAGCTCTGGATACCGTGGATTTGTGCTATAAATTATATACCTAAACTTATCAATTTTCTTAACAAACATGGTAGATTTGAGCATAATTTAGGTTAGGAAACACTCCAGCGTGTGAGCAACTCAAATTTATAATTCTCCGATTTCACTAGTTGATTATTTGGGCTGGCTTTCTCCATAAAGTAGGTACTGACACTTTAACCGGGGCTTTTTTTAACTGTTTCTCACTTATTTTTCTAGTGATTATTTTACAACAATTGTGACATCTGTTAATCCCTATTTCTTGATACATACATCTATTTGGGTCATGAAAAAGGTATTCCACTAAATATGAAGAAAAGATGTCTGATATTATAAAACCGAAAAATAAATGCTGAAAAATTAAGAAGCGACTATTTAATTCTCAATCCTTTAAATAGTAAAAGTCGAAATAATTTCTTTTAATAATAGATGTTTATTGAATAGGAAATCTAATTAGCTTTTTATTATATATGGAATAGCGAATATCATTGACAGGTTTTGACAATATGATTGATAAGATTTTAACTTCCATTGAATATTTTATCATCTTTTCATTTATTGCATTAAGTGATTTTTAACTTAAATAAATAACTAAATTGTGTGTGGTTAGAAGTAATTGTCACGCCCCGAACCTCATCGAACTCGCGGCATCCCTCCTCGGTCGTATTTGTGCGACGTCCCAGGAAGCGTTGCCGAGTCAAACACAAATCAAAGAATATGCACATGCGGAAACAATCACACTCCCTTACAAAAATTTAACATGACTAGGATAGCTACAGGAAGCAAATATATATAAAATACACATCATCATATAAACAAAAGAGATATACAACATCCACTAGTCATAGGGGCATGCACATAGGCCAAAAAGAGTCAACCGACTACCTTTAACAAAAAGGGGCTCGTGACTCGGCTGGGTTAGACTTACGATCACTAGAGCTCATCTCAAAAAGTGTTGGCCCTAACGCTAAATAAACATCACACTAACCCCTAGGTGGAACCCAGTCCAAATCTGATCCCGAAGACTCGGACTCGGAATACATCGATCTGGGCTCGGACTCAGCCTCTGGCTACTCCTCCTCTAGGTCATCCTCGAACTCCAGTATCGCCTTGATATCCTCCTCCAGCTCTGGCTCTAGCTCCATCGGCGCCGGATCGAAATCGGACTCCCACTCCATGGCCTCCTCGTCTGACTCGATGATGATGGGCCGCGAGTCAAAATCCGTCTCAAACACAAGGTCGAGGCTCGCTACCTCTCCATCAACTGCCTTTGGGTTCCACTGCCCTAATCCATCGATTGGGATATCAAATGTCCTAACGGGCCCATGGTAACCAATTTGGTCTCAAAAACACCAACCAAGATAAAGGTGGGCCTTAAACTGTGGCCCGCCCTCGTCAACCCAGACTATGGTACGATGCCTAATATAAGCTTTCCCAAATCCAAGGAGGTACTCGATCACCGAATGCTCTATAGGACTCAGGATCCCAAAACGTATTGGTACATTGGTCATCGTCAAGGTCGGGGGTCTGAAAAGTTTGGGAATTACAACAGTGAGAACGAATCTCAGCGAGTAGGCCCCCTAAACCGAATCTAGGCTATCATGCACCTCTAGACGAACACTCAATCAACCAAAGCAATTTAATAAACCAATGACTTAGGCCCTCGGCCTAAGCTAAGCGTATGATCAACCACGTAGTTTAGGTACACATTAATAATAATACCAAGGCTCAATCAGGGAAGCATGCACATCATCATCCGGCCACGAGCACATGTCACACGCATACTTGCACTCATAATGCATAACTCGCATACGTGTCAATTTTTCAATTCCATCTCCGACCCGCGTTAAACACATCAGGTCTAATTTCACCTCCGGCCCGCATTAAACGCATTAGGTCTATCACTGCTCGGGACTCACGTATCACGCCTCAAGTCCATGACATAATCCGTGTGTGAGACGCCTCAGGTTGGCCATCATCCGGTAATCCGAGCATCATCCCACATTAAACGCTTTAGGACGGATTCAATACCTCGAGTAAACGACACCTCAAGGTTTATGTGATCACGCAAACATACACATTTCCAATTCATTATCTGAACCCTGCGTAAACGACGCCTCATGACATTTTAGGTTATCACATGCTCAATGGCACTCACAAGCTCACATGATTCACACAATATGCCATCACTCAATATGCATGAAATCATGGCCATATTAATCCGAAACCAAGGCACCAATCAAATCCACGCTAATCACTCAAATCAACAATGCAACACGGTCAGCAAATCATATAAGGCAAATCAGCCACGGCCCACGATGAAATGCACCCATACTACACCAAAATCAAGCACGTCCATCACCTACGATGCCCCTCATTTTCCGCAACCACATCATGCAATCACAAGAACATCCCAACAGTGAACAATTAATCACGCCATGCCCAAATCAACCTCTTCATGGTACAACCGACATACATAACAACTCACATTAAACCACAATTAGCAATACTTAGCCCAATTATGCCGACTCATCTCAGCCATCAAACGATTCATCAATAGGCCCTAATCCACTCTTAAATTAGCACCCTAATCCATCATGAATGTCCCCTTACTCAGCCTTAGTCACCAGCCAACAATTAACCCCTAATTTATCCTAATTAACCCCTAAACTTGTCTAAATAATGCACAAGAGCCTACTTAAGGTTTAGGGCTTCCACTCACTCTCATCCTAAGCGAACACAGTTGGAAAATGGTGATGGCAAGGGTACCAAGCGGTCAGCAACAACCACACCAGAACAGTAGTTCCTCTCCGACGGGCACGGCTTCACGGCGGGGACAGGAGGCTGGGCGACGGCTGGCTGGGAGTTGGTAGTGGCAATGGCAGTGTATGGCTATAGGGGTGAGGCTCCACGGTGGCGCCAAGGTCGTCGGCGCCGGAAATGGAAGAGAGAGGGGGATGATCGGCGGCTGGTCGGGCGGTGGGCAAGCAGGGGAGTAGTGGCGGTCAACTGGGCGGATGGTGGCTCCTAGGTGGTGACGGCCACGGTGGGCTGAGGGTGGCAATGAACACAATAGCTGGGGGTGCTGGTGGTCAGTGGTGACGCTGGGTTGGTCGACAAAGGAAGGAACAAGAGAGAAAGAGGGTTCGGCAGTGAGGGAGGCGAAGGCGAGGCAGTAGCAGCGGCAGGTCACCAAACGGCTGGGTGACGACGGCGATGGCACGGCGGCGACAGCACGATGGCGACTAGGAGCAACAGTGGCTGGCCAGATGCGGTGTGCACAAGGGGGAGAGAGAGAGAGCTTCGGCTGGTAGGGGGAAAGAGAGTATGTGAGTGAGAGTGCATGTGTTTTGTAAGTTTGAGTGAGTAGGGGTTGGTCACCAACCCACTAAAAAGACCAATATAACCCTACTAACTAGCACATCCAATGGACCTATTCAAGTACCAATCTAATCCAACTAAATCCAATGGCCTTAAAAAGTCAACCCCACTAACTCCAAAGGTATAATAGGAAAAGAGGGTGAGAGGGAGAGGGGTAATACGGTCCCTCATCCCCCATTTTCGGCCACTAAGTGGTTTACCAAATGTCCAAATTGCCCTCTCTTGATTCAAATTAGTACACTTAATCCTAGGGGTAAAACGGTAATTTTTCACACCCGAACCAAATTGTACCTTTTCGACGAATCCGAGCGATACCGAGGTTGGCCACGCGTCTCGCAATGTCATCCGATGAATTAGTCACGTACGTCCGTAAAATTCAACACTCAAGTTCGGAAATCAACTCAACGATTCATTTCGCTCAATTGCGATTTTAGTGTTCTCTACTAACAAGCGGCTGTTTAGGGGTTACACGTATCGACCTAGGGTTACTCGAGTTGTGACGGTCCCGATTTCCGAGAGAGCGCGAGGATCTATCGCTAGTTCTGGAGGTCGCGATCGTTCGGAACAAGTTTAGGATCGGTCACCACACGTACTCTTGATCATGCGAAATCACCCGTGATTCGATCGTACGTCGTTGGTAAAACCAAATCCGCAACCCATCCTTAGATCAGCCCACATTAGCTTAAAATATGTCCTCGTCTTTTTTCGGAATCAAAGGTCAGTTCACGGTCGAGTCCTTGGTTCACGTATCATTTTCCTAGTTAGTCATTCCCTATTGATCAGTATCCCGAAAGTGATCAATTCCGGGCAAGACTTACTAAAATGAAATGAGAAATACGCATTCATTTTATTGATCATGAAAGTGGATCGAATTCAGGACGTCACAGTTATCAAACGCAATTTTCATCATTTATTGTGGTTATCATATCCATCCGGAGAGTCCAATAGAACCATCAATTGCTGGGGCTCCCTCATATAATAAACCTCTTGCTTATAAAAAGAAAGGTCTTTTTCTTTATTAGTCCAATCTTTCCTTATAAATGCAACTTATGGGGCCACCACTCTTGAGGACCCTCTTCCTCTGTTTATAAAATTAAAACTACCTAACCCCTCTCCCACAAAATATTAAATAAGAAAGAAAACAAGAAGAAAAAAAGAAGCCTCTCATCATGGTCTATGAGAGAAGAAGCACAGCCTCCTCAATCTCAGATGTCTTCACTCTGAACCCTCTACCATATCCAGTCCTTGTGATCCTGGCTGTGATCTCCATCTTTCTAGGCATATCTTGGTACTTCAGCTATGAATCCGCGGTCGAAACTGCCGAAGAACAGATGAGTTGGATCCTTTTGGCAGCACCTATCGTTCTGATACTGCTTGTGAAGCTCCTATCCACTATGGATGATCCACAGAGCTTCTTTACCGGGTCACCTTGGGGCCGGCGCAGGGCAATCAACAGCTCGCCATCCGAGGGTAGCTCCCCGTGGGGCGTGGCGGCTCTCATCGTGCTCCTCCTGGTTTTGCTCCAGTATCAGTCTAGCTTTCTTGAGAGCTGGTTTGGTTGAAGCTTTTGAAGATGATGATGATCATGTGAAAGCTAAACTAGAGGTGTTTATTTTGTCTTCTCTTGTTGCTCTTTTTCGTGTGGATGGGTGATCAAGAAGTGGGTTTCTGTAAATTGGATAAAACTGATGTATAGCGTGTCGTATGAGGTTGATGAGATTAGAGAGAGGTTGATGAGATGGATCAGTAATCTCTTTTTTTCTGTGTAATCTGCAAAATATGAAGCCTGTAAATTACCAATACCAGAGTTACATGATGAAGTTGGGTGATATCTATGTTGATCTATTGGAATCTAGGCAGTTAAATTTAAAAAAAATTCCAAGAGCATCTCTTACCGATGATTTTAGTAGAAGAGAACAACAAACACAAGAATTTGTTTGTAAGTTTAGGAAAGATGCAAGAAGAGAGAGGTGGATGAATTCAAACCAGAAGTTAGAGAATGGTCAACATCCAGAAACTGATTTTCTCCTTGACCTGTGTAGGTCTGAGCAATTAGTTCCGGTTTTCATTTCTTTTGTTTTTTTCCTGAGCAACTTGGTCATTTCCTAAAGAAAGTACAGATGGATTTCCACTAACCACGACCTTTTTCTTCTAAATAATAATTTGCAACGACATTTTCCTATTTGACGTGAGACGTTTGGCCTTGCATTAGCTAGGGGAAATACAATGGTCCAATCCACTAATGTATGGGACCGGTCTTGTATCTAAACTGGATCGTTGGATCAAAAGAAAAAACTAATTCCAACGGTCAGATGGTTTTGAGAAGATAATGACTTGCGAATTTTTAAGGGAACTCACTAAGTGTAAGAATGCCGATGTTATTATTATTGATTAAGAAAAATTACGACATAGGGAGTGAGAGTGTGGCTTTTTTGGTAATGGAGAAACAATTCTTTTTTTTTTTTTTGCAGGACAACTTTGTTTCTTTCGAATTGGGTACAAGTAATTCAGTTTTACACAAAAGAAATTATTAAAGCTTCATCTGTAAATAGCTCAAGGTTAAGTGGATCACGCCCTTCTCCAATTTGGTCAAACGGGATCCCCCACCTTTTAGCTGGATTAAATTAAATACTGATCAAGCCTCTAAAAGCAACCCATGACTTGTTGGTGCAAAGAGCTTATTCAGAAACGAAAGGGGTGACTCACTTGGTGATTTTGCCGCATTTTGTAGGAATATGTTCGTCACCACAAACAGAACTATGGGCTTTTTGATTGAGGCTCAACTTCGCATGACAATTTGGTTTTCATCATCAGTGAGATTGACTCTAAAGTCATCATTGATCTTGTAAGTCCAGAGCTTATGATTAATAATGCTGGTTTTGCTTACTTAAAGATATTTGAAGACTACTTAGCTCTGTTGACTAACTTGCTAATCTTGGAATCGATAAGTGATGGAATACTAAATTCTTTTCATTACCTCCTAAAGAGTTACTTCATGCTTTTTTAGGTGATAAAATTAGGATAGTAAATTTATGAAGGAATATTACAATCCTAGAGTAAGTTAAAAAGATAATTACCTAATAAGTCCTCAACTTGTTGTGCGAATGTAAATTCAGTCCTCAACTTTTCAATTTTGCTAATTTATTCTTAAACATTTGTATGAATATCCAATGTAGTCCTTTTGGCCAATTTTTGCCAAAAATGGCTAACATGATAGTCCAATCATCATCGATCGTCCTACATGGCATGTCGCCACGTTAATGATTTCTTACGAAAATTTTTTGGAATGATTACATTTAAATTTTGCACAAAGATTTAGGTTAATTGGCAAAATTAAAAAAATTAAAAATTGAATTAGCATCCATATAATAAGGGTAGGAATAATTGGACAATTTCTCCTGGGTAAGACAAAAGCATACGGGAGATTATGAAGTCTTGTCTAGAGAAATGACCTATTCTAAAATTTTCATACAATATCATGATAATTAGATCTTCCACTCAAAACCCCAAAGTGAGTAAAGCAAAATGTACTGCAGAAAAACAAAAATATTAAATCAAACCACAAAATTGCCGACGGTGCATAGTGATTTCATCAACTCAATGAATTTTCCAAATAACCGCCGTCAGACTTCAATTTCCGCCTTCCAAATCAATGTTTCATACATTTCTTGCATAAATCTGGCTGAGGAGTAGTTGCATGACGAGTAGACATACTTAAGCAGCGTCGCGCGCGCAGTGTGAGAGTACTTATATCATCACACAACCACCTGCTCACTGGACTAAATGAATTTCGCATGAGCGTCCCTACATACATGTGTCGCGTGATCCAATTGGTAGGTACACATGTAACATAAATGATTCGCGGAGTAGCTGGTTTGGTTATGGATATTCTATAATGGCATATGTATTTCATAATAAGGATATATATTTGTTTCGGGAAAAATTTCATGATAAAGGAAAATACTTTCTGCGAGACCATTTTTCAAGAAAATACTTTCCCTTTCTTAGATTAGAGAATTCATTTTCCTAACATTAAACATACATATTTTTTTGTACCGTAAATGGTTTTTCATTGACTAATCATTTTAAGCAAAATGAACACATGACCGGACAACTAATTCGCGAACAATTCTTTTACTCAAACAAACATGTCCTAAAGCTAGAAATTTAAGATTACACAAAAGTCCTCCTTAATTGATCAAATCAATCAAAGCGTTTCCTCCGGGTCCATCTCATATGCACTCACTTTTCTTCCTTTCCCTCCCTTCCTTTCCTTTTCCTAGTAATAAGGATAATGTTTTTGTGTGGTCACTCGAAAGCAAAGGTCACCAAGACCGATCGTGACATGATTTTGTTTGTTACGTGATAAGCCTAGCCGACCTCTGTGAATCGTGGTCCCCATCGCAAATTGAGTGGCCATCACGAAGTGGCCACTTTCTTACTGGTGCTTGGTCCATAAAGTTTCTCGGCTCTTCCTATTGTCAAATCGTGGGGCTAAGTATTACATGGACCGGCTCTATTAAAACATATCAATCGCGTCTAGAGAAGTTATATGACTTTAAAGTATCTTCTTAAAAAAAAAAAAAAACATAGATTTTTTATGCAATTCACATCCCATGATTGGTTCGGTCTATCGTTTCATCATAATTATATCTTAGAGATAATTATAATATTTTTTTTGATTCTTCGTGTCTCTCATAATTGTGCATATATATTACTTAATTGTGCATATCCCTAATTAATTATAATTGTTACGGAAAATCAAGATAAATATCTAAACTATCTTTAACATTATACATGAAGATTTCAATTGTTATTTTTCTGTTCTTGTGCTCCCTGCCTTCCTTACTTTTTTTCGTTTGATCTTGTGTTTACTCTTTTTTTTAAAAGCTGCAAGAAGAGAAAAAGCAAAATAGGCCATATTCAATATTTGGTGTACTACAATCACCTTACATGTTAGAAAATTCAGGATATTATCTTCCTTTTATATAAGGAATAAGTACACTGAAAGTCTTAAAATTTATCAAGAAAGTATAATTAAATTCTAAAACTTTCAAAAAATGCAATCAAGTCACAAAATTTATCACAAAAATGTAATCAAGTCCTAAAACTTGTTACAAAAGTACAATCAAGTCATAAAAACTTTCAAAAAGTACAATGAACAGACGGACTTGACTAGACCAATTTAACAAATTTTAAAACTTAATTGCATTTTTTGAAAATTTTAGGATTTAATTGCACATTTGCGATAACTTTTAGGATTTAATTACTCTTTTTGAGAGTTTTCGAACTTAATTGCAATTTGTGACAAGTTTTACAACTTTCAATATACTTGTCCCTTTAGTTGTGCTTGTCAAGATTGATTGACAAGGTTAATTTAAAAGGACGATACTTACATGCATTTTAAGTTTACGGTGTGATTTGGTGATAAATTATTCTTCCTCGTTGTCTCTTCTTTTTGTCTTTTTCTTTTCTCTTTGAGTAATAATTTCCTTTTGTACGTCAAACTTTTTTTAAAAAAAATTTCTTTCGTAGAAAGCTCATTCGTGCCCCCGGACTTCTTTATAAATACATTATTTAGTGGAAAAGTCATGTGTATTATGATCAATTATGGTACTTTGTATGCATCATTTGTGTCTTTAAGCACGGAGCCACATGAGTATAGCTCAGTTTAGGTTTGTACGTACTATTTCTTGTATCAAATTCTTTTCGTTTGAGGATTCTTTTCATGGGACTGAACTTAATCAATAATTATATTTATTAATTACCCATAAAATTTCTATAATTTTTATTCATTTGAAGATAATCTTGACTAAAATACCCGGGCCAAATTTAATTTCTCACTTAATGATGCGGGAGCAACCAACCTAAATCCATTGATAAAATCGACATTATCGATGCTCATTCAACCTAACGTAGAATTCAGTCATAAATTGCTTCAATTGAGCATCAACAAGGAGGCTATCAATTAAAAAAGTAGTCGATTCTTCTTTAGGCGCTCAGATATTCAATATCATTTCACCAAGATTAATACCGATTTCAATTTGGATTGATAGTATATCGATGGGAGGTTGTTCCAAGCAAGTTCCTAGGACATTTGCTGATTTATTGAGGTGGTTATCCTCTCATCAAGGTTGGAGCACGAATTTTGGGAGATAAAATGCAAGGCTGAAGATTTCAAGTCTCCATATGTCATCAATGCATTATGTCCTAATTGTTTTGTGAGTCTCCAGAGTCAATGTCCTTAGTCCTTAGTTCTTAAGTCCTTAAATGGTTGGGTAGTTCTCATGTCTTTTAATGTTTGGTTATTTTCTATGTCCTAGTTTCCCTATAAATGATGAGAGTCCTCCATTGTAATGGAGACCAGACTTTGTTGAATGAAAATACAAGTGATTTTTCTCTGTGTGAGCGATTATATTTAGAAAGTGGATAACTCATAAATCGGCTTCTTTATCTAGATTACTCCTCGGTGGTGTTAACACCTAATTTTTAGCTCATTTTTCTCATTTTTTTCAAAAATTTCAAATTAGGTCTAGGAATCTTGGCCAAGCCTAGAAACCTATTTCTAAACCAAACAATAATTTTTTATCATTTTTCTGCATTTTTTCTTAATTTCTTTTTGTCAAAACAAGCAAGAAAATCAAGAAAAATAGCAAATGGAATCAAATAATTCCATAAAAATAGTCATTAGTCTTATTTTAAATCCAATTTTATGAATGCATCATCAATTTTGAAAAATCTCAATCGGGTATATATTTTTCCCAAAATTGGGCAAAATTAAACCCAAATTGAACAAAAAATGGAATTAATTTTTTTCCAGTCATTTTTAGGTCATAGGGTCATCACAAAAATTGATTCCGGGACCTTGAATTGTATAATGATCAGTCCAATTGCACAATTTGACACAAAAATCAAAAATTCCCAAAATTACATTGAAAATTAAGAATTTTAAACCCAAATTGGGAATCGTGCTCAATATGAAATTATCGAAATATGAGACTATCATTTCTAGGGTTAATCAAACCTGGATAATTCAATTTTAGCATCGGTTTTGCCTAAACAAGTCATCAGGACATTGAACTGAGCAAAATCCGAATAACCTGGATATGAAATTTGGAAAATTTTGGACATGGTTATGTAAAAAATTGGGGAAAAGTACATTTTTAGGTTCAAAATGTAATGGGGAATTCAATTTTGGGGTTTAATTTGAAAAATTCAGTCAAAATAGGGCTTAATTTGCATTTTGGTCAAAACTGGAACAGTTGAGTCGGTCGGGTCAACCCGACCCGACCCGAATAGTGCATCTTCCTCGCCCAACTCGCCAGAACATGTGCACAAAACCCAAAAAATCAAACAAACCTGGGACTTTGCCGACTTAATCAGAGAATTCTCGCACGTTTTTATCGAGTCGGCTAGTTAGAGAAACTCCAGCTAGCATCGAATAACCATCCCCAACCGAATTATATCGGTTCTAACCGAATTTGAGCAGGGATTTTGATCAACAAAAAATGAAAAAATAAAAATAAAAACAAAGGGGAGAACGTTTTCGAGAAAATTCCCGAGAGAAATTAGAGAGAGAAAGGACAAGAAAGAGCGAGAGGGAGTTCTAAAGACGTGTAGAGGGTTTGAGGACCGAACGATTGGCGTTTTCTCCGATAAGAAAACACTAGCAAATTGGCTTCGATCGTGATCCTCCACGTCCGGTGAGCCAGAGACGGAGCTGATCACGAGGGCCTAAAATCGGGCGTGTCCCGACACATCTAGACTTGTTCCGGCGAAGCCACGATCACCGGAGTGAAGATCAAGTGTCAAGGAACAACACTGCAGGCGCAGATCACCTCAACAATTTCATTTGATCACTGAACGAAGCAAGCAAAATCGGTTCACGGTCAATTTTTTCAAAATTTTCCAAAATTTGGTTTTGGCTTCAATGTGCATGTTTGAGTGATTTCATTGACGAATATTGACATTTTAATATTCATTACTCATTTCTAATAATTTTTTATGTGATTTGATTGCATTTTGGGCATTAAAAATTGCATGATCCGAATCGGCCATTTCTGGAAAACCTCACTGGAGAATTGTCATGGCCGTAGGGCCATTCAAGTTAGTCTTTATTGACCTTTGCTTGATGTTTGCTAGCGATTAGAACCAATTTAGATGGCTAGGGCGAGTATGATAGCCATTTAAGTTCTAAAAATAAAGGTTTAGCCAGTGATAGTTAGGGTTTTTGGGATTGAGATTTAGCCGGCCGTAAAATGTCCAACGGCAATCTAATTGATCTAAACTGATACCAGAACATATGTACTTGTTGATGGTGCAAACGGAACGACAAAATAGTCGCTGAAAGGTCGTCGGCGACGGGCCTGAACTGGCGGCCTCGAAAACCTTAAATTGGAAATAATGCCCACCAAGTGTTTGTAAAAATGCCTAAATGAAAAAACGGTAAAATGGCATTGTTTTTACTCTGGTCTCGCCAAAGAAGACCGTCGGCGACCGGTGCCAGCGACGTCCGATTCGGCCAAGCTGAACCGAGTTGAACCGGTTCGGTCCAGTTGACCCCCCAGCAGGAAAATTTTAAAAAATTTCTAAAAAAAAATTAAAAAAAATTCACAAAAATTTGAAAATTTAGAAAAATTCACCAAAAAAATTTAAAAAAATTAGGAAAATTCATAAAAAAAAAAATTCAGAAAATTCAAATAAAAAAATAAAAAAAATTGGAAAATCAATAAAATTTTGAAAAATTAAAAAAATTCATAAAAATTTTTTAGAAAATCATAAAAAAATCAATTCTCAGTTTTAATAAATTTTTTCCAAAAAAATGAAAAATCAAAAATTTTGAAAATCCACAGAGTCATTCAAAATTATCGTGGCCAGCCATAAAAAGTGAAATTTAAATTTTTGGAAGTACTTAAGTGGCATTTTTGGAAAATTCCAAATTTAAGGGTTTAACCCCTAAAAAACCCTAAAAATGTGCAAATCATGAAATGAACAAGCTATTAAAGTTTCATTAGGGTTTGGGTATTTTGCTTGGTTCTCATTTTTAGTGGCCAAATTAGGGTTGCTATGATTGATTTGCCATTGATTACGCATTTAATTCTTTGGTGCTTAATTATTTGTTCATGATTAGATTAGTAAATTGACCTTAGGAATCTGTGTGACACATTAAACATGCCATATCGTTCTTAGGTATCGAAAGGTCGTTGATGATCTCAATTTGGGATCGTTAACGTAACCAAGTCCCTTTATTCAGAATCTCTAGTTCACAGGATCGTGGTATTTCTCCCGCACCTCGATTAGGTTTATAGTTAACCTACCGTAAATGACTAGTGGCGACTCCAAGTTTAAATTTAGATCAAATAAACCCCACTGTCACGTGAGGTATGGTATAGGAGAGACCCATGTAGAAAAATACATCTATTCTAGCACGCGAGAGCGTGGCGCGATAGGTGGTGAACCAAGAAGTACTTTATCCTTGACTGGTGGTTTATCGTTTAGGCTCTAATAGTGAGCTTCTCATATCTCGAAATCCTTTACCCTTGGCAGGTAGCTTTGTCCTTTAAGCCTCAGTGGTGAACTTCTTCAATCCTGATCTTCATCCTCGGTTGGTGGCACGTCGTTTATACCGTGGTGTCGATTGTATTCTATCCTTCATTTTCCATTTTATCCTTCAACTTGCATCCCATAAACACGCACCCTTCCATACACATAGTCCCGATACAACCCATTTCCAGAATCACTCGCCCACACATGCATTACTTAAGCTACATTTGTTTCATGAAAAATGAACGATTTAGAAAATATTTTCCTAAAAGTAATCGCTTGTATTGATTACAAATATGAAAATGAACAAAAAATATTTTCATCATCCACAAAAGTGTTTCAACATAAATTGTTGTTGGTACTAAAAATATTTTTTATTGATTAATTATTTTAGGCGATACAAGCATTCATTTTTAGGAAAATATTTTCCAAATTATTTATTTTCTGCAAAACAAACACACCCTTATTTTGATCAAAGAGTGTATAATTGATGAAAATTTGGGTGAATTATTTGGCCAAATTTTAAATTTTCCTTATTTATTGTCCCAATTCAGTCATGAATTTGGCCAAATTGAAAAGATTAAGACTCCGCAGAGTGTTCATGTGAATGATGGAAATTTGGGCATTTTCGAGGGGGAGAAAATTAGGAAAATTTAAAATTTTCTATCTATTTGGCTCACCTCCACGCATTCCAAACTCAACCTTAGGGTTGTGAAATTGTATGCAAATAATCAAGTAAATGCACGTGTTTAGCTACAGGTCGAATAAATAAAATCTTTACCATTTCTTAGCATGCCCAATGGCATTGATAAAAAGGAATGCTCATGATATCATGAATTTATTAGGAAAAAGCAAAATGACCACCGGCTTGATTTTACATGATAATCTTTATTTGAGCAATAACTCTTCTTATGAAATTATAGAATGAAACGATCATTATAAAAAAAAAATTAGTTGTTCATTAAACAAAACATATGCTGACAAATAGTCTTCACCAAAAAGCACAAGTATTTGACTTGTTTAACATATAAACTAGGTTGAATGAAAATAATTTATTCTTTTTTTTGTGTTAAAACATTATCTCACATCGCTTGACAACGTTTCCTATATTATGTTTATATTCATGTGGTTGCCCTTCATTGATAAGTTTAAGCATTTTCGTTGAACTTTCCGATATGGTATTAGAATCAGTGTTATCCCTTTCATGTATGTGTATCTACCCCCATCATTCAAATTTCATGTGCCGCATCTAA
This sequence comes from Syzygium aromaticum, assembly GCA_024500025.1. Lineage (NCBI taxonomy): Eukaryota > Viridiplantae > Streptophyta > Magnoliopsida > Myrtales > Myrtaceae > Syzygium > Syzygium aromaticum. The sequence continues at coordinate 18,762,043 of CM044891.1, forward strand.
TCCGGGAGTGTTTGGTTCAGCATTTGGAAAAGGTTTTGGGGCTCTAAAGCCCGTGCTGCATCTAATCTGAGGATGATTGGTTCAACAATTGGAATGGATTTTGGGGGCTCTAAAGTCTGTTGCACGTGAGAATATGCTCTCTATGATCATTCTCCTTCCATCAAATATGTTTAAGTTTTTCTATTAGATTTTCTAACATTCTGGAGGTTAGAATGCGCAAGCCTTTTGAAAATGCCTATTGGCATAAGGGATCTTGACTCAAAGTGCCGTCATTTAAAGCAATGAGCATTTGGTCATCTTCAAAGTAATGCATTATAATTAGCAATGGCCAACTACTTTCATTAGGGTAAGATAAAAAAAAAAAAAACTACTTTCATTATGCTCACGACAGTCTCCACGTCTCATTGTAATAGTAAAAATTCACTTTTGATATGTTTATTTATGCATTTATTCCACCAAATAAGTCCTTAAAATTTCTGTAATTTGTCTGATCAAGTCCATACATTTGCACAACTTTTTTTCTTTTTTGCTTTGCTTATTGCAGAGCACGGAAGTCGAACCATACACCTATGATACTAGCGTTCCCACTTCTCCACCTTTATCAATAGGGCCACATGCCTAATGGCGCATAACTTATTTAATTTGCACTAGTTCCAAATCCAGGTAAAATTGACATGTCCATTGGAGTCGGTAAGTGTCCAAGTGAAAAAACATGTAGTTACCGGGGGTCAATCAACTCATGATTGGCACTAAGAACTATGAAAATGAAGAACACGACAAGACATTTGAAGTTTCAATTGTTTTGGAAAAAATAAATGATTTGAAAAAAAAAATTTATAAAAATAATCGCTTGTATCATATGCAACAAATGACCAAATGAAAAAACAAATTTCATTATCTACAAAAATATTTAAATATAAATTATTGTAAATAATAATATATTTTTTATTAACTAATTATTTCAAATGATACAGGTGGTTATTTTTATGAAAATATTTTTTAAACCATTCATTTTCTATAAAATAAATGGAATTGTGTAATGAGTTTTTCCGAAATACGAATTCTACCCTCAAGTTGTTTTACGTCAGACTCATATCAGCTCCGATGGACATGTCAATGGAACTTGATTTAATTTATATGTGCAAGTCCAAGGATATATAATATCAACAAACCTCGAACAATAACAACTATAATACAAAAAAGAAAACAATCTCTATTTGTGCGTACATGCACTGGTTGTCTCATCGCTACGGAGTTCGGCTGCCTATGAAATCAACTTCTCCCCGTTTCTCTTTCCCTACGCAATTTGGACTTCACATATAACACCCGCTCAGTCCAACCTTCGCAGAGGCCCGAACCACATGGACTGAAACGACCGGTGGTACGACACCATCACCAGGAGCAGCACCACGAAGATGGCAACACCCCAGGGCACGCCCCCTCCTCTGCCGCCGCCACCCCCGCCGACACTGCCAGGGAGGTGGGGCTGCATGGGATGCCGGGGCTGCTGCCAGGAGAGGAGGTAGTTGAGCCGGGAGGCCCCAGAGTAGAGGTACACGAAGAGGAAGGCGAGGAGGGGCATGAGGAAGAGGAGGAGCTGGAGGTTGAGTACGGAGTAGCGGAGCTGGGACTCATAGTGGGCGCGGCCGGAGAACCAGAGCAGGGAGACGGCGATGAAGAAGATGAAGAGCAGGTGGAGGGGAGGGGCGGACATCGACGCGATGGTCTGGTTGGTCCATCCCTGCTTCCACTCCGGGCCTCTCCTTCTTGGTTGAAGCCAATCCATGTGAATGTGATCTCTCTCTCTCTCTCTCTCTCTCTCTCTCTCTTTGTGAAATGACTAGGGTCTGAGAGATATGTTGGGATTGTTTCAGGAAGTGTTGATGGTTGGGGAGTGTGTCTGGGATAAATGCTTGGCGTGTGGTTGGAGTTTATGATATGTGGAGTGAGTTGCACTCAAAGATGATGCGAGCGCCAGAGATACCATGCTTTTCTTCAACCATGCATCGACCAAAAAGGGGTACGGAAAGGGGACACACCTGGATTCCTACTGAAAAAGCTTCAGTGAGTTTGTTCTGCGAAAAACTAAAAGAGAGTGCACCAGCCGGGAATCGAACCCGGGTCTGTACCGTGGCAGGGTACTATTCTACCACTAGACCACTGGTGCTTTGATGGCTTCTCTCTATCGACAATTTATATTTTTTTTGGAAAATAGACGAAGGAGCTTGCATTCCAATCATGCTATGGACCTTCGTGATTTCTTTAAGTCCATTTCCTTCCGGAGCACTGCTTTCCGTGCTAATAAATTCAGTAAAACACGTTTGGTACGACTAAAAAATTCCGGAACACCTGTTATTTGAAGAGGTAATCATCCAAAAAGTCCTAAACCTTTTGAAATTTTGTCAATTCAATCATAAACCTATTATTCGGATAATTGGCCGAAAGGATTACGTTGACAAATTATCGAAAATTTAAGAATAAATTAACAAATCACTAAAAGGTTTATGTTTAAATTGGCACAATTATAAAGTTTAGAACTAGATTGACACAATTGAAATATTTAGAACTATATCAACCACCGTACAATAGGTTTAGGATTTTCTGAACAAATTTCCCATACTTTGGATGACATGTAAAGTAGAGCCAATCATTGTGTTATTATCGCCAAAAAACCAACCATTGTGTTATTATCGCTGAAAAACCGAAGAGTTTCTTGGTGAGGTACAATGCAACATCCCGCGTTTCTAGATATGTGATTGACCGCCCAACCAAGATGAGTCTAGGCCACTGTAAGTCAGTTCAAATTCAACTGCCTTCCCTTCTCTTTTAACTCGAGATCTGTCCGAACCTCAGCATGCACTTACTAATTGATATTGCTAATACATTTTTTTTTTGGTCGACAATATTGCTCATACTTGATCATGTCCAACTTTTGATGTAAATGCTAATTACAAGAAGTGACGTAGAAAATGTAAATTGAAATCGTATAGGTAATGGTAGTAGAAGGAAGCGAAAATGGAATTTGAATTCGAAAGACATCCATTTTACAAACCAGCAGCACCGAAGCAAGCGGGTGCGACGCCATTGCTAAACCAGCGAAGGCATGATTGCATAGACATTACATTTGCCATTACCAATGAGGTGCCAGCCCCTTGTTCCCTTTCTCATGTCGGCAAAGCGAAAACTTCACGATTGAAAGCTCAGACCAAGACTTGGCATTTCGGTAGTGTCCTCGACATCCTTGTCAGAAGCTTCTTTGCAAAACACGATACTTGAATGCCACTGCATCTGCGTACATGCCTCTAAACAGCATAAGTGGTGAGTCTTGTTTGTGTTTAACGCCATTTGGATTAGGGGGGCATTAGATGACAACTCCACAGCAACAAATGGGTGGAATTCCAAGGGAACTCTGCTGAGACAGCTGCGTGAAGACTATTACCCGATATGAAGAGACAAAACCTAAAAGACCTATGCATACTATACAAGGGAGAGCTGGGAAAAAGCGGAATTGACCACTAACCTTGCTTTTCATTTTATGGGCACGTCTGCAGCTGAACACTTAATCGTTTGCCTTTGAGTTCGAGCCACCAACTATGCTACTGGAAGAGCTATCTTGTACACTACGAGGCGACGAACAATGACTAGAAGAACTCCTTTCTGCAGTGTTACCATCCTTCCTCGTAGATTTCATAGATGATCTATGTGGTGACGACAAATCCTGCACAACAATGAATTAGAGTTTTTTCTTTCCATAGTGACAGGTTTTACAGAAATGGTTCAACAAGGGCAAAAACCAACATCGTGTGTCGCAGACCCTGGTGTCTTCAGCTCCAAGTCTGTTGAGACATCGTTTGAACTACCAGATTTTTCATGCTTCCTCTCCTTGCTTTTGTCTTTTTTAATGCTTGAGACAAGGGACTGATTTCCCAGCTGCATAAGCGGAGGTGCATAATGGCCCGACAACTGCTCAACCTGCATGTTAGGTGTTGCAAATGGAAGCAAAGTCGAATGGGAGTTAGGGATGACACTGGGATTGGGAGTTGCATAGAAAGGGTAAGGCTGCATAGGTGGATGAACAGGAATGGGACCAGAAGGCACAGCTACGGGCACCGGATATGGGTATGAAGGGGGGGCCAGAACCACTGAGTGATCCATAACAGGCCATGGATACATGGCCCTAGCTCTCTGTTGATACTGAGCATTAAGGCTCTCAATTTCAGATTTTAGAGAGGCCTTTTCTTCTCTAAGATCATTTTTCTCCTGCGTCAACTATTTTAAGAGAGAAAAGAACATATCACAAGGTGCCCTATGATTCTTAACCTTAAATAAAAAGAGACTAAGCATAAGATTACCTCACAAGATTCTTCACAGAACGTACTATATTCAGCTTTGAGTTGGTTCACCTGAGCAGTCAAATCCTTCAGCAGTTGTATGGTATCTGATATAATTGTCGCTTTGTCATTTTTTGGCCTATCGGGATCTGCAAGTGGAAGTAGCTTTCTCTTAAGATACTATTATAGTGAGTTTTTCTTTTGCCACTCCAAAGATGTGCACGCAGGGTAAAGCAGCTTGAAAACCAAAAGCTAAAGACATTTGCTTATGGGAAATATCATTAAACTATCAGCATTCAGCTCAAGATTCAGATTGTTTGAGGGAGGAAAATTTACAGCTTCAGTGCCAAGACAGCAGTAGGAACAGAAATAGTTTGACAAACTTCTATTTCAAGGGTTGACAAAACCAAAAGAGAAAACTGTGCTTCTAACTTCTTAGGGTATGAAAGCACACAACTTGGGAAGTTTCAAATTATATTAATTTCAGGCCTTATCTACTAAATATGGGGCAAAACCATTATGAAAGGTGTTTTGAGCGTCCTACAAACATTGATAAATTAGACCTTGCTAAATTAATCGCCAAAGCCTTTGCTTTAACTGTCTAGCTTTCGGAAAAAATGAAGATACCAATAACAAAGTCTTTTCTTTTTTCTTTTTTTGTCAGAAAGTGAAAGCTTTTCTGCATTAACTAAATGCAACTAGAGTTGAGTGTCATTTCCTTTTTAAGTCAGTGCCTGAGTTAGCTGTCTATGTTTGTTGTATGAATGAAAAGAGCAAATTAGAAACAACATTGGCAGAGTAGAAAGCTGAAGTAGGATGTGGCAAGCATACTAAACAAAGCTATCTTTTCTACAATTTTCAGAAAAGACTTGTGAGAACCAGGCACTTTCTCTGGGGAAGATATAAAGGGACAAAGGCTAGATAAAGATCCTTGACAAGTAAATGGTGAATGTGAGGTAGTATGCACCGATGGGAAAGCCAACAAAAAACTGACAAGAGAGACTGAGGATAAAAGACAGAAGGCAGCACATGCTTTAAATCTAGGTAGAGACTAACTAGCTAAGAAGAGCTAAATCACTATAACACGTACACAAAGGGATTGATTAAAAACATCTCGAAAGATAACACTATCAACTTGGGAATTTTAGATAGGAACTAAAAACATCAACAGCCTAGATCAAAATATAAGAATATTTATGTGCAACCTATAAATAATTGTGTTGTCAGACTGTTAGCCAACCAAGTAAAGCACTGAGAGCCAGTGCTTTCGAAATGCAGAGGAGACATCAAGAGATAAACTAATCCATCAGCAGAGTAAGATAATGGTATTTTTACAAAGGTAGAGGGAAGTCGTCATCAGGAACGATGGCCCTTCATCGTCAAAGAGGAAAAATTTGACAATTCAAGGTTGAAAAAAGAGAAGAAGAAAGTCTTACTTATCGCAAACATTAACAAATGAAATGATGTATTCATCAAATAAGACTATAAAGTAACTACAGGCACTATACTTATACACCTAATGCAGTGAGAGCACGAAAAACAAGAAACACACATCAACACTCCTTCACAATTAACAGAGGTCACAAGCATCACCTAGCGTATTTCCCAACTCGATAAACTGGTCGTTCAGTCGATCCCTCCTCAATTTCTCACGGTCCGCCTTCTGACTTTTCCGCACAGCAACTTCATCCCTGCTGCACGGGGGGGAAAAACTCAATGCATTAAAAACCAATGTCTCCATTTAGTGGGGTGAAAAAGGGAGTCTCCATTATGAAGCACCCTTTAGCTTACTTCTTCTGGTCTTTTTTTTTTTTTCCCTCTTCTTTTGCTCCTAGTCTTAGTAATATCCAGATAGTTCAACAGAACAAAGAGTTTTACTCTAAAAAGAAAAAGCTAAGCTTAATCAGCCTCCAAGTCAAATTCCTATTGACTTAGAGCTCGTCATCACAACAAAACGATCAAGACATTGCAACGTTCCGCCTTCGAAGTGCATGCTAAACCCACCAAAGCAATTCAACCATACCCTTATAGAAAAGAACCCAGGATTCTTTTTCCTAAACCATCCTCGTAATCGACGAAATCTCGGTCCAAAATCCACCCACGCAAGCAAGTCAAGAACCGAATTGGAAAGATTTGGAAAGGGTCGGGGGGTGGCAGAACCTGGAAGCGGAGGGAACGCGGGGCTCCGGGGCTGCACTCGGGGTTCGCGCGGATTGAAGGAGAGACAGAGAATCCGGCCTCGGTGGGTGATCCATTCGATGCGGACTGGCACGAGATGGTGTTGAGATCGCGATAAAGCTTGAGCCTTTTTCGGATTTTGGTTTATCCGGTGAAGAAGAACAGTGGCAGAAGAAGAAGAAAGATTGGACCTCTATCTTTTCTGGATTGATTGTTTCTCTGTCGCTCGCTCTCTGGGCCCAAACCGAAACCTCGTGTTCTCTTCGTTGGATTTCTGTTTTTACCGGTTTAATATGGGACAAAAACATGTTTTCATATTTTGTCATTACCTTCTTTTTCTTTTTCCTTTTTCTTTTTCTTTTTATGATTTCTCCTCTGAATTAGACCGAGGCGAAAATGAGCCGAGCTACTACTTTTGGTCCCAACTCGATGATTACTTGAGATCAACTCGCCAAATTTCATATTGAAACTTGAGCTTGAACTATTCGAGCATCTAGTCGAGTCTCGTTTATGTTCACCTATATTCGGCTCGACAAGATCGCCAATCTAATCGAGCTTTTGTTATCTTTGTCAAGAAAATTTACAAAAAAGGACACATGAGTTGGTAAAGTATATATTAACCCTCGTACACATGAATGCGCGAAAAAATGTCCAAATTTATTTTACTTTAGCTCAAGCTCAAGTTCATATGTAATTCAAATATACCCAGTAGAATTTGAGGACTTGGATTTTCCATCCAAATCTAGCTCGAGCCAAAATTTTGAAACTCGATCGAACTTGAGTCAAGTTCCAATCCCCAAGTATACATTGTTATAGAAAGAAAAAGAGCGATGAATGGCGAAATTTCTCTTGATTGAGATAGATAAAGAAAAAAAATTGATGTTTAAGAATCTAAGTGCCCAATGCCAATTTTGCCCTTTCCTTTTGCACAAAATTACAAGCTTAAAGACTTATATGGTAAAAGTTGGAGAGACAAATGTGCAATTTCGCTAAATTAATTTTTTCCCAACAAAACAAATGCAAATCCCAACATTTTATTCACCTTTATTTTGAAAAAATTATCCAAAAAATCATAAACTTATTGCATTATTGCCAAATCAGTCTTAAACATTTTAATTGTGCCAATTGAGTAAGTCCATTTAGTCCATTTTGGCCGGAAATAAATGATGTGAACGTCAATCATCTTACATGGCATGGGTGACGTTAACGTAAATAATTTTTCATAATATTTTTTCAAATTTGTTGTTAATTTTTTTATTTTTCCTTTTTTTTTCTTATCTTCTCTTTTCCTTCTTTACTTTTTTTCCTTTTCTCTTCTTTTCTTTCTTCTTTCTTTTTTCTTTTCATCTTTTCCCTTTTTGCCTCCACCTCAGGCAAGGGCCACCGAAGCAAGGGTGGGTGAGGACAACCCTTCACCAACCTGAGGCCAATTGCTGACCATCAATGAGGCTTAGCGATTGTCGGCGGAGGGAAAAGGAAAAAAGAAAAAAAAATAAAAAGAGAAGAGAAAAGGGAAAAAAAATAATAATGTAATAAAAGCTTGATAAAATATTAAAATATTAATAAAAATTGTCAATGTCAATGTCGGCTGTGTCATGTAGTACGGCCAGCGTTCACATGAGCGATTTTCGGCCAAATTTAATCAGATGGACTCAATTGATAAAACATGAAAATACTTATGACTCAATTGGCATAATTAAAATGTTGATGATTGAATTGGCAAAAGTACAATAAATTTTAAACTATTTTGACAAAATTTTCCCCTTTATTTCCAGCCCAATCGAAACAACACCTTCTTTCCAAACAAATTATAAAAAGCTCGGGATAGAAAGGTAAAAGTTTGACAACGTACCTGCCTACTCATGAGCTCGAGCTTAGAAAAGGATTCAAATTAAAGATGCAATGGACCACGACAAATGAGAAAGACATGAAGGAATCTATTGGTTTATTCATCATCAAACCTCGATCAGATTTACAACAAGAAAATGAAAAATCAAAGTGTTTCCTCATAACAAAGAGGGATAACGACCCACATTGCATCGTCGATCTAGAAGTCGCAGTCAATCGAGCAAAATTCAGAGAGACAGATGGCGGAGGAGGGGGAACATTGTGGAAACGGCCTTCTTCCCACCCTCTTGAATTCACCGATGCTTCATGCTAGCGCTGAGGCAAATCAAATTGCTATTATTTTTCTTCGTGTCATTTTAATTTAATTTGTGACAACTTTTTCTTCTATGTTTTGCACTCACAATTGGGCACCTTTAGGACAGGTATTTACGTATGGAATCTTCGATAACTTTTATAATCCATTAAATTTTTATACATTAGTATAAACTTTACAGATAAATAAATTGCAATTTTATTATCTTTTATCCTATAAAAAGGAGGCTCTAAATTTGTAGGGTTAATACCACGAAAAACCCCAAACTGGTACATTTATGACAAATTTACCGAAAACTAATTTTTTGATCATCAAAAATCTCAAATTGGTACACATGTGACAAATGTAACCCAAACTGATTTTTTGACTAGTAAAACTCTCAAACTGGTACATTTGTGATAAAATTACCTTCCGTTAGTTTCCATTAGATTGAATTAATATCACGAAAAATCACAAACTTGTATACACGTGACAAATAGAGGGTACAACTCTAAACTAATACGCCTGTCAATTACCACATGTCATTCAACTCAATAATCTGACAGTAAAATTTAATGGAAACTAACAGTAAATTGCCCTTTTGACTTCAAAGGCTTCAACTGAGAAGGTCCAAAATGACTTTGAAAATTTTGCTAGCTAATAAAATTACACTTGTAAAAAGAATATGGGCTTAAAAGCCAGTTTTAGAGTAGAGTAGAGGTACTTGAAACGGATTGATCTCTTCCAAAAGAAGTCTCCTAACTTAAATGTTCCATTCATACAGATCCTCTGTCTTCTTATCCTCTCTTTATCATCTCCCAATCCGTGTTACTTGAACAAGATCACAGTACTGATTTATTTAGCAGCATGCGTGTCTTATGATTTTCCAATGAGGGAAAAGCAAAGCACAAGGAACTCCATACCAAAAGCATATTGGATATATTAATATATTGTACACCTTCGGAATTCACTCACAGTGACATGAGCAATTCCACACACATTCAACTTCCCTCATGCAACACTTTGAAAAAAACAATTCAACAGCGATCCACTGATCTCATTTTCTCTACTCCACCATGCCTTCCCACTTTTCCTCTTAACTCCACGCACTTCCCCGATCGAAGTCGAAGTCATTATTACAGCAAGCACAATCTGAAGCAAACCCTTCAGTATTGGGTAAATCAAAAGGCATCCTACTATCATCAGGAAATATTGTTTTGCAAGAACCTAAGAATGAGGTGGGAATGGAGGTAGAACGGGCAACTTTCCGAGCTTGGGGTGTTTGAAGTACTTTGGAGGAATTGTGGGGAGAGGAGGGAGCTTAGGAAGTGGTGGGCATGGAGGCTTAGTGAAAGGAGGTATCTTTGGGATTGGAGGTAGCGGTTTGATCGGAATAGGCGGTGGAAGAGGCTTCTTGAATGTAGGGATTGGTGGTGGGAGTGGCTTCTTGAAAATGGGAATTGGTGGCGGGAGTGGCTTCTTATATACAGGGATTGGGGGCGGTAGCGGCTTCTTGAACACGGGGATCGGGGGTGGGAGCGGCTTCTTGAATGGCGGAGGAAGCGGCTTCTTGAATATTGGGACTGGGGGTGGTGGCGGCTTCTTGAATACAGGGACTGGGGGTGGAAGCGGCTTCTTTTTAGGGATCGGTGGTGGGAGTGGCTTGAATTTCGGCACTGGGGGTGGCAACGGCTTCTTAAACACTGGTGCAGGTGGTGGGAGCAGCTTCTTTTTGGGGATCGGTGGTGGGAGTGGCTTGAATTTCGGCACTGGAGGAGGCAATGGCTTCTTTTTCGGGATCGGTGGTGGGAGTGGCTTGAATTTCGGCACTGGGGGAGGCAACGGCTTCGGCACTGGGGGAGGTAACGGCTTCTTTTTCGGGATCGGTGGTGGGAGTGGCTTGAATTTCGGCACTGGGGGAGGCAACGGCTTCTTAAACACCGGTGCAGGTGGTGGGAGCGGCTTCTTGTACACCGGCACTGGAGGTGGCAGTGGCTTTGTGTACACCGGCACTGGTGGAGGCAATGGCTTCTTGAACACAGGGACCTGCGGAGGGTAAGGCTTCTTGAAGATCGGCACTGGCGGAGGGAGGGGCTTCTTGTAGATTGGAGGGAATGGAGGGAGTACCTTTGGTGGGAATGGAGGGAGGGGTTTCTTGTAGATTGGAGGGAATGGAGGGAGGGTCTCTGGTGGGAACGGTGGCAATAGGTGGCCAAAATCCTTTATTGGAGGCAACTCTGACAACGGAGGGTACTCGAAGAAGGGCCAAAAGAAGGCAGAGGCACAAGTAGAGGGTGAGATCTTGAGCTTGCCAGATAGGCCAAAAGTGTGCTTGCCATTGGCTTTGGACTTGAGGACTATCTTTGAGGATTCTAGGCCATCTTGGGCAGGGCAGGGCGTGGCTTGTGCACTGTGAAGCTGTGCATAGCACTCTTCTTTGAGCTTGCCACCTTCCACCATCTCCTGTGGGAGTGAGACCTGGAACTTGCCTTCTCCATCCAACTCCCCCACTGCTCTGCGCTCGAACTTGCCTTGCGCGGTCTTGCAGTCGATGCTCACTCGAATCCCTTTGATGAAAGATCAAACGCACACAAACAGATTGTCAATCGATTAGAACTTTACTTCGTCTAAAGAAATAATTGTAGGTGTAATGACACAATTGCCCTAGAGATGAAGCACAGCGAGTGTAATGCATGCAAATTTAAGCAATTGCATGCATTGTACGGACAAGCCAATGAGCTGTTCTTAGTTGGGAACAAGAAGAGTAAATAAATGGGGTACCAGAAAATGCCTGGCTGGGCTTGACGTTTCTCTGTGCACAGTCGCTACATTCCATGACTCCAAGAACCTCCACAGTTGTCTCCTCTCCATGGCAGATTGTGAAAGCTAACAGCAAGAGGACAGAAATTACTCCCAATATCCTCATCGAGACCCGTGCTCGGTCCCCCCAATGAGTTATGTGAAAACCCCAAACACCAAAAGAGAAAAAAGAGAGAACGAACTTTCACAAGCTTGAGAGAGTCTCAAGCGCTGTACTTACGATATCAATCTCAGGCATGTGTTATATAATGATGCTTGAGCAAGTGAGGGTTTAAGCATTAATGGCTTCTTCACCGACACTGCAGTAAAGGGCCTCACATGGAGTTTAGGGACCAATATTGCGATGAACCCTTAATAATAGGAGGCTCCGAAAAGACCCTAAAACATGTGCTACGCCACATTATCAAGCCTCGGCATTGAAAGCCCTCAACTGCTCTCGATCTATCTATCGATCCCTAATAGTTGTCTGCTGCTGCTGAGTTGTGTCGACTGTGTGAAAACGTAACTATTTTTTTATCGACATATACATGATGAAATGCTGATGGCGTACCTAACCCGAGCTTGATTGAGCCTGATTTTTCCTGGCAAAATAGTTCGCTCGCTCTCACCACTTGGTCATAGAGTAAGTCCATGCAATATCAAGTTTTAGCTGAACCCATATAAAGAAAAAATCAATTTGCATGGTACTATTTATGCAGTGGTACGTTGGTGCTTATATGGGTATGAACCAATCTATAAACATACCCAAGAAAGAATCAGCTGCACAAAATACAAGTCTCCATTTTCTTCCAATTAAGTCACTCAAATTGCTCTCCTCAATACCATCTACTCGGGTCGAATTACATCCGTGAATTTAAGCATCTCACATAAAGCTCACTCATGCGGCACAGGTCGAGTATTATGAGCTCTATCGTGATTCAAACTATACTTGACATCCTTGACCCAAATTAACCTTAAGTCTAGCCAGAGAATGTGTGCATCTGGTCAAGGGTAGATTTTGCGTAAGCTCAGCTGCTCGAGAAGCAGGATTCAAGCCAGTTGACCAGCTCTCATGAATACTTTTCATTCAAATTTTAGAAGTTCAACAAGTGTTTGGAGGCATCTCTTCACAATCTTTCTTTATCTAAGTATATAACAAATATGTGAGAGCACCTATTCACAACAATTGAGCAATTACGGTAAGGCGCCGTCATAAGGGGGGAAATATTCTCCTGTAACTGGATCCTCCATAACCACAAGAATCCTTAGTTAGAATAGGATTACAACTCAACATCCTTTGAAATTTTGAAATTTTGAGAAGAGTTGCTCTTTGGAGAGCACTATACGATGAAAGTTGGTTGTTGTGTTCGGGAGGAGTTATCGTCGATCATTGGCCTCTATGGTAGAATCACCTAGGGGAGCAGGTAAACGATCTCTTTTATTTTATTTGACCCTGTCAAAAGGTAAGGATTTGGGACGAAACCAGACCATTCATTTTGCCGAGAGCTGCTAGGATACGTACTTCTTCATTGCATGTGCATTTATGATGTGTAGTTCACACAGAAACAGCTTGAAAGCACAACCAAAGTCATGCTTGGCAACATCTAAATATCAAACCTATCATGTGAACTCACTCTTGTGTGTACAACTAAAAGCTTTCCCTTTGAAACGTGTGGACCTCGAACGATGTAATTTTTTAAAGTATTTTGTAACGAATAATCTGAAGCACCAAAACAAAGAAAGATCATAGTTCGCTGACACAACGTTTTGCTCTTGTAAAGTGTAACCAATGTTTTGACAAATTGAAACATTCATTATCACGTATGATTAGTAAGTATTTTTAGAGCATTCTTTGTTAATGCACATGCAAGTGACGCCTCGAGCTGAAATCTTGCACCTATTGCATCTCCCCTCGTGATTGAAATCACCGTTGGAAATAATGGAGAGAGCAATTAATTTACAATAAGAAGGAAAAGCAAAAGCTGGAAACGAAGCATGTGGCTAGATTACAGCCATTGAACCCACACTGGTTAAAGGTTCTTGCATTTAATTTTGCACAGGAATATTGTTGATTGTGGATACAGATTATGTGCATTACTAGTAACATTATGCAAGAATAAAAGATAATTTCACTGAGGAAAAATTAATGATCAGGCATAGCACACCTGTCTCTATTCAGATTTAGTCAAATTTTACCACATGAATGCTAATTGCAGGGTTAAGCAATTTAACCATTCCATGTGAAGAGCGTTCGCAATCAGCTCATCTTATAATTATCACAGCTTGGAAACAAAATTCTCTTTTTTAAGTTTGGTATGATGGCCATATCCGAAAACCTTTAGCTCATAATTACCATTTTTTTAACTATTGTAGATTCAAAAACTAGCTATTTTTTTCACTTGTAGTAGAAAAAGAATGCATGAGTTGCGTGCAAAGAGAAATAGTGAAAAAAAAAATGATACTAAGGGTGTGTTTATTTAGCGGAAAATAAATAATTTGAAAAATATTTTCTTAAATATGATCGCTTGTATCACCTACAAAAATAAATAAATGAAAAATATTTTCATTGTCCATGAAAATGTTTAAACATAAATTGTTATCAATAATGAAAAAGTTATCTATTGATTAATAATTTTAAGTGATATAAGCATTAATTTATAGGAAAATGTTTTTCAAATTATTCATTTTCTGTGAAATAAAGGAAGCTTAATGAAGGATAAAAGAGTATGTCCAGATTTTATTCCTTTTTATAATATATTTTAACTTGTCCTAAATGACAGTTCAAAAAAAAATATGGAACACCTGATAATTATTTTGTAAATTAAATTTAGAAGGTAAAAGATTCATTGATTGTTTTCCAATCGTCTTAATAATCACTAATTACGATTTTGTACATATATAATCATGCATGATCATAGGATGTTTTTAATATATCATGGGCTTTTCCGTGGAATTCTTTTGGATAAATTTGAGGCCGAGGTGGTTTTCGGGTTCACTTAATTAATAGCATAGATTGATAATCAAAAGAGATCAACTAAATCATGGATTTAAATATGTTTGGAACATTCTTTTCGTGCAAGATGTAGCTCAATTACATGAAACTTCTTTTAGACGTGACATACGACATTGATTCGACGTCGAAGTTGCTTTGGCCCTCTTCTATAACTTTCTAGACGCTGATTTTCTCGTGATATTTGCGAATTATATACTAACTGAAAGGAAACAAAAAGGAGATGCCACAATCAAGAAATTCGAAGCAATCACGCATCACCAAGATCCTTTCGACCAAAAGTCACGTTTAAGGATGACAAAAACACGTTAGTGGACCAAATCCAACTCCTAAAATACATTCTTTTTCCAAATGCTTTGACGTTTCAAATCAGTGACAGGGATGGCAAATGGCATGTGGCTAAGCCCCACGCCAGCAAGAAGCGACAAATGCCAACTCCATGTTAGCCAATGAAATTAAGCGGTTGGAAATTGGAATAATGCTCACTCTTTATTAATCCAACCTGTATAGTAAATGGAGCAACCAAAGTGGTTGAGTTAGATGTTGATTTTTGTTATTTTTAACGTTAAATTTGGGGATATATTATTTAAATAGCTGATGTGATCATATGGGGGCATGATGGAGCCTACCATGAGATTGGGTCGGATCAAATTCATTGTGATGTGAATACACAGAACTTCCGTCTAGAAAAGGAAAGATGTATATAACTGTTTTCACCAAGAATTCATTCATAGCTGGGGGGAGAGCCTTAGATGAGCAATGCACTCTGCAGAGAGTGAGATTTCACGTACGGAGATCCAAAAAGTAGAGGGGAAAAAAAAAAAAAAAGAAAGGCGGGGGATTTATTGGTTATCAGATGGTGCGCAACAGTTAAAGCAAGGTACGTAATTTTAATAAGAAAAGAGTTTGTGCAAAGTGGAACCATACAGTACTAGACACATTTGTTGAGAGGCGAGCGAAGCCACCGATCTCTAACCCACTCTCCTTGCATCAGGAATAGGGTGAGGCCCTGATTGCCCGATGCAACGGGGAGGTGGATAGGGTTAGCGAAGAAGTTGCAAGGGCCGAAGGGGTCGATCGAGAATGGACGCTCTTTAAGGAGCATACCTTAGTGTGAATTGTGACATAAACACGTGAGTTAGGGATAAATGTAGCGATCATATAATTTTCTTTTCTCGGGGCAGTTGAACTTCTTATTTTGGCCATTTTTCTTTCATTTCCCCTCTCTTTTCTTTGATTTACAATGGAATGTGTTCACAACTCAATTTGTTAATGTTCAGAAACTCAATTGGTTAATCAGTCGTTTGACCAAAACCTTATAACCATAGATCAAATTATGCAAAAAGGAAATTATTTTCGAAACCTAAATAATCGATCTTGGCAATCTTCTTCAGTCTATATATATATTGATACCAATTCACCTAAATCAGACAGTTGGGTCAGAGAATATTGCTTTTTAGAATTTTAATCACTCAACTATGACATTCACCGGTAGTATGTTCTTTTCTAAAACAATCGTGACAAGAGTACAAATCATTTATATTATTTTCTCTCAGTGCACATTGTCTTGTGTAAAGCTTAAATAATCATGACTCGAACCAACTGCATTTCCCGGGCTATGCATTAAGTCATAGAGTTCGTGTGGAAAAAACAAATGTGTGCGTGTGTGTACATTATAAATGCTTGTGTGTTGCGAATCAAATTCAATCATAAAACAAAAATTGATTTGATTTAATTCAAGTATTAGA
This sequence comes from Syzygium aromaticum, assembly GCA_024500025.1. Classification (NCBI taxonomy): domain Eukaryota; kingdom Viridiplantae; phylum Streptophyta; class Magnoliopsida; order Myrtales; family Myrtaceae; genus Syzygium; species Syzygium aromaticum. The sequence continues at coordinate 18,778,249 of CM044891.1, forward strand.
CCAAAACTCAGGGGTTGACTCGACACTGGTGATTACATTTGTAATGTTGCAGCAAATAGATTTTTTGGACAATATGGACTCATTACACCTTTCCTAACTGCAGAAAATTAGAGGAAGGACTAGTAAGCGTTCGATAAACACTTGAAATAAGTAAAAGAATTGAAGATACACACACTCCCTCTTTAGTAAACTTTACACGTCGTACAACACTGTCTGGTGCCTACATTAATATGTCAAAAAACAAGGACCATTGGACTAGTTTTTCCTCAGCGGTTGAAGACAGTTCATGCACTAATGGTTGTAACTAAAGCCGCGACCCCAATGACCAGAGCTTTAGGAGCTCCGACTCCGAAAGAGACACGTACACAATCATGCCTTTACTCCTCCTTCTCCCACCTGCATCACCATCAATTCAAGAATGGGAATAAACCCACCTCATTGTCGCGACCGAACTCCAACTCCAATTTTTATCAATAAAAAGAGGGGGGTCTCGCCTGGTATGTACTAAACCTAGATCTAGAACTTATCTCGGGTTCTCTCAAACTCAAACTATATCGGGATTTAGAATTTTATGTTTCTAACCTGCAAGTGGTTTTTATTTAAGAGTTGCCACTAATCGGTTTGGAGTAGATCAATTAAAAACCCAAGTAAGGTAATGGGAGAATCGTCCTACTCCTACGAACTAGAGATTAAATAAGTTTGAGGACTTGAATACACTATTTAAGTAACTAATGCCCTTTCAGTATCTTTTTACCCTGTTCATTTCAAAAAACATTTGTCAGGCAATTTGGATTGATTTTAAAACATTTCTCCTAATATATGAGATGATCAAACGAGTGCACAATCATTAATGATTAGCAGTCAAGATAGATATGCAGCCTAGAGTTCTAACTCTAACTAAGGTGACTACATTCAAAACATGATAATTTATGCAATTATATTCTAATTAAAAAAATAACATGCATAATAATAATACAACAGTAGTAAAACTAACATGTAAAATCCTATTGTATAGCCCTATAGGCTTATCCAATTTAAACATGATTATTAATCAAATAATTCACATAATTTAGAAAATTATTCAAAAATATTAATTTCTAAACTATTTCCTAATTTTAAAAGAAATAAAAAAAAACGAATTTTTTTAAATATATTTTTTAATTAAAATAATATCAATGTATTATAATATTATAATAATATATAAACGGACCAGGGTCGGATCTCCACAACCGACCCAGGTCGCACTGACCCGGATTCGCTAGCCCGAACCCACACGAGATGGGGCTCAGAGAATGAGCCCAATCTAGCAAAACTTAAAAAAAAAAAAAAAAAACATAGGCCCAGACCAAATATTAATACAAGCCCTGCCCACCGCCTATTTCTCTTTTATTTCTAGCCCAGCTTCAAAAGAGAGGAAAAGGGAACCGAGTCGGGCACCTCGCCCAACTCGGATCCGACCCGGATTCCCCTTGCCACCGACCCGACTGCTCTTCCTCCTCACCCGCTACACTCTGCCTTCGCGGCCTCGCCCTAGCGCTCGTGGTTGCTGCACACCGACGCCCGACACCCGAGCCACTATCGCCTCACCACCGTGAACCGAATTCGGCGTCGTGAACTGAATTCGGCTCCGCTCCTCCGATCGTGTTGCCGTAGGCTCGACGACTGTCAACGTTGAGCCCGACTTTGGCTTTTGTTCCACACCCTCTATTCTGTGCTTTGTCGAAAAGGGCCGAGACACCTGCTTTGGCATCGCCTTGACCGTTGTTCAGCCATGCCCAGGGGCACGGCTAGCCATGGTTGACCACCACGGTCACCACGGTTGTCGGAGGAGCTCCCTTTCTCTCTATCTCACTCAGTTGGTCTCTGTTCTCGCTCTCTCTCGGCTCATCTCTCTTGACTCTCTATCTCCTCTCTCTCCGTTTCGCCCCGCAAAACCAAACTCTCCCCCTTGTTTCTCGGTCCCCAAAATCAAACTCTCCCCTTCTCTTGACAGTCGTGGTACGACCACGGCGGTTGCCGGAAAAACTCTCCGACTCTCTGTCTCTCTCTCGCCCCAACTCTCTGCTCTACGTTGGTCCTCCCTAGAACCGAACTTCCTCCCCCCTCTTCCTTTTATGGCTGACGACCACCTGTTCTATGCCTTTCTATTCTCTCCCTTAACAGCTCTACACCGGCCTACCTTCTTCGTGGACTTTCGTGGCCAACTTTGAGCGGTGGAACGGGTTCTCCGCTCGGTTCCAGTAGGTGGTTGGCTGCAGAGGGGGAAAGGAAGAAAGGGAGAGGGAGAGAGGAAGGGGGAGAGAGGAGCTAGGCCGGGGAAAGAAGGGCTAGGCTAGGCCCAGCGAGAAAGAAAAGAAAACAAAAAGGGAAAAGGGGTTGGGCCAGGCCCAACCAGGGGAAGGACTAGGTGGTCGAGTTGACCTAGCCCATTTCTGCTTCGTTTTTTTTTTCTTCTTTTTTTTAACAAAAAATATATATATATATATATATATATATTCTAGTAAAATGCACCTAATGTCTAAATGCAATGTAATTTTATGAAAATATTTTTGTTTTAGGAATTAAAAAAATTAATTCTCAAAATTTTGTGTAATTTAATTGGACAACTAAAATAGGTGTCAACACTCGTACTAATTGGCCAAAAATCAAAAGCAAAGAAGACGGAATAGAAGCACCCATTTTTAAAGATTCAGGCCTCATTGAAATGCCGAGATGCTTCAGCCCATTCCATGGCGAGAACTTGCACAGATTCAGAGGCGAAAACTATGCGGGGCGACACCGAATTCGGAAGCTCCGGGGCATGAGATGGCAAACGAAGAAGATGATGATGATAAGGTACAAAGGGTTGGTCTCGAGCAATTAGACGAGGAACGGAAAATGGCTGCCGCAGCTGGCATTGGTGATGCCCACTACCATGATTTTTTGTCTTGTCGGGATGACTATTTCACTGTAGTAATAATTTTAAGGTTCTTGCTTTGAAATGCAGATATGGGCGTATCTCGTGATGACTGATTGGGATAGATACGTTCAATTCACTTGGATATTATGCTCGCAGACGTAGAACTACAGACACACATCCACGTCGAGCCCAATAAGCATACTCAGCTGGACCAATGAGTTCATCTAGGGCCTGCGGGTTTGGGCGGTGGGGGACGGGGTGGCTGGGGTGGGTCTCGGGGGTTTCATTTATCTGTGACTTCTACTTGAGTCTTTCCTTTCAAAATATGAAAATGAAGAAAAAAACTTCTTTTAAATTTCATAAAATTTTGAAACGAATTCAAAAGTGTAAGTGCCCTTTAAACTTCCAAAATGTGAAAAGTTAAAGGGTTAATATTATGAAAAATCTCAAACTGATACACCTGTCATAAATTTATCTTCCGTTAATTTTCATTAAATTTTATCGTCAAATTACTGAATTGGATGACATGTGATAGTTGACGGGTATACTAGTTTAAGATTTTACCCCTCCCATTTGTCATAAGTTTACCAGTTTATGATTTTTCGTTATATTAAACAAATTTAATAGAGGGTAAATTTGTCACAAATTTACCAATTTAGGATTTTTTTGTGGTCAAAAAATTAATTTTGAGTAAATTTGTCACAACTGTACAAATTTTAGGTTTTTTGTGGTTAAAAAATTTGTTTGGATAAATTTATCACAAATGTATCAATTTAAAGTCTTTAGTGGTATTAATCCAAAGTTAAAACAAGAAATTACCAACGGGCTTGACTTGAGCACCCCCAACCCTAAGAATGGTCACCGTTGCTAGTATCCTATCAAAAGCTTATCACTAACGCATGAAAACATTTGAGTGGCGAAGGCACGTAAAAGATAAATGATTCATGTAGATTTTTTTTTTGTCAAGGAAACATTTTATTCATTTCCACAGATATACAATAAAGATATGCAATCCAATTACAAACCAAAATAACAAAACAAGTTCTAGATAAGAAGATGAATCATCAGAACAAGGTTATGGGTCACACGCTCAAAAAGTAAATCTAGGCCTTCTTCATACCAAAATTGGCGGCCGATCACAAAACTCGTCTTCACTAATAAGTACACACCGAGATCTTTATCTATTGCTACGGCTTTACTTTTTAGTGATGTGCCTAGGTTCAACATCCCCAACACCATCGCCGTGCATAGTAAAAAAGTTGAACGTGCACAGATCTAACATCTATGATAGCGAAACTTTCACGAAACTCCTCTAATGTCTTTCAAAATTGGACTTATATACCAATAAAACCCGAGGAAAGCAAAATCCCAAAATCATACACGCAAAAAAATCCCAAATCTAGACTAGATTAGGATAGATACCCTACGAAATGGGAGAGAAAAACTTCTAGATCTAGACTAGATCAGAAGAGAAAAGCTCCTCAAAGCGGGAGGAAAGCAAGAAAAAGATAACAGAGAACCAAATCAGCCAAAGAAAAAGGAAAAAAAGGAGGGAAGGGAGAGATTTAGCTCAAATCCTCCCCTTCGTGGAGGTTAAAGAAGAAAGTAATGTGAAGATAGCATGGAGAGAGGAGAGCACCGTAGAGAGGAGAAGGAAAAAGCGTTCTTGAAAGAAGATTGGTGTGCAAGAAAGGTTCATTCGATTTATGCAGATTGAATTGGGCAATGTATTTGGGGCTCCTAATGTCCTAGTTGCTCACTTCCAGCGGACTAGGTGATGAAAAGGACGAGTTAATCTTGAATACATGTAAAAAGTAGTATTTCATCTGCAATATGTAATAATATTAAGGGTTAATACCATTAAAAATCTCAAATTGATACCTCAATAATATATTTACGCCAAACTAATTTTCAATTCATAAAATATCTTCAACTAATATTTACACCCAATTGATTTTCGTCTCCCAAAAGAAACCAAACTGGTATTCTGATCCAAATCTATCATCCGTTAACATTTCGTCCAATATCCTGTTATAATGCATACGTGTCAACACGCTGAGAATGACGTGGAGGATGACAAATTAGACTTGAAAATCCAAATGTGTAGACATTTTAACGGATGGTATATCTAAGTCAAGATTATCAGTTTTGGGTTTTTTGTTCAATGAAAAATTAACTTGGGATAATGTATGATGGAGTATCGATTTAGGACTTTTAATGGTAATAACCCAAATACTAATAAAGATACTTGTACTTGGGGTAATATCTATTTATAGAGCATGAGTAAAAAGAATGGGAAAATTTTTCAAAAAGTCATAAATTTATTATACTTTTGTCAATTCAGGCATAAACCTTTTTATTTTACCAATTAAGTCCTAAACATTTTCACATTTTGCCAATTAAGTCCGTCCAGTTAATTTTGGCTGGAATTTGCTAACGTGAACACCGGCTATCTTACATAATACGGTCGACACTAACATGGACGATTGATAATAATATTGTAATATTATTTCGAATTTTTTATTAATTTTTTTTATTTTTCCTTTTTATTTTTCTTTTTTCCTTCTTTATTCCTGGCAACTGCGGGTGAGGGCCACTGGACCCTCGCCGGCCACAAGCGAGGGTCGCGCAACCCTCGATCGACCTCACCAAACTTGAGGGAGGCTAGCCTAGTCGGTTGCATGCAAGGTCACCTTCGCCCAGATCTGGGCAAGGCTGCCTCTCCCGTTGGTGTTGGTGCTGATGGTGAGAAGGAAGCAAATCATCCTCAGTGACGAGGGAAGGGTTTATGGATGGAGGACCAAACGGTCGAGGACGAACAAGGGAGCGACGACTTTGATCTGGTCAGCATCACCGACGATTGGCTCTTCTATCCCTCATTAAGGAAGCTCTGAGAGAGAGAGAGAGAGAGAGAGAGAGAGAGAGAGAGAGAGAGAGAGAGAGAGAGAGAGAGAGAGAGAGAGAGAGAGAGAGAGATATTTCGGTTTGTTTATCCAAAACGTCTTTTTTTTTCACGTTCTCTCTGTGTTGCCTCCTCAATTATTAGGGTTTTCAATTCAAAGCCAAAGAGAAGACAGATACAATCGAATGCAATTGCTGGAGGTATCAATAACCATGGTTTCCGATCACAAACCTTCACCCCTTCCTTCAGTCCCCATATCCATAGACTATGTTTATCCTTTCCTTCTTCCTTCTTCTCTGCACGTGGCCAAAAATTTTCCCAAATGAGCAACCGGAGCAAAGCAAGCAAGGATCCAAAAATTTGCGAATACAGAAGAAAGTTTTTGGCCATGGCAAGATTGCCATGCCTAGCTGGGTGAGGTCAGGCGAGGGCCACACGACCCTTGCCAGTGGCTGGCAAGGGCCGAGCCTTCCTTGGTCACATTAAAAAAAATAAATAAGGAAAAGAGAAAAAAAAAAGGAAAAATATTAATAGAAATTTCAAAAAAATATTAAAATGTTATTAAAAAGTGTCGACATTAGCGTCTGTCATGTCACGTAGAACACCCAGCATTCACATCAGTGTTTTCCGGCCAAAATTAGCAAAATTGCAATAGATTTAAAACTTTTTGGATAATTTTCCCTAAAAAGAAATACATTAATAGTTGCCAAAAGTGAGTAAAACAAAAAGCCTAATTCCCTAAAAAACCCCCAACTTTAGGTAAAGTCCCAAATCTGCCTCGAACATTTTTTGTCTCAGAAAAAATCCCAAACTTTAAGTCAACTCCCAAATCTTCCCCAAATTTTGTTTTGTGTAAAAAAAATCACCATAATTCAATCTATTTTCAAAAATATACCCCATTAATTCAGTCCCAACTTGACGTAGCACTTTCACGTCAATAACAAATCAACATCAATAAATTAATGGGGCTTTTTTTTAGATAATGAAAAGTTCGAGGCAAATTTGGACTAAACCTAAAAATTGGGTTTTTTTTAAATTAAAAAAAAATTGATGTGGATTTGTTATCGTCCCTAACTTTCATATCCTAGAACGATTTTATTTTGAAGAATTTTAACAATTTTTATTGGGTTGGATTTTTTATCAAAGTGAAAATGCAATGTCGATCTATACCTATTGCCCAATTACTTTGCTAATGTTGATTTATTATTGACGAGGAAGTGCCACATTAAGTTAGGACTAGATTACGGGGTATATTTTTGAAAATAAATTGAAATTTACTGATTTTTTTATACAAAATAAAATTCGAGATAGATTTGGTATTAAACTTAAAGTTTGGGTTTTTTCTAAGACAAAAAAGGTTCAAGGCAAATTTAGGACTGAACCTAAAGTTTGAGAATTTTTCTAAGACAAAAAAAAATTTGAGGCAAATTTGAAACTTGACCTAAAGTTGGGGACTTTTTAGGGAATTCACCCTAAAACAAAGTGTGAGCTATACATTCAGTTCAATGAGATGTTAAACTCCCAGGAGAATCCAATTAGACAATGTGACAAAATATAGACCTGGCTTATTTGAATTGGCCCCTCAAAATTCTTATATGGTGTAGTGGTTTCTAATCAATCCATTGTTGCTTATGTATTACATGCTATTAAAGAAAGTTTTTGGCCTAATTCCTTAAAAAGTCTCAAACTTTAAGCTCAAATCAAAATCTACTTGAATTTTTTTTGTCTCAAAATAAATCCCCAACTTTCATTCAAGTCCCAAATGTATCTTGATCATCCAAGTCACCATGAGTTATCCAACATGGCAGTCCAAGTCGCTAATACTTATCCAACATGGCATGCCACGTCAGATAAAATAAACGAAAATAAAAAGAAAACAAAGATAAAGAGATAAAGAGAAAGAAAAGAAAAGAAAAAAAAAAAAAACCTGGGATAGAGAGGCGGCCATGGCCGCTCAAGCTCTAAGCTTCTGGCGGCCATGGTCGCTCGTTCTTCCAGCTCGCGACGGCTAGCTTCGAGCTCACGATAGCCATGGCCGTTGGAGTTTCGAGCTACGAAGCTCACGGCGACCATGGCCGCTGGAGTTCCGAGCCACGAAGCTCGCGGAGGCCATGGTCGCTCGAACTTCGGGTGCGACGGCCATGGCCGCTCAGCATGATGCCTGAGCGGAGAACACGAGCAAACAGAGCTCTGTTTTCGTTTACTATCTGGAGAAACGAGCTCTGTTTTTGTTGTGATTTGAGTTGGTATATTTCGGAATTTGATTTGGAAAATGCTCAGGAGCGCATCCACACTTTTGGAGTTCGAATCCGATCCATGTTAGCCGGCATCTTTCAAGAATGTGAATTGGGTTTTGGGATTAACTTGCAATAGAGCAAAATGATGGCATCGCTCTTGCTTGCTTATTTGCTACCTATCTTAACCCTCAAGAGAATTGCCCGCGACTGTTCTCACTTTCAGTGGCTTCCCTCGGACAAATTTGGGCTTGACGGTGAGGTATCACCTTTGAGATCTACCTGTAATTCTAAGCTAGCGTCTTCCCATTCTCAGGCGGCTTGCTCGGTGCATCAATCAAGCTTGTGATCTTTTAGGTGAGTGGTGCCACATGGCCATGGCCGCCGTCGCCCCTCTCTCTCCCCCTCGCTTGTCCTCATCTCTGTCTGCTCACGTGCCCTGCTCTATCATCATTTGCTCGCGGCAACCATGGCCATGGCCAGTCAAGTTTCATGCTCGTTGCAATCGGGACCTTGAGCGGCCATGGCCGCCAGGAGCTCTGAGCTTGACCTGCCATGGCCGCCTCTCTCTTCCAAGTTTTCTTTTTTCTTTTTTACTTTTTTTGCTTTTTCTTCTGATCCTCTTTCTTTCTCGCAATTTTTCTTTTCCTTCTCATGTGTGTTTTCTAATGTGGCTGTACACGTGGATGCCACCTTAGAGAGCCAATGATGACTTGGACAATAAGGATAGATTTGGAATTGAAATGAAAGGCGAAGATCTATTTTGAGATTAGAAAAAGTTTGAAGTAGATTTGGAGCTAAATCAAAAGTTTAGAATTTTTTAGAAAATTTGGCGGATAATTTTTAAGAGATTTGCCCGAATAGGAAAACGTTTGACCTACGGAGCTATTACTTTTGTGAATGCACAATGCATGTATATCACATCTTTAAGTAGCTGGCCAATTCACCCCTTATGAAAGTTCGGAAATACTTTTCTTTTTTACTTCACAGGTCATACATAATGACACTTTCTCTAATCATATGAGAATGAGATGTCCCTCGTGAGAGGAAACTGGATAATTTTTGTTTCAATTTTTGGAAACGATCTCAGATACAGTGCAAAATATATTTTGTTCTTGGGATAAATATATCATGAGTATCATATATTTTGTGCGGCGTTCATCTGAGTGCCATAACTTTTTTTTTTGCTCACTTAAATAGTGTAAAATTGATCACTTGAGTATCAATTCCCGCAAATCATCAAATGTGAATTTTTTTCATAATTTTTCATTCCGACATTGGATTTTTAAAAAAAAAACCAAAGTCCAACGTGGAAATTTTTGTCCAGTATGGCAAAGAGTATAATAAACGTTACCGTTTCTTGCTATTTCTTTAAATCTTCCCCAATTAGATAAGGCCGTTTCAGACTCTCTTTCTCTTCCTCAAACGATGATGTTTTTACTTTTTTTCTCTCTCTCAACGTTCCATGTCTGCAACTCGAACACCACCACAGAATCGTAGTGAGCACTTGGCGAATCAAAGCGAGTTCTCTGTCTCTCTCTAAAAATATAGGGCTTTGTCTTCTCTTCTCTTACGCACACTCGCTTGCTCAATGTCATCCTCTCTCACTAGACAGACTAAAAAAGGCAACAATGTGGAGGCAAAAGTTATGCTTTTGACTCACTCTCTCTCTAAAATTTAGGGCTTTGTCTTCTCTTAGTCACACTTGCTCACTGAGTGTCATCCTCTCTCACTAGATAGAGACCAAAAAAGGTAACAGGATGGAGGCAAAAATTAGGGCTTTTGACGACTCTTGGAGGACAAAGACTAAAGGCAAGTGATTTACTGTGTTGCCTGAGGTACATTCCATATTTTGTGTCCACTGACTGACAGAATAATGATTACTTAGTCAATTCCGTGTTGTGGTCAAGTAAGCTGTTTGTTGTGATCATTGATATTGTTTGTCATCTTCTTGCCAATTTTAGTTAATTAACTCATGTTACGTCATTTTGCAGGTTCGAAATAAAGAGCATTTGAAGAGGTTTCTCAAAGTTTGGTACCACAAAAAACATGTCACAATAGACAAAAGGTTAAGGGAATACGGCATGGGTGTTGGGAAAATATTGTACGGAGAAGAAATGGAATCGAAATTTAATCGGACTTTGAGGCGTGTAATCACTTTCTTTTAGGATCAATTTGCCCCACAAAATTGCTACAGGCTTCTGGCAAACTCCCTTCAGGATACAACAAAGTCACGTGAGATTTTTTGGATAGCAATTCCAGAAAATCTCCTTAAACTCTCAAAATAAACAATTAGAGAGAAGGCTGTGTTTTTTCTTGAAGAAAACCGGCAAATGGAAAAAATGCTCTCTAAAAATATATACGACAAGTAAACCACACCTTTTGGTGTCTAACATGTCGAATCGGACACACCTGTTCATGTCTGAAAATTGAACTTCGAATATGACTCTTTGTTTGTGATAACCGTCGTTCTAACATGACTATTCACGTTCGGAACTTGCAATTCGAACACACATTTTCGTGTCCTAAAACAGACGGCTTTTTTTTTTCTTTTCGAATAGTCACAAATGAAAATTATGTCCGACCAGTCACAAGCTAAAATGAGTAAAAATAAATAAATTAAAAAATAATTTCGAAAATGAAAATAATAATTGAATTGTTGATTAAGGCTAATTTTGGTCCACGGCGCGCATAGTGCTAAGTGCGTCTAATAAACGCGTCAAAAACGCACACCCGCACGCGGGTATAGTGGGATCTAGCCCACTAAACCATTTTCTTATTTCAAAATAGTATAATCCACTTTTCACTGATAAAGTGACCAAAACATTCATTTCTTTCCTATGTGGGACAAGGAAAGTGCCTTAAATATTTGTTTTACAAACAAACATATCCAACAATGGGTTGTTCACGTTCATGACTACGGGGATGACGTTTTGAACATAAGTTTTTTAGGTCTTGTGCATCTAATGTATATCATTTGATTAACATGGTAACTAATCAAGGTTATATGGTTATAGCTTGGTCTAAGGCGTTAATATCTCAAGGTTATATGGTTATAGTTAGGTGTTTGATGGTTTTCCTGCATTCTGGCTGGTGATGTGTTTAGCAGCAATGTTGTTCGGTCTAAATGTTAAGAACATCGTCCTGCCGTTGATGTAAGAACATCATTACTTTGCTAACGCAAGGATTATCCTTTGTTGCTGCCCAGGTTGTGGAATAATAAGTTGTTACATGATGACAACGAATGGGAGAGACCTATGGAATCTTGATTAAGTTATTACCGGATGTGCTTACGAAAGTGAAACCAACATCTCTCTTTTTAAGAAGTCGAGAAACTTAAGTAGTCACTTTTGAAAAATCGATGAACCTAAGTGTTCGCTTTGAAAAATTTATGGTACAGAAATAAGAATTGATGAAGTTATCAGAACTTCTATTGTCCTTCAACATCATACACAGAAGCAATGTTGTTTGCCTTCTCAAGTGCTTACTTCAACTTTTCGACATGCCACATCGGCTTTTCTAGCTAGGTAAATCGCCGATGGCATTTAAATGATCGATTTTTTTAAATTTGCAGTACTCAAGTAAGCGAAAAAAAAATATGGCACTAAAGTGAATACCGTACAAAAGTTATGATACTCCTACTGTACTTATCTCGTTTGTTCTTCATACAATGCATTGGGCGGAGGTGCATGGTAATTAGATCACGCGCTTTTAGATATGCTTCAAGCTTTGAGCTATTATTACTCCAACACTTTTGCATCATAAGAAGGCACATCAAGTCCATTAAATTCGACTCACTTATTGTATTTTCCACAGACCTCTCTTTCACGCTTACTAGCCTGCATGCAACAAACCATTGGCAAATACGACATAGGCCAATAGGATAAATTCAACATTTATCGCCCAATTTAATCTATCATACCCATGGTTAATCGCTTTGACCACGCAACTCTCTAGAGACAGCTCTTGATTATTGGACAAAATACCATTATGAGCCGACAAATATAAGCAACAAGGACTATTTTCTGTAATGTTGCCCTTCGGAGAACCATATCGGCGGAAGACGAATTAGTCATTGCAATAGGGATTAGGATTCTTGAAGTTTTTGCTTCTTACAGTCGCCAACCATCCATGACTAGAGCCACAGCATCTTCTGTTATAGCGCACAATAAGTCTAACCATTTATCACATTGTACAAATTACGGCTATTATGGCGATTATATATCCTAGAAACACCAATAGGGCTATATTTGATAGTCCAGATTTGAGTTCGGATAGGATAACAAAACATCCTATCTAGTGTTTGGCGATGCCTTCTGGACCGGATATACTCGGATAAAATGCTAGATAAGAAATCCAGGCTAGGAGGTAGGATAGACTCGAATTAGATAAAAAAAGTAAAAAAAAAAAACCATAACAATTTCTTTCCAACAATGGAGTGATGGAATCTGGTGAAGTTCGGCTTCACCGACCACCATGCAAGGACTGCCGCCACAACAGCCCATCACTCTCGACCACCATGCAATCGTCATCATCTCCGACCAATGCCAATCATCATTGTCGTCCAGCCGATTGTCCTCCAACAACTGTCGAATTGAACCGGCTCTCGCTGATGAAAGGCCTAAAATCAATGGATTGACCCGAAAAGTCGTATTTAAAAAAGAAGAAGACAAAAACTAAAACGCACGAAGTTTTTGGGGTTCGTATGTTGGTCCTAAACGGTGGTCAACTTATTTTTCCATGATGCTTCGACGTCCGATCCCGTCCTCTACTCATATATGAGACTTTGTACTAACAATCGGAAGATTTCAAAAGAGAAGGAGGAGGAGGAGCTCCGGTGAAAACAATGATCACTCAAAATGGTGCTAGTATCGGTCGTGTGAGATTATGTCAATAGGATGATGCCCTAGATTTGAAAAGTATCGCCATTGTGAGTAATTGAAATTTTCAAAAAATTTGAATCCTATCTAGGATTGCGCCAAACATGGGAAATGTTTTTTTAACAATCCGTATGATATTTGAAGAATTTCTAATCCCATGTTATCCTATTCAAATCCGGATAACCAAACACATCCTAAGAGATCTGTATGCGTGATACTTTCTTAAGCTCCGCATGATCTCAAATGAAAGAAAACCACAGAATGCATACCCGGCTTACGTGCAAGTATTTGTCAATTGATGCCAACTTTTTCAAAAGAGCATCCATAAAGTTTCTCGGAATACTTGCCCAATCCGTTTCTTGAATACTCATGCTTTCATGGACAATCATTTGCAGGGAAAGGGATTATGTAGACTCTTCACCAACCAAAGGAGCATAATCCTATTAGAAGTCCAATTCCTTACTTAAGGAGGAGTCTAATAAGCAGAAAATTATCCAAAAAGTCATCAAGGGATCAATATAGTTTTTAAACTTCTTAATTTTATCAATTTTATTCTAAACCTTTGACGATTTTCCATTGAATTCCCCTTACCACGATTGGCGAGAAATGCTCACATGATACCAGTCAGCTGGCAACTTTTAGTTTGTTAAAAAAATTTGAAATTTTCTTTTTTTTCTTTGCATTTCTTTTTCTTTTTTTCTATCTTCAAATTTCCAGTTAGCGGAGTCACAGAGGCTTAGCGATAGCCAGCGACTCGTGGCCACAAGCAAGGATGCCGCAACCCTCACCCAAATCCCAATGAGGGCTCCAACGAGAGAACACCACTGATTTCTTCACCGTCTTGCTCGGCTACTGAAAAGCTTCTTCTATGAGCAGACAGACCTTTCAAAGCATACAAAAGGGTTAATACTACGAAAAACCACAAATTGATACACCTAAAACAATTTTACCTCAAACTAATTTTTCAACCACAAAAAACCCAAAACTAATACACCTGTGACAATTTTACCAAAAACTAATATTTTGACTACTAAAAAACCCAAACTAGTACATTTGTGATAAATTTACCCTCCGTTAGTTTCCGTTAAATTGGATTAATACCATAAAAAATCATAAACCGGTACACATATAACAAACAGAGGGTAAAACATAAAATTGACATATCAGTCAACTGCCATGTGTCATTTAACAAAACAACTTGATAGTAAAATTTAATGGAAACATACTAAAAGTAAAATTGTCATAGATGAAACCAATTTGAGGTTTTTTGTATTAAAAAAATTAATTTTGAGTAAAATTATCATAAATGTATCAGTTTAAGGTTTTCATTATATTGACCCTAAAAGAAACTTACTTTGTATATCAAAGAGCTCACTCTAAGCTCATTTACTCGCCCCCAATCTTCCAAGCAGGTATTAATCTGATTCTCGCAGCTAATATGTTGCTTTGGAAGTTTCTTCAGTTGCTATTGATGAGCTCGTCTCGAGCTATCCCTTTCTAGAATAGTCATACTATATGCCCCTCCCTATTCAATCAAATTCATGAAATTACTTAAGTGGTTCGGGAAACACAATTTATCCAAATTCAAGTTCTTTTTTCTATTGTTTTAAGGGTTAATACCATGAAAAACCCCAAACTTGTATACCTATGATAAATTTACCTCAAACTAATATTTTGACCATAAAAAATTCCAAACCAGTACATCTATGACAATTTTACCCTCCGTTAGTTTTCGTTAAATTTTATCGTCAAATTTCTGAGTTTAATGACACGTGGCAGTTGACTTGTGTACTAGTTTTGGATTTTACCCTCTGTTTGTCACAGGTATATCAGTTTGTGATTTTTCGTGATATTAATTCAATTTAACGAAAGGTAAATTTATTACAAATGTACCAATTTGAGGTTTTTTATTGTCAAAAAATTAGTTTGGGATAATTTATCATAGATGTACCAGTTTGGATTTTTTTTGGTCAAAAAACTAGTTTGAGTTAAATTTGTCACAAATATATCAGTTTGGAGATTTTCGTGGTATATGTCCACACTCCAGTGCAAGCTCTGTTCTTTCTCTTGCCAAGACTTTTTCTGCAATTTCAATTCATCTTCTCTGTCCCCTCCACCCAAGTCTGATGTTTGGACCTCTAGCTTTCGGGCGACCATGGCCTTCAACCAAGAATGGAAGGCCAAGTTAACACCGTCCACAAGCCTCCACTTCTTAAGAAAAGAAATTTCAGAAAATTAGAATAAAAAATTTGAAAAAAATCATCTACTTCCATGCAGGTCGTGTCACGTAAGATGCACATATTCAAGTAGATTACGAATAGTAGTTCGTTGTCACGAGTGTATGTGTTAGTAATGTACTATCGGCTCATCGTGTCCAATTGGTAGATATGTTATATACGTGTTAGTTAAATAAATATGCCATTGTCATAAAATGCGGGAATTTCATCATAATTCTTTTCTTTTTTCGGTTGGGTACTTGGATATCTTTGAGTACTTGAATAACCTCATCAAGTTATGACAGGTTCATCGTGACAACGCCGGAACCAATAGATTAAAGGCCAAATAGCAAAAAAAATCCTTACATGTATCTCCTCATATTCACTTTTATCACCACCTTTTTATGCTATCAAGATAAATCCCCATGCCCTTTTGAAATCACATCAAATCTATCCAAAAACTAGACTCCCTCAAAAAATCGTCTTTTACTTATTTATTTTTATTTTTTGCCCTCTTCAGCCTTAAATATTAGTAGAACTGGAATTAAGGCTATTTTTGTAGAACGGCCTAATTTTTCATTTTTTTTTTCATACAAGAAATTTCAAAAAAATCTTTAACAATTAAATAATGGCCAATATGAAGCCAGATTAATATTATCCCTAGGCATCCGTTAAATTATTCTCCCTTAAACATTCTCCCTTGGGTAATAAAACCATGTAAATCTTTTGGGTATTCTTCCTTTGAGCATAATTTCGGGAACAAGGAATAAAGAATATTTTTGTTAGAACAGTCTTGTTGCCACTGTTTTCTCTCCAAATAGTGTTAAAAGATTTGCGACAGAGTTGGTGCAAATTTGAAAGATTGGGAATTTTCATTTGGCCAAAAGTAAATAATCACCGTAGCAAGAGGCTTATAGGAGGTTCCACAAGAATGTGGAAAATGACTAATTAGACTCGATTAACATCGGTCGGGTTAATTACATTCTTAGAATGTTGTTGGTTTCGCGTGAGATTCATGCAATCAAAAGCCAAAGTTCACTCAGTCTATTAGGGAAAGATTTTTGTTTCCTCTCGATAGCTTTCTTGGTTGGTATGCCAATATTGTTGCCATAACATACAACACTGTGGAATCTAGCTAGGGTATGAATGTAATTCGCCTATAATGGTTATATTCTTTCGAAAATTTATCCAAAAAGTCCTAAACCTATTGTAATTTTGCCAATTCAATTAAAAATATTTTGACAATTTAGTCCATCTAGTTAATTTTGGCAAGAATTTACTGACGTAAACATTAACCGTCCTACGTGGCACGGCCGGCGCTGATGTGGGCAATTTTTAATAAAACTTTAATGTTTTTTCTAATTTTTTAATTGTTTTTTTTATTATTGTTTTCTCTTTTTCTCTTTTCCTTCTTTATTTATGTTTTACTGTGGCCGGGGAGGGCCCATCAGGACAAGGAAAAGCAAATCAGGAGTTTCCTGGATGATGTTGTCATTATCATAGGAGAAAGCAAAACGAACTTTCTTTCAGTCAACGAGCGTACCATTCAAGCCAAAAATACCACCCCTGTCTGCTCTGACTCGTGCTCAAGTTTTTTCTAATGCCACCTTTAGTGATCACTTCTCAGACAAGGGAAGACTTCAATAAAGACCCTCCCAAATGGTAGTGTGTTGGTGCTCACTTCTTTGCTTCCTCAAACTGAAGTGAGCTCATTACTTCTACTTGGGTCTTGAGTGAAGAACAGAACGGGAAGGAGATGGGAGCTGCAATAAACCCGCGGGATTTGCCGGTTGGATACAGATTCCGTCCAACCGGGGAGGAATTCGTGAATCATTACTTGAAGAGGCGAGTTCTAGGATACATAGACCATCCCTGCATAATTCCCGATGTTGACGTCTGCGGGTGCGATCCTTGGGAATTACCGGAGAAGTTTCATGGTAAGAACAGATGCACAACCATCACTTTGCTTGCTCCTCCGATACAATTCCTCTGCAGCCATGATTGTTGGAAACTTATTACCTTACATTTATGGGTTTGTGGAGCATAATATTTATCATCAATCAGGGAAAAGTCTGAGGGAATTTGCTGATTAGTTGTCAATTCGATAGTTTGTGGTGGCGATGTTTCGCCTTATCAGGAGCAGGCAACTGTAAAATGCAAATCCTTCGTTTTGTCACGAAAAGGAAACACAAATTCTTGATAATAAGAAATTGATGAGATTGACAGGTGAATCCATCGTTGGCCCGGATGACCAAGTTCAAGAGTGGTGGTTCTTCAGTCCGCATACACCGCATACATCCCAAAAGGTTAAAAGATCGACTCCCTCTGGCTATTGGAAGAAGACGGGCATCAACCTGGAGGTCAAGGCCAGATATACCGGCACAGTAATCGGTACTAAGAAAATTCTAGTCTTCCACGAAGGTCGAGGCAAGAATGGCGACAAGACAAACTGGGTCATCCATGAGTATCATCTACTCACCAATGATGTGCTTAATCTATCCCTCCTTTATTCGTTATAATTAATTAGATTCACAAGATGCATGAATTTGATGACGTTTCGTATGAGAAATTCAGCTACAATAATCTGCAGAAACACCCGATCAAAAGTTTCCACGAGTCCTTACAAGCAAAGGAATATTTTCTTGCTCTATTTCTACTACAGACGATTGAAATATTATACATACCTAGGAGAATTGACATTATTTTTGCCAAATTTGTGAGCACAATTTTACTTTTGAAGAAAAGATAGATGATCTGATGGTATGAACTGGTATAACTCGGTCTTTTGGCAGTTGAATAGAACTCATGTTCTCTGTCACTTAAAGCATGAACGAGATGAGAAGGCTGATAATTCAACCATAGAATCAGAGCGTGGAGCCATTAACCTGGCAAAGCTCGAATATGATCTTCATTTACCTGATCACGAGGACTTATTTCCCGAGGTGCGGATGACAAAGTGTTCTGTTTATATACAAAATATGTCTCAATGAGCACGCAGAATGTGTTGATGGCTAATTTTTGACTTTTTAATACAGGCTTTGGTGCAAGCAAAGATGAATTCACTGATGGAGTTAATTCAGCCCAAGAACCGGGTTGAATCTATGGCTGACCACCACCAGCAGCTTCAGCCTGCGCAAGGATCACTAAATAATTGCTTCCCCTCCAACACACATCAGCTTACGAATATTGAGGGTCCATCTGTTATGGACCTGTCATTGGATAATGGTCTTGCTGATGAATCTATTCAATTAGTGCTTGGAACAAGTGAAGAAGATGGAGATGTTGGTGACATGCAAAATGCAGATCTTGCTTGTGCTGTCTTCTTCAGCAGAGGAATCATCAATCAAAGTTACTCTCCGGGATTCGGAGTTGAAGCCGGTGACCGGAGGACTCGTCAATCATTACTTGAAGCTGAAAGAACAACCTATGCATCGGTACCTAGATCACTCCCGGTTCCTGCTCGGAACACACGGGCAAGGGCCATGCACGGCTATCCCTTAAACGTCAATCTTCTTTAGTACAGTTCAGGAGGCCAGGTACATGTATTATTTCTTTCACTTGATATCAATGCTCTGCTTGGTGCAGACTAATGCTCTGCTCGCCCAATTGTTTTTGCCAAGTGTACATGAGTATACGCGATGCACACCAATTGGCATACTGCTATGTACATTTCAGTTCTACGAGGACATGTTCCTGCCTTTCTCTACTGTTTACATATTATCCGTTTCATGTCGCATTCTTTTTTCAAACGCGTGCAGAGATATTGTTCTCGGCATTCTGGAGGGGTACAAGATGAGAAGGCTGATAATTCGGACATTCCTAGTGGATTCACCTACCTCTTCTGAAGGCAAGTTAAAGAAGACCCAAGTGACCGAAGACGCTTGTGAAGCCGTATTAAACTTAAGTTCCTGCGAGCTTATTATGGATTCACAATAAGCTTTGTGTATTGGAAGTAAAATCTTCTTTCTTGCCGAGAAGTCTTTTCATTTTATTTTACTTTTTTTAATTCATCTCGATGTGAGAACATCGATTGCTCGAAGATTGTTCAACCCAAATTACAGCACTTCTCCAACTTAGTAAAAATGGATACATTCGGGTATCCCCGGCAGATTGATGATTTGCCTACGGCACGCCTTATTTCCTACTATGAACTTATCACGGCACACGAGCATCTCAGAGTCTCAACATCGGTTAATGAAGGCCCCGGTGCAAAGGAAGTACTGGTGAAAATAATTGAGATTCAATCTTCTAGCTGAAAGATCAGGGCGTTCCAAGGCCCTTGCCGTTTTAAACCATTATATCTGTTCTTTGATTGATAGTCTTTTCTGTTTCTTTCTTTTTTTTTCTACCTCTGTAATCTCCACAACAGAATCTGCGAGGTTAACATTCTAGTGCAATCAGGAGAGAACAGACGGCAATCTTAATCCTAGTTGCGGTACATCTGATCATAACATAATTAGAGGTCCACATGAGTTTCTGTTATTAGCTAAACAATGATTGAAGGTTTCATGTTGGGGTCATCTTGAGTGAGGGACAGTTATGCTTTGCTGCATTTATCATTTGGAACTCACAATCTATCCGAATTCCATGTATGATGGCCTGATTTGTGACTTATATCAGAAGGATGGCTCATACTAAACATAAATAACTGTCTATAAGTGCAAGCATTGGTAAGCAAAAAAGAGCACATGTCCGACCAAACAAAGAAAAGAGTACATGAACTCTTCCCATCGTGAAAAAGGAGAAGATGATCACCAGAATCAGTGAGTTCATAGGTTGTACCCATAAAAAGGAAGCGGCAATAACACAGTCTTTTAAACCCATGCCTGTGGTTTAACAGTTAAGGAACGGGCTTGTGTGTGCCACAGTTCACATGATGTAGGTTTGATTCTCCAACATGACGAGTTGCATACTATTATAATAATTAAATATTAAACCACTTATTCATCTAAAAGGTTAAACTTTTAAAACAGTTGGCAGTAATCCTACAAAATCTCACATAGTATCAAAGCTTGAGGTTTTGAGTTCAAATATTTTCAGATCCCATTTACCTCTCCAATTAAATATGTTTATACTTAGTACTAGGCAAAAAGACCAGACTAAGTATGATAGAGAGTGTTAGAATAATTAAATATTAAATCACGCATTTACCTAAAAGCTTAAGTTTTTAGAATAGTTGATAGTGATATCACAAACTCACAAAATCTCACATATACAATCTTATATTGTATCATGCACGAGGGCTTATCCACAAATCTCACTTGTTCACGAGGTTAGAGGAAACTTTTCGGAGCCCCACGATTTTTGCACGCAAGGCGGAGTTGCAAGTCATCTTAGAAAAATCCCGCTATTTAGAGCTTTTTTTTAATATGACCTTTCATTTATCAACATCTTATAACAGTGAAACTGTAATGACATGCACAAAAAAACAAAAAGAAAAAAAGCATTCATTTTCCTTTGCTGAGGGTAAATGAGTTCTAGGAGTAATCGGCTAATCTAGCTTCGCAGCACAAAGATTGGGGGAAAAGTGCCAGTTATCAATACCCTATTACCCGTGGCGACGAAATACTAGTCATCGCCCATCCCATATCCGACCCGACCCGACCCGACCCGACCCATATTAGTAAAACACTTTTATATTTAACTAAATATATGAAAACCCGTTTCTTATGACTCTTTGTAAAATTTATACTACTAAAATATTTTCATACGATACAAAGCTAGTGAATAATTTTTATAATTTTTTTAAAAAATTGAGATTCTATTTGTTTCGTGAAAAATACAACATTTTTATAAAATATTTTTCATGAAGTCATTTTCCAAGAAAATAAAAAAATTTCCATTGTTTGGTTGAAACTTGAAAATAAATTAGAAAATATTTTTCAACGTTTAGTATATAAAATCTGGTTTGATTTTACTTCATGCATGCATTTTAATAATTATTTTTTATTTTTTTAAATCAAAATTTAAATTCCTTTTAATTTTTTTTCTATTTCCTTTATTTTTGGGCGAGGACGAGCTCGCCGTCAATCATGATCATGATTTTTCTAATTCCCCCTAAAAAAGTTTCGCTTGTGAGACACGTGAAACTTTAATATAAATAGCTAAAAAATGATGGAAGGTTTCATGGTGGGGTCATCTTGAGCGAGGGACAGTTATGCTTTGCTGCGTTTATCATTTGGAACTCACAATCTATCCGAATTCCATGTATGATGGCCTGATTTATGACTTATATCATAAGGATGGCTCATACTGAACATAAATAACTGGCTATAAGTGCAAGCATTGGTAAGTAAAAAAGAGCACATGTCCGACCAAACAAAGAAAACAGTACATGAACTCTTCCCATCGTGAAAAAGGAGAAGACGATCACCAGCATCATTGAGTACATAGGTTGTACCCAGAAAAAGGAAGCGGCAATAACACAGTCTTTTAACCCCACGCCTGTGGTTTAACAGTTAAGGAACAGACTTGTGTGTGCAATAATACACATGACGCAGGTTTGATTCTCCAACATGACGAGTTGCATACCGCTATAATAATTAAATATTAAATCATGTATTCATATACAAATTTAAACTTTTAAAATAATTGGCAGTTATCATACAAAATCTCACATAGTATTAGAGATTAAGGTCCTGAGTTTAAATCATTTTGAATTCCGTTTGCCTCTCCAATTAAATATATCTACGTTTAGTACTAGGCAAAAAGATCAGATTAAATGTGAAGAAGAGTGTTAGGATAATTAAATATTAAACTACATATTTATCTAAAAGCTTAAACTTTTAGAATAGTTCGCAGTGATCTCACAAGCTCACAAAATCTCACATAGACAATCTTACATTTGTACCCGCACGAGGGCTTATCCTCAAATCTCACTTGGTCCACGAGGTTAGAGGAAACTTTATGGAGCCCCGCGATTTACGCATGTAAGGCAGAGTTGCAAGTCATCTTAGAAAAATCTCGTTGTCTAGCACTTTTTTTTAATATGAACTTTCATTTATCAACATCTTATAAAAGTGAAACTGTAATGACATGCACAAAAAAACAAAAAGAAAAAAAAGCATTCATTTTCCTTTGCTGTCAAGGGTAAATGAGTTCTCGAAGTGATTGGCTAATCTAGCCTCACAGCGCAAAGATTGGGGGAAACGTGCCGGTTATCAATACCCTATCACCTGTGGCGACGAAATACTAGTCATCACCCAATTCATACCTGACCCAATCCAACCCATATTAGTAAAACACTTATATATTTAACTAAATATATAAAAATTTGTTTCTTATGACTCTGTTTAAAAATTATACTACTAAAACATTTTCATACAATACAAAACTAGTATATAACTTGTTCCTATTACCCATGGTCCGATCCAAATTGACCCGTTAATCTGTTTATGACCAATTTATTTGTAATATAAATATCTCAATCCATACCCAACCCGACCCAACCCATATTAGTAAAACACTTATATATTTAACTAAATATATGAAAACTTGTTTCTTATGACTCTTTTTAAAAATTATACTACTAAAACATTTTCATGTAATACAAAGTTAGTGAACGATTTTTATAATTTTTTTTTAAAATTGAGGTTCTGTTTATTTCATGAAAAATGCAATATTTTTATAAAATATTTTCTACGAAGTCATTTTCGAAGAAAATAAAAAAAATTACAATATTTGACTGAAACCTGAAAATGAATTAGAAAATATTTTTCGACATTTGCTATATAAAATTTGATTTAATTTTACTTCATGCGTGCATTTTAATAATAATTTTAATTTTTTTTAAATAGAATTTATTATTATTATTTTTTGTTTCCTTTATTTTTGGGCGAGTACGAGCTCGCTGATCGAGGTCGAGCTCGAGTCCGGCCAAGCCACACTTCTTAGCTGTTAATCATTATCATGATTTTTCCAATTCCCCCTACAAAAAGTCTCGCTTATGAGACACGCGAGACTGCGCGCGAGACTGCGAGACTGTAATATAAATACCGTTCCACATTCTGTGATAGACCCGCGGCTTCCACAGACTGAAGTGAGCTCATTGCTTTTTCTTGTGTCTTGAGTGAAGAACAGAACGGGAAGGAGGTGGAAGCTGTGGCAGACCCGTGGCAGTTCCCGCGTGGATGCAGATTCCATCCAACTGACGAGGAGATAGTGTGTTTTTTGGAGACGCGAGACCAAGGAATGCGAGACGATGACTGGATAATTCCTGATGTCGACATCTGCAGTTGCGATCCTTGGGGATTACAATACCAATTTCAGGGTAAGAACAGATACAACCATCACTTTGCTTGCTCCTTTGATACAATTTCTCTGCAACCATGATTGTCAGAAACTCATTACCTTAAAGTTTATGGGTTTTTGGAGCGCAATATTTATCATCGATCAGTGAAAAGTCCGAGGGAATGTGCTGAGGTGATGTGAATTTGGTAGTTTCTGGTCGCGAAGTTTCACCTTATAAGGAGCAAACAATTGTGAAATGCAAATCCTTCGTTTTGTCGTGAAAAAGAAATACAAGTTCTTGATAATAAGAAATTGATGAGATTGCAGGTAAACCCTTCGTTAGCTGGGATAGCAAAGTTCAAGAGTGGGAGATCGACTAAGATTGGGAGATCGACTCCCTCTGGCTTTTGGAAGCAGACTGGCGGAGACGTAGCTGTCGAGGCCGGAGATGCCGGCACAAAAATCGGTACTAGGAAAATTCTAGTCTTCCACACAGGTGAAGGCAAGGATGCCGTCAAGACCGACTGGGTCATCCATGAATGTCATCTGCCCGGCAATAAAGTAACAAAATCTATCCCTCCTTTATTCGTTATAATTAATTAGATTCACAAGATAAGTGAATTTGATAACATTTCCATATGAGAAGTATAGCTACATTAATGTGCAGAAACACCCGGTCAAAAGTTTTCACGAGTCCCGCGAAGTAGAGAAATATTTTCTTGCTCGGTTTCTACTACAGAAGACTGAAATCTCATACATATTTAGAGGATAACATTATTTTTGCCAGATTTGTAAGCAGAAATTTACTTTTGAAGAAAAGATGATCTAATGGTGTGAACTGGTATAACATGGTCTTTTGGCAGTTGGATAGAACTCATGTTCTGTGTCGCTTGAAGCTTAAACGAGATAAGAAGGCTAATAATTCAACCACAGAATCAGGGTACCTGGCAGAATTGGCATCGAAGCTTGATCAACCTGATCATGAATACCCAATGGATGAGGTACGGAGGGCAAATTGTTCTGTTTATACACTAAGTATCTGTCTTAATGAGCGCACGAAATGTGTTGATGGCTAATTTTTCACTTGTTAATATAGGATGTTGTCCAGGCATATATAAATTCACTGACGGATTTAATTCACCCCGAGAACCGAGTTGATGACACGCAAAATGCAGATCATGCTTATGCCAACTCCCCCAACGACTCCATGCTAAATGAGGTCAAATTTCTTCACTTGAAAGTCATTTGGTTGCTGTGATTACTTCGCTAGGAAAGTTGGGTTTATAAATGGTTTAAAATGCATTGGAAGGGCATTTCCCTTTCCCAGGTGATCTGAAAAATAAGGATAATTTCCTTTCAATCACCTTTGTGTAGAATAGTAAGCTCACTATAGAGCCTGTCTACGGAAAACGAAAAGTGGACTTTCATTGAAGTTACTAGTCCTTAATTGACTTCCAATTATATGAGAACGATAGACAATTTAAAACCTAATCTTGAAGGTCTGTTATGAAATTAAGTGCATGCCTCAATTGTTTCCTCTGATTCGTTTTATCTCATGCAATCTGTCGTGGCGGTATGGCCAAACATCTAACTCGCATAATGAACAGGACGTTCGAATGAATCGGCGAGCACGAACAACTGACTCAGTCCACGGTTTTGTTCCTCTCGAGGACAAGAAAGGCGTAGTTGAGAATAAGTTCAACGGCTCACCTTTCGCCTCTGAGAAACCTATGCCGCGTCCTGTAACTGTGGCGCCTCGCAGACCTATGGCTCCTCCCGTACGACCTGCAAGTGTAAAATGCTATCGCAAAGATGAAGAGCAGAGGTTCAAAAAGGTTAAGAGGGAAACTGCAGTCCTAAATATCAAACCAGAACGCATATCTTTGGATGAAACAGCAGCCAGAGCAAAGGTGAAAGCAGCTCCTAAACTTAACCCATTGTGTCTTATTGCTACTTTTATATGTTGTCGTGCATTGCTTGGGTAGTTAATTAGATGGTGGGATTCCGTTTTTGACTGCAGCCAACTATAATTTGGATTCTAGCCTTCTTCTACCAAAAGGAAGTGTAATTTCACTCTAAATTACTCTTGCTTTATTAACTTTGATTCAAATAATAAGAAGAATGGTGAAGAATTACAAAACAGAAAATATATATATAAATTGCAGCTGAGATGTTGAACAAGGTAATAGGAGATGACCAAAAGGCTGATTGAATTTGAGAACAAAAACATGAATGCTTGTCATGAGATGAAAATAATGCCTCAATTATTCCTGTTGATCCATTTGATATTATGCAACACTTTGTCGTAGTATGGCCAACTATCTACAGTGGACAATTGCCGAACACAAACAATTGAAAAGACTAAGAAAATTCTGCATTTGTAGTCTCCTGTTAATCCTTTGGGTACTTGAATACCTTGGAGTACTTGAACAATCTCATCAAATTGTGACAGTTTCATCGTGGCAACGCCATAACCCACAGATTATAGGCCAAAAAGCAATAAAAATCCTTACATTCTTCTCCTCTTTTCAATTTTATCACCACCTTTTTATATTATCAAAATAATTCCCCGTGCCCTTTTGAAATCATATTGAATCTATCCAAAAAGTAAGCTCCCTCAAACAATTGCCTTTTAATTATTTTTTTTGGCCCTTTCCAGCCTTAAATATTAGTAGAACTTACCTTACCAAAAAAAATATTAGTAGAACTTGAATTAAGACTATTTCTAGAGAACGACCTAATTTTTCATTTTTTTTCTTCATATAAAAAATTTCAAAATATCTTGAATAATTAAATAATGGCCAATGTGGAACCAGATAAATATTATCCCTAGGCATCTGTTAAATTATTCTCCCTTAAACATTCTCCCTTGGGTAATAAAATCAGGTAAATCTTCGTTCTATATATTTAAATGGGTATTCTTCCTTTTGGCATAATTTCGGCAACAAGAAATAAAGAATATTTTTCTTAGAACAGTCTTGTTGCCACTCTTTTCTCTCCAAACGGTGTTAAAAGATTTGCCACAGAGTTGATACAAATTTGAAAGATTGGGAATTATCATTGGGAAAACTACCAAAAAACCCTAAACCTATTATAATAGTGCCAATTCAAACATAAATCTTTCTTTTTGTCAATTGAACCATGTGCCTTTCAAACCTTTTGTATTTGTGCCAATTCAATCCATTCAACCAATTTTGGCCAGCCAACACTTACGTGTATGCCATCTTACATGGCGCGGCCGGTGCTGAAATGAAGGATTTTAATAATATTTTAATACTTTTTTGATTATTTTTTTATTTTTGATTATTTTCTTTTCTTTCTCTTTCTTTTTTTTTTTCTTTCCTTTTTCCTCTGGCCGGCGAGGTTGCTCTCGTTGGCCACTAGCAAAGCTCAACCATGCCATGGTTGGGTGAGGTCGAGCCTCGCCATGGCTAGATAAGGTTCGACCTTACCGTTGCTAGGCAAGGGCAAGGTCTAAACCTCGCTAGTGGCTGGTGAAAGGAAAGAAAAAGAAAAGAGAATGAAAAGAAAAGAAATAAATAAATATCAAAAAATAGTAAAATATTTTCACAAATTGTCCACATCAGCGCCCATCGCGCCATGTAAGATAAACAGTATCCACGTCAGTGTCGACCAACCAAAATTGGCCAAATGGACTAAATTGGCACAAATGTAAAATGTTTAGGATTGAATTTGTTTTAAGATTACATTGGCACAATTACAATAGGTTTAGGACTTTTTTGGTAATTTTCCCAATTGTCATTTGGCCAATGGTATAACCTTTGTAGCAAGAGGCCTATAAGAGATACTACAAGAATGTGGGAAATGACTACACGGACTCAATAAGTATTGATAGGATCAATTACATTCTTAGAATATTGTTAGTTTCACGTGGGATTCACATAATCCATTGCTAAGTTCACTTACTCTATTAGGGACAGAATTTTATTTCCTCTGTGTTCCTTTCTTGATTGGTATGCCTAGATTGTTGCTATGAATTAGACACCATTGAATCTAGCTAAGGCAAGATGTAATTCGCCTTAAATAGTTATATTATTTGGAACTCTCAATTATATTTCATGCTTTATCACCTTAAAATGAACTCATATTACGTATTTACCACGTTGACATCGTGCCCTAGAAAGTAATGTTATTAATTCTAAGCTTAATTAATTCTAAGCTTAATTTACAAATTACCAATTACTATGACAACTGTAAGCAGACATTTAAAAGTTGATCATACTTAATGCCAAAAATCTTCTTTTAAAGTTGATCATTCCGTAAGCAGACATTTTTTTTGTACAATTAATTTTGTATACTTGCTATTATTCTGGCTTTGTTAAGAAGAGATACCACTAAAACAGATGAGGAAAATAAAAAAGAATAAGCAACGACCAGAAAAAATTGAAGAAAGGTCCAACAAAGTAAACCAATTATGACTGGATAAAACATTGGTAGGACAGTAATGACTCACTCTGAACTTCCACAGGAAGTTCTCAGACTTGAGAAACAAGTCCAACGGATAAAATAAGCAGATAAAAAGAATATGGAAAGATGTGGAATTCGCAGAAAAGCCAGACAACATAACTTCGCAAGAAAGGTTGAGAAGAGTGCATCAGACGGAGCACGGGCAGGACTCCAACTCAAAGCAAGTGCAGTATAAATTCATCTCCTCACACAGGTCAAAAATCAAAGTTATCCTCCGGGATTCAAAGTTAAAGCCCCTGGAGGACTCGTCAATCATTACTTGAAGCTGAAAGAATGAGCTACATGTAGGTACCCAGATCACTCCTGGTTCCCGATTGAAACATACGGACAAGAGTCATGCACAAGTATCACCTAAATATCAATCGCCTTAAGTACAGTTCAGGAGGCCAGTTACATATGTTTATCTCGTTCACTTGATATCTCTGCTCTGCTTGGCTTTGCAGACTAATATATAACTTCCGATTTCGCTTGTCAAATTGTTTTTGCCGAGTATATATGAGTATACTTGATGCACACTGGCATCTATATACAGCTATGTACATCTCAGTTCTATGAGGATGTGTCGCTGCCTTTTGCTACTTTTTACATCTTATCAATTCATTTCATATTCTTTTTTCAAATGCGTGCAGAGATATTGTTTTGGAGGTGTACAAGATGAGAAGGCTGATAATTTGGACATTCCTAGTAGATTCAGCTACCTCATCTAAAGGTTGGTTAAGAAGGCGATCCACATCTCTTATAAAATCAACCCAATCCAAGTGACCAAAGACACTTGTGAAGCCATATTAAACTTAAGTTCCCTACGTGCTTATTGTGGATTCACAATAAGCTTTGAGTATATGAAGTAAAATCTTCTTTCTCACTGAGAAGTCTTTTCATGTTATTTTACTTTTTTATTTCATATCAATATAAAAACATCAATTGCTCGTAGATTGTTTGACCCAAATTACAGTAATTCTCCAACTCAGTTAAAATGGATACATTCCGGTATTCTCGGCAGTTTGATGATTTACCTCCAGTACGTCTTATTTCCTACAATGAGCTTATGACCGCACACATGCATCTCAGAGTTCTCAACATCGTTAAATGAAGGCCCCGGTGCAAAGGAAGTACTGGAGAAAATAATTTCGATTCAATATTTTAGTTTTAAGATCACGGCGTTCAAAGGCCCGGTTCGTTAAACAGTTAATCTGTTCGTTTTGATTGATAGTCTTTTCTGTTTCTTTATTTTTTACTCCCTCTATAATTCTCCACAACAGAATTTGCCAGGTTAACATTCTAGTACAATCAGGAGAGAACAAACGGGAATTGTAATCTTTAGTTGTGGTACATCTGCTCATAACATGATTGGAGGTCCACTGAGTTTCTGTGTTACCTGAAAAATGATGGATGGTAAAAGTGCAAGCATTGTGTCATGTTAGTAAGTCAAATCCAAAAGCTTAACCTCAAAAATGGAGGAAGACAACATGAAAATAAAAAGCATATAAGATCCATTTGCAAGTGATATAGGACAATACTTCAATACTTAAATTTGTACCAAACACGAGGGCTTATGCTCAAATCTCACTTGGTCCACGAGGTCAGAGGAATGTTTTCAGAGCCCAACGGTTTATGCATCTAAAGGGGGAGTTGCAAGTCATCTTAAAAAAACCCTGCCGTTTAGTTTAATCTGAACTTTAATCTATCAGCATCTTATAACAGGGAAACTGTAATGAAATGCACAAAAAAAGAAAAGAAGCATTCATTTTCCTTTGCTGCGGAAGATAAACGAGTTCTGGGAGTGATCCGCTAGTCTAGGCTCGCAGCACAAACATTAGGGGAAAAGTGCCAGTTATCAATACCCTATGACCCATGGCGTCAAAATATCAATCATAGTTTAGTGTAATCTAAATTGAGAGGAGATGAAGCTAATTATCATGCAGCTCAGTATAAACCAAGGGAAGTTCTTTTTCTTTTTAACTAAACAAAGCACTAACAAAAATCCCAACAGTGCGTAATTTATTGGTATATTGGCACATGAAGAGACCGCGTAGGGTGAACCATTGATATTGAAACGAAAATGCACACGTGCATGGACAGCCCTTATGTTAACTGACTTCTAGCGGGTTGATTCTAACTCAAATTCTCACTGTCATTAATGAAATGAAAAGAAAAGTCTTCTATTGGGATCAGAAGTAAGGAGTAGGACACATCACAGGAGCAAATCCCAGAAATTTCCTGGATGTTGTAATTGTCATATGTGAAAGCAAAACAAACTTATTTAGTCAACAGTGTACCTTTCAGAAGGAATAGAAGTTTAATGGGGTTCGTCAGGACAAGGAAAAGCAGCCAGAGAAACCACCCCTATCAGCTATCGATCATGCTCAAGATTTTTCCAATTCCACTAACAAAAAGTTCGATAGCTTCTCAGAGAAGGGAAGACTTCAATAAAGACCCTCCCAAATGGTATTGCGTTGATGCGCGCTTCTCTGCTTCCTCAAACTGAAGCGAGCTCATTACTTTTACTTGTGTCTTGAGTGAAGAACAGAACGGAGAGAGATGGGAGCTGTGATAAACCCGCAGGATTTGCCGGTTGGATACAGATTCCATCCGACTGGCAAGGAATTCGTGAATCATTACTTGAAGAGGCGAGCCCTAGGATACGTAGACCATCCCTGCATAATTCCCGATGTCGACATCTGCGGGTGCGATCCTTGGGAATTACCGGAGAAGTTTCATGGTAAGAACAGATACAACCGTCACTTTGCTTGCTCCTTTGATACAATTTCTCTGCAGCCATGATTTTCGGAAACTTATTACCTTACGTTTATCGGTTTGTGGAGCATAATATTTATCATCAATCAGGGAAAAGTCTGAGGGAATGTGCCGATGAGATGTGAATTTGGTAGTTTCTGGTGGTGCAGTGTCACCTTATGAGAAGCAGACAATTATGAAATGCAAATCCTTCGTTTTGCCAAAAAAAGGATATACAAGTTCTTGATAACAAGAAATTAATGAGATTGACAGGTGAATCAATCATTGGCCTGGATGACCGAGTTCAGGAGTGGTGGTTCTTCAGTCCGCATGCACCCCAACAGGTTACAAGATCGACTCCCTCTGGCTATTGGAAGAAGACAGGTATCGACCGGAAGGTCAAGGCCAGAGATACCGGCAGAGAAATCGGTAGTAAGAAAACACTGGTCTTCCACAGAGGTCGAGGCAAGAAGGGAGTCAAGACCAACTGGGTCATCCATGAGTATCATCTACTCCCCATTGATGTACTTAATCTATTCCTTATATTAATTAAATTCACAAGATACATGAATTTTGATAACATATCACATGAAAAGTATAGCTACAATAATATGCAGAAACACTCGTTCAAAAGTTTCCACGAGTCCTAAGAAGCAAAGAAATATCTTCTTGCTCAGTTTCTACTACAGAAGATTAAAATCTCATACATAATTAGAGAATGACGTTCTTTTTGCCAAATATGTGAGCAGAAATTTACTTTTGAAGAAAAGATGATGTAATGATATGAACTGGCATGACGTGGTCTTTTGGCAGTTAAATAAAACTTATGTTCTGTGTCGCTTAAAGCATAAACGAGATGAGAAGGCTGATAATTCACCCATAGAAACAGAGCGTGGAGCCATTACCCTGGCAAATTTTGAATTGGATTCTGATCGTGAGGACTCATTTCCTGAGGTACGGAGGACAAAATATTCTGTTTATACACTAGATATCTGTCTTAATGAGCGTGCGAAATGTGCTAATGGCTAATCTTTTGCTCGTTATTGCAGCCTTTGGTCCAAGTAAAGATGAAGTCACTGATGGAGTCCTTATTTCAGCCCGAGAACCAAGTTGAATTTAATTCGGCTGACCTCCTGCGGCTGCTTCAGCCTGCGCTAGGATCACAGAATAATAGCTTCCCCTCCAACGTAAATCAGCATACGAATGTTGAGAGTCCATCTGTTATGGACATATCCTTGGACAATGGTCTTACAGATGAATCTATTCAATTAACGTTTGGAACAAGTGAAGAGGATGAAGATGTTGGAGACATGCAAATTGCAGATCTTGATTATGCCAACTTCCTCGATGGATACATCGAAACAGAGGTCAAAGTTCTTCACTTGAAAGTCATTTGGTTGCTGTGGTTACTTCTCTAGTATAGTTAGGTTTATTAAATAATTTCAAAATGCATTGGAAGGGCACGTCCCTTTTCCAGGTTATCTGAAAAATAAGGATAATTTCCTTTCTATCATCTTTGTGTAGAATAGTAAGTTCATTATAGAACTTGTTTACGGAAAAAGAAAAGAGACTTTCATTTAAGTTACTCGCGCTTAATTGACTTTCAATTATATAAGAACAATGGACAATTTAAAACCTAATCTTGAAGGTCTGTTATGAAATTAAATTTATGTCTCTATTATTTCCTCTGATTCATTTTATCTCATGCGATATGTCGTTGCAGTATTGCCAAACATCTAACCCGCATAATGAACATCTTGTTCTAATGGAGAATCGGCGAGCACGAACAACCGACTCAGTCCACAGTTTTGTTCTTTTCGAGGAAAAGAAAGGCACGGTGTAGAATAAGTTCAACGGCTCACCTGTTGACTCTGAGAAACCTATGGCGCGTCCTGTACCTATGGCGCCTCACAGACCTAGGGCACCTCCCGTACGACCGGCAAGTGTAAAAGGCTATGGCAAAGATGAAGGGCTGAGGTTCAAAAAGGTTAAGCAGGAATAAGCGGCCATAAAAATCAAACCAGAACGCATATCTCTGGATGAAACAGCAGCCAGAGCAAAGGTGAAAGCAGCTCCTAAACTTAGCCCACTGTGTCTTATTGCTATTCTTATATGTTGACGTGCATTGCTTGTAGTTAATTAGATGGTGGGGTTCCGAGTTTTACTGCAGTGAACTATATATTGGATTCTAGCGTTCTTCTAACAAAAGGAAGTGAAATTTCACTCCAAATTTCTCATGCTTTATCAACTTCGATTCAAATAATAAGAAGAATGGTGAAGAACTACAAAGCAAAAAATATATTTTAAAAAAATTGCAGATTAGATATTGAACAAGGTAATAGGAGATGACTAAAAGGCTGATTATGTAGTTAGAGCTTCCAGACAATTTGAGAACAAAAACATGAATGCTTGTCGTGAGATGCAAATAATGCCTCAGTTATCTCCATTGATCCATTTGATATTGTGCAATGCTTTTTTGCAGTATGGCCAAGTATCTATAATGGATAATTGGAGAACACAAACAATTGAACAGACTAGGAAAATTCTTCATTTTCAAGTTTCCTGTTAATCGTGTCTTTCTTTTTCCCCGTCAGCTCACCATTTGAAACACTATACATTGGTAGGTACTAGGATACAAAGAGCGCGGTTCAGCCGGTGGTTCACCCAAGAAGGCAAACAGCAAGGACATTGAAAATGCCAGAGAGAAATCAAATGCAGCAACTGCATCGTCATCTGGAGCACCCACCAGGAGCACAAAAAGTTCCACAGATCCTCCACTGCCCAATCTTGTGAACATGCTTGTCGGGATTTTCCTGTTTCTCGCCATCACTTGCCAAGTACTTGATTTCTGATTTTCACTGCTATTTTGCCCTGTCTCCGACGCAGCATGATTGACAAGTACAGTTGTAAAAGAGGGCTTTATATGCCGTGTCACAATTAATGTGCGTGTAGCTCGTCTTCTTTCAGATGCTAATGCCTTGCACTTCTTTTTGCTTTGGCGGAATTGGAAGATCTACCTGGATGTGCGACCGCTCTGAAATTTTACTTTCTTCTTTCCCGCTGTATAATGCGAAGAATCAAAAAGTTGTCACGGTGTATGTTTCCTTTAAAAGTCAGCTTGCATTCCATTGTTCCGTATCTTTCTTTAGTTTATCGAACTCATGTTGATATCTAATTTTTAGCTCTTTTTTTTATTTTCAAAAATTTCAAAATTAAGGCTAGAAATCTTGACCAAGCCTAGAAACCTATTTCTAAATCAAAAAATAATTTTTTTAGCATTTTTCTGCATTTTTCCTTAATTTCTTTTAATCAAAATAAGTGAGAAAATCAAGAAAAATAGCAAATGGAATCATAAATTTCCATAAAAATAGTCATTAGTCTTATTTTAAATCCAATTTCATGAACACATCATAAATTTTGAAAAAACTCAATCGGGTATATGGTTTTTCCGAAAAATTGGGTAAAATTAAACTCGAATTATACCAAAAATGCAATTAAATTTTTTCTAGTCATTTTTAAGTCATAGTGTCTTCACAACAAATGATTATGGGACCTTGAATTGCATAATGGTTAGTCCAATT
Organism: Syzygium aromaticum; assembly: GCA_024500025.1. Lineage (NCBI taxonomy): Eukaryota > Viridiplantae > Streptophyta > Magnoliopsida > Myrtales > Myrtaceae > Syzygium > Syzygium aromaticum. Next base: position 18,812,411 of record CM044891.1, read on the forward strand.
GCACAATTTGACATAAAAAATAAAAAAATCCCCAAAATTCGATTGAAAATTAAGAATTTTAAACCCAAATTGGAAATCGTGCCCAATATGAAATTGTCGAAACATGAGACTCTCATTCCTAAGGTTAATCAAGTGTGAGTAATCCAATTTTGGCATCAATTTTTCCTAATCAGGTCATTAGAACATCAAATTAAACAAAACCTTATTAACCCAAATACAAAAATGAGAAAATCTTGGACTCAATTATAATAAAAATTGGGGAAAATCATATATTTGAGTTTGGAATATGATGAGGAGTTCAATTTTTGGATTAAATTTGGAAAATTGGGTTAAAATCGGGTTGAATTTGTGAATTTAAACCAACTCGGGTCTGTCGGGTCGATCGGGTCAACCGGACCCTACCCGACTTGGGTAGGTCGTCTTCTTCACCCGATTTGCCAAAACGTGTACTAAATCCAGAAAAACCGAATTAAACCCAAGACTTCACCGATTGTTCCCGAACAAATTAACACGTTTTAATCGATTTGACCAGCTGGAAAATATCCAGCTTGCACCAGGGAATCAATCCCAACCAATTTTAAGTCGGTTCTAACTGAATTTGGGCGGGAATTGAGCTACAAAAAATGAAAAAAAATTGGAACAAAGGGGAGGGACCTGTTCGACGAAATTACCGAGAGAGAGAAGAGGGAGATACAAACGAAACCAAAGAGAAAAAATGTGAGAGAGAGGGTCGAGAGTCCCCTCACGAGTGCTCGGTGCCGCTGTGGACGGCGAAGCACCGGTAAATCATGATTTGGCCATGATTCTCCTCTCACTGTTCCAGTCGCCTCGGCTGGTCTTGAAAGCCTGAAACCGGGCATTTTCCGACTAATCTAGAGCTTTTCTAGCCAATCTAGAGCTTTTCCGGCGAGACCATGACCACTAGGGTGAAGACCAAGTGTCAAGGAATAACACTATAGGCGCGGATCACTTCGACAATTTCGTTTAATCATCGAATGAAAAAGGTAAAGTCGGCTCACGGTCATTTTTCTCAAAATTTTCCATAGCTTGGTTTCAACCTCAATATGCATGTTTATGTGATTTCGTTGATGAATCTTGACATTTTGATGTTCATTACAAGTTTCTAATCATTTTTTGTGTTGTTTGATTGCATTTTTGGGCATTAAAATGCATGAATTAAGTCGACCCCGCAATTGAAACCCATCGCCGGAGCTCAGAGGTCATTGTCGGAGCTTCCTTTCGGCCATAGGCCGTCAAAGTTAGACTCCCTAGACTCTCTTTATTGATTTTATATTGACTAGGATCGATCTGGACGGCTAGGACAATTGGGATTAAGGTTTATATTATGGAAAATCTATGTCGAAATAGTTTGCCAATTAGGGTTTTTGGACCGATTTTTTCGCTGGCTGGTGAACGTCTGGCAGCAATCCAATTAGTCTAGATTGAAAATAGAACATATAGACTTTATAATAGTGTAATTAGAACGGTGAAATAGTCGTCTGAGGGTCATCGGCGTTGTTCACAAACCGGCGGCCTTGAAAACATTGAATTGGAAATAATGCCCACCAACTATTTGTGAAAATGCCTAAATGAAAAAAGGACAAAAACGGCGTTGTTTTGGCTCTGGTTTCACCGGAGAAGACCGCTGGCAACCTGCGCCAGCAACGCCCGATTTGGTCAAGCCAAACCGGGTTGAACCGGGCTAGTCCAGTTTGTTTTATGGTAGGAAAATTCAAAAATAAAGAATAAAAAGATTTAAGAAAATAAAAAAACTGAAAATTCATAAAAAAAAATTAAATAATTCATAAAAATTCAAAAATTTTCAAAAAATTCATAAAAATTTCCGAAAATTCAGAAAATACAAAATAAAAAACGTAAAAAATTAGAAAATCAATAAAAAATTGAAAAATTGGAAAATTCATAAAAATTTTCTGAAAATCATAAAAAATCAATTCTCAATTTTAAAAAAAAAAAAATTCTTCAAAAAAAATCAAAATTCAAAAATTCAAAAAATTTTGAAAATTCACAGAATTGTTCAAAAACATCGTGGCCAACCACAAAAAGTGAAATTTGAATTTTTAGAAGTGCCCAAGTGGCATTTTTAGAAAATTTCAAATTCAGGGGTTATAACCCCTAAAAAACCCTAAAACCCTAAAATTGTAAATCATGAAATGAATTAGCTTTTAGAGCTTTATTAGAGTTTGGATGTTTTGATTTATTTTCATTTTTAGAAACCACTTAGGATTGATCGACTTGATTGACTTTCATTGTGCATTTAATACTTATTTGGTTTTTCCTGCAATTAGAATTGATAGGATTAGTAGGTAAGCCTCGGAAATTCGCATGACACATTAGACATCATATCGTTCTTAAGTACCGAAAGGACGTTAGGGATCTCGATTCGGGATCAATAATGTAACTAAGTCTCCGTACTCAGAATTTCTAGTTCGTAGAATCGTAGTATTTCTTCCATACCTCGATTAGGTTTTTAATCTACCTACCAATAATGACTAGTGGCGACTCCAAAATCACAAACCTAGACTAAATAAGAAATGACCTTCAACTATCACGTGAGGTAAGGTATGGAAGAGACCCTTTCACGGAAATACCTCTTTAGCACGCAAATCCCGAAAGCCCAAAAAAAAGCGCGGCGCAACAGGCTTGGCGACTCCGCTGGGGATAAATGAATGTTCTCTAAGTGGACTTAGGCCTAGATAAAACGATATGCTTGTGTTTTGTACTTGCAAGGATCCCAAGTACATCTCGCTAATGATAGTGTTAAATGGTTTTGCAGGCGGGTGTTATAAGCGGTGTTGTCTTTGCTAACCTTTGTTTTGCAGGATGGTGTTGGGATTGAATGTGTTTTCAATGAATTTTAGAAGTGTTGTTTGGTCATTAATTGCTATGCATGTCTTTAAATTGCTTTAACACTACACCATTAGTACACACCACCCGTGGCCCAACCCCGGCTGCATTTAGGATTACCCTTAGGAAGCATATGTTTAAGCGAAACTATGGGCCGATTGCTCATGAGATCGTTTAAATACAACGCCGATCATTGAGGTGGAATAATATTCCATAACTTTAGGCCGATTGCCTATTGGAATGGAATCCCTTGTCTATTAAGATGATGACCTTGAATATTTAGTATATCCTACCCTTTTAGACGTCAAAACTTCACTAGTTGCATTCGTTTATCTTTGTGATTAGTATACCTAAAACCAAACCAAAATATCACGGTAAGCAAGTATCGTTCCATTCCATTCTTTTACAATTATGCATGTTAGTTGGCACATTTTCAAAAAACGCCTAAATGACATTTGGTACTTGGTCTAAATGCCCTTTCATTTTAGAATGCATGATTAAGGCATCATACTCTATTTGACCATTTTTTCATTTTTAGATGAAATGTATAGGTCCATGGCGGATTTCTCATGTAATTCAAATACTTATTTCAATGTGTTTGAAGTTGCAAACCATAATTTAGGACTTTATGGTCTAAATGGAGTATGACAGAATGGGCATTTATATCACACATTGAATTTATCCATAATCTCAACTATATGCTCTTTTAAGATTTAAACGGACTCAAAATGACATTTGTATTACTTTCGAGGCATGCAAATGTACTTTACCTCCGTTTTACCTCAAAAGAACATATGTTTGAAATGGAGGTATTAAAATTGATTCGCAATCTATGATGATTAATGACAAATCTTTTTGCATAATTAGGCTCAATGGGAAAACTAGACATTCAAGTAATTCCCATTCCTCGAAAGGAACTTGTTGCTTGGTGGAAAAGCATGTCCAAAGACAACCAAACTTATGTCCAAGAAAGGCTTGGATACATTCTCGAGCTTATCATGTGGAACATCAAGTTAGCTTAGTCCAAGCCTTGGCACATTTTTGGAAAGTTTCCACCGCCACATTCCATCTTGCAGAACATGAATTGGTGCCAACATTAGAAGAATATCAAGCCGCCATTGAAATTAATTCTAAGCCTAGGGTCATAGAGCCACCCGTTGGACTTAATCCTGTAAGCCTTTTAACTGAATTCCTTAATCTCAAAACTTCCAAAATAGAAAAGCTAATCAAATCAAACATGGGTAAATTTTCATTATCCTTCATAATAGACAACTGTTGACACCTAAATTTTGGTGCATTATTTGGTGGTTAATAATAATTTGCATAGAAAATTGGGAATTAAATTTTAACCCCTAAACAAAAATATTACAATTGCATAGCATATAGTTTAGGTTCATATAGATTAATTGCATTCCGCATCGGATCGGCGGTGGTAAGCGAACTTAAAATTCATCACGTAAATCGAGCTCAGGCACCGAACAAGACTCGGCTCACTCGGAAGGCAAGGGCCGAAAATTACAAGTCAAAAAGGGCTGGGTTGTCTTAATTTGAGCTTAAATTAGCCCATCAAGCTTAATTAAAGAAAAGCCCGAATTAATTCAGCCCACTTAGAATTAAATTAAATTAAAGAGTAAAACCTAAACCTAAGCCCGTTAGGACTAGAAAGCCCAGCTAATTGACCTAGGTTTGCGTTATAAATACATGTTTTTGGAGGCTGGTCTTTTGGGATCGAACATACAAAAAAAAGAGAGAGAGCCGTGAGAGCTAGAGAATACGGCCACAGAGAAGGATTAGAGAAGAAGACCAAGAAAAGACAAAAGAGGGTATCTCTCTTTTTCTTCTCGGTCAATTCTACATCTTCAAGGGAGAGAACACACTTTCACCACAAAAAGAAAGAGTCCAAAAGATTTTCCTGGCGAGACCATTGAGTCCCGTCGCCTTGGCGTGAAGTCCAGATCAGTCCAAAAAAACATTCACCCATCGTCTGGGATTACCTAGCCAGCCTTCACGAAGCCTCGTTGTCGCCCTCAACAGCCGTCCATGCTTCAGACCAACTACAGAGAAGCAACGCTCAACATCAACGGAGCTTTTTGCTATTTTATTTATTCCCTTTGCAGGTTTGTTGAAGGCCCAGTATCAGCAATTTCAATGTTAGTGGGGGATATTGAAATACACGGCCACATCAGAGGAGAGGAAATCGTGAATTGCGTGATTGGAAAAATTGATTCATTCGAAAAGGTGAAAACACACCCCTCTGGTTCCGTGGTGCTTGCGCCCACGAACTCTAGTTTTCACACTCCGCCACCGTACGTGCTCCGACGTCCATCCAGTGAGTACAAGCTCTTTCCGGAGTGCCTCATACGCTTCAATCCAGCATCACCAAGCCACACCACCGCAACAAGCTCATAAATTAGTATAAGCGTTCCACCACGACCGATTCTGTTCCATCCATGCCATGGTCCATCACTGTGAGTCCAACGAGAACTTCTGTACTGCGAGCGGTACTGAGAATTCCAACGCATTGACTTGTTGCCACCATTGTGATCCATCGAGAACTCGTCATCGAGCTGCCGTCCTCGCCGTCAAGCGATGCACCGTCGATCACCATCCCGATCCGTAATCCTGATCCGCTGCAAATTCAAATTTGGAAGGAAGTATGCAAATTAGGTAATTATCTTATCCTGATTTGATCTGAATATTTTGTTGCCTAATTCGTGCTTATTGATATCTAATTTTGCATATTTGAATAGTAAGCATTATTTCAATTAGGATTTATTTCCTTTTTTTTGAAATCTTGGATATCTATTACTTATCAAATTTGGATAGAATTTTAGAATTTTCAAAATCTTTTGAATATATCCAAGATATTTGAGATATCAAAATTTTTTCAAGATGTGATCGATTAGGAAAATTTCCTAATCCGCAACCGCACACATGGAAATAACTCTATCTAAAAAATCTATCTATCAGGCTTTAGATAGAGTTATTTCCATAGCGGGTATTTTGAATTTTAGAATCGATTTGTCAGACTTCAGATCGAAATTTAATTCGAATGATTTAGCGGTTATATTTTTTTTTCTAAAAATTTGTGATTTGAATTTAAATTCGAAAATACAAAAAAAAATTTCATAAAAGAAAATCAAAAATTTTTCTCTAAGTTAGGATTTATCAAAATTGTCAAATTGAGTATTTTTCCTGAGATTGGTACCGGAAGGGCGTTAGGGTAATCTAGCGTAACCAAGTCCCCAAATTTATAATTTCTGGTTCGCAGAAATAAAATAGTACTCCCGCTATTTTATTTAGGTTTTTAATCAACCTACCTAAATGATTAGTGGTGACTCCCATTGAAAATATTTGTATGCTCATAATTGGACCTAAGTTGCAATTTTGTAGAGTTTGGGAGAACTCGAGCTAGGTTAATTAATTTAATTGATCTAGTAATCCATTAGCCTAAGATCGAAAACCCGATTTTTTTTAGGTCGCGACAACAACTTTTCAAAACTTTCTAGGGAAATGGGAAAAACTTCAGCTCGGGTATTCATTCTAGCTTTCTTCGGTTTTATTCTATTTCCCGTGTCCAGAACGGGATTAGACCCTTTAGTAGTTGTGATCGCAAGACAAGCATGTCTTAAATGGAACTTCTCTAATATGCTTCTTGCCCAAACCGGCATCTCCTTAAACACATACCAAAATCATGAGAATGATATCTTTCAAGCTTCTACTGGTCTTTTGTCATTATGGTTCATCTCACACATTCGACCTTAGTGTCGTTTCATGAACATTCGCCAAATTTTTTCGGCGATAAATCCAATTGGACGATATCTTCATCTCCAAAGTAAATTACCCAAACAATCTTTCTTAGATTGGGCCAATTTCATTAGAGCCTTAACTTCTGATCAAATCCAATGATGGATTAATTGGCCAAAGATTAACAAGGCAAAAATCACGAGCCGGGAGGGAAATGCGATACCATTGCTTGGTTTGAATGGAGGAGCTACCTATTGCCCTATAAGGGTTATTAGACAATTTGGGATACTTCAGCAAGTACCACCGGTGTAGAATCTCGAAGAGTTCACTTTTGACATCCAAAGTGGAATTATACCCAACAAAGAAAAGAATGTCCTTCAAGCCAAAATTCACAAGATCGTCCTATCCTTGGATAATCCACTCGTACAAATAATTGAGTGGCCAAAGAGCTTGGAAGAAGACATGAAGATTTGCATGGCCTCCAAAGAATACATCAAATGGATAGAAAATAAGCATCTAATCGATGTCGAGCCATATGTTCCATTGAGCGTGGTATCAAATCCTGTAGATGAGTATATCCCAAAATATATCGTTCTAAGCATGCTTAGAGTGGAACCCTACGTCCCTGAAGATGTTGTGATCGATGTGGAAGAATGGGAGTCTCGAGCTAAGGAATGGGAAGAATACCAAAAGGCGGAAGCTATCTTAGCTAGCAAGAACCCTAGGATTGGATGATTTAGATTCCCATTTGAGTTTAAAACCATTATGTCAAACAATTTCAAAATTTATATGCAATGATGGATTGATCATTTTCTAAACATACATAGATAATTTCAAAACACGATTTCAAAACATAAGGGAATCACCATGGATTGCAATTCTTTGAATTGTATGATTCATTGAGAAAGACATTGATGAAGAATTTTATACAAGGCTAAGACTTGTATAGAATTCTTATCCTTTACAATCTCATGAAACCATACAATTAAAAGGATATAGGGGTTTCGTGATCATTCTATTATACCAATATCAGGTCTTTTTTGCAAATTAGGTTGTTTAGCAACGGAAGGTAAAAGACCTCGGACTCGTCTACAAGTTAGAATGGCGAAAGATGAAACCCATGCTCGACTAGTTGAAGTCAAGAATCAAATGACCCAAATGGTTGCAATGATGGCGGAAATGAAGCCTTTTATTCTCATATCTCGAGAATCTTATCCTACTACTCCAAATGTAGGAACTTCAAACGCTACTGAAATACCAATTGAAGACCCAGTCAAAAACAAAGAACCGGTTCAAGAGAATCCTCCAAAAATTACACCTGAGGTAGTGAATTTGGAAGAAGATGATCAAACCAAAAAGGCATCCAAAACAAAAGATAAAGAAGAGACCAAGAGACTGGCCAAAATTGAAGAATGCTTAGCAAGTCAAGGCTATGAGGTACAAAAGTTCGACAAGTTCTCACCATACACAAAGGTGATTGTTCTAGAAAATTATAAGGAACCAGAATTTGTGAGCAAGTATGATGGCACTAGTTGTCCGAAGAGCCATTTGAAATATTATTTCCGTAAGATGGCAAGATATTCATACAACACACCACTTCTTATTAGCACATTTTAAGATAGTTTAAGAGGGGCGGCCCTCGCATGGTACACAGCCCTTGACATAAAAGACTTTACTGAATGGGATCATTTGGTTGAAGAATTTCTTCGTCAATACAAGTTTAATGTTGAAGTACTCCCAACTAGAGAGGATCTCATCAGAACTGAGAAACGAAAGAATAAAGGGTATAGAACCTATGCTTAGAGATGGAAAGCCGTTGCCTCACAAGTAAAGCCCGCTATAAGTAAAGACGAACTCATTGAGCTTTTTCTAAAATCATTGCCAACTGAGTATTACGACAAGCTTCATGTATCAGACTGTCAGACATTTACCATGTTGGTAAAAGTGGGTGAAAGAATTGAATGGGGTTTGAAAGAAAAGAAGGCTCAAGAAACAGCAGCACGAAGGCTTACCTAGGGAAAAAAGACAAAGAACCCATATGAGAAGTGACTATGGTGTTAAGCCCAAGTACTCATCAAGCATCATTTCCGAAGCAATCAAATGTTGCTTGGAAAAATCCGAGGCAATTCGAGCCAAATAAAAGGCCCGTGAAGCAATATACACCGTTGCCTCAACCCCTGTCAAAGCTATTACCAATGCTTCTAAAAAAGCATTTGGTGGCCAAGGAAGTACCAAGAGACAATCCTGCGAGATTTTCTTGGTACGAATAGTCAAAAACTTGCACCTATCACATGGGAGAAAAAGGACATAATGTAGATAATTGTCCCACTCTAAAGTACAAGGTTCAACAACTCATTGACAAAAAAATATTAAACTTCCAAGAGCCCGAGCCAAATGTACATCAGAATCCTCTTCCTAAGCACAATACAGTAAACATGATCAAGGATGAGGAAACAGTGATCGAGTCCGATAATGAAGATGAATACGAAGTCAAGATTAAAGCTTCTCAATTAGAAGAAGCTCGCTTTCGGCAAGAAGCACTCCTAAAAGGCGAGATTGTAAACAACTTGGGAGAAGACTCTAGAAAATATAACTTTCAAATAAAATATACCCCACCGCCATGGGCATTCAAAAATAAAGTAATTGTGCCTGATGGCAGGGGTGATATAGACGATGAAACCAATCCTAAGGAGAAAGCTCCACCCAAGAAAGAAATGATTCAAGATGAAAAGGAGAAAGAAAAAATCTATCAAGGTGAAAGGCGTTTCACCCAGAAATCGACCAGAGAAGGCGAAACTGTAGACCTACTCGGTCAAGACAGCGGTAAATACAATTACCGTGTCAAATATGCGCCTCCTTCATGGGCATTCAAGAACAAAGCAATCACACCTGATGGTTGCGGTGGAATGGATGCTGACGAAGCCAATAGAAGCATGGTATCCATGATTACACCATTTCTAATCAAGCTTGATGAGGTAGATAAATATAAGGAGGAGGAAGGTCCTATCACACCAATCACTATTCAACTTCTCATTGATCAGCTAAAGATTGAAGAAGAAGAAACACAGCAAGTGATCATCACTCTCCCTCCAAAAGAAAAGTTTGACACTAAGTGTGTACCTTGTAATTACTCTTCCAAAGAAGTCGATGCCATAACCCGATTGGGGAGATGCAGTGCCCCGAAGGATAGTGAACACGAAAAGAAAGGAGTGACTGAAAAAGATGTTAAACAGTTGTTTTCGGTCATGAAGACGAGCGAATTTGAGGTAATTGAATAGTTAAGGAAGACGTCGGCATAGATTTCTCTGTTGGATCTCTTCAAGACTTCAAAAAGCCACAAAATGGTACTTATAAAACTTCTTAATGAGGTTCACGTCTCGAAGACGATTAATGAAATACAATTGGAAGACTTTGTTGGCACTATTCTTCTGAAGGATCAAATCGCCTTCTCCGACAAAGATTTCCCAATTGACGAGCATTCCCATAATAAGGCTCTGTATATTGCCGTCAGATGCCGGGGCAAGGAGGTATCGCGGGTAATGATAGATAATGGTTCCGCACTTAATTTGTGTTCACTAAACACACTGCATCACTTGGGGATTAGTGAAGAACTCGTCAAACCTTTTAAGGTAACCGTGCGCTCGCTTGATGGAATGAAGAAAGACGTTATTAACGATATCGAACTCGAGGTAAATATAGACCCTGTGCCTTTCCTAATTGACTTCCAAGTGGTGGATATTCCAAGGACTTTAAACTTGTTACTTGGAAGACCTTTGATTCATATGGCTGGTGCCATTCCTTCAAGTCTCCATCAGAAGGTCAGATTTGTCATTAATGGTAAGATGATCATCGTACACGGGGAGACAGACTTCACCACCTACAAAGAGAGTGCAATACCGTATGTGAAACCCAAAATGAAAGAAGAACCAAGTTATCATTCCTTCGAAATGATCTCAATAGTGCAAATTCCTACTAACTGCATCATAAAATCCCCGAAGTTCTCAAAATCATCCATTATGTTTGGAAGGATGTTATGTCAGTATGGATTTACTCTCGGTAATGCCCTTAGATCGAAATCCCAAGGAATCAAAGAACCTATCACTCCTCTCACTACAAGAATGAAGTACGGAATAAGTTATGTTCCAAATAATTCTAAAGATCACCATGGAGGCCAAGGCCAAGGTCAAAAGAACCATAGAGGCTGTAGAGGCTGAGGTGATCACCTCATTAATCCATCCATATGGAAGGGCAAGGTTAAAGAGCTTCCCTATCATCATATCCACATCAAGGAAACTTTTCATGGACCTTCCAAGTTACTTCAAGAAGAAGACTTATATGCAGAGGAAGAATCTGTTCTACCAAGTTTATTCAAAGAGAATACCATCAACGTTATCATAACTAAAGCGGAAGTTACCTACGTACTGGAGTAGGAAGATTCTCTTGAACTTTTGGTACTAACTTTTTTCATTGCATTTTATCAATTGCAATTTCAAGTTTTCTGTGATTTCATTTGCAATTTCAATTCGATTACAATTTACATTCCTTTTGATGAAGATGTAATCGTGTTTTTCAATTTAATAAAAATGGTCAAATGTTTTGTTAAGGACATGTAGAAACAAAACCAAACCTATGATTAACAGTATCCTCATTTGTGAGGCTTGAGGCTTTGGGTTTCTATATTGCTCCTCATTGTGAAAATGATTTTAAGAGCAAGAAAGTCTGATGATATGAGAACTAGCTCTGTCTTTATGTTTTTTCAAAATAAATTTCAAAATGAATTTCAAGAAGTTCTTCATAGGACTATGTGCGTTACTTACTTTGTATACAATTACTAATCATGTTTGTTACATGTCAGGCATGAGCATTCACACATCCATAATAGGTTTATATGTGACCCAAATCTTTCCGAGGAGATCACTTGCGATATTGAAGTGGATAATGAAGATATGGAATGGGTCAGAAGGGAATGGATCCGTCATAAAGAATCAAAGCCACTCACGTTAGAGAAAACGATTACTATTAATCTGGGTGATAAAGAGAATGCCAAAAAAGTTAAGATTGGAGAAAGTCTTCTCTCAGCAGAAGCAGAAAGAATCACAGATTTGCTCAAGAAATATCAAGATATATTTGCATGATCTTATATCAACATACCAGGCCTTGATCCAAGCATAGTTGAACATGCTTTGCCAATTGATCAAAGTATTTCACCAAAGAAGCAAAAACTAATGCGAACAAAGCCAGAATTGGCAAAGAAAATAGAAAAAGAAGTGATGAAATTGCCCAAAGTCTGTTTCATCGAAGTGGTACCATATCCAGAATGGGCTGTCAACATAGTGCCCGTAATGAAGAAAGATGGTCGGGTGCAAGTGTGCATTAATTATCACGATCTAAATAAAGCAAGCCCTAAAGATGATTTCCTGCTTCCACATATTGATGTATTAGTGGATAGCACTGCTAGGTTCGAAACATTTTCATTCATGGATGGTTTCTCATGATATAATCAAATCCTCATGAAGAAAGAAGATAAGGCGAAAACATCCTTCATAACACCATGGGGCATATTTTGTTACAAAGGTTATGCCTTTCGGTTTGAAAAATGCTGGTGCCACATATCAAAGGGCAATGGTAACTTTGCTCCATAACATGATACACAAAGAAATCATGGTATATGTGGATGACATGATTGCAAAATCCAAATAAGGAGAAGATCATGTTGAAGTGCTTCGCAAATTGTTCAAAAGACTTAGAAAGTACAAGTTGCGACTGAACCCCAACAAATGTATATTTGCGGCAAAATCTGATAAATTGCTAGGATTTGTGGTCAGTAACAGGGGAATTGAAATAGATCCCTCCAAGATCAAGGCAATATACGACTTAAAGACTCCTTCTATGGTAAAAGAAATGAGAAGCCTATTGGGGCGATTAAACTACATTGCCTATTTCATTTATCAACTTTCTGAGACTGTTAAACCATTTTTCAAACTATTGAAGAAAAATGCCAAAGTAAAGTAGGATGCAGAATGTCGATAAACCTTTGACAAGATCAAAGAATATCTAGTATACCCACCAATGTTGGTAGCACCAATTCCAGGAGTCCCACTGATCTTATATTTAACTATTCACTATGAGTCGTTAGGAGCAGTGCTTGTACAAAGAAGACCAAATAATGGTAAAGAACAAGTCATTTATTACTTGAGCAAGAAATTTGCAACATCATAAGTGAATTACCCAGCAATTAAGAAGACATGTGTTGCATTGATTTGGGTATTATACAGATTAAGACAGTACATCCTTCATCAATAAATTTTGCTAGTGACTTAAAATGACCCGATCAAGTACCTTCTTGAGAAATCCTCCTTGGTCGGGAAATTAGCAAAGTGGCAAGTCTTATTATCCGAGTTCGACATCAGAAATTCATCACAAAAGTCAGTCAAAGGATGAGCAATAGCAGACATGTTGGCGGAAAATTCGCAGAATATTACCAATTCTGAAGAACGACTTGATGATCACATATTGACATTAGTCGACAACAAATGAACCATATATTTTGATGGTGCAACCAACTTATCCAGATCAGGAACTGGGGCAGTACTGATCTCCCCAGCAGGCCAACACTATCCGGTATTTGCGAAATTGGTATTTCCATGTACCAATAACGTCGCTGAATACAAAGCATGCATTCTCGGCTTATAATTAGCCCTTTCGATGAAGGTAAAAAGGTTTCAAGTATATGGAGATTCTATGCTCATCATATTGCAAACAACTGGTGAATGGCAAACTCGAGATGCCAAGCTAATTCCTTATCACAGATATTTAGAAGAGATGATAGAAAGTTTCAAAGAGGTAACATTCGATTATCTTCCAAGAGCTCAAAATCATTTTGCAGATATTCTTGCAACTTTGTCATCCTTACTACAAGCTGAAGATGATATTGATATAAAACCATTGAGAATCAATATTCTTGAACAACCAGCTCATTGCATGATGGTCCAAGCAAAGTTCGATAACGAACCGTGGTATCATGACATCAAAAGATATCTTTAATTAGGAGAATTTCCTGAAGAAAGCCAACCACATGACAGGAAATTTATAAGGAAGATAGCTAACAAATTCTTCCTCACTGGTCAAACCTTTTACAAGAAATCATTTGATTCAACCCTGTTAAGATGTGTAGATGCTACGAAAGCTGAACAAATCATGAAAGAAATTCATGACAGTGAATGTAGACCGCACATGAATGGACATCTTCTAGCTCGAAAGATTATGAGATTGAGATATTATTGGATGACAATGGAATTCGATTACATCCAACATGTGAGATGTTGCCATCAATGTCAAGTTTAAGGAGATAAAATCAATGCACCGCCAAATGAGCTACATCAAATGTCGGAGCCATAGCCATTTCTAATATAGGGCATTGATATGATTGGTCCTATCAACCCCAAGACCTCAAATGGACACCGGTTCATCCTGGTTGCTATTGACTATTTCACTAAGTGGATTGAAACAAACTCCTACACGAATGTTACTGCAAAGAATGTTGCAAGATTCATTAGGCGGGACGTCATTACTAGGTATGGAGTTCCAGAAACAATAATTACGGACAATGGCTCAAATCTGAACAAGAGGATCATAGATGATTTACTTGAGCACTTCCATGTCCAACATCTAAACTCATTTCCATATCGTCCATAAATGAATGGTGCAGTTGAAGCGGCAGATAAGAATATCAAGAAGATACTGGCCAAAACAACCGAAAATTATCGTGATTGGCACGAAAGGTTGTCGTATGCTTTGATGGCATACCGAACTTCAATTCGAACATCAACTAGAGCAACCCCATTTTCTTTGGTTTATGGAATGGAAGCAGTGCTACCTGTAAAGTAGAAATTCCTTCATTAAGGATATTATCCCAATTTAAGCTTTCAGAACCTGAGTGGATTCAACAAAGATACGAACAACTTAACATAATCGATGAAAAGAAATTAAGAGCTATATGCCATAGATAAGCCTATCAAAGACGAGTGGCTAAATCCTTTAATCAAAAGGTGAAACCGAGGAATTTCAAAATAGAGTATTTAGTAGTGAAGAAAGTCATCTTCAACAATTCAGATCCTCGTAGCAAATTCACTCCAAATTATGAGGGTCCATACATTGTCAAGAAGGTTCTTCTTGAAGGAGCATTGATTCTTGTAGATATGGCAGGAACAGAACTAACCTATCCTGTAAATGCAGATACTGTCAAGATTTTCTACTCATGAAATGAAAACAAACATTCAAAAAAATATTTGGGTCACTTTAGAACATGTGCATATTATGCATACCATGCATATCATGCATTTCATGAACATGTTTATTTGTTTTGCAGAAGAAAGTAAAGAAAATGTGAACCAGTTGGTGATTTTAGAATCCCCAATGGAGTTATCAAATAGTAGGGGGAAGTATCACTTCCAATTATATTTTCCATTGATATCCTCTAATGTACTTTCCTGTCTATCATCCCTAGGGAAACAAACAAAATGGAGCAACAAAAGAAGAATCCCTAGTGGAACCAAAGTAAAAACATGCAAACAAGAGGGATCTTAGTAAATTGATCGGACAGGTATCCCTAAATCGTGAGGGCATGTGCTAAAAAGGTTGCCTTTCTAAGAGAAAAATCTAACTTTTTTCTTCCCCACGCGGAATGATACTAAATTGAACAAAACAAAACAAATTATTTTGAAATGGAAAATACCTCAGAAATGTTTCAATCAAAAATTTTGAAACAGGCTTTCTTTGAAAATGCACTAAACATCAAAATTCCCTAAAAAGGATAATTTGACAAAAGGTTTTGAAAATTTCATAGAAAAAGTTTTGATCAAATTGAATGGAAGAACCTTCAAATAACGAAAGGTAAGCCATATCCAAACACGTCCATTATACACTCAAAGCCAAAATAGAGAAGTCAGTGAGAAAAATTCATCCAAAGAAAATAGGGGATATTCGCAATGATTACATGGATTGAAATGATGAAAAACAATCATTTCACTATCCTAAACACATGTTTATCCCTTGCAAACCCAAATTTGAGCCAAAACAGTAAAGAAGTTTTCCCAAAACAACCATGTTAAGAACCACCCCACACCGGGGCAGATCAGGAGGTTTGTGGATTGATAGCTATAAAGAATAGGATTAAGAAATATTTTATTACATACTCTTGCATCAATCTTTCTGTGATAACTTCATATGAAGTCATATGGAAGCTCAAGATATCCCAAGAGGAAGAAGAGCACTTCATTTCTTATACCCAAACATATTATCTTTAGCAAAGCCCAATTAAACCTAAATATTCATTTTAGAACCCCAAATTAGTGATCATCTCTTCATACTGGAACATGAGCATATGATCTACTTTAAGAAATAAGAAACAAAGGGCAAGACACAGAGTCCTTATAATTCAAAAAGATCAAAGACAAAAGAGTTTGGGACATGAAAAAGCAGTGTGCCTAATAAAAGTAAGGCCAAATGCCTAAGAAAAATGAGAAAGAAAAGAGAGTGCAAAAGAAAGCTCAAAACGACAAAAGTCGTGACAAAGCAAAGTCAAGATCATGAGAGATCATAGATCACAACAAGTGAGAATGAGCAAAAGAAAAGAGATTATGATGAATGTTTAAAGGACTCTGATGTTCATAAAAGAAAAGATCTCTAGTGAAAAAAGAAGAAAAGGAAAAGTAGTGATACCAAGAAGATCATTCATGAAAACCTTGAATTCAAACAAATAAGCCTTTCGTGCCTACCAAATACCAACAATACAACATCTCCTCAAAGACTCTTCAGATTGGGATGTTGAGAGAAGAAACATGACTTTATGACAAGAAGCCATCACTCAAAGAAGTGTATGCAATAATATCTTGTCTTATCCTCAAGGTTCTTAACTTGTAGACCCAAAGTCATATATGATGAAATCCTTTTTCTTGGCCTCAAAATGCCTATCCTTTGAATAGTCATTGACCAAGCCAACATTACAGTCCTCCGAAAGATCTTATCGGATCAATTGGATTGTATATATTGCGAACATCTCCGAACACCTAAGGATTGGTTAAGAGAGAAAAATTGAGGGATATCATACAAGTCCCATTTCAATCGAATGAAGAAAAAATGAAGTTCATAGATCAAAATAAATCATTTCTAATGAAGGTCTTCCAAATGATTATTTCAAGCATTTCTTGAAAGATTGTAAGTATTTTGTTCAAATAGCTTCTTGAAAAGGAAATTTGATTACCTAAAATGCATTTAATACAAAGAATGCATATTTCAAAACCAGGTTTCAAAAGTTTTTTATCAACTTAAAACCAAGTTTTCAAATAGTTTGTGGTAAGCTAAAAGAAAAACCACATTTCAAACAGTTTTGATTAATTTCAAAACTATTTTTCAAAATAGTTTTTGGTCAACTAAAAACCATATAAAAGTTAGTGAACCTCAAAATCACAAAACTCACAGTGAAGACGTTCATTGTTTGAAGTCTTCCCAAAGTCCTATAGGCGATGAGTCTCTAAGCAATTTCCAAAATCCTACGGATGAGGAACCACTTGACAAGTCTTCAAAATTAAAGTCTTACTGGTGAGGAACCACTAGACAAATTCAAAGTCTTACAGGCGAGGAGCCCCTAGACAATTTTCAAAATCCTACAGGCGAGGAACTACTTAGCAAGTTTCCAAGATTAAAGTCCTGCTAGTGATGAATCACTAGGAAAATCCAAAGACCTACAAGCGAAGAGTCTCTAGGCAATTTCCAAAATCCTATGGGTGAGGAACCACTTGGTAAGTCTTCAAAATTAAAGTCCTACTAGTGAGGAACCGCTAGGTAAAATTAAAATCTTACTGGTGATGAACCACTAGGCAAATCCAAAATCCTACGGGTGAGGAACCACTTGGCAAGTCTCCAAAATTAAAGTCCTACTGGTGAGGAACCACTAGATAAATCCAAAATCCTCAAGCAAAGAGCCTCAGGCGTTCATGGTTCGTGAATTCGTCCTTAAACCACGAAATCTGAATAATCATCATAAACATCACCACCATCAATTCATGCCCTTGGATAAGCAATAAAGAGACGCTCACAAATAGGTAAGTTTCTTTCCCTCAATCATTAAGAACATTTCAAAATGTATTCCGAAAAGAGAACATTTGGATTAGATCACGGATTTCAAAAGCAAGACCCTAATCAGTTGTTGTGAAAGTTCCATCTTATCTTGTTTAGTGAGTTGACTAAAAATTCAAGTGTCACCTTATCTTTGAGATCAACCTCTAACGAGTTCAATATCAAAAAATGGCAGCTGTTAACACCTAATTTTTAGCTCATTTTTTTTCATATTTTCAAAATTTTCAAAATTAGGGCTAGGAATCTTGGCTAAGCCTAGAAAACTATTTCTAAACCAAAAAATAACTTTTTATCATTTTTATGCATTTTTCTTTAATTTCTTTTAATCAAAATAAGTGATAAAATCAAGAAAAATAGCAAATGGAATCAGAAATTTCCATAAAAATAGCCATTAGTCTTATTTTAAATCCAATTTCATGAATACATCATTAATTTTGAAAAAACTCAATCAGGTATATGTTTTTCCGAAAATTGGGTAAAATTAAACTCGAATTGAACCAAAAATACAATTAAATTTTTTCTAGTCATTTTTAAGTCATAGTGTCTTCACAAAAAATGATTCTAGGACCTTGAATTGTATAATGGTCAGTCCAATTGCACAATTTGACATAAAAAATCAAAAATCCCCAAAATTCGATTAAAAATTAAGAATTTTAAACCCAAATTGAAAATCGTGCCCAATATGAAATTGTCGAAATATGAGACTCTCATTTCTAAGGTTAATTAGGTGTGGGTAATCCAATTTTGGCATCAATTTTGCCTAATCAGGTCATTAGAACATCAAATTGAATAAAACCTATTAACCCGAATACAAAAATGAGAAAATCTTGGACTCAATTATAATAAAAATTGGGGAAAATCGTATATTTGGGTTCGGAATATGATGGGGAATTCAATTTTGGGATTAAATTTAGAAAATTGGATTAAAATCGGGTCGAATTTGTGAATTTAGACCAACCCGAGTCTGTCGGGTCGACCGGGTCAATCGGACCCGACCCGACTCGGGTAGGTCGTCTTCTTCACCTGGTTTGCCAAAACGTGCATTAAACCCAGAAAAACCGAAGTAAACCCAAGACTTCACCAATCGTTCCTGATCAAATTAGCACGTTTTAATCGATTTGGCCAGCTGGCACCAGGGAATCAATCCCAACCGATTTTAAGTCGGTTCTAACTGAATTTGGGCGGTAATCAAGCTACAAAAAACAAAAAAAAAAAACTAGAACAAAGGCGAGGGACCTGTTCGATGAAATTATCAAGAGAGAGAAGAGGGAGAAACAAGCGAAACCAAAGAGAAAACGTTTGAGAGAGAGGGTCGAGAGTCCCCTCACAAGTACTCGGTGCCATCGTGGACGGCAAAGCACCGGCAAATCGTGATTTGGCCGTGATTCTCCCCTCACTATTCCAATTAGCTCGGCTAGTCTTGAAGGCCTGAAACCGAGCATTTTCCAGCCAATCTAAAGATTTTTCAGCGAGATCACGACCACTAGGGTGAAGACCAAGTGTAAAGGAATAACACTATAGGCACATATCACTTCGACAATTTCGTTTAATCATCGAACGAGGAAGGTAAAGTTGGCTCACAGTCATTTTTCTCAAAATTTTTCATAGTTCGGTTTCAACCTCAATATGCATGTTTATGTGATTTCGTCGATGAATCTTGACATTTTGACGTTCATTACAAATTTCTAATCATTTTTTGTGTTGTTTGATTGCATTTTTGGGCATTAAAATGCATGAATCGAGTCGGCCTCGCCATTGAAACCCATCGCCGGAGCTCGGAGGTCATCGTCGGAACTTCCTTTCGGCCATAGGCCATCAAAGTTAGACTCCCTAGACTCTCTTTATTGATTTTATATTGACTAGGATCGATCTGGACGGCTAAGACAATTGGGATTAAGGTTTATATTCTAGAAAATCTATGTCGAAACAGTTTGCCGATTAAGGTTTTTAGACCGATTTTTTCTTTGGCTGGTAAATGTCCAACAGCAATCCAATTAGTCTAGATTGAAATAGAACATATAGACTTCATAATAGTGTAATCGAAACGGTAAAATAGCCGTCGAAAGGACAAAAACGGCGCTGTTTTGGCTTTGGTTTCGCCAGAGGAGATCGCCGGCGACCGGCACCGGCAACGCCCGATTCGGTCAAACCAAACTGGGTTGAACCGGGCTGGTCCGATTCTTTTCCCAGCGGGAAAATTCAAAAATAAAGAATAAAAAGATTAAAAAAACAGAAAATTCATAAAAAAAAATTCCAAAAATTCAGAAAATACAAATAAAAAATGTAAAAAATTAGAAAATCAATAAAAAAAAAATTGAAACATTGGAAAATTCATAAAAATTTTCAGAAAATCATAAAAAATCAATTCTTGGTTTTAAAAAAAAATTATGAAGTCCAAAAATATCGTGGCCAAAAACATCGTGGCCAACCGCAAAAAGTGAAATTTGAATTTTTTGAAGTAGCCAAGTGGCATTTTTGGAAAATTTCAAATTCAGGAGTTATAACCCGTAAAAAACCCTAAAATCCTAAAAATGTAAATCATGAAATAAATTAGCTTTTAGAGCTTCATTAAGGTTTGGATGCTTTGATTGATTTTCATTTTTAGAGACTACTTAGGATTGATTGACTTGATTGACTTTGATTGTGCATTTAATACTTGTTTGGTTTTTTCTGCGATTAGAATGAATAGGATTAGTGAGTAAGCCTTGCAAATTCGCATGACACGTTATACATCATATCGTTCTTAGATACCGAAAGGGCGTTAGGGATCTCAATTCGGGATCAATAACGTAACCAAGTGCCCGTACTCAGAATTTCTGATTCGTAGAATCATGATATTTCTCCCGTATCTCGATTAGGTTTCTAGTCTATTTACCAATAATGACTAGCGGCGACTCCAAAATCACAAACCTAAACTAAATAAGAAATGACCTTCCACTGTCACGTGAGGTATGGTCTGGGAGAGACCCTTACACGGAAATACCTCCTTAGCGTGTAAATCCCGAAAGTCCTAAAAAAAGCGCGGCGCAACAACTCATTGAAGGATCAATCCATTGAAATTGGTTGTTTATGAAGGCCCGGTCCATGGACTTAACATGCAAACTAATCAGCCTTCATAGAACAAAGCCCGCTTCATAAGAAGTTAAGATCTTTATCTGCATGTTCACTCGCTAATCTTGTGAATGTGCTCATCGGGATTTACCTGTTGCTCACCATTACTCGCCAAGTATTTAATTTCTGATTTTCACTGCCATTTTGCCCTGAGTGCGACGCAGCATGATTGACAAGTACAATCGTAAAAGAGGGTTTTCTATGTCGTGTCACAACTCGTGCATGTAGCTTGTCTTCCTTCTGATGCTAATGCTTCGCGCTTCTTTTTGCTTTGACCGAATTGGAAGATCTACCTAGATGTGCGACGGCTCTGAAATTTTACTTTCTTCGTTCTCCGCTGTATGATGCAAAGAATCAAAAAGTTGTCACAGGGATGTTTCCTTTAAAAGTTAGCTGGCATTCCATTGTTCCGTGTCTTTCTTTAGTTTATCAGACTCATTGAAGGATCAATCCATTGAGATTGGTTGTTTCTGAAGGCATGGTCCATGGACTTAACATGCAAACCAATCAGTCTTCGTAGAACAAAGCCCGCTTTATAAGAAGTTAAGATCTTTATCTGTATGTTCCGGTTTTTAAGAAATGAAGATATTTATCTGTATGTATAGGACAAATAGCAGCCGGCGGTAGCTCTAAGTCTTCCTAGAATCACAGACATGGTACTCAGGACACAAGGATCAACAAACGAGGACCGAGAATACATTTGAACCGATGCTGAATGTTAAGAACGAGACTAGGAGAGAGCTTATATTGAGAAGAGTGGGCTTGAATTTTCTTTAGCCATTGCTTGTTTTTGGAAAATCCGTGGACATCCATTTTTATTTAGGGTTAATACTACGAAAAACCTCAAACCGATACACTTATAACAAATTTTACCCAAAACTAATTTTTTTACCACCAAAAACCCCAAATTGGTACAACTGTGATAAATTTACTCCAAATTAATTTTTTAATCATAAAAAACACCCAAACCGATACACTTGTGACAAATTTATCCTCCGTTAAATTGGATTAGTACTAAAAAAAATCATAAATCGGTAAATAAGTGACAAACATAGGGGTAAACCTTAAAATGGTGCATCCGCAAATAGTCATGTGTCATGTAACTTAGCAATTTGATTATAAAATTTAACGAAAACTAACGCAGGGTAAATTTGTCACAAGTGTATCAATTTTGGGTTTTTTGTGATATTAACCCTTTTATTTACAACTTTTCCCCTCTCCCTTGATGTTAAGCTCTTTTTGAAAAGATTTTATATTTTGTCCTTCCATTTTCATGCTATTTCTATGCTTAAGCATTAATTTTCCCAAAACAAAAAAACTTGTTCGAAAATTACATACACTTATTTTTAAAAAGAAAACGAAATGAGTCTGGTTAGTTTAGTTCTAAATTTGTGTGTTGTAAGATAATAAACATATATTTAAGGTAGGAAAATATTAAACATTCCAGTTCTTGTAGCAAAACCCATAAAGAAGTAGTGGTGAGTATCGTGCCGCGCTGATATTTCGTTTTTGGGTTTTCGTTATTTGCGCACTTGGGTTTTCGTTATTTGCGCACTAAGCAGGTATTTCTGTGTAAAGGTCTCTCCCAGATCATACCTCACATGACAGTGGATGGTAATTTCCTATTTGAACTAAGTTTTTTTATTTTGGAGTTGCCACTAATCATTATTGGTAGGTAGACTAAAAACCTAATCGGGATACGGGACAAATATCATGTTTCTACGAACTAGAGATTCTGAATACAGGGACTTGGTTATGTTAATGACCCCAAATTGAAATCTCTAACGCCCTTTTGGTACCTAAGAACGATACGATGTCTAACATATCACGCAAGTTTTCGAAACTTATCCACTAATTCTATCCATTCTAATTGTGGGGAAAATCAATCAAGAATTAAATGCACAATCAATGTCAAACAATCCTAAATTGTCTCTAAAAATCAAAATACACCCAAAATCTTCCAAATCCTAATGAAGCCCTAAAAGCTTGTTCATTTCATGATTTGTGTTTGTTTTTTTTTTTTATGGTTTTAGGGTTTTTTAGGGGTTATAACCCCTGACATTGAAATTTTCTCAAAATGCCACTTGGACACTTCAAAAAATTCAAATTTTAATTTCCAATTTTAAACCATTCTGTGAATTTTTAAAATTTTCGATTTTTTTAAACATTGAATTTCTGAGAATTTCATTAACCAAGAATTGATTTTTATGATTTTCTAAAAATTTTTATGAATTTTCGAATGTTCCAATTTTTTTTGAATTTTTGAATTTTTACATTTTTTATTTGTATTTTCTGAATTTTCTGAATATTTATAAATTTTCTGATTTTTGAATTTTTTTTATGAAATTTTCTAATTTTTCGAAATTTTTAATGTTTCCTAAAATTTTTCTAAATTTTTATTTATTTTCCTGATTTTTTTAAAATTTTGATGATTTTTTATTTTTTTATTGATTTTTTTAATTTTTTTAATTTTTTCTTTATTGGATTTTTTTTATTTAAATTTTCCCACCGGGAAAATGAAACGAACCGGGCCTCGTCGGCGCCGACACCAGTTGTCTTCTCCGACGAGCACGACATCAGAAACAGCATCGTTTCGTCCCTGTTCATTGTGGCATCTTGCCGAACAGATGGTAGGCATGCAGTCTACGTTAACGTTCTCGTGGCCATGACTTTAGATTGGAATCCAAGGCTTACAGCCATGATTTTAGGTGCTATATTGAGCCTACATTATACTCCACCAATATCAACTCTCCGATTCGCCATCGCACCATCGCCGGCCAGCAAAAAGCCAATCGGAAAAACCTAACTTGCAACTTGTTATGAACTAACTAGTTGAACCTTCAAATCACAATATAGAACACCCTAGCCATCTAACTCGATTCTAATCGCTAACAAAGCATCAAATAAAGTTGAAGGAAGCTAACTTGACAAGCCTATGACCACGGTGATGTTCCGACGACGCTGTCCGAGCTCTAGCGAGATGGTTCACGGATGAC
The DNA here is from genome assembly GCA_024500025.1 of Syzygium aromaticum. Lineage (NCBI taxonomy): Eukaryota > Viridiplantae > Streptophyta > Magnoliopsida > Myrtales > Myrtaceae > Syzygium > Syzygium aromaticum. The sequence continues at coordinate 18,836,266 of CM044891.1, forward strand.
CGACTCGGTTTTAATATGTTTTCAATCATTCAAAGTACAAACAAACGATGAAAATGAAATCAGAATACGTTTTACGCATCTTGTAGGATAAAATCATGAAGAAAAATGCACGAATCAGGCCAAAAATGTATTCTGGAATTTTGCAAAAACCGAGGCAATGAACGATTTTTACCTGTTCCGTTCAGCGGTCAAATGACTTTTACGAGATGTGCAGCGCCTATGGATCTGCTCCTCGACACTCCGGCTTCCAATAGGTGGTCTTGGAACCTCCGAGGGTGATCTGGACATGCCGGCCGAGGTTAGTTTCCAGGTGCCAACAACCAGCTTTGAGCCGGTCATCATAGGTGAGGATACTCACTTTTGGAGACCAATTCGCTGGCATTTTTCCAGCCGAAAAGACACCGATCACTCGGTCTGAAGGAGTGTTAACTCTACCCTCTCTCATTTTCTCTCTTTCGTCTCTGTTTCTGTCTCTTCCCTCTTTCTGGAATTTTGTTAAACACCTTTCATGCCCAATGATCAGTTTTTTTCTTGTTTTTATTAATCAATTTCCCGCCCAAAGTTTGTTATTTACCAATCTTGAATCGGTTCGAATGATTCCCTAGCGCCAGCTGGAGATTCTCTGGCTAGCTGACTTCATTTTCACGTGCTAAATTGCCCAAAGTAAGTAGGCAAAGTTGCGGGTTTGAACTGTCTTTTTTCCTAGGTTCATTACATCCTGTGCAAGTCAAGCAAAGAAGACGAGTAGCCGGGTCGAGTCGGGTTGATCCAGTCGACCTGGAAAGCCTGGTTTTGACTAAATTTGTAAATTAAGCTCGATTTTAACACAATTTTCAAAATTAAAACCCAAAATTGAATTACTCTTCACACTTTGAACCCAAATATGTGATTTTGCCCAATTTTTGTCGTAATCATGTCCAAGATTTTCAAACTTTTGTATTCGAGTTATTGGGGTTTTATTCAATTCGATGTCTTAATGACCTGATTAGGCAAAATTGGTGCCAAAATTGAATTACCCACATATGATTAACCCTAGAAATGATAGTCTCATGGTTCGACAATTTCGAATTGGACACGATTCCCAATTTGGGCTCAAAATTCAGAATTTTCAATTGAATTTTGGGGATTTTTTATTTTTCTGACAAATTGTACAATTGGACTGACCATTATGTAATTCAAGGTCCCAAAATCATTTTTTTGTGAAGACACCATGACTTAAAAATGACTAGAAAAGATTTAATTGCATTTTTGGTTCAATTTGGATTTGATTTTGCCCAATTTTCGGAAAATAACATGCCCGATTGAAATTTTCAAAAATTGATGATTTATTAGTGAAATTAAATTTAAAAGAAGACTAATGAGTATTTTTATGGAATTTTCTGATTCCATTTACTATTTTTCTTGATTTTTTTACTTATTTTGACTAAAAGAAATTAAAGAAAAATGCGGAAAAATGATAAAAAATTATTTTTGGTTTAGAAATAGGTTTCTAGGCTTGGCCAAGATTCCTAGTCCTAATCTTGATATTTTTGAAAGTATGAAAAAAATGAGCTAAAAATCAAGTGTTAACAGGTGCCCCTCTTTAAGATTAAGCTTGTTAGAAGTTGATCTCAAAGACAATGTGACACCTGAATTTTTAGTTGACTCAATAAATAAGATAAAATGGAAATTTCACAACAATTGATTAGGAATCCTGCTTTTGAAATTCGTGATCTAATCTAAAGGTTTTCTTTTCAGAACACATTTTGAAAGGTTCTTAATGATTGAGGGAGAGATACTTACCGATTTGTGAGCGTCTCTTTGTTGCTTTTCCAAGAGTATGAATTGATGGCAGTGATAATTATGATGATTATTCTGATTTCGTGGTTTAAGGTCGAACCCACGAACCATGAGCACCTGAGGCTCCTCGCCTGAGGATTTTGAAATATGCCTAATGGTTTTTCATTAGTAGAACTTTAAAATTTGCCCAGTAGTTCCTCATCAGTAGGACTTTAAAATTTGTCCAGTGGTTCCTTACCAGTAGGACTTTGGAAATTTGCCTAGTGGTTCCTCACCAGTAGGACTTTGGAAATTGCTTAGTGATTCCTCACCAGTAGGACTTTGAAAATTTGCCTAGTGGTTCCTAACCAGTATGACTTTAGAAATTGACTAGTGACTCATCGTCAATAGGACTTTGGAAATTGCTTAAGGGCTCCTCGCCAGTAGGACTTTGGAAATTTGCCTAGGGCTTCTCACCTGTAAGACTTTTGAAATTTGTATAGGAGCTCCTCGCTTGTAAGACTTTGGAAATTTGCCTAGGAGCTCCTCGTCTGTAGGACTTTGGGAATTTGCCTAAGGACTCCTCGCTTGTAGAATTTTTGAAATTTGCCTAAGGGCTCCTCGCCTGCAGCACTTTGGAATTGCCTAGGGGCTCCTCGCCTGTAAGACTTTAGAAATAACCTAGGGGCTCCTCGCCTGTAGGACTTTGGGAATTAGCTAAGGGCTCCTCGTCTGTAGGACTTTGGGAATTGCTTAGGGGCTCCTCGTCTATAAGACTTTGGGAATTGCCTAGAGGCTCCTCATTTGTAGGACTTTAGAATTTGCCTAGGTGCTCCTCGCCTGTAGGACTTTAGAAATTTGCCTAGGGGCTTCTTACCTGTAGAACTTCGGAAATTGCATAAGGGCTCGTCGCCTGTAGGACTTCGGAAATTTGCCTAGGGGCTCCTTGCCTATAGGACTTTGGAAATTTTCCTAGGGCTCCTCGCCTGTAGGACTTTAGGAAGGCTTCCAATAATGAATGCCTTGACCATAAGTTATGTGATTTTATGGTTTCACTAAACTTTGTATGGTTTTTAGTTGACCAAAAACTATTTTGAAAAATGGTTTTGAAATTAATCAAAGCTGTTTGAAGTGTGGTTTTTTTTCGCTTACCACAAACTATTTGAAAACTTGGTTTTAGATTGACCAAAAACTTTTGAAACCTGGTCTGAAAACATGCATTCTTTGCATTAACGCATTTCAGACAATCAAATTTCCTTTTCAAGGAATTATTTGAACAAAGTGCTTGTAATCTTTCAAGAAATACTTGAAATGATTATTTGGAAGACCTTCATTAGAAAGGATTTGTCTCAATCTATGAACTTGGTCTTTTCTTTATTTGATTGAAATGGGAATTATCTGATATCCCTCAATTTTATCTCTCTTAACCAATCCTTGAGCGTTCAAAGATGTTTGCAATGTATACAATTCATTTGATCCACTAGGGTCTTTCGGAGAACTGTAATGTTAGCTTGGTCAATGGCTATTCAAAGGATAGGCATTTTGAGGTCAAGAAAAAGGATTTTATCATATCTGACTTCGGATCTACAAGTTAAGAACCTCTAAGACAAGACAAGATATTATTGTATACACTCCTTTGAGCGATGACTTCTTGTCATAAAGTCAAATTTCTACTCTCAACATCCCAATCTAAAGAGTCTTTGGGGAGAAGTTGTATTATTGGTATTGGATAGGCTCAAAAAAGGCTCATTTGATCGAATTCAGGGTTTTTATGAAATTGGTAATATTCTTGGCATCACCACCATTTTTCTTTTGTCCACTAGGGATCTTTATTTTTATGAACATCAGAGTCCTCTAGACGTTTATCAGGATTTCTTTTTCCTTTTGCTCATTTTCACTTGTTGTGATCTATGATCTCTCATAATTTTGACTTTGCTTTGTCATGACCTTTTTTGTCATTTTGAACTTTCTTTTCTTTTCCATTTTTCCTGGGCATTCGACCTTGCTTTACCAGGCATACCGCTTTTTCATGCCCCTAATTCTTTTGCCTTTGACCTTTTTGAGTTCTAAGGACTCTATGTCATGCCTTTTGTTTCTTATCTATTCAAAGTAGATCATATGCTCATGCTCTAATGTGAAGAAATGACCACCAATTTAGGGTTCTCAAATGAATATTCAGGTTCAATTGGGCTTTGCCAAAAGTAATATGTTTGTGTATAAGAAATGAAGTTATGTTTGTGTATAAAAAATGAAGTGCTCTTCTTCCTCTTAGGATGTCTTGAGCTTTTATATGACTTCATTTGAAGTTATCACAGAAAGATTGATACAAGAGTATGCAATAAAATCTTTCTTGATCCTATTCTCCATAATTATCAACCACAAACCTCCTAGTTTGCCCCAATGTGGGGTAGTTCTTAACAAGGTTGTTTTGGAAAAACTTCTCCACTATTCAGCTCAAATTTGGTTCATAAGGGATAAGCATTTGTTTGGAATAGTGAAATAACTACCTTTCATCATTTCAATCCATGTAATCATTGCGAACATCTTCTATTTCCTTTGGATGAGTTTTTTTTTCTTCACTCACTCCTTCACTTTTGACTTTGAGTGTATAGAAAACGTATTTGGATACGGTTTACCTTTCATCATTTGAAGGTCTTTTCATTCGATTTGATCAAAACTTTTTCCTTGAAATTTTTCAAAGCCTTTTGTCAAATTATCTCTTTTTAGGGAATTTTGATACTTAATGCATTCTCAAAGAAAGCATGTTTCAAAACTTTTGATTTAAAACATAGTTATTTTCTTTTCAAAATAATTTGTTTTGTTTTACTCAATCTTAATGTCATTCCTCTTGGGGAGGAAGAAGTTCAATTTTCTCTTAGAAAAGCAACTTCTTTAGCACATACACTCAAGATTTAGGGATAGCTATCTAATCAACTTACCAAGATCCTTCTTGTTTGCATGATTTTGCTTTGATTCTACTAGGGATTCTTCTTTTGTTGATCTCTTTTCTTTGTCTCCCAGGGGATGATAACAAGAAAAGCACATTAGGGAATATCAACGGAAAAAATTGAATTAGAAATGATATTTCCCTCTATCATTTGCCGAGTTCGTTGGGGATTCTGAAACCATCGACTAGTTCAAACTCATTTTGCTTTCTTCTGCAAAATAGATAAACATGTTCATGAAATGCGTGGTATGTATGATATGCAAGATATGCACATGTTCTAAAGTGATCCAAAGCTCTTCCTGAATGTTTTTTTGGGTAAAGAGCTCTTCTTGAATGTTTGTCTTCATTTCATGGATAAAAAATCTTGACAGCACCTGCATTTACAAAATAGGCCAATCTTGTTCCAGCCATATCTACAAGAATCAATGCTCCTCCAAAAAAAGACTTTCTTGACAATGTATGGACCTTCATAATTCGGAGTGAATTTGCCACAAGGATTTGCATTATTGAGGATGACTTTCTTTACTACTAAATTCTCTATTTTGAAATGCTTTGGTTTCACTTTTCGGTTAAAAGATTTGGCCACTCTTCTCTGATAGGCTTGCTTATGGCATATAGCTCTTAATCTCTTTTCATCAATCATATTAAGTTATTCATATCTTTACTAAATTCACTCAGCTTCTGAAAGCTTCAATTGGGATAATATCTTTAATGAAGGAATTTCTGATTCAACGGGTAACATTGATTCCATTCCATAAACCAAGGAAAACGGAGTTGTTCCAGTTGATGTTCAAATTGAAATTCGGTATGCCATCAGAGCATACGGCAACCTTTCATGCCAATCACGATAATTTTCCGCTGTCTTGGCTAATATCTTCTTGATATTCTTATTTGCCGCTTCAACTGCTCCATTCATTTATGGACGATACGGGGATGAGTTCGGATGTCAGATGTAGAAGTGTTCGAGTAAATCATCAACAATCTTGTTGTTTAGATTTGAGCCGTTGTCTGTAATTATTGCTTCTGGAACTCCATACCTAGTAATGATGTCCCACCTAATGAATCTTCCAACATTCTTGGCAGTAACATTCATGTAAGAGTTTACTTTAATCCATTTAGTGAAATAGTCAATAGTAACCAGAATAAACCGGTGCCCATTTGAGGCCTTGAGCTTGATTGGATCAATCATATCAATGCCCCATATTGAAAATGGCCATGACTCAGACATTTGATGTAGCTCATTTGGCGGTGCATTAATTCTATCTCCATAAACTTGACATTGATGACAACATCTCACATATTGGATACAATTTGTTTCCATTGTCATCCAATAATATTCCAACCTCATAATCTTTCAGGCTAGAAGATGTTCATTCATGTGCAGTCCATATTCACCCTCATGAATCTCTTTCGTGATCCGTTAAGCTTCTGTAACATCCACACATCTTAGAAGGGTTGAATCAAATGATTTCTTGTAAAATGCTTGATCACTGAGGAAGAATTTGTTGGCTATCTTTCTTATAAATTTTCTGTTACCTAATTGGCTTTCTTCAGGAAATTCTCCCAATTAAAGATACCTTTTAATGTCATGAAACCATGGTTCGTTGTCAAATTCTACCCGAATCATCATGCAATAAGCTGGTTGTTCAAGAATATTAATCCTCAATGGTTTTATATCCATACCATCTTTAGCTTGTAGAAAGGATAACAAAATTGCAAGAGCATCTGCAAAATGATTATGAGTTCTTGGGAGATAATCGAATGTTACTTCTTCGAATTTTTCTATCATTTCTTCTAAGTATCTGTGATAAAGAATTAGTTTGGTATCTTGAGTTTGCCATTCACCAGTTGTTTGTAATATGATAAGCACAAAATCTCCATGTACTTGCAACCTCTTTACTTTCATTGAGAGGGCTAATTGCAAACCAAGAATGCATGCTTTGTATTTAGCGACGTTATTGGTGCATGGAAATACTAGTTTCGCAGATACCGGATAGTGTCGGCCTTCTGGGGAGATCAGAACTCCCTAATTCCTTATCCAAATAAGTTGGTTGCATCATCAAAATACATGGTCCATTTATTGTCGACCATTGTTAATATATGATCATCAAGTTGTTCTTCAGGATTGGCGATATTTTGCAAACTTTCCGTTAACATGTCTATTATTGCGCGTCCTTTGACCGACTTTTGGGATGAACTTCTTATATCAAATTCAGATAACAAGACTTGCCACTTTGCTAATTTCCCGACCAAGGAAGATTTCTCAAGAAGGTACTTGATCGGATCATTCTCAGTCACTAGCAAAATTTGATGATGGAGGGTGTATTGCCTTAATCTATGTAACCTCCAAATCAGCGCAATGCATGTTTTTTCGATTGCCGGGTAATTCATTTCCGATGTTGTGAACTTCTTGCTCAAATAATAAATGGCTTGTTCTTTACTATCATTTGATCTTCTTTGTACAAGCACCGCTCCTAACGATTCATAGTGAATCGTTAAATATAAAATCAACAGAACCCCAGGGACTAGTGGTACCAGCATTGGTGGGCATACCAAATATTCTTTGATCTTGTCAAAGACTTGTTGACATTCCACATCCCACTTCACTTTGGCATTTTACTTCAACAATTTAAAGAATGGTTTAACAGTCTTAGAAAGCTGATAGATGAAACGAGCAATGTAGTTTAATCGCCTCATTAGGTTTCTCACTTCTTTTATTGTAGAAGAAGTCTTTAAGTTGTATATTGTCTTGATCTTGGAAGGATCTATTTCGATGCCCTTGCTACTGACCACAAATCCTAGCAGTTTGCCAGATTTTGCCCCAAATACACACTTGTTGGGGTTTAGTCGTAACTTGTATTTTCTGAGTCTTTCAAACAACTTGCGAAGCACTTCAACATGATCTTCTCCTTGTTTGGACTTTGCGATCTTGTCATCCACATATACTTCGATTTCTTTATGCATCATGTCATAGAACAAAGTTATCATTGCCCTTTGATATGTGGCACCAGCATTTTTTAAACCGAAAGGCATCACCTTGTAACAAAATGTGTCCCATGGTGTTATGAAGGATGTCTTCGCCTTATCCTCTTTATTTATGAGGATTTAATTATATCCTGAGAAATTATCGATGAATGAAAATGTTTCGAACCCAACAATGCTATCCACTAATACATCGATATGTGAAAGCGGGAAACCATCCTTAAGGCTTGCTTTATTTAGGTCGCGAAAATCAACGCACGCCCGTACTCGACCATCTTTTTTCATTACGGGTACTATGTTGGCAACCCATTCTGGATATGGTACCACTTCGATGAAACCGACTTTGAACAATTTCATAACTTCTTCTTCTATTTTTTTTGCCAATTCCGGCTTCGTTTGCCTAACTTTTTGCTTCTTTGACAAAATATTTGGATCAATTGGCAAAGCATGTTCAACTATGCACGGATCAAGACTTGGCATGTCAGCATAAGACCATGCAAATATATATTGATATTCTCTGAGCAAATCTATGGTTCTTTCTGCTTCTACTGAGGGAAGACTTTTTCCAATCATAACTTTCTTGGGATTCTCTTTATAGCCCAGATTAGCAGTGATCGTTCTCTCTAATGTGAGTGGCTTTGATTCTTCATGACGAATCCATTCTTTTCTGACCCATTCCTCATCCTCATTATATTTTTCAATATCGCAAGCGATCTACTCGGAAAGATTTGGGCCATATAAGAACCAATTATAGATATGCGAATGCTCATACCTGACATGTAATAAATGTGATTAGTAATCACATACGAAGTAAAATAATACATGTGGTCTTATGAAAAACCTTTATGAAATTCATTTTGAAATTTATTTTGAAAAAATATAAAGACAGAGTTAGTCCTCATATCATCAGACTTTCTTACTCTTAAAATCATTTTCGTAATGAGGAGCAATATAGAAACCCAAAGCCTCAAGCCTCTCGAATGAGGACAATATTCATCATAGGTTTGGTTTTGTTTCTATATGTTCTTAATAAAATATTTGACCACTTTTATTGAATTAAAAGACGTGATTACATTTATATTAACAAGAATGTAAATTGCAATTGAACTAAAATTGTAAATGCAATCACAAGAATTTTGAAACTGTAATCAACAAAATGCAATGGAAAAGGCTAGTAGCAAAAGTTTAAGAGAATCTTTCTACTCCAGTACGTAGGTATCTTCTGCTTCGATTTGATAACGTTGATGGTATTCTCTTCGAATAAACCAGATAAAACAGATTCTTCCTCTGCATGTAAGTCTTCTTCTTGAAGTAGCTTGGAAGGTCCAGGAAAAATTTCTTTAATGTGAATCTGATGATAGAGAAGCTCTTTAGCTTTACCCTTCCATGCGACTAGATTAATGATGCGATCACCTCGGCTTCTATAGCCTCCATAGTTCTTTCGACCTCGACCTTGGCCTCCATGGCAATCTTTAGAACTATCTGGAATATAACCTACTCCGTGTTTCATTCTTTGTGGCAAGTGGAGTGATAAGTTCCTTGATTCCTTGGAATTTCAATCCAAGACCATTACCGGGAGTAAATCCATACTCCCGCTGTCTTGACCGAGTAAGTCTATGGTTTCTCCTTCCTTTGATGATTTTTGGGTGAAACGCCTTTCACCTTGTCGGACTTTTTCTTTCTCCTTTTCATCTTCATCTATTTCATCTTGGAGCATTTCTTTCTTAAATGGAGCTTTATCCTCAGGACCAATTTCATCGTCCATACCACCCTAGCCATTGGGCACAATTACTTCACTTTTGAATGCCCATGGCGGTGAGGTATATTTCACTTGGAAGTTATATCTTTCGGAGTCTTCTCCCAAGTTGTCTACAATCTCGCCTTTTAAGAGCGCTTCTTGATGAAAGCGGGCATCTCCTAATCGAGAAGCTTTAATCTTGACTTCATATTCATCTTCATCGTCAGGCTTGACCATTGTTTCTCCATCTTTGATCATGTTTACTGTATTGTGCTCAGGAAGAGAATTTTGATGTATATTTGGCTCCAGTTCTTGGAAGTTCAATATCTTCTTGTCAATGAGCTATTGAACCTTGTATTTTAGAGTGGGACAATTATCTACATCATGTCCCCTTTCTCCCATATGATAGATGCAGGTTTTTTATTCATCATACCAAGAAAATCTTATGGGATTGTCCCTTAGTACCTCTTTGGCCGCCAAATGCCTTTCTAGAAGCATCGGTAATAGCTTTGACAGAGGTCGAGGCAACGGTGTGTATTGCCTCATAGGCCTTTTATTTGGCTCGAACTGCCTTGGGTTTTTTCAAGCAACATTTGATTGTTTTGGAAATGATGCTTGATAAGTACTTAGGCTAGACACCATAGCCACTTCTCAAATGGGTTCTTTGTCTTTTCTCTCAAGTAAGGCATTCGTGCTGTTATTTCTTGAGCCTTCTTCTCTTTTAATCCCCATTCAATTCTCTCACCTACCTTTACCAACATGGTGAATGTTTGACAACTTGATACATGAAGCTTATCATAATACTTAATTGGCAATGATTTTAGAAAGAGCTCAATGAACTCATCTTCACTTATGGCAGGCTTTACTTGTGAGACAATAGCTTTCCATCTCTGAGCATAGGCTCTAAATCCTTCATTCTTCCATTTTTCAGTTCTGATGACACCTTCCTTAGTTGAGAGTACTTCAACATTAAACTTGTACCGGCGAAGAAATTCTCCCGTCAAATGGTCCCATTCAGTGAAGTCTTCTATGTCAAGCGTTGTGTACCATGCAAGAGCCGCTCCTCTCAAACTATCTTGAAATGCGCTAATAAGAAGTGGTGTGTTATCTGAATATCTCGCTATCTTACAGAGATAATACTTCAAATGGCTTTTGGGACAACTAGTGCCATCATACTTGCTCACGAACTCTGGTTCTTTATAATTTTCTAGAACAACCACCTTCACATGCGGCGAGAACTTGTCAAACCTTTGAAGTTCATAACCTTGACTTGCTAAGCACTCTTTAATTTTGTCCAATCTCTTGGCCTCTTCTTCATTCTTTGTTTTCGATGTTTTCTTGGTCTGATCATCATCTTCCAAATTTACTACCTCAGGTGTAGTCTTAGGAGGATTTTCTTGAACCGGCTCTTTGTTTCTAACTAGTTCTTTAATTGGTATTTCAGTAGTGTTTGAAGTTCCCGCATTTGGAGTAGTAGGATACGGTCCTCGGGATGTGAGAATAAAAGCCTTCATTTTTGCCATCATGGCAGCCATTTAAATCATTGTTCACACCTAATTTTTAGCTCATTTTTTTTAATTTTTCAAAAATTTCAAAACAAGGTCTAGGAATCTTGGTCAAGCCTAGAAACCTATTTCTAAACAAAAAATATATATTTTTTAGCATTTTTCTGCATTTTTCCTTAATTTTTTTAGTCAAAATAAACGAGAAAATCAAGAAAAATAGCAATTAGAATTAGAAAATTCCATAAAAATAGACATTAGTCTTATTTTAAATCCAATTTCATGAATACATTGTCAATTTTGGAAAATCTCAATTGGGTATATGTTTTTCCCAAAATTAGGCAAAATTAAACTCAAATTGAACCAAAAATGAAATTAAATTTTTTCCAATTAATTTTAGGTCATAGGGTCTTCACAACAATTGATTCTGGAATCTTGAATTGCATATGGTCAGTCCAATTGCATAATTTGACACAAAAATAAAAAAAATCCCCAAAATTACATTGAAAATTAAGAATTTTGAACCTAAATTGGGAATCGTGCCCAATATGAAATTTTCGAAATATGATACTATCATTTCTAGGGTTAATCAAACCTGAGTAATTCAATTTTGGCATCGATTTTGCCTAATCAGGTAATCAAGACATCGAACTGAGCAAAATCCGAATTACCTGGATATGAAATTCGGAAAATTTTGGACATTGTTATGTCGAAAAGTGGGGCAAAATACATTTGTAGGTTCAAAATGTAATGGGGAATTCAATTTTAGGGTTTAATTTGAAAAATTCAGTCAAAATAGGGCTTAATTTGCATTATGGTCAAAATCGGAACTATCGGGTCAATCGGGTCAACCCGACCCGACCCGAATAGTGCATCTTCCTCACCCAACTCGTCAGAACACGTGCACAAAACCAAAAAAATCAAACAAACCTAGGACTTTGCCGACTTAATCCGAGAATTCTAGCATGTTTTTATCGAGTCGGCCAGCTGGAGAATCTCTAGTTGGCATCGGATAACCATCCCCAACCGAATTAAATCGGTTCTAACCGAATTTGAGCGGGGATTTTGATAAAAAAAAATGAAAAAAACTGGAAACGAAGAGGAAGAGGTGTTCGACGAAAATCCAGAGAGAGAGAGAACGCGAAAGAGAGAAAAAGAGAGAGGGTAAAGTTGATATTTCCTGAGGCCGAGTGATTGGCGTTTTTCCGGTGGGAAAAACGCCAGCGAATCGGTCTCTAGAGGTAAGTATCCTCCCCTGTGACGATCAGGTCAAAGCTGGTCACCGACGCCTGAAAAAGAGCCCCGGTCGGCGTGTCTAGATCACCTATGGAGGTTCCAAGACTACCGACTTGAAGCCTGGGTGTCGAAGAAGCACTTTGTGGCAGCAAATCAGCTTGGAGAAGTCATTTAACTATCAAATGAAACAGGTAAGAATCACTTGTTCCTTCGGTTTTTATAGATTTCCAGAATACAAATTCGGCTTGTTCGTGCATTTTTCTTCACGATTCTATCATACTAGATACCTAAAACGTATTCTGATCACCCTTGTGCATGCTTGTTTGTGTTCTGAATGATGGGAAATGCATTCAAACCAACTCGACCATGATTGTTATATTTCGCCGGAAATGCCAAAACCTCGCCGGAGCATTGCCATGGCCACAGGCCATCCCAAGTTAGTGTTTCCTAACTTTGATTAATGATTTGGAACCTATTTTGACCGATTTAGACGGCTAGGGCGATTAGTATATTGATCTGAATGCTAGTGATATTGTCTAGCACAGTTTCATGTTGGCATTTTCCGATCGGTCTTTCGCCGGCCAATGAAGATCCGACGGCAAATCTATAGCTTAGTAATGATAGTCAACATTGTGAAGTTGATATGGAACCTGAGAAAATGGCAAAAGGTCGCCGGTAGGCTCGCCGTCGACAAGCTCAAACCGGCGGCCTCGAAAACTTGAACTGGAAATCGTGCCCACTAGCTGTTTGACAAAATGCCGAAATGAAAATCGCCAAAAACGGTGCCATTTTGGTCACTGAGCTCGCCGAAGAGGGCGACTGGCGACGTCCAGTTCGGCCAAGCCGAATCGGGCTGAACCGGTCTAGTCCGGTTCACCCCCCGGCAGGAAAATTTAAACAAAATAAAAAATTCAAATAAAAAATCGAATAAAAATTACAAAAATCATAAAAAATGAAAAAAAAAATCAGAAAAACCGAAAAAAAAATTTAAAAATCATAAAAAATTAGATTTTTTAGAAAATTAGAAATTTTGGGAATTTTAGAAAATTTATAAAAATTCATAAAAATTCCAAAAATTCATAAAAATTCAGAAAATTCAGAAAATTCAAAATTCAAAAAAATAAATAAATAATTGAAAAATTCACAAAAAAATTTTCAGAAAACCATAAAAATCAGTTCTTTGTTTAAAAAAATTTCGAAAAAAAATCAAAAAATTTTGAAAATCCACAGAATCATTCAAAATCATCTTAGCCAGCCATAAAAAGTTAAATTTGAATTTTCGAAAGTGCCCAAGTGGCATTTTTAGAAAATTCCAAATTTAAGGGTTAAACCCCTAAAAAACCCTAAAATCTTAAAAATGTGCAAATCATAAAATGAACAAGCTATTAGAGCTTCGTTAGGGTTTGGGTATTTTGCTCGATTCTTATTTTTAGTGGCCAAATTAGGGTTACTATGATTGATTTGCCATTGATTGTGCATTTAATTCTTGGGTGCTTAATTGATTGCCCATGATTAGATTAGTAAATTGACCTTAGGGATCTGTATGACATGTTAGACATGTCATATCGTTCTTAGGTACCGAAAGGACATTAATGGTCTCAATTTGGGATCATTAACGTAAACAAGTCTCTTATTCAGAATCTCTAGTTCGTAGGATCGTGGTATTTCTCCCGTATCTCAATTAGATTTCTAGTCAACATACCGTAAATGACTAATGGTGACTCCAAGTTTAAGTTTAGATCAAATAAACCCCGCTATCACGTGAGGTATGGTCTACGAGAGATCCGTATAGAAAAATACCTCCATTCTAGCACGCGAGAGCGTAGCGCGACAGGTTTCGCAACTCCGCTGGGGACTCTTAAGATTTTAAGTGGATTTAGGCCTAGATAGAACAAAATGCGTGTGTTTGGGCTCGCAAGGATCCCAGGTACGTTCCAATAATGAATTGTTAAATGATGATACAGGTGGGCGGTATAAGAGGTGTAGTCTGTGCTTACCTTTGTTTTGCAGGATGGTATTGGGATTGAATGTGATTCCACTAAACTTTAGAAGTGCTGTTTGGTTTTAAATTGTTGTGCTTATCTTTAAGTTGTTTTAGCACTACACCATGTGCATACACCACCCGTGGCCCAACCCCGGCTACATTTAGGATTACCCTTAGGAAGTATGTGTTTAAGCGAAACTATGAGCCGATTGCTCATGGGATCATTTAAATACAATACCGATCATCAAGATGGAATAATATTTCATTACTTTAGGCCGATTGCTTATTAGAATGGAATCCCTTGTCCATTAAGGTGGTGACCCCTTTAGTATATCCTATCTTTTTAGGTGTCAAAACCTCACCGGTTGCATATGCTTGTCTTTGTGATTGGTATACCCAAAACCAAACAAAAATATATCGGTAAGTAAATGTCGTTTCACTTTTCTCATCTTCTTAATTATGCAAAGTTAGTTGACACAATTTTGTTAAAAAAAATGCCCAAATGACAATCAATGTTTGATCAAAATGCTTTTTTATAGTAAAATGAATGAATAGGGTGACATGCTCCATTTGGTTATATTTTTTTTCATTTCTAGATGGAATGTATAGGTCCATGGCGATTTTCAATGTAATTCAAGTAGATTGGATGCTCAAGATGTAACATGTACAATCCCATTTGCCAAAAAGTCTATTTTTGATGTATTTGAAGTTGTAAATCATAGAATAAGACTTTATGGTCAAAATGGGGCATGACAAAAGGCATTTGCATTAAACATTGGTTTCATTCACATTTTCAAATATGTGCTCCTTTAAGACATAAATGGATTAGAAGTGGCATTTGTATTACGTAATAAGTATGCAAATGTATTTTACCTCCATTTTTTCCATAAAAGGACATATAATTAAAATGGGGGCATTTAAAATTGATGTGAAATCCATGGTGATTAATAATGAATTTTTTTGCATAATTAGGCTCGATAGGAAAACTAGACATCCAAGTGATTCCCATTCCACAAAAAGAGCTCATGACTTGGTGGAAGGACATAGCGAAAGACAACCAAGTTTATGACCAAGATAGGTTAGGATACCTTCTAAACTTGATCCATGTAAAACATCAAGTCAGCTTGATCAAAGTATTGGCGCATTTTTGGGAAGTTTCCACTGCCACCTTCCAATTTGGAGAGCATGAATTGACACCGACTTTAGAAGAATATCAAGCCGCCATTGGAATTGATTCCAAGCTTAGGATCGTAGAACCACCCGTTGAACTTAATCCCATAAGCATTCTTGCAGAATTCCTCAACCTCAAAACTTCCAAAATCGAAAAGTTAATCAAATCAAACACGGGTAGATTTTTATTATTTTTTCTAATAACCAATTTTTCCAAACTTCCTAGGGAAATGAGAAACACTTCGGCTCGGGTTTTCATTCTAACCTTCTTTGGCTTTGTTCTATTCCCCGTATCTAGAACGGGATTCGACCCTTTAGTTGCAATAATCACGAAGCAAGCATGTCTCAAATGGGATTTCTCTAATACGCTTCTTGCCCAAACCATCATTTCTTTGAACACATATCAAAAGCATGGAAAAGGAAATCTTTCAAGCTTCTACGAGTCTCCTATCTCTATGGTTCATCTCACACATTCGACCTTGGTGTCATTTCATAAACATTCACAAGTTTGTTCGGCAATAAATCCAATTGAGCGATACATTCGTATCGAAAATAAATTACCCAAACAATCTTTCTTAGATTGGGCCAATTTCATTAGAGCCTTAATTCCTAATTAAATCCAATGGCGGATCAATTGGCCAAAGATTGACAAGGCAAGGATTACAAGCCAAGAAAGGAACGCGGTACCATTACTCAAGCTGAATGGGGGAGCCACCTATTGTCCCTTGAGAGTTGTCAAACAATTTGGGATGCTTCAACAAGTCCCACCAATATGGAACCCTGAGGAGTTTGCCTTTGACATCTCAAGTGAAATTATACTCGAAGAAGAGAAGAAAGACCTTTAAGTCAAGGTTCACAAAATTATCTTTTCTTTGGATAATTCACCTTCACAAGTAATGGAATGGCCATAGAACTTGGAAGGACACATGGAGATTTATATGGCATCCAAAGAATATATCAACTGGATGGAAAGTAAATGACCAATTGATGTGGAGCCATACGTTCCATTGAGCGTTATAACGGATCCCGAGGAGGAGTATGTCCCAGATTATGTTGTCCCACACGTGCCTAGAGTTGAGCCCTACATCCCAAAGAAGTCGTGATCGATATTGAAGAATGGGAATTTCAAATCAAGGAATGGAAGGATTACCACGGGGCAGAAGCTACCTTAGTTAGCAAGAAGCCTACTTGGATGATTTAGAATTCCCATTCGAGTTTAAAATCATTGTGTGAAACAATCTTGGATTTTATATGAAATACCCATTTTTCAAAATCCATTTGGATAAATTCAAAGACATAATCACCATGGATTACAATTCTTTAAATGGTATGATTCCTTGAGAAAAACATTGATGAAAAGTTTTATGCAAGGCTAAGGCTTGTGTAAAAGTTCTTATCTTTGTTAATCACAAGAAACCATACAATTAAAAGAATGTAGGTTTTCACATTCATTTCACCAATTCTACTATCCCGATGGTTTTCATGAAGCAGGTTTTCTAGCAATGGAAGGCAAAAGACCTTGAACCCGTTTACAAATTAAAATAGCCGAGGAACAAACTCGCACTCGACTAGCTGAAGTCAAGAACCAAATGACGCAAATGGTTGCCATGATGGCAGAAATGAAGGCTTTCATTATAGCTGCGAAGGGATCCTATCCTACTGTCTCAAATCCAAAAGCTGCACCTGAAATAATAGATCTGAAAGAAGACATTCGGGTCAAAAAGACATCTAAAGATGAAGATGAGGCCAAAAGATTGGCCAAAATTGAAGAATGCCTTGCAAGCCAAGGATACGAGCTCCAAAGGTTTACCATATTGGTAAAGGACGGTGAAAGAGTTGAATGGTCATCGAAAGAAGAGAAATCTCAAGAAATGACAACGCGAAGACCTTATCTTGGGAACAAGGATAAAGAACCTGTGCGTAACATGGCTAGGTGTCTAACCCCAATGTTAATCAGGCTTCATTCCCAAAACAACCTAACGTCCTTTGGAGAAATCCAAAACAGTTTAAGCCAAAGAAAAGGCCCGTAAGACAATTCACTCCATTGCCATGACCCTTGGCAAAGTTACTACCGATGCTATTAGAAAGACATTTGGTGGCCAAAGAAGTGCCAAGAGACAATCCTACAAGGTTCTCCTGGTATGATGAGTCAAAGACTTGCACATATCACATGGGAGAAAGAGGACACGACGTGAACAATTGTATAGTCTTGAAATACAAAGTTCAACAACTCATAGACAAGAAGGTATTAAGTTTTCAAGAGACAGAGCCAAATGTGCATCAGAACCCTCTTCCTGAGCACAATACGGTCCTTACTGAAGCAGAAATCATAAGGCCTGATGATAAAGATGAATATGAGGCCAAATTAAAGACTGCTCGACAAGGAGATGCTCACTTTCGTCGTGAAGCGTTCTTAAAAGGGGAAATTATAGATAACTTGGGAGAAGATTCTGGCAAATACAACTTCCAAGCAAAGTATACTCCACCACCGTGGGCTTTTAAAAGTGAAGTGATTGTGCCTGATGATTGGGGTAGCATGAACGATGAGCTCAGCAGACAAAATAAGACTCCATCCGATAATGAAGTGGATTAATTTGAAGAGCAAAAAGAAAGGATTCGGCGGGGTGAAAGGCGATTTACTCAAACATCACTTGAGCAAGGTGACACTATAGACCTCCTTGGTCAAGATAGTGGAAAATACAACTTTCATGTTAAGTACACATGTCCACCCTGAGCTTTTAAAAATGAAACTATTATGCTTGATGGATGGGGAGGCATAAATGAAATCACAATCAACGAATTAAGTCTTGAGGAGAAAGAAAATCAAAACGAGAAAATGAAGAAAAAAGATCGCCAAGGAGACAGATGATTTGTTCGCAAAGCACAAAAACAAGGTGAATTGTGGATTATCTGGGACAAGACACTGGCCAGTATAACTATCGTGTCAAATACACACCACTTTCATAGACATCCAAAGATGAAAATATTGTACTTGACTATTGGGGTAGAATGGATACTATTGAAGCTAACAAAAGCATGGTGTCCATGATTACACCACTATTGATCAATCTTGATGAAGTGGATAGGCTTGAGGAAGAGAAGGATCATGTTGAACCAATTACCATTGAGCTCCCAATTGGTCAACTAAAGATCAAAGAGAAAGAGGTTCAGCCTGCGATTATCACTTTGTCTCCAAAGGAGAAATTTGATACCAAATGTGTACCATGGGACTACATGCCTAAAGAAGTTGAGACAATAACCAGATCAGGAAGATGTTATGTCCCAAAAGAAGATGAGCACGAAAAGAAAGGAGTAACTAAAGAAGATGTCAAGCAGTTATTGTCAATCATGACGACAAGAGAATATAAGGTAATTGAGTAATTGAGGAAGATGCCAACACAAATTTCATTACTAGATCTTTTCAAAACCTCAAAAAGCCACAAAATAGTGCTTATGAAGCTTCTTAATGAAGTACATGTCCCCAAAATGATCAACGAAGTGCAACTAGAAGATTTTGTTAGGGCTATTCTTTTGAAAGATTAGATAGCTTTTTCTGACGAAGATTTTCCAATGGATGGCCATTCACATAACAAGGCCTTATACATTGCCATCAAATGCCGAAGTAAGGAAGTATCCCGCATGCTGATTGATAATGGTTCCGCTCTTAATTTGTGTCCATTAAGCACGCTACATCGTCTAGGAACTAATGAAGAGTTCGTCAAACCTTCAAAGATAACTATACATTTGTTTGATGGGATGAAGAAAGATGTTATTGATGACATCGAACTGGAAGTAAATATAGGCCATGTACCTTTCCTAATCGATTTTCAAGTGGTAGACATTCCAAGGACTTTCAATCTACTACTGGGGAGGCCTTGGATTCATATAGCTGACGCCATTCCTTCTAGTCTCCATCAAAAAGTTAGATTTATTATTAATGGTAAAATTATTACCGTGCACGAGGAGACAGACTTCACTACTTACCAGGAAAATGCCATACCTTATGTCAAGCCTAAGATAAAAGAAGAGCCAAACTATTATTCTTTTGCGATGATTTTTATGTTTCAAATTCCCACTGGTAGTGTCATGAAGTCTCCGAAAATTTCAGCATCATCTATTATGTTTGGAAAAGAATTATGTCAATATGGATTCAACCTTGATGATGGACTTGGGATAAAAGTGCAAGGAATTAAAGAACCCATTATCCCATTTGGTACAAAGAAAAAATATGGGGTGGGGCATGAAATCACTAGTAATCACCATGGAGGTCGAGACCAAGGTCAAAAGAATCATGAAGACCGTGGAAGCCTAGGTGATCAAACCATTAACCCATCAACATAGAAGGGTAAGGCTAGAGAGTTACCCTATCAGCAGATTCATATCAGAGAGAACTTTCTTGGGCCTCCCAAACTGCTTTCAAAAGAAAATTTACATGCAGAAGTAGAGTCTATCTTACTGGGTTTATTTCAAGAGGACGTTATCAACGTTGTTATAATTAAAGACGAAGATACCTACACACTGGAATAGGAAGCTTCTTTTGAACCCTTTCCTTATTATTGCCTTTACAAGTTGTCTGTTTCATATTGGTGTTGTTTGCAATTTCGACTTAGTTGCAATTTTCATTCTTGTTAGTATAGTTGTGACCATATTTTTCAATTCAATAAAAGTGTTTGATGTTTTGTTAAGGACATATGAAAACAAAACCAAACCAATGATGAATATTGCTCTCACACGTGAGGCTTGAGGCTTTGGGTTTCCATATGATTCCTAATTGTGAAAAACAGTTTTAAGAGTAAGGATGTCAAAGGATATGAGGATTAGCTCTATTCTCTTGATATCTTCAAAACAAATTTCAAAATAATTTTTCAAAATGGTTTTTCATAAAATCTCATGCTTCAAATTCATTCCAGATGCTATCAAGGCGTTCTACTCATGAAATGAAGTTGAACATTTTAAAAACAAGATTGGCAACCTTTATTACATGTGCATATCATGCATATCATGCACGCCATGCATTTCATGAATATGTTTATCTGTTTTGCAGAAGAAAGCAAAAAGAATCTAAACCAATTGACAATTTCAGAATTCCCAATGGAGTTATCAAATAGCAGAGGTAAGTATCATTTCCTATTTCTATTTTCCATTAATATCCTCTAATGTGCTTTCCTTTTTTCCATCTCCAGAGAGACAAAGAAAGGGAACAACAACAGAAGAATCCACAGTGGAATTAAAGCAAAAGCATGCAAACAAAGTATTTTGCAAAGGAAAATACTTCAAAAATGTTTCAATTAAAGATTTTGAAACATGCTTTCTTTGAAAATGCAATAAGCATCAAAATTCTCTAAAAGGGATAATTTAACAAAAGGCTTTGAAAAATTTCATAGAAAAAGTTTGGATCAAATCAAATGGAATGACCTTTAAATGATGAAAGGTAAGGCATATCCAAACACATCCCTTATACACTCAAAGTTAAAGTGTAGAAGTGAGTGAGAAAAACTCATCTAAAGAAAATAGGGGATATTCGCAATAATTACATAGGATTGAAATGATGAAAGGCAATCATTTCACTATCCCAAACACATGCATATCCCTTGCAAACCAAATTTGAGCCAAAACAATGGAGAAGTTTCCCCAAAACAACCCTGTTAAGAATCACCCCACATTAAGGCAAATCATGAGGTTTGTGAATTAACAACTATGGAAAATAGGATCAAGAAAGATTTTATTGCATACTCTTGCATCAATCTTTCTGAGATAACTTCACATGAAGTCATATGGAAGCTCAAAACATCCCAAGAGGAAGAAGAGCACTTCATTTCTCATATCCAAACATATTACCTTAAATAAAGCCCAATTGAGCCTGAATATTCATTTCAGAACCCCAAATTTGTGATCATCTCTTCACATTGGAGCATGAGCATATGATCCACTTTAACAGATAAGAAACAAAAAGGGCAGAACACAGAATCTTTAGAATTTAAAAGATCAAAGACAAAAGAGACTGGGGCATGAAAAAGCAGTGTGCCTGGTAAAAATAAGGCCAAATGCCCAAGAAAAATGAGAAAGAAAAGAGAGTGCAAAAGAAAGCTCAAAACAACAAAAGTCGTGACAAAGTAAAGTCAAGATTATGAGAAATCATAGATCACAACAAGTGAGAATGAGCAAAAGAAAAGAGATTGTGATGAATGATTAAGGGACTCTTGTGTTTATGATAAGAAAAGATCCCCGGTGGGCAAAAGGAAAAGATGGTGATGCCAAGAAAATCACCAATTTCATGAAAACCATGAATTCAAACAAATAAGCCTTTTGAGGTTACCCAATACCAACAATACAACATCTTCCCAAAGACTCTTCACATTGGGATGTTAAGAGTAGAAACATGACTTTATGACAATGAGTCATCACTCAAAAAAGTGTGTGCAATGATATATTGTCTTATCCTCGAGGTTCTTAACTTGTAAACCCGAAGTCAGTTGTGATGAAATCCTTTTCTTGACCTCAGAATGCCTATCCCTTGAATAGCTATTGATCAAGCCAACATTACAATCCTCTGAAAGACCTTATCGGATCAATTAGATTGTATACATTGTGAATATCTTTTAACACCTAAGGCTTGGTTAAAAGAGACAAAATTGAGGGATATCAGATCAGTTCCCTTTCAATCAAATGAAGAAAAGACCATATTCTTAGATTGAAACAAATCATTTTTAATGAAGGTCTTCCAAACAATCATTTCAAGCATTTCTTGAAAGTTTGCAAGCATTTTGTTCAAATAATTCCTTGGAAAGGAAATTTGATTGTCTAAAATGCATACAAATAATGCATATTTCAAAACCAGGATTCAAAAGTTTTTGGTCAACTTAAAACCAAGTTTTCAAATAGTTTGTGATAAGCTAAACGAAAAACCACATTTCAAACAGTTTTGATCAATTTCAAAACTACTTTTCAAAATAGTTTTTGGTCAACTGTAAAATCATACAAAAGTTTGTGAAACCTCAAAATCACATAGCTCACAGTTAAGATATTCATTGTTTGAAGTCTTTCCAAAGTCCTACTATTAAAGAACCATTAGGCAAATCCAAGTCCTATTGGCAAGAAACCTTTAGGCAATTTCCAAAATCCTACGGGTGAGGAATCTCATGGCAAGTCTCCAAAATTCAAGTCCTATTGGCAATGAGCCTTTAGGCAATTTTCAAAATCCTACAGGTGAGGAACTACATGGCAAGTCTCTAAAATCCAAAAACCTACAAGTGAGGAGCCGCTAGGCAAAATAGATATTCTAAAGCAAATTGCACTTTGTAGCCTCTGAGTGATGATTCTCATGAGTAATCGCGATTTTACAGCTTTGAATATGGTGATTTTTATAGTTTTCTCAAGTGATCGCAGGATTGTAGTTTCGGAGCTATCACCCTTCGAGTGTTCGCAACCTATAGCCTTGGATAACATTTTTGGCCCAAAGCATGGCCTAATTCAAAGTCCTATGGCCTAAATTCAAAGTCCTACTGGCAAAGAACCACTAGGCAAATTCAAAGTCCTACTGGTAAAGAACCGCTATGCAAATTCAAAGTCCTACTGGTAAAGAACCGCTGGGTAAATTCAAATTCAAAGTCCTACTGGTAAAGAACCGCTAGGCAAATTCAAAGTCCTACTGGTAAAGAATCGCTAGGTAAATTCAAATTCAAAGTCCTACTGAGGCAAATTCAAAGTCCTACTGGTAAAGAACCGCTGCAAATTGAAATTCAAAGTCCTACTGGTAAAGAACCGCTAGGCAAATTCAAAGTCCTACCAGTAAAAAATCACTAGGCAAATTCAAAGCCCTATTGGTAAAGAACCGCTAGGTAAATTCAAAGTCCTATTGGTGAGGAACCGCTAGGCAAATCTAAAGTCCTACAGGCAAGGAGCCCCTAAACAAATTTTAAGTCATACTGGTGAGGAACCACTAAGCAAATCTAAAATCCTTAAGCGATGAGCCTTAGGTATTTGTGGTTCGTGAGTTTGTCCTTAAACCACGAAATTTGAATAACCATCATAATCATCACCACTATCAATTCATGCCCTTGGATAAGTGACAAAGAAACTCTCACAAACAAGTAAGTTTCTTTCCCTCGATCATCAAAAACCTTTCAAGATGTGTTCCAAAAAGAAAACTTTT
This sequence comes from Syzygium aromaticum, assembly GCA_024500025.1. NCBI lineage: Eukaryota > Viridiplantae > Streptophyta > Magnoliopsida > Myrtales > Myrtaceae > Syzygium > Syzygium aromaticum. The sequence continues at coordinate 18,859,735 of CM044891.1, forward strand.
GGATTAGATCATGAATTTCAAAAGCAAGACCGTAATCAGTTGTTGTGAAATTTCCATCCTATTTTGTTCAGTGAGTTGACTAAAATTCAATTGTCACCTTGTCTTTGAGATCAACCTCTAACGAGCTTAATCTCAAAGAAAGGCAGCTGTTGACACCTAATTTTTAGCTCATTTTTTCAATTTTTCAAAAATTTCAAAACTAGGCCTAGGAATCTTGGCCAATCCTAGAAACCTATTTCTAAACAAAAAAAAATATTTTTTTAGAATTTTTCTGCATTTTTCCTTAATTTTTTTAGTCAAAATAAACGAGAAAATCAAGAAAAATAGCAAATGGAATCAGAAAATTCCATAAAAATAGTCATTAGTCTTATTTTAAATCCAATATCATAAATGCATTGTCAATTTTGGAAAATCTCAATCGGGTATATGTTTTCCCAAAATTGGGCAAAATTAAACCCAAATTGAACCAAAAATGAAATTAAATTTTTTCCAATCATTTTTAGGTCATAGGGTCTTCACAATAATTGATTTTGGGACCTTGAATTGCATAATGGTCAATCCAATTGTACAATTTGACACAAGAATAAAAAAAATAAAAAAAAAACCCCAAAATTACATTGAAAATTAAGAATTTTGAACCTAAATTGGGAATCGTGCCCAATATGAAATTTTCAAAATATGTGACTATCATTTCTAGGGTTAACTGGGTAATTCAATTTTGACATCGATTTTGCCTAATCAGGTAATCAGGACATCGAACTGAGCAAAATCCGAATAACCTGGATATGAAATTTAGAAAATTTTGGACATGGTTATGTCAAAAATTGGGGCAAAATACATTTTTAGGTTCAAAATGTAATGGAGAATTCAATTTTAGGGATTAATTTGAAAAATTCAGTCAAAATAGGGCTTAATTTGCATTTTGGTCAAAATCGGAATTGTCGAATCGATTGTGTCAACCCAACCCGAACAGTGCATCTTCCTCGCCCGACTTGCCAGAACACGTGCACAAAACCCAGAAAATCAAACAAACCCCGGACTTTGCCGACTTAATCCGAGAATTCTAGCACGTTTTTATCGAGTCGGCCAACTGGAGAATCTCCAGTTGGCATCGAATAACCATCCACAACCGAATTAAATCAATTCTAACCGAATTTGAGCGGGGATTTTGATAAGAAAAAAAAACGAAAAAAAAACTTGAAACGAAGAGGAGGAGGTGTTTGGTGAAAATCTAGAGAGAGAGAGAGCGCAAAAGAGAAAAAAAGAGAGAGGGTAGAGTTGATACTTCCTGAGGCCAAGTGATTGGCATTTTTCCAGTGGGAAAAATCGGTCAAAGCTGTGATGATCGGTCTCTAGAGGTAAGTATCCCCACCTGTGATGATTAGGTCAAAGCTGGTCGCCGACGCCTGAAAACGACCCTCGGTCGGCGTGTCTAGATCACCTCCGGAGGTTCCAAGACTACTAACTTAAAGCCTGGGTGTCGGAGAAGGACTCTGTAGCAGCAAATCAGCTCGGAGAAGTCGTTTGACGGTCAAACAAAATAGGTAAAAATCACTTGTTGCTTCGGTTTTTACATATTTCTAGGATACATATTCGGCTTGTTCGTGCATTTTTCTTCACGATTCTGTCATACTAGATACCTAAAGCGTATTTTGATCAACCTTGTGCATGCTTGTTTGTGTTATGAATGATGGGAAATGCATTCAAACAGAGTCGGCCGTGATTGTTATATTTCGCCGAAAATGCCAAAACCTCGCCAGAGCATTGCCATGGCCACAGGCCATCCCAGGTTAGTGTTTCCTGACTTTGATTGATGATTTGGAACCTATTTTGACCGACTTAGACGGCCAAGGCGGTTAGTATATTGATCTAAATGCTAGTGATATTGTCTAGCACAGTTTCATGTTGGCATTTTCAGATCGGTCTTTTGCCAGTCGATGATGATCCGGCGGCGAATCTATAGCTTAGTAATGATAGTTAGCATGGTGAAGTTGATATGGAACCTGAGAAAATGGCAAAAGGTCGCCGGTAGGCTCGTCGTCGACAAGCTCAACCTGGCGGCCTCGAAAACTTGAGTTGGATATCGTGCCCACTAGCTGTTCGGCGAAATGCCGAAATGAAAATCGCTAAAAACGACGTCATTTTGGTGACTGAGCTCGCCGAATAGGGCGACCGGCGCCAATGACGTCCGGTTCAGCCAAGCCGAACCGGGTCAAACTGGTTCGGTCCGATTCACCCCCTGTCAGGAAAATTTAAATAAAATTCAAATAAAAAAATTCAAATAAAAAAATCAAAAAAATCAAAAAAATCAAAAAAAAAAAAAGAAATTAAAAAAATCGTAAAAAATTAGATTTTTTAGAAAATTAGAAATTGCGGGAATTTTTAGAAAATTTAAAAAAATTCATAAAAATTCCAAAAATTCTCAGAAAATTCATAAAAATTCAAAAATTTTCAGAAAATTCAGAAAAATTCAGAAAAAATAAATATAAATATAAATAAAAATTCATAAAAATAAATAAAAAATTGAAAAATTCACAAAAAATTTTCAGAAAACCATAAAAATCAGTTCTCAGTTTAAAAAAAATTTTGAAAAAAAAAATCAAAAAATTTTGAAAATCCACAGAATCATTCAAAATCATCGTGGCTAGCCATAAAAAGTGAAATTTGAATTTTCAAAAGTGCCCAAGTGGCATTTTTGGAAAATTCCAAATTTAAGGGTTAAACCCTTAAAAACCCTAAAGCCCTAAAAATGTGCAAATCATGAAATAAACAAGCTATTAGAGCTTCATTAGGGTTTGGGTATTTTGCTCAGTTCTCATTTTTAGTGGCCAAATTAGGGTTGCTATGATTGATTTGCCATTGATTGTGCATTTAATTTTTGGGTACTTAATTGATTGTCCATAATTAGATTAGTGAATTGACCTTAGGGATCCGTGTGACACGTTAGACATGCCATATCATTCTTAGGTATCGAAAGGACGTTAATGGTCTCAATTTGGGATCGTTAACGTAACTAAATCCCTTATTCAGAATCTTTGGTTCGTAAGATCGTGATATTTCTCTCGTATCTCGATTAGATTTCTAGTCAACCTACCGTAAATGACTAGTGGCCACTCCAAGTTTAAATTTAGATCAAATAAACCCCATTGTCAAGTGACGTATGGTCTAGGAGAGACCCATGTAGAAAAATACCTCTATTCTAGCATGCAAGAGCGTGGCGCGACAGTCATTTGATTCTCAACTTCAGCTAGTCGAGCATGAGTTTCTTCTTCTGCCATTCTAACTTGTAAACATGTTCGAGGTCTTTTGCCTTCCATTGCTAGAAAACCTACTCCATAAAAAGACCTGATGTTAGCATTGTAAAATAATCATAAAACCCTACATTCTTTTTAATTGTATGGTTTCATGAGATTGCCAAGGATAAGAATTTTTATACAAACCTTAGCCTTGTATAAAATTCTTCATCAATGTCTTTCTCAAGCAATCATACAATTCAAAGAATTGTAATCCATGGCGATTCCTTTATGTTTTGAAATCATATTCTGAAATTATCTATGTATGTTTAGAAAATGATCAACCCATCATTGCATAAAAAATTTGAAATTGTTTAACATCATGATTTTCAACTCAAATAGGAATTTAAATCATCCATTCCTAGGCTTCTTGCTAACTAAAGCAGCTTCCGCCTTTTGGTATTCCTCTCATTCCTTGGCTCGAGATTCTCATTCTTCGACATCGATCACGACCTCTTCAGGAAAATAGGGTTCCACTCTAGGCATGCTTGGAATAACATATTCTGGGACATATTCATCTACAGGATCCGGTACAACGCTCAATGGGAAATATGGCTCTATATCAATTGCATGCTTATATTCATATCTTCTTCCAAGCTTTTTGGCCATTCGATTATTTGTTCAAGTGGGTTATCCAAAGATAGAATGATCTTGTGAATTTTAGCTTGAAGGCTATTCTTCTTCTCTTCGGGTATAGTTCCACTTGGGATGTCAAAGGTGAACTCTTCGGGATTCCATGTCGATAAAACTTGCTGAAGTATCCCGAATTGTCTAATAACCCTTAGAGGGCAATAAGCTGCTCCTCCACTCAAACCAAGCAATAGTACCGCATTCCCCTCTCGGCTTGTAATCTTCGCCTTGTCAATCTTTGGCCAATTGATCCGTCATTAGATTTGATCATGAGTTAGGGCTCTAATGAAATTGGCTCAATCTAAGAAAGATTTTTTGGGTAATTTGCTTTGGAGATGAATATATCGTTCAATTGGATTTATCGCTAAAAAAATTTCGTGAATGTTCATGAAACGACACCATGGTCGAATGTGTGAGATGAACCATAATGACAAAAAATCAATAGAAGCTTGAAAGATACCCCTCCCACGATTTTGGTATGTGTTTAAAGAAATGATAGTTTGGGCAAGAAGCATACTAGAAAAGTCCAACTTAAGACATGCTTGTCTCGCGATCACAGTGACTAAAGGGTCTAATCATGTTTTAGACACGGGGAATAGAATAAAGCTGAAAAAAGCTAGAATGAATACCCGGGCTGAAGTGTTTCCCATTTCCCTAGAAAGTTTTGAAAAGTTAGCTACTATGAAGGATAATGGAAATCTACCCATGTTTGATTTGATTAGCTTTTCGATTTTGGAAGTTTTGAGATTAAGGAATTCAGCTAGAAAGCTGACAGGATTAAGTCTAATGGGTGGCTCTACAACCCTAGGCTTAAAATTAATTCTAATGGTAGCTTGATATTCTTCTAATGTTGGTACTAATTCATGTTCTCCAAGTTGGAATGTGGCAGTGGAAACCTCCCAAAAATGTGCCAAAGCTTAGACCAAGCTAACTTGATATTCTACATGCATAAGCTCAAAAAGGTATTCAAGCCTTTCTTGGACATAAGTTCGGCTGTCCTTGGACATGCCTTTCCACCAAGCAATGTCCTTCCGAGGAGTGAGAATTACTTGGATGTCTAATTTTTCCATTAAGCCTAATTATGTAAAAAGATTTGTTATTAATCATCATGGATTACGAATCAATTTTAATACCTCCATTTCAATTATATGTCCTTTTGAGGTAATACGGAGGTAAAATACACTTGCATGTCTAAAAAGTAATGCAAATGTCACTTTGAGTCCGTTTAGACCTTAAAAGAACATATACTTGAAATCATGAATAAATTCAATGTGTGATGTAAATGTCCATTTTGTCATACTCCATTTAGACTATAAAGTCTTAAACTATGGTTTATAACTTCGAATACATTGAAATGAACGACTAAGCACTTGAATTACATGGAAAATCCGCCATTGACCTATATATTTCATCTAAAATGAAAGAATTGTCAAATGGAGTATGACACCCTAATCATGCATTCTAATATGAAAGGGCATTTTGACCAAGCATTGAATGTCATTTAAGCATTGTTTTTGAAAATGTGCCAACTAATTTACATAATTGTAAAAGAATGGAATTGAACAATACTTGCTTACCAGAACGTTTTTGTTTGGTTTTAGGTATACCAACCACAAAGACAAGCAAATACAACCAGTGAAGTTTTGATGCCTAAAATGGTAGGATATGCTAAAGGCTCAAGGTTACCACTTTAATGGACAAGGAATTCCATTCCAATAGGCAACCAGCCTAAAGTAATGGAATATTATTCCACCTCGGTGATCAGTATTGCATTTAAACGATCCCATGAGCAATTGGCTCATAGTTTCTCCTAAACACGTACCTCTTAAGGGTAATCCTAAATATAGCCGGGGTTAGGCTACGGGTGGTATATGCTAATAGTATAGTGCTAAAGCAATTTAAAGACATGCATAGCAATTAATGACCAAACAGCACTTCTAAAATTCATTCAAACCACATATTCATTCAATCCCAATACCATCCTGCAAAACAAGGGTTAGCAAAGACTACACCCATTATACCAGCCGCCTACAAAACCATTTAATACTATCGTTAGCGGAACGTACCTGGAATCCTTGCAAGCACAAAACACAGCGTATCGTTCTATCTAGGCCTAAGTCTACTTAAAAAGGTAGATCCCCAGTGGAGTCACCGAGCTTGTCACGCCGCGCTGATTTTTTTTTTTTTTGGGCTTTTGGGATTTGCGCACTAAGGAGGTATTTTCGTGTAAGGGTCTCTCCCAAACCATACTTCACATGACAATGGATGGTAATTTCTTATTTGATCTAAGTTTTTGATTTTGGAGTCGTCACTAGTCATTATTGATAGGTAGACTAGAAACCTAATCGGGGTTCGGGAGAAATACCACGATTTTACGAATCAGAGATTCTGAGTACGGGAACTTGGTTACGTTAATAACCCTAAATTGAGATCTCTAACGCCCTTTCGGTACTTAAAAACGATATGATATCTAACATGTCATGTAAATTTCCGAAACTTACCCATTAATTCTATCCATTCTAATAGCAGGGAAAATCAATCAAGAATTAAATGCGCAATCAATGTCAATCAAACCAAACAATCCTAAATTGTCTTTAAAAATCAAAATGCACCCAAAAACATCCAAATCCTAATGAAGCCCTAAAGGCTTATTCATTTCATGATTAATATATATATATATATATATATATATATAGGGTTTTAGGGTTTTTTAGGGGTTATAACCCCTGAATTTGAGATTTTCTAAAAAATGCCACTTGGGCACTTCAAAAAATTCAAATTTCACTTTTCAAGGTTGGCCACAGTGTTTTTAAACCATTCTGTAAATTTTTGAAATTTTTGATTTTTTCATTTTTTTTCAAAAATTGAATTTCTGAGAATTTCATTAACCAAGAATTGATTTTTATGATTTTCTGAAAATTTTTATGAATTTTCCATTTTTTTTTAAATTTTTTACATTTTTTATTTGTATTTTCTGAATATTCTGAATTTTTATGAACTTTTCAAAAAATTTTGCATTTTTATGAAATTTTCTAATTTTCCGAAATTTTTATGTTTTCTAAAATTTTTCTGAATTTTTATTTATTTTTCTGATTTTTTGAATTTTTTGATGATTTTTTTATTATTTTTTATTTTTTATTGATTTTTAAACTTTTTTAGATTTTTTTGGGTTTTTTTATTGAATTTTTTTATTTAAATTTTCCCGCCAGGAAAATGAACCGAATTGGGCCTCGCCAGCACCGACACTGGTTGTCTTCTCTGGTGAGTACAACGTCAGAAACGGCATCGTTTCGTCCCTGTTCATCGTGGCATTTTGCCGAACAGGTGGTAGACATACAGTCTACATTAACGTTCTCATGGCCGTGACTTTGGATTTAAATCCAACGACCTTCTGGTGAGTTTACAGCCATGATTTTGGGTGCTAGACTGAGCCATCGGACCACTGCCGACCGGCGAAAAGCTAGTCAGGAAAACCTAACTTGCAACTTGTTCTAAACTAACTAGTCGAACCTTCGAATCACAATATGGAACGCCCTAGCCATCTAACTCAATTCTAATCACTAACAAAGTATCAAACAAGGTTGAAGGAAGCTAACTTGACAGGCCTATGGCCACAGTGATGTTCCGGCAATGCTGTCCGAGCTCCGACGAGATGGTTCATGGGATGACCGACTTGGTTTTAATGCATTTTCAATCATTCAAGGTATAAAAAAACGATGAAAATGAAATCAGAATACGTTTTAGGCATCTTGTAGGATAAAATCATGAAGAAAAATGCAGGAATTAGGCCAAAAATGTATTCTGGAATTTTGCAAAAACCGAGGCAATAAACGATTTTTACCTATTCCGTTTGGCGTTCAAATGACTTTTATGAGATGTGCAATGCCTATTGATCTGCTCCTCGACACTCCGGCTTCCAATAAGTGGTCTTGGAACCTCCAGGGGTGATCTGGACACATTGGCCGAGGTTAGTTTCCAGGCGCCGGCAACCAACTTTGAGCCAATCGTCACAAGTGAGGATACTCACCTCTGGAGACCAATTCGCTAACGTTTTTCCAGCCGGAAAGACGCTGATCACTCGGTCTAAAGGAGTATCAACTCTACCCTCTCTCGTTTTCTCTCTTTCGTCTTTGTTTCTCTCTCTTCCCTCTTTCTAGAATTTTGTCGAACACCTTTCATGCCCAATGATCAATTTTTTTCTTGTTTTTATTGATCAATTTCCCGCCCAAAGTTTGTTATTTACCAACCTTGAATCGGTTGAGATGATTCCATCTCCAGCTGGCTAACTTGATTTTCACGTACTAAATTGCCCAAAGTAAGTCGGCAAAGTTGCAAGTTTGAACTATCTTTTTTTCTAGGTTCATTGCGTCCTGTGCAAGTGGAGTGAAGAAGACGGGTAGACGAGTCAGGTCAGGTTGACCCAGTCGACCCGGAAAGCCCGGTTTTGACTAAATTTGCAAATTAAGCTCGATTTTGACTCAATTTTCAATATTAAACCCCAAAATTGAATTCCTCATCACATTTTGAACCCAAATATATGATTTTCCCCAATTTTTGTCATAATCATGTCCAATATTTTCAAACTTTTGTATTCAGGTTATTAGGGTTTTGTTTGATTCGATGTCTTAATGACCTGATTAGGCAAAATTTGTGCCAAAATTGAATTACCCACATATGATTAACCCTATAAATGATGGTCTCATTGTTCAACAATTTCGAATTGGACACGATTCCCAATTTAGGCTCAAAATTCCAAATTTTCAATTGAATTTTGGGGATTTTTATTTTTCTAACAAATTGTGCAATTGGACCAACCATTATGTAATTCAAGGTCCCATAATCATTTGTTGTGAAGATACTATCACTTCAAAATAACTAGAAAAGATTTAATTGCATTTTTTGTTCAATTCAGGTTTGATTTTGCCCAATTTTCAGAAAAACACATGCTCAATTGAAATTTTCAAAAATTGATGATTCATTAGTGAAATTGAATTTAAAAGAAGACTAATGACTATTTTTATGGAATTTTATGATTCCATTTGCTATTTTTCTTGATTTTCTTACTTATTTTGACTAAAAGAAATTAAAGAAAAATGCGGAAAAATGATAAAAAATTATTTTTGGTCTAGAAATAGATTTCTAGGCTTGGCCAAGATTCCTAGTCCTAATTTTGAGATTTTTGAAAGTATGAAAAAAAAAGAGCTAAAAAGCAGGTATTAATAGTGAGCAGTTCCAAGGTTATTATAAATTCCACTTAAAACCTGGAACCTCCTTGTCAAACCGATTGCCTAATTTTTGAAATCTAGAACCTACCATGTATACCTAGGAAAGAACCCATCCTGTCACAGGTTACGAGGTTTACCCAAGTTCCACTTATATTCTTAATTGAATAATTGCAGTAAATCACCACTCCTAACAAGTAACAACCACCATTTGCTAAAATCTACTGGCTACAACTCATATATAGGTACACGAAAAATATGAAACATTAACAAAGTAAAAATCTCAGTCATAGATATCGCTGGAAATGAAAGCTCAGACCAGTGGTTCTAGATTACGCAAGCCAAAGAATACCATAATATCTCATGAAGACATAGAATAAGAAAAACACAAAGACTTATTTCAGGTTCTAAGATTTAGGTTCTACCTGGAACCTACCTATGAGAATCAGTTCTCCAATTTTTTAAACTTGAAACTTACCATGCATACTATGAAACATACAATCAGACCAGTTCCCACCGGTCCAATTCTCGATTCTACCTTAAAACCATGTTTACCCCTACAAAGAAGCAGCCCTTTTTTTATAAAAGTGAAAAATATATTGAAAGTATGAATTACTATGTTGCAAACATTTATTGAAAAAGAAAGCATGAATGTAGTCTCCGGTGTCAAAGGGGCAACTAAAACCTAAGAAATAAAAGCAGTGACGTCTACATTTCCTTCGGTAAGAGCAATGTTTTCTCGTAGTGTTTTACAGCTCGTCTGGAGTCATGCCTTCCTAGAATAGTCATACTGTATGATCCTTCCTTTTCTATCAAATTCATGAAATATTACTTGATGGGTCCGAGAAACACAATATATCCAAATTCAAAGTTCTTTTTTGCTGTTTTATTAGGTTAGACATGTCCACACTCAAGTGCAAGCTCTGTTCTTCCCCTTACCAAGACTTTCTCAGCAATTTCAATCAATCATCCCTGTCCCCTCCATCCAACCACTTTGAAACACAGCTTTTCTCTCATGTTTTGGACCTCGAGCTCTCGGGCAACCCTGTGGGCCGAAAATCCAATAAAGAAAAGAAAAAGAAAGAGAAAAATTAAGAAAACTAAGAAATTTTAAAAAATCCTCCACACAAGCGCACATAGGATAGCATATATATTTGAGTAAATCACGAATAGTAATTCATTTTCACAACTACACTCGTTTATAATGTACGGCTCATCATGTCCAATTGATATATATATACGTTATGCCATTGTCATAAAATGTGATAAGTTTATCATAATTCTTTTTATCTTGCTGGGTACTTGAATACCTTAGAAGTTCTCGAACAATCTCATCAAATTATGACAGTTTCATCATGACAACGCCATAACCAATAGATTATAGGCCAAAAAGCAATAAAAATCCTTACATTCTTCTCCTCTTTTCAATTTTATCACCACCTTTTTATATTATCAAGATAATTTCCCATGCCCTTTTGAAATCACATCGAATCTACCTAAAAAGTAGGCTCCCTCAAACAATTTTCCTTTTCATTATTTTTTTTAGCCCTCTTCAGCCTTAAATACTAGTAGGACTTGAATTAAGACTATTTCTGTAGAGCCACCTAATTTTTCATTTTTTTTCTTCGTACAAAAATTATCAAAATATCTTTAATAATTAAATAATGGCCAATGTGAAGCCAGATAAATATTATCCCTAGGCATCCATTAAATTATTCGCCCTTAAACATTCTCCCTTGGGTAATAAAATCATGTAAATCTTTTGGGCATTCTTCCTTTTGGCATAATTTCGGAAACAAGGAATAAAGAATATTTTTCTTAGAACAGTCTCGTTGCCACTCTTTTCTCTCCAGATGGTGTTAAAAGATTTGCCACAGAGTTGATGCAAATTGGAAAGATTGGGAATTATCATTGGGAAAACTACCAAAAAAGCCCTAAACATATTGCAATAGTGCCAATTCAAACATAAACCTTTCTTTTTGTCAATTAAGTCTAAAATCTTCTATATTTGTATCAATTCAATCCATCCGGTCAATTTTGGCTGATCGGCACTTATGTGTATGTTGTCCTACGTGACGTGGTCAGTGCTAAAGTGAAGAATTTTAATAATATTTTAATACTTTTATTATTATTTTTTATTCTTTTTTTTTTTCTTTTCTTCTTCCTCTGGCCGGCAAGGTTGCTCTCGTCAACCACTAGCGAAGCTCAACCACGCTATGGTTGGGTGAGGTCGAGCCTCGCCATGGCTAGACAAGGTTCGACCTTGCCGTCGCTGGGCGAGGCCAAGGTCTAAACCTCACTAGTGGCCAGTGAAAGGAAAGAAAAAGAAAATAAAATAAATATATATATCAAAAAATAGTAAAATATTATTAAAAATTATCCACGTCAGCGCCCATTGCATCATGTAAGATGAACAGCGCCCACATCAGCGTCGGCCAGCTAAATTGGCCAAATAAACTAAATTGGCACAAATGCAAAAAATTTAGAACTCAATTTGTTTTAAAATTAAATTGGTACAATTACAATAAGTTTAGGACTTTTTTGGTAATTTTCCCAATTGTCATTTGGCCAATAGTATAACATTTGTAGCAAGAGGCCTATAAGAGATACTACAACAATGTGGGAAATGACTACATGGACTCGATAAGTATTGGTCGGATCAATTACACTCTTAGAATATTGTTGGTTTCACATGGGATTCACATAATCAATGGCTAAGTTCACTTACTCTATCAGGGACAGAATTTTGTTTCCTCTTTGTTCCTTTCTTGATTCGTATGCCTAGACTGTTGCTATAAATTAGACACCATTGAATCTAGCTAAGGCAAGATGTAATTCGCCTTAAATAGTTATATTATTTGGAACTCTCAATTACATTTCATGCCTTATCACCTTAAAATGAACTCATATTACGTATTTGCCACGTTGATATCGTGCCCTAGAAAGTAATGTTATTAATTCTAAGCTTAATTTACAAATTACCAATTACTATGACAACTGTAAGCAGACATTTAAAAGTTGATCATTTAATGCCAAAAATCTTCTTTTAAAGTTGATCATTCCGTAAGCAGACATTTTTTTTCTACAATTAATTTTGTATACTTGCTATTATTCTGGCTTTGTTAAGAAGAGAAACCAGTAAAACAGATGAAGAAAATATAAAAGAAATAAGCAACGACCAGAAAAATTGAAGAAAGGTCCAACAAAGTAAGCCAATTAATTGACTGGTGAAAACATTGGTAGGACAATAATGACTCACTGTGACCTTCCACAGGAAGTTCTCAGACTTGAGAAACAAGTCCAACAAATAAAATAAGCAGATAAAAAGAAAATGGAAAGATGTGGAATTCGCAGAAAAGCCAGACAACATAACTCGGCGAGTAAGGTTGAGAAGAGTGCATCAGACGAACACAGGCTGGACTCCGACTCAAAGCAAGTGCAGTATAAATTCATCTCCTCGCACAGGTTGAAAATCAAAGTTATCCTCCGGGATTCGGAGTTGAAGCCCATGACTGGAGGACTCGTCAATCATTACTTGAAGCTGAAAGTACGAGCTACATGTAGGTACCCAGATCACTCCTGGTTCCTGATTGTAACATATGGACAAGAGTCATGCAAGAATATCACATAAATGTCAATAGTCTTAAGTACAGTTCAGGAGGCCAGGCACAAATGTTTATCTCGTTCACTTGATATCTCTGCTCTACTTGGCTTTGCAGACTAATGTATAACTACCGATTTTGCTCGTCAAATTGTTTTTGCCGAGTATATGAGTATACTTGATGCACTCCAGTTGGCAACTATTGATTAAGATACTGCTATGTATATGTCAGTTCTATGAGGATGTGTTGCTGCCTTTTGCTACTTTTTACATATTAACCAATTCATGTCCTATTCTTTTTTCAAATGCGTGCAGAGATATTGTTCTTGACCTTTTGGAGGTGTACAATATGAGAAGGCTGATAATTCGGACATTCCTAGTAGATTCAGCTACCTCACCTGAAGGCAGGTTAAGAAGGCAATCCACATTTCTTATAAAATCAGCTCAGTCCAAGTGACCGAAGACACTTGTGAAGCCGTAATAAACTTAAGTTCCTACGTGCTTACTGTGGATTCACAATAAGCTTTGTGTATCTGAAGTAAAATCTTCTTTCTCACCAGGAAGTCTTTTCAGTTTATTTTACTTTTTTATTTCATATCAATATGAAAACATTGATTGTTAGAAGATTGTTTGACCCAAATTACAGTACTTCTCCAACTCAGTTAAAATGGATACATTCCGGTATTCTCGACAGTTTGATGATTTGCCTACAGTACGTCTTATTTCCTACAGTGAGCTTATGACCGCACACAAGCATCTCAAAGTTATCAACATCGGTAGATGAAGGCCCCCGGTGCAAAGGAAGTACTGGAGAAAATAATTTAGATTCAATCTTCTAGTTTTAAGATCACAGCATTCCAAGGCCCTGGTCGTTAAACAGTTATATCTGTTCTTTGATTGATAGTCTTTTCTGTTTCTTTCTTTTTTTCTCCCTCTGTAATTCTCCACAGCAGGTTCTACCAGGTTAACATTCTAGTACAATCAGGAGAGAACAAACGGGAATTGTAATCCTAGTGGAGGTACATCTGTTCATAACATAATTCATGGTCCACATGAGTTCCTGTTATTACCTAAAAAATGCTGGATGGTGTCATGGTGTGGTCATCTTGAGAGGACACTTATGCTTAGCTGCATTTATCATTTTGGAACAAGCAATCTCTAGGGGTTCGACATAGGGTTCCACAGTTGTTAAAACGCAGCGGAATATATTTGTAAACCAAAACCCTAGAACCCTAGACAGGATCCATGTATATATTGAAATCGAGATAAAAATTCGATACGTACTTTTTGCAAATCGAACGTAAATTGACAGTTAATTGTGTCTGGATTAGCGCCACAAGTGTTGCACCTCTACCGGTATCCACACACGCGAACAAAAGTCTCTAACGATCCAAGTGCTAGCTAAAGATCGTGAAGTTCCTTTTCTTCAACGCCTTTTGATTTTCGATACTCTATCGAAAAAAAATCTCAGACAGAGAACGATTCTCTATCTATTTATAATGCCTTATTATCCAGCGGAATTAAAAGAAATGGGCCAGGCGATTTGGGCCCGCCAAACCGTCCACCTTCAATCGTACATTTAATCGTTATTTCATAATGTGCACGACCGCATAGATAAGTTGAATATGAAAATAAATTAAAATCTACTTCTTATTTTAAGTAGATCCCAGCGTATAGAAAATATTAACTCAGTTCGCTTTTGTGTGCGACCTTGTAAGTTCACTAAACATTAGTAGTGTGTTCAAAACCCTTTTTGGCCCACAAGTCATAAGTAGTCTCTAGCAAGACATTATGACTACCTAAGTATAGTGAAGGTTGATTTTCCGACACAACCTAATCCACAACTAATATTAGAGTATCAACTTTGATTGATTCCTATGACAGACCACTAACAATCTCCCACTTGCATTAGAACCAATCATATAAACTAAGTCCCTTTGTCACTTGATTTCCGAGTTAAGCATAAGGCATGACAAGTGTCATCCTTATATAGCTCAAACTTATTTTCCCAATACCGCAGCTAGACTGTCAAAGCAAGTAGTTGATTCTTCAACTCACTTGAGCATGGCCATGCATTTCACAGTCTCAACTCTAAGGGAGGCCAGGAAATCATACCCTCGTTATATGAGAGGGACAAATCCCATCTTATTTACTCACATCACTCAGCACGATTCATGACATACCCAGCCATGACCTTTATAATCACCTTTTACGATTGACATTTGGCAATGTTAAAGCATGCCAATCCGTGTCTAGGAAACCATGGCAGACTCAGGTCAAAGGACCATACTCTATAGTTGTGATGAGAAATACTTTTGACATTATATAACAATCCTACAGTATTCTCATAGTGGTTCCGTCCAATACAATGTTCTCCAACATATATTCCATGTGATCAACTTTATATTTCTATAATCATGACCCGTGAAACTTGGTCATCAGTTGACTAACATACTAGTCTCAAATACCATTTGCTTCCCAATGCACAATGACAATTAACTAGGGACATTTAGAATATTAATATACACTCTATTAATAAAGTTCCACGATCAAATCACGTATTTGGTTATCTATTAAGGATATTCAATATTCAGGGAATAAAGATTTCGCATTCAATTATATACTCAAATTAAATCGAAATCAAATATAATATATATTTTATTAATGAACAATGAAAATGTATATCATATATACTCTCACTCACATTGAGACCAATCACTAATGTGTCTAAGGCCTAAAGCATTATAATGGCGCTCATGCTTAGGTTGTGGAAGAACCTTCGTCAATGGATCAACTGTATTCAACTCCGTTGCAACTTTACACATCTTGACATCACCTCTTTCAATGAATTCTCGAATGAGATGATATTTCCTGAGTATGTGTTTGGTCTTCTAGTGAGACCTAGGCTCTTTAGCCAAAGCTATGGCCCCATTGCTGTCGCAATAGAGGTCCATTGGATTTGAACTTGTGGGACCGATTCCCAGTTCTTCCATGAACCTTCGAATCCAAACAACTTCCTTTGATGCTTCTGAAGTAGCAATATACTCAGCTTCTGTCGTAGAATCTGCAAGAGTGTTCTGCTTGAAGCTCTTCCAGCACATTGCTCTACCATTCACGTAAAAGACAAAACCTGATTGCGATCGAAGGTCGTCTTTGTCGATTTGGAAACTAGCATCGGTGTAATCACTTACAGTGATATGTTCCTCACCTCCATAGACCAAGAATAAATCCTTAGTTCTTCTCAAGTACTTAAGGATATTTTTTACAGCAATCCAGTGAGGTTCCCCTGGATCTGACTGGTATCTACTTGTCATGCTCAATGCATAAGCAACATCAGGACGAGTGCATAACATAACATACATGATGGATCCCACAGCTAATGCATAAGGAATCCTACTCATACGATCTTGTTCATCTTGTGTTGAAAGACACTAAGTCTTACTAAGACTTATGCCATGTGTTATCGAAAGAAAGCCTTTCTTTGAGTCTTGCATATTAAACCTATTGATGACTTTGTCAACATATGTACTTTGACTTAGTCCAATAAGTCTCTTAGATCTATCTCTATAAATCCTGATCCCCAAAATATAGTTTGCTTCTTCCATGTCCTTCATAGAGAAAAATTTTCCTAACGATGTCTTAACTGACTAAAGCATAGGAATGTCATTTCTAATGAGTAGTATGTCATCCACATACAATACTAGAAACACAATTGCACTCCCACAAGACTTCTTATATACACAAGCTTCTTCTTTGTTTCTGATGAAGCCAAACTCTTTGATAGTTTCATCAAAACGAATATTCTAGCTCCGCGATGCCTGCTTCAATCCATAAATAGAACGTTGAAGCTTGCATATATTCCCAGTGTTATTTGGTGATGTAAAGCCTTCAGGTTGTGTCATATACACATTCTCCTCTAGATTTCCATTAAAGAAAGCTGTCTTTACATCCATTTGCCATATCTCATAGTCACAATATGCAGCAAACGCTAGGATAATCCGAATGAACTTAAGCATGGCCACTGGCGAAAAGGTCTCGTCATAGTCAATACCATGAGTTTGTTTGAAACCTTTAGCTACTAGCCGTGCTTTATAGATGTGAACATTTCCATCCATATCAATTTTCTTTTTGAAAACCCACTTGCACCCTATAGGTTTGACACCTTCGAGTGGATCAATTAAAGTCCAAACTTTGTTTTGATACATTTAGTCCATTTCGGATTTCATGGCTTGAAGCCATTTATCAGAGTCTAGGCCCATCATAGCTTCTGTATAGATCGTAGGTTTGTCATTTTCTATTAACAATAGATGACGATGTTCTGTCACGTGAAAACCATATCTCATAGGCTCACGATGTGTTCTTTCAGACCTACGAACTATAGGTGCCACTGAAGTAGACTCTACAACTCTTTATAGATCTAATTGAGGTTCCTCATGAACTGGAACATACTCTTGTGGCACAATAACTTATTCGAGGTTTACTTTACTCTCACTGGTTCCTTTAGTAAGAAACTCTTTCTCTAAAAAGACACTATTTCGAGCAACAAACACTTTGTTCTCTTATGGATTGTAAAAATAATATCCTTTTGTTTCTTTAGGATATCCCAGAAATAAGCATTTATCAGATTTGGGTCCAAGCTTATTAGAAAGTAAACGTTTTACATAAGTTTCGCAACCCCAAATCTTTAGAAAAGACGTACTAGGAACTTTTCCTGTCCCCATCTCATATGGTGTCTTCTCTACAGCTTTTGATGAACTTTTATTTAGTGTAAACATAACTATCTCGAGTGCATATCCCCAAAAAGATAATGGAAGATCTAAATGACTCATCATTGATCGAACCATGTCTAATAAAGTTCGATTTCTTCTCTTAGAGACACCATTCCACTGTGGTGTTCCAGGGGGAGAGAGCTGTGAAACAATTCCACACTATTTGAGATAGTCATTGAACTCTTGGCTTAAATATTCTCCCCCTCGATCAGATCGAAGAGCCTTGATACTCTTGTCAAGTTGGTTTTGTACTTCATTCTGAAATTCCTTGAACTTTTCAAAGGAGTCGAATTTATGTTTCATCAAGTAAACATATCCATATCTACTGAAATCATCAGTAAATGTAATGAAGTATTGATAACCTCCTCTGGCTATAGAACTTAGTGGTCCACACACATCAGTATGTATAAGGGCCAATAATTCATTTGTCCTCTCACTTTGATTAGTAAAAGGAGCTTTTGTCATTTTTCCAATTAAATTAGATTCACACGCATCAAATGATTCAAAATCAAATAAATGTAATAGTCCATCACTATGAAGCTTGTGAATTCGTTTTTCATTTATGTGGCCTAATCGACAATGTCATAGATAGGTTGGATTTAAATCATTAGATTTAAACCTTTTTGTATTTATATTATAGATTGGCACATCAAGATTTAGAACATATATCACATCCACAATATGGGCGCTACTATAAAACAATCCATTAATATAAAATGAACAACTATTGTTCTTTATATCAAAACAAAAACCTTCCTTGTCCAAACAAGAAACAGAAATAATATTCCTGCGTATAGCAAGTACATAGTAGCAATTATTCAGTTCTAAAATCATGTCAGAAGGTAAAGCTACATCATATGTTCCTAAAACTAATGCAGCAACTCTTGCTCCATTTCCAACACGCAGTTCCACTTCACCTTTTGTAAGTGTTCTACTTCATTTTAGTCCCTACACATTCATACAAATGTAAGTACCACAACCGATATCTAATACCCATGAAGTAGAACTAGTAGTAACATTTATTTCTATAACATAAATACCTGAATCGGAAATCTCACTTCCCTTTTTCTTCAGATCCTCCAAATATTTCTTGCAATTCCTCTTCCAATATCCATTCTCGCCACAATGGAAACATACAGTATCAATAGTCGGACCCGATTTAGTCTTGGGTTTGGGTTTGGGCTTAGTGCCCTTGCCCTTACCCTTGACCTTACCTGGCTTCTTAAGGCCTTTCCCCTTTTGAACCATAAGAACATTAGGGGTAGGGTCCTTCTTGATATTTTGCTCAACAGTTTTGAGCTTCCCATGCAGTTCAATCAAAGACTTGTTCAAATTATGCATGTTATAGTTCATAACAAACTTGTCATAATCTTGAGGTAATGACTGAAGAATAATGTCAGTAGCCAACTCTTGGCCAATGGGAGAGCCCAGTCGCTCCAGGTTTTCAATATAACCTATCATCTTTATGACATGTGGGCTAATTGAGCTCCCACTTGCTAGTTTACACTCAATTAAGGTCTTTACCGTTTGGTACCTTTCAGTGCGTGCCTGCTCCTGAAACAAATTTTTCAGGTTCATGATCATATCATAAGCATCCACATTCTCAAACTGATTCTGAAGATCTGAGTTCATGGTAGTTAACATTAGACATGATGCATCCAATGCATCATCTTTATGCTTCTGATAAGCATTCCTTTCAGCATGGGGAGCGTTGGAAGGAGGTGCCTTCTGAGGGAGTGGTTTCTCCAGGACATAATCTTTTTTCTCCTGCTTGAAAACAATTCTCAAGCTTCTATACCAGTCCAAGAAGTTTGAACCATTCAATTTGTCCTTCTCAAGGACGGATCGCAGTGAAAAGCTTAATGCAGAGGTAGTTGTCATTGTCTACAAAAAATATGCAAAGTGAATTGTTCATTAATATTATTTCTAATAAACTCCCACTATACTTTTATAATATGTGTCCCAATAAGTATAGTGGACCAAGATCCATATTTCACCAATACTCGAGTAAGCTTTGGCTTACCGCTCAAGACTAAGTTATTTAGATAGACAACTCTTTGTCAATTGTAGCGAATACAACTTTTGGTTGTTGGGGTTGACATTTCATATCTTATCCCCAAACACTATGCCTTAAGGCCCAAAACCATTTTGATAGCCTTGTTAAGTAAACCAATCTTGACTTATGGATAACCATTATCCATCCAATTTTACTCAAATAGTTAAAGACATCCTGCTTTGGCAGGCCCATCTATTGACGATACTCAACGCCTTTTGATTTTCAATACTCTGTCGAAAAAAAACCTTAGACAGAGAACGATTCTCTATCTATTTATACAGCCTTATTATCCAGCGAAATTAAAAAAAGTGGGCCAGGCTATTTGGGCCCGCCAAACCGTCCACCTTCAATCATACATTTAATCGTTATCTCATAACGCGCACAACCGCGTAGATAAATTGAATAGGAGAATAAATTAAAATCTACTTCTTATTTTAAGTAGATCCCGGCACATAGAAAATATTAACTTAGTTCGCTTTTGTGTGCGACCCTGTAGGTTCACTAAACATTAGCAGTGTGCTCAAAACCCTTTTTGGCCCACAAGTCATAAGTGGTCTCTAGCAAGACATTATGACTACCTAAGTATAGTGAAGGTCGATTTTCCGATACAACCTAATCCATAACTAATATTAGAGTATCAACCTTAATTGATTCCTAGGGCAAACCACTAACACAATCTATTCGAATTCCATGTATGATTGCCTGATTTATGACTTATATCAGAAGGACGGCTCATATTAAACATAGACAACTGGCTAAAAGTGCAAGTATTGGTAATTGAAAAGGAGTACATGGACTCCTCCCACCATGAAAAAGGAGAAGATGATCACCGGAATCAGTGAGTACGAAGGTTCTACCCAGAAAAAGGAAGCGGCAATAACACCGTCTTTTAACCGCATGTTGGTGGTTTAACTGTTAAGGAACGGACTTATGCATGGAATAGCTCACATGGTGCAGGTTTGATTCTCCAACATCACGAGTTGCATACAGTCTTATATTTGCATCACACACGAGGGCCTATGTTCAAATCTCATTTGGTCTACGAGGTCAGAGGTATGTTCTCAGAGGCCCCAGTTTATGCATCTAAGGCAGATTTGCAAGTCATCTTAGAAAATCCTGCTGTTTAGAGCTTTTATTTTAATCTGAACTTTCATCTATCAGCATCTTATAAAAGTGAAACTGTAATGACGTGCACTAAAAAAGGGAAAAAAAACATGAATTTTCCGTTGCTGTCGAAACTAAATGATTTCTGGGAGTGTTCGGCTACTCTAGCCTCGCTGCACAAACATTAGGAGAAAAGTTCCCAGTTATCAATACCCTATGACCAGTGGCATCGAAATACCAATCGTAGTTTAGCGTTATCTAAATTGAGAGGAGATGAAACTAATTGTCATGAAGCTCGGTTATAAACCGAGGAAAGCTCCTTTTTTAACTAAACAAAGCACTAACAAAAATCCCTACTGTCCTTACCAAAAAAAAAACAAAAATCCCTACTGTACATAATATATCGGCATATTGGCACATAAAGAAACTGTGCAGGGTGAACCTTTGTTATTGAAATGATTAACTGACTTCTAGCAGGTTGATTCTAACTCAAATTCACACAATCATTAATGAAATGAAAAGAAAAGTCTTCTATTGTAATCAGAAGTAAGGAGTAGGACACATCACAGGAGCAAATCCCAGAAATTTCCTCGATGTTGTCATTGTCATGTGTGAAAGCAAAACAAACTTTTATTTAGTCAACAGTGTACCTTTCAGAATGAATAGAATCTTAAATTAGTTTAATGGGTTCCATCAGGACAAGGAAAAGGAGCCAGAGAAATCACCCCTATCAGCAATCGATCATGCTCAAGATTTTTCCAATGCCACCAACAAAAAGTTCGATAGCTTCTCAGAGAAGGGAAGACTTCAATAAAGACCCTCCCAAATGGTATTGTGTTGATGCACGCTTCTCTGCTTCCTCAAACTGAAGCGAGCTCGTTACTTTTACTTGTGTCTTGAGTGAAGTACAGAACGGAGAGAGATGGGAGCTGTGATAAACCCGCAGGATTTGCCGGTTGGATACAGATTCCATCCGACTGGCGAGGAATTCGTGAATCATTACTTGAAGAGGCGAGTCCTAGGATACGTAGACCATCCCTGCATAATTCCCGATGTCGACATCTGCGGGTGCGATCCTTGGGAATTACCGGAGAAGTTTCATGGTAAGAACAGATACAACCGTCACTTTGCTTGCTCCTTTGATACAATTTCTCTGTAGCCATGATTGTCGGAAACTTATTACCTTACGTTTATCGGTTTGTGGAGCATAATATTTATCATCAATCAGGGAAAAGTCTGAGGGAATGTGCCGATGTGATGTGAATTTGGTAGTTTCTGGTGGTGCAGTGTCACCTTATGAGAAGCAGACAATTGTGATATGCAAATCCTTCGTTTTGCCAAAAAAAAGATATACAAGTTCTTGATAACAAGAAATTAATGAGATTGACAGGTGAATCAATCATTGGCCTGGATGACCAAGTTCAGGAGTGGTGGTTCTTCAGTCCGCATACACCCCAACAGGTTACAAGATCGACTCCCTCTGGCTATTGGAAGAAGACAGGTATCGACCGGAAGGTCAAGGCCAGAGATACCGACAGAGAAATCGGTAGTAAGAAAACACTGGTCTTCCACAGAGGTCGAGGCAAGAAGGGAGTCAAGACCAACTGGGTCATCCATGAGTATCATCTACTCCCCAATGATGTACTTAATCTATTCCTTATATTAATTAAATTCACAAGATACATGAATTTTGATAACATATCATATGAATAGTATAGTTACAATAATAAGCAGAAACACTCGTTCAAAAGTTTCCATGAGTCCTAAGAAGCAAAGAAATATCTTCTTGCTCAGTTTCTACTACAGAAGATTGAAATCTCATACATAATTAGAGAATGACGTTCTTTTTGCCAAATATGTGAGCAGAAATTTACTTTTGAAGAAAAGATGATGTAATGATATGAACTGGTATGACGTGGTCTTTTGGCAGTTAAATAGAACTCATGTTCTGTGTCGCTTAAAGCATAAACGAGATGAGAAGGCTGATAATTCACCCATAGAAACAGAGCGTGGAGCCATTACCCTGGCAGATTTTGAATTGGATTCTGATCGTGAGGACTCATTTCCTGAGGTACGGAGGACAAAATATTCTGTTTATACACTAGATATCTGTCTTAATGAGCGTGCGAAATGTGCTAATGGCTAATCTTTTGCTCGTTATTGCAGCCTTTGGTCCAAGCAAAGATGAATTCACTGATGGAGTCCTTATTTCAGCCCGAGAATTCGGCTGACCTCCTGCGGCTGCTTCAGCCTGCGCTAGGATCACAGAATAATAGCTTCCCCTCCAACGTAAATCAGCATACGAATGTTGAGAGTCCATCTGTTATGGACATATCGTTGGACAATGGTCTTACA
Source organism: Syzygium aromaticum (assembly GCA_024500025.1). Taxonomy (NCBI): domain Eukaryota; kingdom Viridiplantae; phylum Streptophyta; class Magnoliopsida; order Myrtales; family Myrtaceae; genus Syzygium; species Syzygium aromaticum. The sequence continues at coordinate 18,882,765 of CM044891.1, forward strand.
GATGAATCTATTCAATTAACGTTTGGAACAAGTGAAGAGGATGAAGATGTTGGAGACATGCAAATTGCAGATCTTGATTATGCCAACTTCCTTGATGGATACATCGAAACAGAGGTCAAATTTCTTCACTTGAAAGTCATTTGGTTGCTGTGGTTACTTCTCTAGTATAGTTAGGTTTATTAAATAATTTCAAAATGCATTGAAAGGGCACGTCCCTTTTCCAGGTTATCTGAAAAATAAGGATAATTTCCTTTCGATCATCTTTGTGTAGAATAGGAAGTTCATTATAGAACCTGTTTACGGAAAAAGAAAACGGACTTTCATTTAAGTTACTCGGGCTTAATTGACTTTCAATTATATAAGAACAACGGACAATTTAAAACCTAATCTTGAAGGTCTGTTATGAAATTAAGTTTATGCCTCTATTATTTCCTCTGATTCATTTTATCTCATGCAATATGTCGTTGCAGTATGGCCAAGCATCTAACTCGCATAATGAACATCCTGTTCTAATGGAGAATCGGCGAGCACGAACAACCGACTCAGTCCACGGTTTTGTTCCTCTCGAGGAAAAGAAAGGCACGGTGGAGAATAAGTTCAACGGCTCACCTGTCGACTCTGAGAAACCTATGCCACGTCCTGTACCTATGGCACCTCACAGACCTAGGGCACCTCCCGTACGACCAGCAAGGGCACCTCCCGTACGACCGGCAAGTGTAAAAGGCCATGGCAAAGATGAAGAGCTGAGGTTCAAAAAGGTTAAGCAGGAATATGCGGCCATAAAAATCAAACCAGAACGCATATCTCCGGATGAAACAGCAGCCAGAGCAAAGGTGAAAGCAGCTCCTAAACTTAGTCCACTGTGTCTTATTGCTATTCTTATATGTTGACGTGCATTGCTTGTAGTTAATTGGATGGTGGGATTCCGAGTTTTACTGCAGTGAACTATATATTGGATTCTAGCATTCTTCTAACAAAAGGAAGTGAAATTTCACTCCAAATTTCTCATGCTTTATCAACTTCGATTCAAATAATAAGAAGAATGGTGAAGAACTACAAAGCAAAAAATATATTTTAAAAAAATTGCAGGTTAGATATTGAACAAGGTAATAGGAGATGACAAAAAGGCTGATTATGTAATTAGAGCTTCCAGACAATTTGAGAACAAAAACATGAATGCTTGTCGTGAGATGCAAATAATGCCTCAGATATCTCTGTTGATCCATTTGATGTTGCGCGATGCTTTTTTGCAGTATGGCCAAGTATCTATAATGGATAATTGGAGAACACAAACAATTGAACAGACTAGGAAAATTCTTCATTTTTAAGTTTCCTGTTAATCGTGTCTTTCTTTTTCCTCGTCAGCTCACCATTTGAAACACTATACATTGGCAGGTACTAGGATACAAAGAGCGCGGTTCAGCCGGTGGTTCACCCAAGAAGGCAAACAGCAAGGACAATGAAAATGCCAGAGAGAAATCAAATTCAGTAACCGCCTCATCAACTGGAGCACCTACCAGGAGCACAAAAAGTTCCACAGATCCTCCACTGCCCAATCTTGTGAACGTGCTCGTCGGGATTTTCCTCTTTCTCGCCATCACTTGCCAAGTACTTGATTTCTGATTTTCACTGCTATTTTGCCCTGTCTCCGACGCAGCATGATTGACAAGTACAGTTGTAAAAGAGGGTTTTATATGCCGTGTCACAATTCATGTGCATGTAGCTCGTCTTCTTTCTGATGCTAATGCTTTGCACTTCTTTTTGCTTTGGCGGAATTGGAAGATCTACCTGGATGTGCGACGGCTCTGAAATTTTACTTTCTTCTTTCTCTGCTGTATAATGCGAAGAATCAAAAAGTTGCCACAGTGTATGTTTCCTTTAAAAGTCAGCTTGCATTCCATTGTTTTGTTCCGTGTCTTTCTTTAGTTTATCAGACTCCTTGAAGGATCAATCCAAAGAGATTGGTTGTTTCTGAAGGTACGGTCCATGGACTTAACATGCAAACTAATCAGTCTTCATAGAACAAAGTCCGCTTTGTAAGAAGTTAAGATCTTTATCTGCATGTTCAGGACAAATAGAAGGTTTTATCTTTTGCAAAATGAAACAATAGCAGCCGGTGGTAGCTCTGAGTCTTCCTTGAATCACGTGCATGTACCCAGAACACAATAAACAGCAAACGAGGACCGAGAATACATTTGAACCAACATTGAATGCTAAGAGCGAGGAATATGAGAAGGCCATAAATATGTGGATCAGCTTAAGACAAGGTCCATGGCACGGTTTCATATATGTAACGACATCTTTGCAAATTAGAAATAGTCTAGTATAGATGACAGTTCACATAAGGATTTCCAACATAATGGCCTCTCTCTCTCTCTCTCTCTCTCTCTCTCTCACACACACACACACACACACACAAGCCATGTAAGACAATTTGTCACGCCAGTACGACATTGTAGCGCTGTTACTTATGATCATTGACGATAAATATTGATGGAACAGATTGAGTGACTCGATTGCGCAAGGAAGAAGACAAACAGACAGTGCTGAAGGGACAGTGCAAGTTGGAGACCGTAATTAGGCTTGACCGGACACCGCTCTAGTTTTGATCAAATTACTTTGACACTCGCTGCATTTTCACAAACTAGCAGGGCAATGTTGGACTGATCAGCAGGAGAGAGAAGAGAAAAAATCCCACAGAAGTACCAACTTTTTCTCCCTTTTTTCGGCAGAATGAACCCACAAGAGGACTCTGTCCACTATATACGGGGATAGAGAGAGAAAAAAGTTAAGAGTGAGGACATTCACAAGACTGAAAGACGATGACAAAGGCCATAAAACATAGGTCTCGATGCTTTCGGAGATCGGGTTCTTTTGTCATACCACGGTGCGTCTGGGTACCTCAAAATCTAAGGGGGCGGAGCACAAGCCTCAAGCGTCGGCACTGCTCGGAGTTTTTCTAAGGACACCACGAGGCATGTGGCTACCTGAATATCCTATGGTGCGGACCACTAACCTGAGGTATCGATGGTCTCCAAGCTCGAGCTTGTCTTTCTATGACTTGATGCATGTTTAGAATGCACTGAAGGAGTGCTTCAGATATCGAAGATGCGCTTAACAATGCTTCACGGAACACTGAAATCCTGAAGCGAGGGCCCCGGTCTTCAGGTGCTCAAGTTTTCGAAGCTCGAGCAAAAAAAAAAAAAAACAGAGTTTTACGGATGTCTTTAGCTATCATATTCACGTTATCATTAGCCATCCATATTGCATCATGATGTTTGGCAGTCATTTAGTGTCATTTTGCCAAAAGCTATCATTTATCTTTGGAAAAAAGAATATTTCCAAATCCTTTTTCAAAGCGATACAGTGTTGGCAAGGGATGATCGATTTCCGGATGAGTCGGTCCGTGGCCTGGAATTGAGACCTGATATTATGCTCCCATTTCCGGTCTAGTTCGTGAGAATTGAGACTAAGCACAGCTATCTTGTTTTCTAAATTGTTGAAAGTAAAAGAGACGGCATATCTTTTTTCCTTTCAAACCGACGAAAGACTTCTTTTTAGAATGATTAAAAGTGGAAAAAAAAAAAAAAGGGTTAATAGCGCGAAAAACCCTAAATTGGTACGCCCGTGATAATTTTATCCAAAACTAATTTTTTGACCACCAAAAACCCCAAACTGATACACCTGTGATAAATTTACCTTCAGTTTATTTCCGTTAAATTTTACTGTCAAATTGATTTGTTAAATAACACGCGCCAATTGACAGATGTACCAATTTAATTTTTTACCCTTCATTTGTCACAGGCGTACCAGTTTATGATTTTTTGTGGTGTTAATTCAATTTAATGGAAACTAACTAAGGGTAAATTTATCAAAAATATACAAGTTCGGGGTTTTTGATGATTAAAAAATTGTTTTGGGATAAATTTATTACAGGTGTATCAGTTTGGAGTTTTTCGTGGTTAAAAAATTAGTTTTGGATAAAATTATCACAAGTATACTAGTTTGGGGTTTTTCGTGATATTAATCCAAAAAAAAAAAAAATAGAGCCCAAGTGTAGAATGCTAATTCAAACGTTGTTTTGACAATTAATTATATTTCGGTGCCACCTCTTTTT